>CM038676.1:655269540-656469540 GCA_021605205.1 Aegilops longissima
TAAATTGATCGTTGGAGCTTGCACACTTTGTTAGCACCCTTTGGATCAACAAAACCTTCTGGTTGCATCATATACAACTCTTCTTCTAGAAATCCATTCAAGAATGCAGTTTTACATCCATTTGCCAAATTTGATAATCATAAAATGCGGCAATTGCTAACATGATTCGGACAGACTTAAGCATCGCTCTGGTGAGAAAGTCTCATCGTAGTCAACCCCTTGAACTTGTCGAAAACCTTTTGCAACAAGTCGAGCTTTGTAGACAGTTACATTACCATCGGCGTCAGTCTTCTTCTTAAAGATCCATTTATTCTCAATGGCTTGCCGATCATCGGGCAAGTCAACCAAAGACCATACTTTGTTCTCATACATGGATCCCATCTCAGATTTCATGGCTTCAAGCCATTTTGTGGAATCTGGGCTCACCATCGCTTCTTCATAGTTCGTAGGTTCACCATGATCTAGTAGCATGACTTCCGAATAGGATTACCGTACCACTCTGTGCGGATTTTATTCTGGTTGATCTCTGATTCAAGGACAACTTGATCTGAAGTTTCATGATCATTATCATTATCTTCCTCGCTAACTGGTGTAGGTGTTATAGAAACTGATTTCGTGATGAACTACTTTCCAATAAGGGAGCTGGTACTATTACCTCATCAAGTTCCACTTTCCTCCCACTCACTTCTTTCGAGAGAAACTCCTTCTCTAGAAAGGATCCATTCTTAGCAATGAATGTCTTGCCTTCGATCTGTGATAGAAGGTATACCCAATTGTCTCCTTTGGGTATCCTATGAAGACACATTTTTCCGATTTGGGTTCAAGCTTATCAGGTGAAGTTTTTTCACATAAGCATCGCAACCCCAAACTTTCAGAAACGACAACTTTGGTTTCTTGCTAAACCATAGTTCATAAGGCGTCGTCTCAGCGGATTTTGACGGTGTCCTATTTAACGTGAATGCGGCCGTCTCTAAAGCATAACCCCAAAGCGATAGCGGTAAATCGAAATCGACATCATAGATCGCACCATATCTAGTAAAGTACGATTCTGACGTTCGGACACACCATTACGCTGTGGTGTTCCTGGTGGCGTGAGTTGCGAAACTATTCCGCATTGCTTCAAATGTAGACCAAACTCGTAACTCAAATATTCTCCTCCACGATCAGATCGTAGAAACTTTATTTTCTTGTTACGATGATTTTCAAATTCACTCTGAAATTCTTTGAACTTTTCAAATGTTTCAGATTTAGGCTTCATCAAGTAGATATACCCGTATCTGCTTAAATCATCTGTGAAGGTGAGAAAATAACGATATCCGCCACGAGCTTCAACATTCATCGGACCACATACATCTGTATGTATGATTTCCAATAAGTCTGTTGCTCTCTCCATACAACCGGAGAACGGTGTTTTAGTCATCTTACCCATGAGGCACGGTTCGCAAGTACCAAGTGATTCATAATCAAGTGATTCCAAAAGTCCATCTGTATGGAGTTTCTTCATGCGTTTTAGACCGATATGACCTAAGCGGCAAGTGCCACAAATAAGTTGCACTATCATTATCAACTCTGCATCTTTTGGCTTCGACATTATGAATATGTGTATCACTACTGTCGAGATTCAACAAGAATAGACCATTCTTCAAGGGTGCATGACCATAAAAGATATTACTCATATAAATAGAACAACCATTATTCTCTGATTTAAATGAATAACCGTCTCGTATCAAACAAGATCCAGATATAATGTTCATGCTCAACGCTGGCACCAAATAACAATTATTTAGGTCTAAAACTAATCCCGAAGGTAGATGTAGAGGTAGCGTGCCGACCGCGATCACATTGACTTTGGAACCGTTTCCCACGCGCATCGTCACCTCGTCCTTTGCGATGCTCGCCTATTCCGTAGTCCCTGTTTGAGTTGCAAATATTAGCAATGAACCAGTATCAAATACCAGTGCTACTACGAGCTCTAGTAAGGTACACATCAATAACATGTATATCACATATACCTTTGTTCACCTTGCCATCCTTCTTATCCGCCAAATACTTGGGGCAGTTCCGCTTCGATGTCGATCTGCTTGCGGTAAAACACTCGATTTCAGGCTTAGGTCCAGACTTGGGTTTCTTCTCTTGAGCAGCAACTTTCTTGCTGTTCTTTTGAAGTTTCCTTCTTCTTTCCTTTGCCCTTTTCTTGAAACTAGTGGTCTTGTTGACCATCAACACTTGATGCTCTTTCTTGATTTCTACCTCCATGACTTTTAGCATTGCGAAGAGCTCAGAATTGTCTTAGTCATCCCTTGCATATTATAGTTCATCACGAAGCTCTTGTAGCTTGGTGGCAGTGATTGGAGAATTCTGTCAATGACACTATCATCCGGAAGATTAACTCCCAGCTGAATTAAGTGATTATTATACCCAGGACATTTTAGTATGTGCTCACTAATGAACTATTCTCCTCCATCTTGCAGCTATAGAACTTATTGGAGACTTCATATCTCTCAATCCGGGCATTTGCTTGAAATATTAACTTCAACTCTGGAACATCTCATATGCTCCATGACGTTCAAAAAGTCGTTGAAGACCGGTTCTAAGCCGTAAAGCATGGCACACTGAACTATAGAGTAGTCATCAGCTTTGCTCGCCAGACGTTCACAACTTCGGCGTTGCTCTCTGCGAGCAGTTCGCACCCAGCGGTGCTTCCAGGCGTAATTCTTCGTGCAGCAATGAGGATAATCCTCAAATTACGGACCCAGTCCGTGTAATTTCTACCATCATCTTTCAACTTTGCTTTCTCAAGGAACGCATTAAAATTCAACGGAACAACAGCACGAGCCATCTATCTACATAAACATAGACAAGCAAAAACTATCGGTACTAAGTTCATGATAAATTTAAGTTCAATTTAATCATATTAAAACTCCCACTTAGACAGATATCTCTAGTCATCTAAGTGATTACGTGATCCAAATCAACTAAACCATAACCGATCATCACGTGAGATGGAGTAGTTTTCAATGGTGAACATCACTATGTTGATCATATCTACTATATGATTCACGCCGACCTTTCGGTCTCCGTGTTCCGAGGCCATATCTGCATATGCCAGGCTCGTCAAGTTTAACTTGAGTATTCTGCGTGTGCAAAACTGGCTTGCACCCGTTGTAGATGGACGAGAACTTATCACACCCGATCATCACGTGGTGTCCGGGTACTCTGAACTTTTAGCAACGGTGCATACTCAGGAGAACACTTCTTGATAATTTTAGTGAGAGATCATCTTATAATGCTACCGTGAATCAAAGCAAGATAAGATGCATAAAGGATAAACATCACATGCAATCAATATATGTGATATGATATGGTCATCATCATCTTGTGCTTGTGATCTCCATCTCCGGCACCGTCATGATCACCATCGTCACCGGTAGCGACACCTTGATCTCCATTGTAGCATCGTTGTCGTCTCGCCAACTATTGCTTCTACGACTATCGCTCTTGCTTAGTGATAAAGTAAAGCAATTACATGGCTTTGCATTTCATACAATAAAGCGACAACCATATGGCTCCTGCCGATTGCCGATAACTCGGTTACAAAACCTGATCATCTCATACAATAAAATATAGCATCACGTATTGACCACATCACATCACAACATGCCCTGCAAAAACAAGTTAGACGTCCTCTACTTTGTTGTTGCAAGTTTTACGTCGCTGCTACGGGCTGAGCAAGAACCGTTCTTACCTACGCATCAAAACCACAACGATAGTTTGTCAAGTTGGTGCTGTTTTAACCTTCGCAAGGACCGGGCGTAGCCACACTCGGTTCAACTAAAGTGAGAGAGACAGACACCGCCGGTCACCTTTAAGCAACTAGTGCTCGAAGCGTTGAAACCAGTCTCGCGTAAGTGTACGCGTAATGTCGGTCCGGCCGCTTCATCTCACAATACCGCTGAACCAAAGTATGACATGCTGGTAAGCAGATGACTTATATCGCCCACAACTCACTTGTGTTCTACTCGTGCATATGACATCAACGCATAAAACCAGGCTCGGATGCCATTTGTTGGGGAACGTAGTAATTTCAAAAATTTCCTACGTACACGCAAGACCATGGTGATGGCATAGCAACGAGAGGAGAGTGTCCGTCCACGCACCCTCGTGAGACCGTGGCGGAAGCGTTATAACAACGCTGCTGATGTAGTCGTGCGCCTTCACGATCCGACCGATCCAAGTACCGAACGTCACGGCACCTCCGTGTTCAGCACACGTTCAGCTCGATGGCGATCCCGGGCTCCGATCCAGCAAAGCGTCGGGGATGCGTTCCGTCGACGACGGCGTGGTGACGATGATGATGCTCCACCGACGCAGGGCTTCGCCTAAGCTCGCGATGATATGACTTCACCGGCGAGGGCTTCGCTTAAGCTCGCGACGATATGACCGAAGTGGAATATGGTGGAGGGGCACCGCTGCGGCTAAGGAACGATCCGTAGATCAACTTGTGTGTCATGGGGTGCCCCCTGCCCCGTATATAAAGAAGCAAGGGTGCGGCCAGCCCAGAGGCGCGCTGGAGGAGTCCTACTCCCACCGGAGTAGGACTCCCCCCTTTCCTAGTTGGATTAGGATTGGGGAGGGGAAGAGGGAAGAGGCCCCCTCTCCTTGTCCTATTCGGACTAGAGGGGGCGGGGCACGCAGCCTGCCTGGCCGCCCTTTCCTCTTCTCCCTATGGCCCATCAAGGCCCATAGACCCCCGGGGTTCAGTAACCCCGGTGTTCCGATAACTTCCTGTTTTCATCCGGAACCTTTCAAGTCAAACATAGGCTTCCAATATATCAATCTTTATGTCTCGACCATTTGAGACTCCTCGTGAGTCCGTGATCACATCCGGGACTCGAAAACCTTCGTACATTAATACTTATAAACTCATAATGAACTGTCATCAAACGTTAAGCGTGTGGACCCTACGGGTTCGAGAACTATGTAGACATGACCTAGAACCATTCTCGGTCAATAACCAATAGCGGAACCTGGATGCCCATATTGGTTCCTACATATTCTACGAAGATCTTTATCGGTCAAACCGCATAACGAAATCGTTGTTCCTTTGTCATCGGTATGTTACTTACCCGAGATTCGATCGTCGGTATCCAATACCTAGTTCAATCTCGTTACCAGTGAAGTCTCTTTACTCGTTCCGTAATACATCATCTCACAACTAACTCATTAGTTGCAATGCTTGCAAGGCTTATGTGATGTGTATTACCGAGAAGGCCCAGAGATACCTCTCCGACAATCGGAGTGACAAAACCTAATCTCGATTCATGCCAACTCAACATATACTTTTGGAGACACCTGTAGAGTACCTTTATAATCACCCATTTACGTTGTGACGTTTGGTAGCACACAAAGTGTTCCTCCGTAAACGGAGTTGCATAATCTCATAGTTGTAGGAACTTTGTATAAGTCATGAAGAAAGCATAAGCAACATACTAAGCGACCAAGTGCTAAGCTAACGAAATGGGTCATGTCAATCACATCATTCTCCTAATGATGTGATCCCATTAATCAAATGACAACACATGTCTATGGTTAGGAAACATAACCATCTTGATTAATGAGCTAGTCTTGTAGAGGCATACTAGTGACTATCTGTTTGTCTATGTATTCACACATGTATTATGTTTCCGGTTAATACAATTCTAGCATGAATAATAAACATTTATCATGATATAAGGAAATAAATAATAACTTTATTATTGCCTCTAGGGCATATTTCCTTCAAACTATCCCTCAACATGCAACAAAGAGTCACACCAAAGCCACTAATAGAGGAGAACAAACGAAGAGATTATGGTAGGGTACGAAACCACCTCAAAGTTATCCTTTCTGTTCTATCTATTCAGGAGTTCGTAGTAAAATAACATGAAGCTATTCCTTCTGTTCAATCTATCATAGAGTTCATACTGGAATAACACCTTAACACACAAATCAACCAAAACCCTAATGTCACCTAGATACTCCATTTTCACCTCAAGTATCCGTGGGCATGATTATACGAGATGCATCACACAATCTCAGATTCATCTATTCAACCAACACAAAGTAATTCAAAGAGTACCCGAAAGTTTCTACCGGAGAGTCAAGACGAAAATGTGTGCCAACCCCTATGCATAGATTCCCATGGTCACGGAACTCGCAAGTTGATCACCAAAACATACATCAAGTGGATCACGTGAATATCACATTGTCACCACAGATAAGCACGGCAAGACATACATCAACTGTTCTCAAATCCTTAAAGACTCAATCTGATAAGATAACTTCAAAGGGAAAACTCAATCCATTACAAGAGAGTAGAGGGGGAGAAACATCATAATATCCAACTATAATAGCAAAGCTCGCGATACATCAAGATTGTATTACCTCAAGAACACGAGAGAGAGAGAGAGAGAGATCAAACACATAGCTACTGGTACATACCCTCAGCCCCGAGGGTGAACTACTCCCTCCTCATCATGGAGAGCGTCGGGATGATGAAGATGTCCACCGGTGATGGGTTCCCCCTCCGGCAGGGTGCCGGAACGGGCTCCCGAGAGGTTTTTGGTGGCTACAGAGGCTTGCAGCGGCGGAACTCCTGGTCTATTGTGCTCCCCGATGTTTTCAGGGTATATGGAGATATATAGGCGAAAGAAGTCGAATAGGGGAGCCACAAGGGTGGGGGGGCTCCCAGGGGAGGTGGGCGCACCTCCCTGCCTCGTGGCCACCTCGAAGCTTCCCTTACGTGCACTTCAAGTCCACTGGATTGCTTCCGTTCGAAAAATAACTTTCCTGAAGGTTTCATTCCGTTTGGACTCCATTTGATATTCCTTTTCTTCGAAACACTAAAATAGGCAAGAAAACAGTAATATGGGCTGGGCCTCCGCTTAATAGGTTAGTCCCAAAAATAATATAAAAGTGCTTAGTAAAGCTCATAAACATCCAAAACAGATAATATAATAGTATGAATGCTTCATAAATTATAGATACGTTGGAGACGTATCAGCATCCCAAGCTTAATTCATGCTCGTCCTCGAGTAGGTAAATGATAAAAGAAAGAATTTATGAAGTATGAATGCTAGCAGGTGCACAAGTTTGATCAATGATAATTTCAATCACCTTTTCTAGCATGATTATATGTCATAACAGTAGTTCATCTCATAAAACTTCTCAAGATCAAGTAACAAGCTATTCACATGTTAAAGCATAGACCATAAACTCTCTTGAAAACTAGCAAACTTCAATCTCAGTCATCAAACAATTACAATTCATCTTATTTTCAGGAAGGGTCTATGTCAGAGTTTTAATTTAGCAAACTCCACATACTCAACTATCATATAGTCTTCCATGATTGCTACAACTCAAAGCGTATTCTTAGAACAAATAGCATCCATCGAACACAGAGAAAGATAGGGGCTTAGTGTTTCGCATCCCAACTCACTTATCATATATTTAATTGTCAACAATAATAATTCATGATCAAATATATTTGCATGGCCATATATCCTTAGATCTTTCCCCAACACACGATGCTGGCCAACTAAAGAGTAGGTAGGAATGAGAAGGAATACTACTGGCTCTGGCATAAAAGTAAAAGATAGGCCCTTCGCAGAGGGAAGTAGGGATTTGCAGAGGTGTCAGAGCTCGATTTTGAAATAGAGATGAAAATAATTTTGAGAGGTATGCTTTCATTGTCAACATAACAACCAAGAGTTCCCAATATCTTCCATACTACATACTTTATAGGCGGTTCCCAAACAGAATGTAAAGATTTTACTCCCCCTAACAATCATCAATCCATGGCTTGCCCGAAACAACGGGTGCCTCCAACTAACATCAATCCTGGGGGAGTTTTGTTTGCAATTATTTTTCATTTGATTTTGATATTTTGATCATGGGACTGGGCATCCCAGTTACCAGCCATTTTTCTTGGGAATGATGAGCGGAGTCCACTCATCGTGAGAATAACCCACCTAGCATGGAAGATACTGACAGCCCCTAGTCGCTACATGAGCGATTCGGGCATACAAAACAGATTGTTATTTGAAGGTTTAGAGTTTGGCACATGCAAATTTACTTGGAACAGAAGGTAAATACCGCATATAGGTAGGTATGGTGGACACTCATGGATGAAACTTGGTTCAAGAAATTTGGATGCACAAGCAGTATTCCCGCTTAGTACAGATATTTAGGCTAGCAAAGAATTCTAAATAGCAAGCACCACATGTTGGAGGATCTATAACAATATAACTTCTATACAAATACACCCAAGCATAACTCATTACGTTGTCTTCCTTGTCCAACTTCAACTAATTTGCTCAGGTTTGAAAATAATTAATGGGGCTCACAATCATAGAAGATCTCTAAGATAGTATATTTATATGTGAAATTTCTCTTCCTTCAATATTCTTTCATAAATTGTTCAAGTGACCAATACAATGCTTGCTAACCTTTAATAAATTTACTACCACTACTTCTTAGATATGAAGTCGTTACTCCCAACGGGGTAAGCATATAAAACATATATAATTTCAGATTTATGACAGTCAACTCATTCAACCATTTACTCATAGGATATAAGTGAAGCACACGAGTAAATGACAAACTACTCCAAAAAGACATAAGTGAAGATCAATGAGTAGTTAAATAATTATGTAGCTCTGTGAAGACTCCCTCTCATTTAAGAATTTCAGATCTTGGTATTTTATTCAAATAGAAAGGAAAACAAAATAAAATGGCATTACAATGATAGCACAACTCATGTGAAGAAGCAAAAACTTAGGTTCAACCGATACTAACCGATAATTTTTGAAGAAGAAAGGTGGGATGCCTACCGGGGCATCCCCAAGCTTGGATGCTTGAGACTTCTTGAAATATTATCTGGGGGTGCCTTGGGCATCCCCAAGCTTGAGCTTTTGTGTCTCCTTAATTCCTTTTATATCTCGATTTCCTAAATCTCGAAAGCTTCATCCACACCAAACTCAACAAGAACTCGTGAGATAAGTTAGTATAAACCAATGCAAAACCTTATCATTTTCTACTGTAACAAATCACTAAAATTATTATTCAACATTGCATACTAAATGTCTCTTCATATTTAATACTCCTATCCTCAAATAGAATCATTAAACAAGCAAACATATGTGAACAATGCAAACATAACAGCAATCTGCAAAAACAGTATAGTCTGTAAAGAATGCAAGATTCATCATACTTCCCTAAGTCCAAAAATTATGATAAAAATACTAAGTTGTATACTATTTATCAGAGCTCGGTATGCAATATGTTTCAATATTATATCGTTCTCTTACTTTTCTAGGGAATTTTTGCAACAGCGGTAAACTTTCTATTTTGAAACAGCAACATGTATACATGAAAAATAAGCATGGTAAAGTCTATCCTTGACATTTTTATTGAAAATATAGATGCAAAACATTATTCTAAATAACAGCAAGCAAATAATAACAAAAGAAAATGACGCTCCAAGAAAAACACATATCATGTGGTGAATAAAAATATAGCTCCAAGTAAAGTTACCGATGAACGAAGACGAAAGAGGGGATGCCTTCCGGGGAATCCCCAAGTTTAGGATCTTGGTTGACCTTGAATATTACCTTGGGGAGCCTTGGGCATCCCGAAGCTTAGGCTATTGCCAGTCCTTATTCCATAGTCCATCGAAACTTCACCCAAAACTTGAAAACTTCACAACACAAAACTCAACACAAAACTTGTAAGCTCCGTTAGTATAAGAAAATAAATCACCACTTAGGTACTGTTGTGAACTCATTCTAAATTCATATTGGTATAATATCTACTGTATTCCAACTTCTCTAAGGTTCATACCCTCCGATACTACTCATAGATTCATCAAAATAAGTAAACAACACATAGAAAACAAAATCTGTCAAAAACAGAAGAGTTTGTAGTAATCTGTATCAAACATATACTTCTGTAAATCCAAAAATTCTGAAATAAATTGATGGACCTGAGGAATTTGTCTATTAATCATCTTCAAGAAGAATCAACCTAAAATCACTCTCCAGTAAAACATGACAGCTAATCTCGTGAGCGCAAGAGTTTCTTTTTTTTACAGCAAGATCATAAAGACTTCACCCAAGTCTTCCCAAAGGTTCTACTTGGCACAAACACTAATTAAAACATAAAACCACATCTAACCAGAAGCTAGATGAATTATTTATTACTAAACAGAAACAAAAAGCAAGAAACAAAAATAACATTGGGTTGACTCCCAATAAGCGCTAACGTTTAACGCCCCTACCTAGGCATGATGATTTCAATGATGCTCACATAAAAGATAAGAATTGAAACATAAAGAGAGCATCATGAAGAATATGACAAGCACATTTAATTCTAACCCACTTCCTATGCATAGGGATTTTGTGAGCAAACAACTTATGGGAATAATACTCAACTAGCATAGGAAGGTAAAACAAGCATAAGTTCAAAACTTTAAGCACATAGAGAGGAAACTTGATATTATTGCAATTCCTACAAGCATATATTCCTCTCTCATAATAATTTTCAGTAGCATCATAAATGAAATCAACAATATAACCAGCACCTAAAGCATTCTTTTCATGATCTACTTGCATAGAAATTTTACTACTCTCCACATAAGCAATATTCTTCTCAATCAGAATAGTGGGAGTATCATAAGAGACTTGAATACTAAATATTGTTTCCACAGTAAAAGAGTAATGTTCAGAAAAAGGGTAATCATAATCATGACAAGTTTTATAAATAGAATCATCACTACTTTTTATAGCATAATTTTCATCACAATAATCATCATAAGTAGCAACTTTCTTCTCATCATAATCAATTGAAACCTCTTCCAAAATAGTGGATGCATCACTAAATAAAGTCATGACCTCTCCAAATCCAGTTTCATATTCATCACAATAACATTCAACATCCTCCAAAAGCAAACTAAGTTCATTATGATGTGCAAGGGAAATAATATAATCACAATTTTTGGACATGATTCGATCATGAAACAATTTGCATCGGGGATGTAAATGACCACGTTCATTTCAAAGTTCAGAAGTACGGCAAAGGAAATTTAAATTTTCAGCACTCACATTTAGCCTTTCTTGCAACCATTTAGTTTATAAATGCTTATGTCTCTTGCAATTAATATCTATCTTCCCTATTTGGTGTGTACTTACAAACCCAATGCACTCCACAAAAATCGACATGCTTATAGGAGTCATTTTCATCATAACTAGTGCAATCATCATTAGTACTATGCATATTCAAAGAGTTCATACTAACAACACTGCAATCATGCTCATCATTCAAAGATTTAGTGCCAAACATTTTATAGACTTCTTCTTCTAGCACTTGAGCACATTTTTCCTTTCCATCATTCTCAGGAAAGATATTAAAAAGATGAAGCGTATGAGATAAACTCAATTCCATTTTTTTGTAGTTTATTTTATAAACTAAACTAGTGATAAAACAAGAAACAAAAAGATTCGATTGCAAGATCTAAAGATATACCTTCCAGCACTCACCTCCCCAGCAACGGCGCCAGAAAAGAGCTTGATGCCTACTACACAACCTTCTTCTTGTAGACGTTGTTGGGCCTCCAAGCGCAGAGGTTTGTAGGACAGTAGCAAATTTCCCTCAAGTGGATGACCTAAGGTTTATCAATCCGTGGGAGGCGTATGGTGAAGATGGTCTCCCTCAAACAACCCTGCAACCAAATCACAAAGAGTCTCTTGTGTCCCCAACACACCCAATACAATGGTAAATTGTATAGGTGCACTAGTTCGGCGAAGAGATGGTGATACAAGTGCAATATGGATGATATATATGGGTATTTGTAATCTGAAATTATAAAAACAGCAAGGTAACTAATGATAAAAGTGAGCATAAATGGTATTGCAATGCTAGGAAACAAGGCCTAAGGTTCATACTTTCACTAGTGTAAGTTCTCTCAACAATAATAGCATAATTGGATCATATAACTATCCCTCAACATGCAACAAAGAGTCACTCCAAAGCCACTAATAGCGGAGAACAAACGAAGAGATTATGGTAGGGTACGAAACCACCTCAAAGTTATCCTTTCTGTTCTATCTATTCAAGAGTCCGTAGTAAAATAACATGAAGCTATTCTTTCCATTCAATCTATCATAGAGTTCATACTAGAATAACACCTTAAGACACAAATCAACCAAAACCCTAATGTCACCTAGATACTCCATTGTCACCTCAAGTATCCGTGGGCATGATTATACGATATGCATCACACAATCTCAGATTCATCTATTCAACCAACACAAAGTACTTCAAAGAGTGCCGCAAAGTTTCTACCGGAGAGTCAAGATGAAAACATGTGCCAACCCCTATGCATAGATTCCCAAGGTCACGGAACCCGCAAGTTGATCACCAAAACATACAACAAGTGGATCACGTGAATATCCCATTGTCACCACAGATAAGCATGGCAAGACATACATCAAGTGTTCTCAAATCCTTAAAGACTCAATCCGATAAGATAACTTCAAAGGGAAAACTCAATCCATTACAAGAGAGTAGAGGGGGAGAAACATCATAAGATCCAACTATAATAGCAAAGCTCGCGATACATCAAGATTGTATCACCTCAAGAACACGAGAGAGAGAGAGAGAGAGAGAGAGAGAGAGATCAAACACATAGCTACTGGTACATACCCTCAGCCCGGAGGGTGAACTACTCCCTCCTCGTCATGGAGAGCGCCGGGATGATGAAGATGGCCACCAGTGATAGGTTCCCCCTCAGGCAGGGTGCCGAAACGGGCTCCCGAGAGGTTTTTGGTGGCTACAGAGGCTTCAGGCGGCGGAACTACCGATCTATTGTGCTCCCCGATGTTTTTACGGTATATGGAGATATATAGGCGAAAGAACTCGGTCAGGGGAGCCACTAGGGGCCCACGAGGGTGGCGGGGGCACCCAGGGGAGGTGGGCGCACCTCCCTGCCTTGTGGCCACCTCGAAGCTTCCGTTACGTGCACTCCAAGTCCCCTGGATTTCTTTCGTTCAAAAAATTACTTTCCCAAAGGTTTCATTACGTTTCGACTTTGTTTGATATTCCTTTTCTTCGAAACACTGAAATAGGCAACATAAACACACCCCAGGGTTTGTTAATCATGAAAATCACTTTGGGACCCCAACACAGTGAGTAATAGTCCATGAAACGGGCCAGAATCGGCCAAAACTATGAGTGTTGATGACTGACACATAAACGCACCCTGGGGTTCGTTAATCGTGGAAATCACTCCGGGACCTCAAAACAGTGAGTAATAGTCCATGAAACAGTGAGTAATAGTCCAAGATATGGGCCAGCCAAAACTTGAGTGTTGATGACCGACACGTAAACGCACCCCGGGGTTTGTTAATCGTGGAGATCACTCCGGGACCCCAAAACAGTGAGTAATAGACCACGAAACGGGCCAGAATCGGCCAAACTGTGAGTGTTGGTGACCAACACGTAAATGCACCCCGGGGTTTATTAATCGTGGAAATCACTCCGGGACCCCGAAACAATGAGTAATTGTCCAAGAAACGGGCCAGAATCAGCCAAAACTGTGAGTGTTGATGACCGACACGTAAATGCCCCCTGGGTTTCGTTAATCGTCGAAATCACTCCGGGACCCCAAAACGGTGAGTAATGGTCCAAAAAATGGGCCAGCCAAAACTTGAGTGTTGATGACCGACACGTAAACGCACCCCTGGGGTTCGTTAATCGTGGAAATCACTTCGGGACCCCAAAACAGTGAGTAATAGTCCACGAAACGGGCCAGTATCGGCCAAAACGTTGAGTGTTGATGACCGATGCGTAATCACACCCCAAGGTTCTTTAATCGTGGAAATCACACCGGGACCCCAAAACAGTGAGTAATAGTCCATGAAACGGGCCAGAATTAGCAAAAATTGTGAGTGTTGATGACCGACACGTAAACTCACCGCGGGGTTCGTTACTCGTGGAAATCACTCCGGGACCCCCTAAACAGTGAGTAATAGTCCACGAAATGGGGTAGAATCGGCCAAACTGTGAGTGTTGATGACCGACACGTAAACGCACCCGGGGTTCGTTAATCGTGGAAATCACTCCGAGGCCCCAAAACAGTGAGTAATAGTCCATGAAATGGGCCAGAATCAGCCAAACTGTGAGTGTCGATGACCGGCACGTGAACGCACCCCGGGGTTCGTTACTCGTGCAAATCACTCCGGGACCCCAAAACAGTGTGTAATAGTCCACGTATCGAGCCAAAGTCGGCCAAAACTGAGAGTGTTGATGACCAACACGTAAACGCACCCCAGGGTTCGTTAATCGTGGAAATCACTCCGGGACCCCAAAACAGTGAGTAATAGTCCACGATCGGGGCAGAATCGGCCAAAACTGTGAGTGTTGATGACCAACATGTAAACGCACCCCGGGGTTCGTTAATAGTGGATATCACTCCGGGACCCCAAAACAGTAAGTAATAGTCCACGAAACGGGCCAGAATCGTCCGAAACTGTGAGTGTTGATGACCGATACGTAAGCGCACCCCGGGGTTCGATAATCGTGGAAATCACTCCGGGACCCCAAAACAGTGAGTAATAGTCGACAAAACGGGCCAGAATCGGCCAAAGCTGTGACTGTTAATGACCGACACTCAAACGCACCCCGGGGTTCGTTAATCATGGAAATCACTCCGGGACCCCAAAACAGTGAGTAATAGTCCACGAAACGGGCCAGAATTGGCCAAAACTGTGAGTGTTGATGACCGACATGTAAACGCACCCCGGGATTCGTTAATTGTGGAAATCACTCCGGCACCCCAAAACAGTGAGTAATAGTCCACGAAACAGGCCAGAATCTGCCAAACCGTGGGTGTTGATGACCGACACGTAAACGCACCCCGAGGTTCGTTACTCATGGAAATCACTCCGGGAACCCAAAGCAGTGAGTAATAGTCCACCAAATGAGCCAGAATCGGCCAAAACTGTGAGTGTTGGTGACCGACATGTAAACGCACCCCGGGGTTCGTTAATCGTGGAAATCACTCCGGGACCCCAAATCAGTGAGTAATAGTCCATGAAACGGGCCAGAATCGGCCAAAACTATGACTGTTGATGACCGACACATAAACACACCCTGGGGTTCGTTAATCGTGGAAATCACTCCGGGACCCCAAAACAGTTAGTAATAGTCCACGAAACGGGCCAGAATCGGCCAAACTGTGAGTGTTGATGACTGACACGTAAACGCACCTGGGTTTATTAATCATGGAAATCACTTCGGGACCTCAAAGTAATGAGTAATAGTCCACGAAACAGTGAGTAATAGTTCAAGATATGGGCCAGCCAAAACTTGCGTGTTGATGACCGACACGTAAACGCACCCCGGGGTTTGTTAATCGTGGAAATCACTCTGGGACCTCAAAACAGTGAGCAATAGTCCATGAAACGGGCCAGAATCGGCGAAACTATGAGTGTTGATGAACCACGCGTAAATGCACCCCGGGCTTCATTAATCGTGGAAATCACTCCGGGACCCCAAAACAGTGAGTAATAGTCCAAGAAATGGGCCAGCCAAAACTTCAGTGTTGATGACCGACACGTGAACGCACCCCCGGGGTTCGTTAATCCTGGGAATCACTCCGAGAGCCCAAAACAGTGAGTAATAGTCCATGAAACGTGTCATTATCGGCCGAAACTGTGAGTGTTGATGATTTACACGTAAACGCACCGCGGGGTTCGTTAATCGTGGAAATCACCCCGGGATCCCAAAACAGTGACTAATAGTCCACGAAACGGGCCAGAATTGGCCAAAATTGTGAGTGTTGATGACCGACACGTGAACGCACCCCGGGGTTCGTTAATCGTGGAAATCACTCTGGCACCCCAAAACAGTGAGTAATAGTCCACGAAACAGGCCAGAATCGGCCAAAACTATGAGTGTTGAAGATTTACACGTAAATGCACCACGGGGTTTGTTAATCATGGAACTCACTCCGGGACCCCAAATCAGTGAGTAATAGTCCACGAAACGGGCCAGAATCGGCCAAAACTATGAGTGTTGATGACCGACACATAAACGCACCCTGGGGTTCGTTAATCGTGGAAATCACCCCGGGACCCCAAAAATAGTTAGTAATAGTCCACGAAACGGGCCAGAATCGGCCAAACTGTGAGTGTTGATGACCGACATGTAAACGCACCTGGGGTTTATTAATCGTGGAAATCACGCCGGGACCTCAAAACAGTGAGTAATAGTCCACGAAATAGTGAGTAATAGTCCAAGATATGGGCCAGCCAAAACTTGAGTGTTGATGACCGACACGTAAACGCACCCCGGGGTTTGTTAATCTTGGAAATCACTCCGGGACCCCAAAACAGTGAGTAATAGTCCACGAAACGGGCCAAAATCAGCCAAACTATGAGTGTTGATGACCAACACGTAAATGCACCCCGGGGTTCATTAATCCTGGAAGTCATTCCGGGACCCCAAAACAGTGAGTAAATGTCCAAGAAATGGGCCAGCCAAAACTTGAGTGTTGATGACCGACACGTATACGCACCCCCGGGGTTCGTTAATCATGGAAATCACTCCGGGACCCTAAAAGAGTGAGTAATAGTCCATGAAACGGGCCAGAATCGGCCAAAACTGTGAGTGTTGATGATCGACACGTAAACGCGCCCTGGGTTTCGTTAATCGTGGAAATCACTCCGGGACCCCAAAACAGTGACTAATACTCCACGAAACGGGCCAGAATCGGCCAAAACTGTGAGTGTTGATGACCGACAAGTAAACGCACCCCGGGGTTTGTTAATCATGGAAATCACTCCGGGACCCCAAAACAGTGAGTAATAGTCCACAAAACGGGCCAGAATCGGCTAAAACGTTGAGTGTTGATGACCGATACGTAATCGCACCCCAGGGTTCGTTAATCATGGAAATCACTCCGGGACCCCAAAACAGTGAGTAGTAGTCCACGAAACGGGTCAGCATCGGCCAAAACTATGAGTGTTGATGATCGACACATAAACGCACCCTGGGGTTCGTTAATCGTGGAAATCACTCCGGGACCCCAAAACAGTGACTAATAGTCCAATAAACAGGCCAGAATCGGCCAAAACTGTGAGTGTTGATGACCGACAAGTAAACGCACCCCGGGGTTTGTTAATCGTGGAAATCACTCCGAGACCCCAAAACAGTGAGTAGTAGTCCACGAAACGGGCCAGAATCAGCCAAAACGTTGAGTGTTGATGACCGGTACGCAATCACACCCCAGGGTTCGCTAATCGTGGAAATCACTCCGGGACCCCAAAACAGTGAGTAGTAGTCCACGAAACGGACCAGCATCGGCCTAAACTGTGAGTGTTAATGACCGACACTCAAACGCACCCCGGGGTTCGTTAATCATGGAAATCACTCCGGGACCCCAAAACAGTGAGTAATAGTCCACGAAACGGGCCAGAATTGGCCAAAACTGTGAGTGTTGATGACCGACACGTAAACGCACCCCGGGGTTTATTAATCGTTGAAATCACTCGGAGACCCCCAAACAGTGAGTAATAGTCCACGAAACGGGCCAGAATCGGCCAAAACATTGAGTGTTGATGACCGATACGTAATCACAACCCAGGGTTCGTTAATCGTGGAAATCACTCCGGGACCCCAAAACAGTGAGTAGTAGTCCACGAAATGGGCCAGCATCGGCCAAAACTGTGAGTGTTAATGACCGACACTCAAACGCACCCCGGGGTTCGTTAATCATGGAAATCACTCCGGGACCCCAAAAAGTGAATAATAGTCCACGAAACGGGCCAGAATTGGCCAAAACTGTGAGTGTTGATGACCGACACGTAAATACACCCCGGGATTCGTTAATCGTGGAATCACTCTGGCACCCCAAAACAGTGAGTAATAGTCCACGAAACATGCCAGAATCTGCCAAACTGTGGGTGTTGATGACCGACACGTAAACGCACCACGGGGTTTGTTAATCATGGAACTCACTCCGGGACCCCAAATCAGTGAGTAATAGTCCATGAAACGGGCATGAATCGGCCAAAACATTGAGTGTTGATGACCGACATAAACGCACCCTGGGGTTCGCTAATCGTGGAAATCACCCCGGGACCCCAAAACAGTTAGTAATAGTCCACGAAACGGGCCAGAATCGGCCAAACTGTGAGTGTTGATGACCGACATGTAAACGCACCCCGGGGTTTGTTAATCGGGGAAATCACTCCGAGACCCCAAAACAGTGAGTAATAGTCCACGAAACGGGCCAGAAGCAGCCAAAACTGTGAGTGTTGATGATCGACACGTAAACGCACCCTGGGGTTCATTAATCGTGGAAATCACTCCTGGAACCCAAAACAGTGAGTAATAGTCCACGAAACGGGCCAGAATCGGCCAAAACTGTGAGTGTTGATGACCGACAAGTAAACGCACCCCGGGGTTTGTTAATCGGGGAAATCACTACGAGACCCCAAAACAGTGAGTAATAGTCCATGAAACGGGCCAGAATCGGCCAAAACGTTGAGTGTT
This sequence comes from Aegilops longissima, assembly GCA_021605205.1. NCBI lineage: Eukaryota > Viridiplantae > Streptophyta > Magnoliopsida > Poales > Poaceae > Aegilops > Aegilops longissima. The sequence goes on from CM038676.1 coordinate 655,288,132, forward strand.
GATGACCGACACGTAATCACGCCCCAGGGTTCGTTAATCGTGGAAATCACTCCGGGACCCCAAAACAGTGAGTAGTAGTCCACGAAACGGGCCAGCATCGGCCAAAACTGTGAGTGTTAATGACCGACACTCAAAAGCACCCTCGGGTTCGTTAATCATGGAAATCACTCCCGGACCCCAAAACAGTGAGTAATAGTCCACGAAACGGGCCAGAATTGGCCAAAACTATAAGCGTTGATGACCGACACATAAACTCACCACGGGGTTCGCTACTCGTGGAAATCACTCCGGGACCCCCAAAATAGTGACTAATAGTCCATGAAATGGGGTAGAATCGGCCAACCTGTGAGTGTTGATGACCGACAGGTAAACGCACCCCGAGGTTCGTCAATCGTGACTATCACTCCGGGACCCCAAAACAGTGAGTAATAGTCCAGGAAACGAGCCAGAATCGGCCAAAACTATGAGTGTTCATGACCGACACGTAAACGCACCCCGGTTTTCGTTAATCGTGGAAATCACTCCGGGGCCCCAAAACAGTGAGTAATAGTCCAAGAAACGGCCATCCAAAGAGCGCAAGTGTTGATGATCGACACATAAACGCACCAGGGTTCGTTAATCGTGGAAATCAGTCCATGACCCCAAAACATTGAGTAATAGTCCATGAAACGGGCCAGAATCGGCCAATAGTGTGAGTATTGATGACCGACACGTAAACGCACCCCGGGGTTCGTTAATCGTGGAAATCATTTTGGGACCCCAAAACAGTGACTAATAGTCCATGAAACGAGCCAGAATAGGCCAAATCTGTGAGTGTTGATGACCTACAGGTAAACGCAACCCGGGGTTCGTTAATCGTGGAAATCACTCCGGGACCCCAAAACGGTGAGTTCATGAAATGGGCCAGAATCGGCCAAAATTGTGAGTGTTGATGACCGACACATAAACACAACCCGGGGTTTGTTAATCGTGACAATGACTTTGGGACCCCAAAACAGTGAGTAATAGTCCACGAAACGAGGCAGAATCGGCCAAAACTGTGAGTGTGGATGACCGACACGTATACGCATCCCTGGGTTCATTAATCGTGGAAATCACTCCGGGACCCCAAAACAGTGAGTAATAGTCCAAGAAATGGGCCAGCCAAAACTTGAGTGTTGATGACCGACACGTAAACGCACCTCGGGGTTCGTTAATCATGGAAACCACTCTGGGACCCCAAAACAGTGATTCATAGTCCATGATACGGGCCAGAATCGGCCAAAACTATGAGTGTTGATGACCGACACGTAAACGCACCCCTTGGTTCGTTAATCATGGAAATCACTCCGGGACCCCAAAACAGTGAGTAATAGTCCACGAAACAGGACAGAATCGGCCAAACTGTGAGTGTTGATGACCGACACGTACACGCACCCCGGGGTTCGTTAATCGTGGAAATCACTTCGGGACCCCAAAACAGTGAGTAATAGTCCATGAAACGGGCCACAATCCGCCAAAACTATGAGTGTTGATGACCTACATGTAAAAGCACCACGGGGTTCGTTAATCGTGAAAATCACTCCGGGACCCCAAAACAGTGAGTAATAATCCCCGAAACGGGCCAGAATCGGCCAAAATTGTGAGCGTTGATGACCGACACATAAAGGCACCTCGTGGTTCGTTAATCGTCGAAATCACTCTGGGACCCCAAAACATTGAGTAATACTCCATGAAACAGGCCAGAATCGGCCAATACTCTGAGTGTTGATGACCGACACGTAAACGCACCTCGGGGTTCGTTAATCGTGGAAATCACTTCGGGACCCCAAAACAGTGAGTAATTGTCCACGAAACGGGCAAGAATAGTCCAAAACTGTGAGTGTTGATGACCGATACGTAATCACACACCAGGGTTCGTTAATCGTGGAAATCACTCTGGGACCCCAAAACAGTTAGTAATAGTCCATGAAACGGGCCAGCATCGGCCAAAACGATGAGTGTTAATGACCAACACTCAAACGCACCCCGGGGTTCGTTAATCATGCAAATCACTCCGGGACCCCAAAACAGTGAGTAATAGTCCACGAAACGGACCAGAATTGGCGAAAACAGTGAGCATTGATGACCGACACATAAACTCACCACGGGGTTCGTTACTCGTGGAAATCACTCCGGGAACCCCAAAACAGTGAGTAATAGTCCACGAAATGGGGTAGAATCGGCCAACCTGTGAGTGTTGATGACCGACACGTAAACGCACCACGGGGTTCGTTAATCGTGGAAATCACTTCGGGACCCTAAAACAGTGAGTAATTGTCCACGACACGGGCAAGAATAGTCCAAAACTGTGAGTGTTGATGACCGATACGTAATCACACCCCAGGGTTCGTTAATCGTGGAAATCACTCTGGGACCCCAAAACAGTTAGTAATAGTCCATGAAACGGGCCAGCATCGGCGGAAACTGTGAGTGTTAATGACCGACACTCAAACGCACCCCGGGGTTCGGTAATCATGGAAATCACTCCGGGACCCCAAAATAGTGAGTAATAGTCCACGAAACGGGCCAGAATTGGCCAAAACTGTGAGTGTTGATGACGGACACATAAACTCACCACGGGGTTCGTTACTCGTGGAAATCACTCCGGGGCCCCCAAAACAGTGAGTAATAGTCCACAAAATGGGGTAGAATCGGCCAACCTGTGAGTGTTGATGACCGACAGGTAAACGCACCCCGGGGTTCGTTAATCGTGAAAATCACTCCGGGGCCCCAAAACAGTGAGTAATAGTCCTGGAAACGAGCCAGAATCGGCCAAAACTATGAGTGTTCATGACCGACACGTAAATGCACCGTGGGGTTCGTTAATCGTGGAAATCACTCCGGGGCCCCAAAACAGTGAGTAATAGTCCCAGAAACGGCCATCCAAAAAGCGCGAGTGTTGATGATCAACACATAAACGCACGCAGGGTTCGTTAATCGTGGAAATCAGTCTGGGACCCCAAAATATTGAGTAATAGTCCATGGAACGGGCCAGAATCTGCCAATAGTGTGAGTGTTGATGACCGACACGTAAACGCACCCCGGGGTTCGTTAATTGCCGAAATCACTTTGGGTCCCCAAAACAGTGACTAATAGTCCACGAAACGGGCCAGAATTGGCCAAAACTGTGAGTGTTGATGACCTACATGTAAACGCAACCCGGGGTTCGTTAATCGTGGAAATCACTTCGGGGCCCCAAAACGGTGAGTAATAGTTCACGAAACGGGCCGGAATCGGCCAAAATTGTGAGTGTTGATGACCGACACATAAACACACCCCGGGGTTTGTTAATCGTGAAAATGACTTTGGGACCCCAAAACAGTGAGTAATAGTCCATGAAACGAGGCAGAATCGGCCAAAACTGTGAGTGTGGATGACCGACACGTAAACGCATCCCTGGGTTCATTAATCGTGGAAATCACTCCGGGACCACAAAACAGTGAGTAATAGTCTAAGAAATGGGCCAGCCAAAACTTGAGTGTTGATGACCGACACGTAAACGCACCCCGGGGTTCGTTAATCGTGGAAATCACTCTGGGACCCCAAAACAGTGATTCATAGTCCACGATACGGGCCAGTATCGGCCAAAACTGTGAGTGTTGATGACCGACACGTAAACGCACCCCTTGGTTCGTTAATCGTGGAAATCACTCCGGGACCCCAAAACAGTGAGTAATAGTACACGAAACAGGCCAGAATCGGCCAAACTGCGAGTGTTGATGACCGATACGTAAATGCACCCCGGGGTTCGTTAATCGTGGAAATCACTTCGGGACCCCAAAACAGTGAGTAATTGTCCATGAAACGGGACAGAATCCGCCAAAACTATGAGTGTTGATGACCTACATGTAAAAGCACCACAGGGTTCGTTAATCGTGAAAATCACTCCGGGACCCCAAAACTGTGAGTAATAATCCACGAAACGGGCCAGAATCGGCCAAAATTGTGAGTGTTGATGACCGACACATAAAGGCACCTCGTGGTTTAATCGTGAAAGTAACATCGGGACCCCAAAACAGCGAGTAATAGTGTAGGAAACGAGCCAGAATCGGCCAAAACTATGAGTGTTGATGACCGACACATAAACTCACCACGGGGTTCGTTACTCGTGGAAATCACTCCGGGAACCCCAAAACAGTGAGTAATAGTCCACGAAATGGGGTAGAATCGGCCAACTTGTGAGTGTTGATGACCGACAGGTAAACGCACCCCGGGGTTCGTTAATCGTCAAAATCACTCTAGGACCCCAAAACATTGAGTAATACTCTATGAAACAGGCCAGAATCGGCCAATACTGTGAGTGTTGATGACCGACACGTAAACGCACCACGGGGTTCGTTAATCGTGGAAATCACTTCGGGACCCTAAAACAGTGAGTAATTGTCCACGAAACGGGCAAGAATAGTCCAAAACTGTGAGTGTTGATGACCGATACGTAATCACACCCCAGGGTTCGTTAATCGTGGAAATCACTCTGGGACCCCAAAACAGTTAGTAATAGTCCATGAAACGGGCCAGCATCGGCGGAAACTGTGAGTGTTAATGACCGACACTCAAACGCACCTCGGGGTTCGGTAATCATGGAAATCACTCCGGGACCCCAAAACAGTGACTAATAGTCCACGAAACGGGCCAGAATTGGCCAAAACTGTGAGTGTTGATGACCTACATGTAAACGCAACCCGGGGTTCGTTAATCGTGGAAATCACTTCGGGGCCCCAAAACGGTGAGTAATAGTTCACGAAACGGGCCGGAATTGGCCAAAATTGTGAGTGTTGATGACCGACACATAAACACACCCCGGGGTTTGTTAATCGTGAAAATGACTTTGGGACCCCAAAACAGTGAGTAATAGTCCATGAAACGAGGCAGAATCGGCCGAAACTGTGAGTGTGGATGACCGACACGTAAACGCATCCCTGGGTTCATTAATCGTGGAAATCACTCCGGGACCCCAAAACAGTGAGTAATAGTCTAAGAAATGCGCCAGCCAAAACTTGAGTGTTGATGACCGACACGTAAACGCACCCCGGGGTTCGTTAATCGTGGAAATCACTCTGGGACCCCAAAACAGTGATTCATAGTCCACGATACGGGCGATGTCGCCAAAACTGTGAGTGTTGATGACCGACACGTAAACGCACCTTGGTTCGTTAATCGTGGAAATCACTCCGGGACCCCAAAACAGTGAGTAATAGTACACGAAACAGGCCAGAATCGGCCAAACTGCGAGTGTTGATGACCGATACGTAAACGCACCCCGGGGTTCGTTAATCGTGGAAATCACTTCGGGACCCCAAAACAGTGAGTAATTGTCCATGAAACGGGACAGAATCCGCCAAAACTATGAGTGTTGATGACCTACATGTAAAAGCACCACAGGGTTCGTTAATCGTGAAAATCACTCCGGGACCCCCAAACTGTGAGTAATAATCCACGAAACGGGCCAGAATCGGCCAAAATTGTGTGTGTTGATGACCGACACATAAAGGCACCTCGTGGTTTAATCGTGAAAGTAACATCGGGACCCCAAAACAGCAAGTAATAGTGTAGGAAACGAGCCAGAATCGGCCAAAACTATGAGTGTTGATGACCGACACGTAAACGCACCACGGGGTTCGTTAATCATGGAAATCACTCCGGGGCCCCAGAACAGTGAGTAATAGTCCAAGAAATGGCCAGCCGAAAACCGCGAGTGTTGATGACCGACACGTAATCACACCCCAGGGTTCGTTAATCATGGAAATCACTCCGGGACCCCAAAACATTGAGTAATACTCCAAGAAACAGGCCCGAATCGGCCAATACTGTGAGTGTTGATGGCCGACACGTAAATGCCCCTCGGGGTTCGTTAATCGTGGAAATCACTTCGGGACCCCAAAAAAAAGTGAGTAATAGTCCACGAAACGGGCAAGAATAGTCCAAAACTGTGAGTGTTGATGACCGATAGTAATCACACCCCAGGGTTCGTTAATCGTGGAAATCACTCTGGGACCCCAAAACAGTTAGTAATAGTCCATGAAACGGGCCAGCGTCGGCCAAAACTGTGAGTGTTAATGACCGACACTCAAACGCACCCCGGGGTTCGTTAATCATGGAAATCACTCCGGGACCCCAAAACAGTGAGTTATAGTCCACGAAACGGGCCAGAATTGGCCAAAACTGTGAGCGTTGATGACCGACACATAAATTCATCACGGGGTTCGTTACTCGTGGAAATCACTCCGGGACCCCCAAAACAGTGAGTAATATTCCACGAAATGGGGTAGAATCGGCCAACCTGTGAGTGTTGATGACCGACAGGTAAACGCACCCCGGGGTTCGTTAATCGTGAAAATCACTCAGGGGCCGCAAAACAGTGAGTAATATTCCAGGAAACGAGCCAGAATCGTCCGAAACTGTGAGTGTTGATGACCGACACGTAAACACACGCCGGGGTTCGTTAATCGTGGAAATCACTCCGGGACCCCAAAACAATGAGTAATAGTCGACGAAACGGGCCAGAATCGGCCAAAACTGTGACTGATAATGACCGACACTCAAACGCACCCCGGGGTTCGTTAATCTTGGAAATCACTTCGGGACCCCAAAACGGTGAGTAATAGTTCACGAAACGAGCCAGAATTGGCCAAAACTGTGAGTGTTGATGACCGACACGTAAACGCGCCCCGGGATTCGTTAATCGTGGAAATCACTTTGAGACCCTAAAACAGTGAGTGTTGATGACCGACATGTAAAAGTACCCCGGGGTTAGTTAATCATGGGAATCACTCCGGGACCCCAAAACAGTGAGTAATAGTCCACGAAACGGGCCAGAATCTGCCAAAACTGTGAGTGTTGATGACCGACACGTAAACGCACCCCGGGATTCGTTAATCGTGGAAATCACTCCAGCACCCCAAAACAGTCCACGAAACACGTCAGAATCTCCCAAACTGTGGGTGTTGATGACCGACACGGAAACGCACCACGGGGTTTGTTAATCATGGAAATCACTCTGTGACCCCAAAACAGTGAGTAATAGTCCACAAAACGGGCCAGAATCGGCCAAAACTATGAGTGTTGATGACCGACACATAAACACACCATGGGGTTTGTTAATCGTGGAAATCACTCCGGGACCCCGAAACAGTTAATAATAGTCCACGAAACTGGGCAGAATCGGCCAAAACTGTGACTGTTGATGACCGACATGTAAACGCACCCCGGGGTTTATTAATCGTGGATATCACTCCGGGACCCCAAAACAGTAAGTAATAGTCCATGAAACGGGCCAGAATGGGCCAAAACTGTGAGTGTTGATGACAGACACGTAAACGCACCCCGGGGTTTGTTAATCGTGGAAATCACTCCGGGACCCCAAAACAGTGAGTAATAGTTCAAGAAACGGGCCAAAATCGGCCAAAATTGTGAGTGTTGATGACCGACACATAAACACACCCCGAGGTTTGTTAATCATGAAAATCACTTTGGGACCCCAAAAGTGAGTAATAGTCCACGAAACGAGCCCGAATCGGCCAAAACTGTGAGTGTGGATGACCGACACGTAAACGCATCCCTGGGATCGTTAATCGTGGAAATCACTCCAGGGCCCCAAAACAGTGAGTAATAGTCCAAGAAATGGGCCAGCCAACACTTGAGTGTTCATGACCGACACGTAAACGCACCCCGAGGTTCGTTAATAGTGGAAATCACTCGAGGACCCCAAAATAGTGAGTAATAGTCCATGAAACGGGCCAGAATCGGCCAAAGCTGTGAGTGTTGATGACCGACACGTAAACACACCCCTGGGTTCGTTAATCGTGGAAATCACTCCGGGACGCCAAAACAATGAGTAATAGTCCACGAAACAGGCAAGAATCTGCCAAACTGTGGGTGTTGATGACCGACACGTAAACGCACCACGGGGTTTGTTAATCATGGAAATCACTCTGGGACCCCAAAACAGTGAGTAATAGTCCATGAAATGGGCCAGAATCGACCAAAACTATGAGTGTTGATGACCGACACATAAACGCACCATGGCGTTCGTTAATCGTGGAAATCACACCGGGACCCCAAAACAGTTAGTAATAGTCTACAAAACGGGCCAGAATCGGCCAAACCGTGAGTGTTCATGACCGACACGTAAACGCACATGGGGTTTGTTAATCGTGGAAATCACTCCGGGACCTCAAAACAGTGAGTAATAGTCGACGAAACAGTGAGCAATAGTCCAAGATATGGGTCAGCCAAAACTTGAGTGTTGATGACTGACACGTAAACGCACCCCGGGGTGCATTAATCGTGGAAATCACTTCGGGGGCCCAAAACAGTGAGTAATAGTCCATGAAACGAGCCAGAATCGGCCAAACTATGAGTGTTGATGACCGACACGTAAATGCACCCTGGGTTCATTAATCGTGGAAATCACTCCGGGACCCCAAAACAGTGAGTAATAGTCCACGAAACGGGCCAGAATCTTCCAAAATTCTGAGTGTTGATGACCTGCATGGAACGCACCCCGGGGTTCGTTAATCGTGGAAATCACTCCGGGACCCCAAAACCGTGTGTAATAGTTCACGAAACGGGCCAGAATCGGCCAAAATTGTGAGTGTTGATGACCGACACATAAACACACCCCGGGGTTTGTTAATCGTGAAAATCACTTTGGGACCCCAAAACGGTGAGTAATAGTCCACGAAACGAGCTAGAATCGGCCAAAACTGTGAGTGTGGATGACCGATACTTAAACGCATTCCTGGGTTCGTTAATCGTGGAAATCACTCCGGGGCCCCAAAACAGTGAGTAATAGTCCAAGAAATCAGCCAGCCAACACTTGAGTGTTGATGACCGACACGTAAACGCACCCCGAGGTTTGTTAATTGTGGAAATCTCTCCAGGACCCCAAAATAGTGAGTAATAGTCCACGAAACGGGCCTGAATCGGCCAAAGCTGTGGTGTTGATGACCGACACGTAAACGCACCCCTGGGTTCGTTAATCGTGGAAATCACTCCGAGACCCCAAAACAGTGAGTAATAGTCCACGAAACGGGATAGAATTGGCCAAACTGTGAGTGTTGATGACCGACACATAAACGCACCCCGGGGTTCGTTAATCGTGGAAATCACTTCGGGACCCCAAAACAGTAAGTAATAGTCCACGAAACGGGCCAGAATTGGCCAAAACTGTGAGTGTTGATGACCTACATGTAAACGCACCCCGGGGTTCGTTAATCATGGAAATCACTCTGGGACCCCAAAACGGTGAGTAATAGTTCACAAAACGGGCCAGAATCAGCCAAAATTATGAGTGTTGATGACCAACACATAAACACACCCCGGGGTTTGGTAATCGTGAAAATCACTTTGGGACAGCAAAACAGTGAGTAATAGTCCATGAAACGAGCCAGAATCGGCCAAAACTATGAGTGCTGATGACCGACATGTAAACGCATCCCTTGGTTGTTAATCGTGGAAATCACTCCAGGACCCAAAAACAGTGAGTAATAGTCCAAGAAATGGGCCAGGCAAAACTTGAGTGTTGATTACCGATATGTAAAAGTACCCCGGGGTTCGTTAATCATGGAAATCACTCCGGGACCCCAAAACAGTGAGTAATAGTCCATGAAACGGGCCAGAATCGGCCAAAACTATGAGTGTTGATGACCGACACGTAAACGCACCCCGGGATTCGTTAATCGTGGAAATCACTCCGGCACCCCAAAACAGTGAGTAATAGTCCACGAAACAGGAAAGAATCTGCCAAACTGTGGGTGTTGATGACCAACACGTAAACGCACCACGGTGTTTGTTAATCTTGGAAATCACTTTGGGACCCCAAAACAGTGAGTAATAGTCCACGAAACGGGCCAGAATCGGCCAAAACTATGAGTGTTGATGACCGACACATAAACGTACCTGGCGTTCGTTAATCATGGAAATCACACTGGGACCCCAAAACAGTTAGTAATAGTCCACGAATCGGGCCAGAATCGGCCAAACTGTGAGTGTTGATGACCAACACGTAAATGCACCCCAGGGTTCATTAATCGTGGAAATCACTCCGGGACCCCGAAACAATGAGTAATAGTCCATGAAACGGGCCAGAATCAGCCAAAACTTGAGTGTTGATGACCGACACGTAAACGCACCCCCGGGGTTCGTGAATCGTGGAAATCACTCCGGGACCCCAAAACAGTGAGTAATAGTCCACGAAACGGTCCAGAATCGGCCAAAACTGTGAGTGTTGATGATCGATACATAAACGCACCCCGGGGTTCGTTAATCGTAGAAATCACTCCGGGACCCCAAAACAGTGAATAATAGTCCACGAAACGGGTCAGAATCGGCCAAACTGTGAGTGTTGATGACCTACATGACGCACCTCGGGGTTCGTTAATCGTGGAAATCACTCCGGGACCCCAAAAGATGAGTAATAGTTCACGAAACGGGCCAGAATCGGCCAAAATTGTGAGTGTTGATGACCGACACATAAACACACCCCTGCTTTTGTTAATCGTGAAAATCACTTTGGGACCCCAAAACAGTGAGTAATAATCCATGAAACGAGCCAGAATCAGCCAAAACTGTGAGTGTGGATGACCGACATGTAAACGCATCCCTGGGTTTGTTAATCGTGGAAATCACTCCGGGGCCCCAAAACAGTAAGTAATAGTCCAAGAAATGGGCCAGCCAAAACTTGAGTATTGATCACCGACATGTAAATGCACCCCGAGGTTCGTTAATCGTGGAAATCACTCCAGGACCAGAAAACAGTGAGTAATAGTCCACGAAACGGGCCAGAATCGGCCAAAGCTGTGAGTGTTGATGACCGACAGGTAAACGCACCACTGGGTTCGTTAATCGTGGAAATCACTCCAGGACCCCAAAACAGTTAGTAATAGTCCACGAAACGGGCTAGAATTGACCAAACTGTGAGTGTTGATGACCGACACATAAACGCACCCCGGGGTTCGTTAATCGTGGAAATCACTTCGGGACCCCAAAACAGTAAGTAATAGTCCACGAAACGGGCCAGAATCGGCCAAAACTATGAGTGGTGATGACCTACATGTAAACGCATCCCGGGTTCGTTAATCATGGAAATCACTCTGGGACCCCAAAAGGGTGAGTAATAGTTCAGAAAACGGGCCAGAATCAGCCAAAATTGTGAGTGTTGATGACCAACACATAAAGACACCCCGGGGTTTGGTAATCGTGAAATTCACTTTGGGACCCCAAAACAGTGAGTAATAGTCCGCGAAACGAGCCAGAATCGGCCAATACAATGAGTGTTGATGACCGACACGTAAACGCATCCCTGGGTTGTTAATCGTGGAAATCACTCCGGGACCCAAAAACAGTGAGTAATAGTCCAAGAAATGGGCCAGGCAAAATTTGAGTGTTGATTACCGATATGTAAAAGTACCCCGGGGTTCGTTAATCGTGGAAATCACTCCGGGACCCCAAAACAGTGAGTAATAGTCCATGAAACGGGCCAGAATCGGCCAAAATATGAGTGTTGATGATCGACACGTAAACGCACATTACTAGGGAAAACCTTATACACAGAAGTTTATTAGTAGCGCGGTTTAAAAGTGGGCGCTACTGCTAATTAGTAGTAGCGAGGGGTATAAAAACGGCGCTACTACTAAGTTGATAGTAGTAGCGAGGGGTATAAACCCGCGCTGCTACTAAGTGGTCTCCAACAATGCCCCTAGAATAGACCATAGTAGTAGCGAGGGGTATAAAATTGGCGCTACTACTAAGTTAGTAGTAGTAGCGCAGGTAAGACCCCACGCTACTACTATGCGTGTCCACCCAGCCCGATCCACTCCCACCCCACCACTCTCTCTCTCATCCATAAAAAAACTCTCTCACGAACTCACCTCGGTCCACCCCACCCCGACTCGGCTCCTCTCCCCACGATCTCCTCGCCGCCGCCACCACCCACGCCGGCCGGTTCCGGCGAGCACCGGCCGCGCACAACACTCCCCCAAGCTCCCGCCTTCCTCCGCTCCGATCCCCATGGAAGCCGCCGCCGCCTCCCTCGCGCGGACCCTCGCCTCCTCGCTGCTCCCCCACAGCTCCCCCCGTAGCAGCGTGCGCGTGGCCGTGGCGCTGGAGCGGCGGAGGAGGGGTAGGGCGGTGCTTGGTCAGTGATCCGTCGCCACCGCTGGCTTTCCTCCTCCCCTCTCCTCTGCCGCCGCCGCTGGCTTTCTTTCCTGCGAGCGGGGATCGTCCGTGATCCGTCCGGGGCTCACTCCCCGCCTCCTACATGCATACGTGCTCGACCCCCTCACCTCAATCGTCTGTGATCCGTCTGGGATTCATGCTCGGACATGGCCAGGCCCCCTGTTCTTGATATGGCCTAGTAGATATCTGGTTCCTGGTGTTCAGGTCGCGTGGCTTAACGGCCTCCCCCTGAGCCTAGTTGGATTTGTTTCAGGTGTTGCGTTCATTAGGTCCTGGATTATTGGGTTGAGTCTCGACCTCATGCGTATGTAGCCACGAGATCTGAGAGAAGTTTTCTGGCGGATTAGTTTACAGTGAATTTTCAGATGACCGAGTTTAAGATTGAGAATTTTGTCAAAGCTAGGCTTTAATCCTAGGGGAATGTCTGCAGTACCATTTTCTTCCGTTCTTATCTTCTTCTTGTCTACCATTCAAGGAAACCATATTTTTTAAATACATAAAGCAGCGAAAGAGTATTAAGCGAAACTATTCAGATCTACAAAAGAGGCTAGGAGAAAATCTATTAAAAATAAAAGGAAGAACAAATGAAAGCATGGAACTAGACAGTCCCTACGCAGACGTAAGGCCACTTCAGATTCTCACCTCTTCCTTCAATTCAGAATTCAGAAATTATAATTCCTCTGTTTTTTATTTGCCCATAAAAATTGCAGCCAATTTAAAATGCATACACTATCATCTTAATGGAACTATTCAGTGCCTTCTTGACCTGGTTGACCATCTATCCTTTGCCCTCGTCATCGATATAATATCCAATGTGTTTTGTTTACGCTCGTCTAACATGCCATTGCTCGCCAAACTGAATGTGGGTGGGAGCAGCGTCAATAAACTAAGTCTAGCATGCCATTGCTCTTACCGTCATACCACTGAACTGTGTTGTTGAATTGGATTGTGTAGATTCATTTATGTATGTTTATCCACCATGAATGAACAAACTCTAGGGGCAAATCTATCCTTTTTACCTTTTATTTCTTAATATATGCATTAAACCATGCCTCTTATGATTTTGGCTTCTCAAGTATATTTTTATTGTTTGAGCGTCGTGCATCTATGCTTGTGGAAATATTACAGCCCCACTGTTAGGAGTACAAGTTTAGTCCTGCGGACTGGGCATAAGTGGATTGGTTTGCCTTTTGATTGGTATAAGTATGTAGCGACCTGACCCAAAATCGGTCAAATCTACGTATTCTGCATACCATCCCAAGATCATGCTTTACCCACAAAGACATCGATAAAGTAATCAAAGTTCAATCACACCTGAATATCATTAATCGATTCTCATATAGAGTCTTTATTACAAGGGAATAAATTCGCTCAAGGCCAACTCATGAGAAATAAACTAAAATGCTGCGGAAGCGTCGAGGTAAAGCGAGTCCATCCGACTCAAAGGGCAATCGCCAAGCGCGAGCGTAGCCTCACTCTGATCGAATATAACTCGCAACATAATACGTTGCAGCCGTGTAGGTCAGCTTTTGGAATAAGCTGGCAAGTTATGAGGAACAACAATAATAAAATTACTAACTCTATATGCAAATTTGGCTGTGGAGCTCTAAGTTTCATCATTTTGCGTAAAGCCAATTTCATCCTACTACAAAGGACTTATTTGCAAATTACTACAAATTTGTTGGTAGTTATTGAGATGGTTCCGCCAACCAATATCTCGCTCCCAAATTATTATTAAGTCATAAACCCATCAAATTAATCCATTAGTTTTAGTGTTGAGATATCCGAATACTTCCAAGGTCCAGATGCTCAAATGTCCGTAAATCGGGACACGGCTAATCGATTAGGTTATAACACTCTGCAGAGGTTTGCGACTTTCCCATAAAGAATCATTCCCTCCTTTAGAGTCTTCGCACTTCATGGTGTTTGAAGACGGACGAATGAAACAGGTCTTCCAAAGAATTCTTCCGCCACCGCCGGTACCCATCCAATCCTACCGCTCGTCTACTTCTCGTAGTACCGTCCAGCCAGCTTCACTACAAGGGTCAACCCAGCCAGAGCCCATAATGGCTTGCGGCTGCACAGTAAGCTTCGGTCATGGGGCATCCATCCTTCTCTTCGTGGCTGGGTGAAGCTTTCCGCAGGATGTCATGGCGCTTCTCCATGCATCCCGCCACCACTGGTGCTCCAGGTGCCCGTCAACCGCCCTCCACCCAAAGAGTGATTTTCCAAGTCCATCTTGATCATTGTAGTCCATGGGTTGTCATCATCATTGACTCTCACATCTTGCTTATGAATTTCACTCATCCCAAATCCGTCTCTGAGCATAGCAAAATAACTACTACGTCCGGGGTCATGGTAACAAGGGATTGGTTCATCCTACCACATGATACTACTCAAGTTTAATGACTTCAAGAATTCACTACTGCATGCAATGGTGGGGTGGTGACAACTACTAATGCACAAAACATAGGTATAGAAATAACATGATCAAAACTTGCCTTGCTGATGATCCTCGTAAGCTAAAGAGTCGAGTAGCAAGCTTAGACTCAGGAACTCTACCGAGACAAACAATGACATAATAAGTACAAAGCAAGAGGATCACACAAGATAACAAAGATAACATAACACAACCAAACAATCAAAACCAAATCAAAAGGAAAACTCAAAGAAATCAAATTCAAGGTTTCTCCTATTCCAATCAATAGCAAAAATAGTTTTATATAACAAAATTCCTCAATATGACCTAATCATGGTTTTAGGTTAACTTAACAGAAAAGGATTTACTAGGCAATTAGGAGCAAAAAGAAATAATTAATTAGCTATTATAAAACTCACTTTAGGCCTAATCCAATTTCTATTAAGAAAATAATTTAAAACTTTTATTAATTATAAATAAAAGTTCATCTAATGGAATGACAGAAACTAACCTAGAATAACTAATCACAAGTTAAAAATAAATTAATTTACTAATTAATTAATTAGGAAAACAGGAACTAATCAATTAATTAGGATTAATAGGATTCTGCCTAGAATTAATTATTTATTAATCCTAAAATACCAAAGTTAATTTCTAGGGTTTGGCAATATCAAAATAAAGTGATTGCAAAAAGAATCATGCAAAAATAATTTTTCTAACTAAAACTATAGCAGATTTGCTATTCTGACTAAAATAATATTAAAGCATTTTTAATTATTTTTAACATAGCTAAATATATGTTTTTCAGAAACTACATAAAATTTTCAATCCAACAAAAAAGAATCACTCAAAAATATTAAACAGAACAGAAGATACACATTTTTGAAAATTGGAACTATTAAACAAAACAGAAAATCTAAATAAAAGAAAAATGCCTAATGGGCCTAAACTACGACCGTAAGTCCGATAGTCTAAATGGGCCTAGGGTTAATCTAACAGAACCGCCTAACTAAAATAAAACCTAACTAAAATAAACCGCACCGGCCGGCCGGTTTCTAATAAAACGTATTTCTTGGGGTTCTAATCCTAGCCACCCGATGGGGATCGGACGGTGGAGGAAAGCCGGGACTCACGGACTCCGCGCCGTCGGGCGGCGAGAGTGCTCCGTGGCTTGGCGTCAGCGAGCTTGGGAAGGCGTCGGGAGACGCGGGAAGCTCGGGAAGGGTTCGTGGGGTTGGTGAGGCTCGGGGGCACCAGGCGGCGACGGCGAGGGTTTTGGCGGCGGGTTGAGCTCGGGCTCAGCGAGCGCAAACGGGCAGGGAGGAGGTCTGGCGAGGCGAGGGGAAAGCGGGTGCGGGAGGGCGGCTTATATAGCCAGGGGTCGTCGGGGTCGGAAGGGATCGGGGCGATCGGGGATCCGGATCCTTCGATCCGCGATCTCAGCGAGATCGGTGTGGCGTGGGGGGGGAAAGAAGAGGGTGGGTCCCATGGTCGAGAGAGAGAGGGGGGCGAAAGTCGTCGGTCGACCGAGCGGGAGAGGTTTCGGGCGCGAGGGGGGGGCGCGGGCTGTCGGCTGGCCGGCCTGTGGCCTAGTGGGCCGGTGGCTGGGCCAGGTGCGCGGGTGGTCGAGGGGCTAGGTGGCGCTGGCTGGGCCTGGGTGGCCTGGCTGGCGCCCGAAAGATTTTTCTTTATTTTTTTAATAAAAACAAAACCAAAAATAAAACCTAAACTATAAATATTTTATATAGGGTATATATATACCAAAATGATCAGGGGAATATTCCCTTTCATTTGAACATTTTTCCAAAGCCAAAATCCAAACTTTATGAAAATCCATTTTTTTCAAATTCAAATAAATTTCAGATTTGAATTCCCATGTCTTTTGGCAATGTTTCCTCTGATATTTTTGGAGTGTCATGTTTGCTCCTCTCATACTTTTGATCAAGTATTTATCAGGGTTAGTTTTGGAATTGATTCCCACATGCCAAAGTTTGGAATTCAAATTTTAAATTCAAAACTCTCTGAAACTTCAAATGGAATCCAAATTCAAACAGGATGCATAGGATGCTTAGCTATAATTGTAAAACATTCCAAATAGGAAAATTTGGGATGTTACAAACCTACCATTTTAAGATGAATCTAGCCCTCGAGATTCGGGTTAACTAGCAAATAGGTGCGGATGGTCTCGACGAAGATCTTCTTGGCGTTCCTGTGTGGCTTCTTCCTCGGTGTGGTGACTCCACAAAGACCTTGCAAAACTTGATGACTTTGCTGCGGGTGACTCTGCTTGCAGTCTCGAGAATTTTGACGGGTGTCTCCTTGTAAGTTAAATCACTGTCAAGCTGTATGGCCTCTAGGGGCACTGTGTCTCTCAACGGAACATCGGCCATGTCTGCATGGCACTTCTTCAACTGAGAAACGTGGAAAACATCATGAACTCCGGACAATCCTTCCGGCAATTCCAACTTATATGCAACTTCTCCACGACGTTCGAGGATTTTGTAGGGGCCAATGAATCGGGGTGCTAACTTTCCCTTGACTCCAAACCTCTTGATTCCACGAAGTGGAGACACACGAAGGTATGCTCGGTCTCCCACTTCGTAAGTCACCTCCTTGCGCTTGCTGTCGGCATAACTCTTCTGTCGTGACTGTGCAATCTTGAGCCGGTCTCGAATCAGCTTGACTTTCTCTTCGGAATCCTTGATAAGATCGGAACCGAAAAGTGATCGATCTCCAACGCTATCCCACAGCAATGGCGTTCTACACCTCCTTCCGTATAGAGCTTCGAAGGGGCCATCTTCAAACTGGATTGATAACTGTTGTTGTACGAGAACTCTGCGTACGGCAAATTGTCATCCCAGCTAGACCCATAGTCTAGCACGCAAGCTCTCAACATGTCCTCCAGAATCTGATTGACTCTCTCGGTCTGTCCATCTGTCTGCGGATGAAAGGCTGTACTGAATTCCAGCCTCGTACCCAAAGTTTCATGTAATTGCTTCCAAAACTTTGAGGTAAACTGCGTTCCTCTATCTGACACGATTTTCCTCGGAACTCCATGCAGACATACGATCCTGGTCATGTATATCTTGGCCAACTTGGCACTGGTATAGGTAGTCTTCACGGAATGAAGTGAGCTACCTTAGTCAAACGATCAACTACTACCCAGATAGAATCATAACCTGATCGGGTCCCGGTAATCCCGTGATGAAATCCATACCAAGTTTCTCCCATTTCCAATCGGGAATCGGCAAAGGTTGAAGTAACCCTGCTGGCTTCTGATGTTCTGCCTTTACACGTTGGCATACATCGCATACGGCCACGTGCTCGCAATGTCCTTCTTCATTCCTGTCCACCGAAACTTTGCTTCAAATCCAGGTACATCTTGGTGTTGCCGGATGAATCGAGTACGATGGATCATGTGCCTCTGTAGAATTAACTTCCCGAGCTCGGGATCATTGGGCACATAAATCGATCCTCAAACCATATAGTTCCATGTTCATCCTTTCGAATCCTTTAGCTTTTCCATCCTCCATCTTTTGCTTAATCTCATCGATTTCCTTGTCCGACTTCGGGCTTCACGAATCTTTTCGGTCAAGGTGGACTGAACTTCAAGGTTGCGACAAATCCTTTCGAACTATCTCCAATCGGAGATCTCGAGGTCATCAACCAACTCCAGGGTAATCCTCCTGCTGTAAGAGTGTTCACATAACTCTTACGGCTCAAAGCATCTGCTACAACATTGGCTTTACCAGGGTGGTAATGTAGCCTCATGTCATAGTCTTTTATCAACTCTAGCCATCTCCTCTGCCTGAGGTTCAATTCCTTCTGCGTGAAGATATATTTCAGACTCTTGTGATCCGTATAGACATCACAACGATTTCCAATGAGGAAATGTCTCCAAGTCTTGAGTGCATGCACTACAGCTGCTAACTCCAAATCATGCGTGGCATAATTCATCTCATGAGGCCGTAGCTGCCTGGAGGCATATGCTACAACCTTACCTTCCTGCATCAATACTCCTCCGAGTCCTTGACGAGAAGCGTCACAATAGACCTGGTATTCCTTATGTATGTCCGGCAATATCAATACTGGAGCTGTGACCAACCGTTTCTTCAATTCCTGAAAACTGGCCTCACATTCCTCGGTCCAAACATACTTGGCTTCCTTCTTCAACAGCTCAGTCATGGGCTTGGCAATCTTCGAGAAGTTCTCAATGAACCTCCGATAGTATCCTGCAAGTCCGAGAAAACTGCGGATCTCCTTGACTGAGGTGGGTGACCGCCAATCGGTGATGATTCAACCTTGGCGGGATCAACTGCTATTCCTTCTCCTGAAATAACATGTCCGAGGAATCCAACTTCCTTCAACCAAAATTCACATTTGCTGAATTTGGCATACAGCTGATGTTCTCGAAGTTTCTCCAGAACTAGACGCAAATGTTCCTTATGCTCTTCCTCGCTCTTGGAGAATATCAATATGTCATCGATGAACACCACGACAAACTTGTCCAAGTACTCCATGAACACCTTGTTCATCAAATTCATGAAGTATGCAGGAGCATTAGTCAATCCAAATGACATGACGGTATACTCATATAAACCATACCTGGTGGTGAATGCTGTTTTGGGTATATCCTTCTCACGGATTTTCAACTGGTGATACCCTGATCGAAGATCGATCTTTGAGAATACCTTGGCTCCAACAAGCTGATCAAACAAATCATTGATCATGGGCAGAGGGTACTTGTTCTTGATGGTTACCTCGTTCAATGCACGATAATCCACAACCATCCTCAAGCTTCCATCCTTCTTCTCTACCAAAAGAACTGGGGCTCCCCAAGGTGATGAGCTTGGACGAATATATCCTTTCTCCAATAACTCATTTATTTGTTCCTTGATCTCTTTCAACTCATTCGGTGGCATCCGATAAGGTCTCTTGGATATTGGGGCTGTGCCGGGCAATAGTTCAATCAGAAACTCAATGTCTCTGTCCGGTGGCATTCCTGGTAATTCCTCAAGGAACACATCGGAAATTCTTGCACTCTGGTACTTCCTCTGAACAACTCCGTGAGGGAATGCACCGATTCTTCATCTGGCGGTGCTGGCTACATACTTGATCCTCTTACGCTCCGGTGGTGAGCAGAATAGACTTCTTGGCACAGTCAATGTTCCTTCATACTTTGACAACCAATCCATGCCTAGGATTACATCCAAGGTCTGAGTTTCCAACACTATGAGTTCTACGGAAATTTGTGGTTCCCGATGTTGAGGTTTGCGGACAGCTTAAACCTGCCATCATTTCTCCTCTGCGGAACCGACGCGAGGGGGCTTCTAAGGGTTCTAGTGCGTAATCCGTACTTATCCACAACTACCCTTGATATGAATGAATCGTTGCACCGAATCAAACAGAACCAAAACTGAATGTGAATTCAATAAAACTTACCAACCACGATTATGCGGCTGATCATAGACGTTCTCCACGTCGATGTGATTCACTTGAGCACGAGGAAAGGATTGGGCTTCTTCGCTGAGCCTCCATTGCCATTCCGTTCCTCTGCTTGGCCTCCGGCAGTCGGTGGCGTAGTGCCCTGTCTTCTGGCACTTGAAGCAGGTGATGTGGCTCAGATCCTTCGGAGCCGGGGCAGAACGGTGCTGATTGCCATTACCATTGCCATTGCCATTGCCATGGCCTGACTTGTTGTCCTGGCTGCGGTTGTTTCCATTTCCACCATGGTTATGACCTCCATGGTTGTGATGGATGTGCCCTCCTGAGTACGGTGCATAGCGGGCTTCGCTGAGCTCTGAATTGTGCTTCCCCTGGCTGTACTTCCTCTTGCGGCTCTCTATCTGCTGCTGCTTGCCTTCCAGGATGGTGGCCTTGTCTACCAGCTCCTGGTAGTTGTTGAAAGTAGCCACAATAAGCTGCATGCTCAATTCATCATTTAGTCCCTCAAGGAACTTCTCCTGCTTGGCGGCATCAGTGGCCACATCATCAGGGGCATAGCGGGCAAGTTTGCTGAATTCCTCCACGTCTTCGTGCCACAAGGCGATTTCCTGGCGCAAGTTTCGAACTCACGCTTCTTGGACTCATGGCTCCAGATGAGACATGAGCGGTCTGAGGCCTGCTGGAATTGATCCCAAGTGATGCCACCCAAAGGAAAAGTGGCGGTGTAATTCTCCCACCAAGAAGCTGCAGGTCCATCCAGTTGATGCGCGGCAAAGCGCACCTTCTCAGCATCAGTGCATCCAACGGTGACTAGCTCTCTTCCAATCTTGCGGAGCCAGTCGTCAGCCACAATCGGCTCAGTGCTACTAGAGAACACTGGCGGATTCAACCTCAGGAATCGAGTCAAATTGTCCACAGTGGGTGGTGGTGGCGGTGGATTGTTGGCAGGGTTGTTCGTTCGAATCGAGCTGCATCAGTGCATTCTGCTGCTGGAGCAGCTGGGTGAGCTCCGGCGGGAAACCAGTGTCACGTCTCGGAGGCATCTGGTGTTTTGGAGTGGATGAGAAAATTAGAATAGAACAAGGGTCTATGAGAAATAACACTACCCATATGAATGCACAATCATAACACACCAATCATTTATTCATTCCACTCAAACATGGTTCAAACTCGATTACAAAGCTCATGACTAATCGAAAGGAAAACATCGGCCTAACTGATCGACGAAAAGTAAAGATAACATGGTGGTCGACTAAAAGTCTGCATCAGTGGCGCCTCCTCTTGGGGTTTCCTTCAGTGGTACTCCCCTCGAAATCCTGATCATTGCTCACGAGGGGTGCTTCATCTCCACTCGGGTAAAGGTCTTCACCCAAGTCCATCTTTTCCTCAATCGCGGCAAGCTTCATCTTCAGGTCGTCGACAATCTCCATGAAGTCAGTGATTTCTTCCTCATGGCCAAGGAAGTCTGCGCGTGCCTTCTCCTCCAGCTCCAGCTCGCGGAACAAAAGCTTCCGGTGTGTCTTTGAGTTACGGCGAGCCTGAATCTCCCGTGTCCTGAGAAGACACTCCAAGTCCTGAATGTACGAGAGAGTGGAATCGTCCTCGATGGTACGGATGATATCTCCATTCCTTGCCCTGCGAGAAACCATGGCGAGGTCCGAGTGATCGAGCTCAGTCCTGTACTCCTCTCGGAGATGTCCAAGTGCTCGGTAGATCGCCACGTCTCTTCCGATGATCCAGTTGAACTCGGTGAACTCAAAGTTGATAGGCTCCGTGCGTCCTCCAAAAGTCCTCCCTGGGATATGCACCTCAATCCTGTAGCGGGTGTCCGTCGGAAGTGCATTAGTGGGTTTCCCAGTGATCGAGGGCAGAGCAATCTTCAGCAGCTTCACCATCTGGACCAGCTTCCTTCCGAAGGGCATCGTCTCATCGGGCTGGCAGAACTCCGGTAGCAAAACTGGGGTGAACTCGACGGCCATCTAGAATGTTGCAAAGGAGAGAAGAGTCAGAATAGATCAGAGAAGAAGTATAGAATGAAAAGGGTTCAAAGTAAATGGTCTCTGCTTATGGCTTTCCGATCCTAGGGGTTACGATCCTCACGGTCAGCGTGTGCTCGATACCATCTCTGTAGCGACCTGACCCAAAATCGGTCAAATCTACGTATGCATACCATCCCAAGATCATGCCGGTACCCACAAGACATCGATAAAGTAATCAAAGTTCAATCACACCTGAATATCATTAATCGATTCTCATATAGAGTCTTTATTACAAGGAATAAATTCGCTCAAGGCCAACTCATGAGAAATAAACTAAAATGCTGCGGAAGCGTCGAGGTAAAGCGAGTCCATCCGACTCAAAGGGCAATCGCCAAGCGCGGAGCGTAGCCTCACTCCTGATCGGAATATAACTCTGCAACATAATACGTTGCAGCCGTGTAGGTCAGCTTTTGGAATAAGCTGGCAAGTTATGAGGAACAACAATAATAAAATTACTAACTCTATATGCAAATTTGGCTGTGGAGCTCTAAGTTTCATCATTTTGCGTAAAGCCAATTTCATCCTACTACAGTGGACTTATTTGCAAATTACTACAAATTTGTTGGTAGTTATTGAGATGGTTCCGCCAACCAATATCTCGTTCCCAAATTATTATTAAGTCATAAACCCATCAAATTAATCCATTAGTTTTAGTGTTGAGATATCCGAATACTTCCAAGGTCCAGATGCTCAAATGTCCGTAACCGGGGACACGGCTAATCGATTAGGTTATAACACTCTGCAGAGGTTTGCGACTTTCCCATAAGAATCATTCCTCCTTTAGAGTCTTCGCACTTCATGGTGTTTGAAGACGGACGAATGAAACAGGGTCTTCCAAAGAGTTCTTCGGCCACCGCCGTACCCATCCAATCCTACCGCTCGCTACTTCTCGTAGTACCGCCCAGCCAGCTTCACTACAAGGGTCAACCCAGCCAGAGCCCATAATGGCTTGCGGCTGCACAGTAAGCTTCGGTCATGGGGCATCCATCCTTCTCTTCGTGGCTGGGTGAAGCTTTCCGCAGGATGTCATGGCGCTTCTCCATGCATCCCGCCACCACTGGTGCTCCAGGTGCCCGCAACCGCCCTCCACCCAAAGAGTGATTTTCCAAGTCCATCTTGATCATTGTAGTCCATGGGTTGTCATCATCATTGACTCTCACATCTTGCTTATGAATTTCACTCATCCCAAATCCGTCTCGAGCATAGCAAAATAACTACTACGTCCGGGGTCATGGTAACAAGGGATTGGTTCATCCTACCACATGATACTACTCAAGTTTAATGACTTCAAGAATTCACTACTGCATGCAATGGTGGGGTGGTGACAACTACTAATGCACAAAACATAGGTATAGAAATAACATGATCAAAACTTGCCTTGCTGATGATCCTCGTAAGCTAAAGAGTCGAGTAGCAAGCTTAGACTCAGGAACTCTACCGAGACAAACAATGACATAATAAGTACAAAGCAAGAGGATCACACAAGATAACAAAGATAACATAACACAACCAAACAATCAAAACCAAATCAAAAGGAAAACTCAAAGAAATCAAATTCAAGGTTTCTCCTATTCCAATCAATAGCAAAAATAGTTTTTATATAACAAAATTCCTCAATATGACCTAATCATGGTTTTAGGTTAACTTAACAGAAAAGGATTTACTAGGCAATTAGGAGCAAAAAGAAATAATTAATTAGCTATTATAAAACTCACTTTAGGCCTAATCCAATTTCTATTAAGAAAATAATTTAAAACTTTTATTAATTATAAATAAAAGTTCATCTAATGGAATGACAGAAACTAACCTAGAATAACTAATCACAAGTTAAAAATAAATTAATTTACTAATTAATTAATTAGGAAAACAGGAACTAATCAATTAATTAGGATTAATAGGATTCTGCCTAGAATTAATTATTTATTAATCCTAAAATACCAAAGTTAATTTCTAGGGTTTGGCAATATCAAAATAAAGTGATTGCAAAAAGAATCATGCAAAAATAATTTTTCTAACTAAAACTATAGCAGATTTGCTATTCTGACTAAAATAATATTAAAGCATTTTAATTATTTTTAACATAGCTAAATATATGTTTTCAGAAACTACATAAAATTTGCAATCCAACAAAAAAGAATCACTCAAAAATATTAAACAGAACAGAAGATACACATTTTGAAAATTGGAACTATTCGCTAAAACAGAAAATCTAAATAAAAGAAAAATGCCTAATGGGCCTAAACTACGACCGTAAGTCGAGATAGTCTAAATGGGCCTAGGGTTAATCTAACAGAACCGCCTAACTAAAATAAAACCTAACTAAAATAAACCGCACCGGGCCGGCCGGTTTTCTAATAAAACGTATTTTCTTGGGGTTCTAATCCTAGCCACCCGATGGGGATCGGACGGTGGAGGGAAAGCCGGGACTCACGGACTCCAGCGACGTCGGGCGGCGGCGAGAGTGCTCCGTGGCTTGAGGCGTCGGCGAGCTTGGAAGGCGTCGGGCAGACGCGGGGAAGCTCGGGGAAGGGTTCGGTGGGGTTGGTGAGGCTCGGGGGGCACCAGGGCGGCGACGGCGAGGGTTTTGGCGGCGGGGTTGAGCTCGGGCTCCGGCGAGCGCAAACGGGCAGGGGACGAGGTGCGGCGAGGGGGCGAGGGGGAAAACGGGGTGCGGGGAGGGCGGCTTATATAGCCAGGGGGTCGTCGGGGGTCGGAAGGGGATCGGGGGGCGATCGGGGGATCCCGGATCCTTCGGGATCCGGCGATCTCCGGCGAGATCGGTGTGGCGTGGGGCGGGGGAAAGAAGAGGGGTGGGTCCCGCGGGTCAGAGAGAGAGAGGGAGGGCGAGTGCGTCGGTCGACCGAGCGGGAGAGGTTTCGGGCGCGAGGGGGGCGCGGGTCTGTCGGTGGCCGGCTGTGGCCTAGTGGGCCGGGCTGGGGCCAAAGTCTTGGTGGTCGAGGGGCTAGGTGGCGCTGGCTGGGCTGGGTGGCTTCTGGTGGCGCCTGAAAGATTTTTCTTTATTTTTTAATAAAAACAAAACCAAAAATAAAACCTAAACTATAAATATTTTATATAGGGTATATATATACCAAAATGATCAGGGAATATTCCTTTCATTTGAACATTTTCCAAAGCCAAAATCCAAACTTTATGAAAATCCATTTTTTCAAATTCAAATAAATTTCAGATTTGAATTCCCATGTCTTTTGGCAATGATTCCTCTGATATTTTTGGAGTGTCATGTTTGCTCCTCTCATACTTTTGATCAAGTATTTATCAGGGTTAGTTTTGGAATTGATTCCCACATGCCAAAGTTTGGAATTCAAATTTTAAATTCAAAACTCTCTGAAACTTCAAATGGAATCCAAATTCAAACAGGATGCATAGGATGCTTAGCTATAATTGTAAAACATTCCAAATAGGAAAATTTGGGATGTTACAAAGTAGATGGTAGCAGACCTGGACAAATAACATTGGATCTTAATATCTCATGACATTGAGTAGAGGACAAGAGATCGGATGAGTCTTGTTGTCACATGTGGTTCGGATGGTCAAAGTAGATGGTAGTTGGATCCGAGCACCCAGTCAGTGATGCTCTGCCGCCCGATTTAAAATGGTGCTCTCTGGAGAGTCAACGTCGACCCCGGCGCTGGTGCAGGAGGTATCCATGGGCAACGTCCTCAGCAAGAAAGCTCGGCTAGGCCTCGCCAGCAGGCCTCTCTCCGCCGCCTGCCCAACACCGTACCTTGGACCACTGTCAACAAAGTCTGCTCGTAGGGGCCGAAGGGTATCTATATTTCATCTCTTCACCTGCAATGTCTCCGTAGTTACTTGTCGCCGCTGCTAAAAAACTTATGTTGTTGCCTGTTGGCCTGCTCCTTGCTATCTGAAGTATATATTTTTTGTCTATCGCTCATTCGCTATCTGAAGAATTTTATGAAGGTAATTTTAGTGTGTGTTTAGCTTTCAGTTTTTGCTTCTACTTCACAGAGTGGAAGATCGTAAGAAAACATTGGATGATCTTTAACAATTATTCTTAGAAGTAAACCTGAGCAGTATTTGATGATATATTGTGAGTCACTGAAAATGTATAATGTTTTTTCGTCAGGATATGGATGACTATCTGAAGGGATGCAGGTTTCTTCCCAAACTTAAGAATGAGATACTCGGTGAAAGAAATGCTCCCTAGTCCCTACAGGGAAAGGTTGAGTAGCCTAGAGAATTTAGTACTGATCATGGCAAAGCCGATAAAGCCTAAAATCTCATTTTGATCCACGTTCAAAGATTACATGCTAGCTTATGAGGATGACTGTAGAGATGTCATATGACAACAAGAAAATAAACTATGTCACACAGGATTCTAGCTAATTTAAACTATGTTCTTGAAGCTGGTATTTGATATGCCATTATTTTGTATCTTTCTTGTACATCCTTGTAGATATTTTTGTCCAAGTGATGGGTGATGTGTTTCCTGAGCTGAAGGACAATGAAAAGAAGATTAAAGCTATTATTAAAGAAGAAGAGGCAAGCTTTGAGAACACTCTAGCGGAGGTAATATTGGTTGCCAGGAGTATTTGCATATCAGTGACATCAATTTGGCCCAAGTGATGTTTGTTGAAGTAATTTCATTGCAATCAAATCCGAGTGTTTGCACACTCTTAGGCAGTGTTTTATCCTTGTAAACATGTGTTAGTCTCAAAGTAATTTAGCTAGTTTGTTATCAGATAACCTAAATTGTTTTATCCTTGTAAAGATGTGTTAGTCTCTAAGTAATCTAGCTAGTTTGTGATTAGGTACCCTAAATTTCCGTTGTTGCCAGATGCTCTGGGCCAGTTCGTACCTTGTATCTTTTGTACTGCTGTTTTTCTTGTGAGATACTGCTAAACGCTTTATATATATAATATATTAACATGTTGTGCTGAGTAACCACGTAGTGTCTTGTTTTGAGGCAACACATTAAGGAACATATCTAGTGTATTGTTTCAATCCTGGTTTACATCAGCTTAGTTCAATCACAATAATTAGCATACACGATAAAGTGTCTCACCTTTTCTTTGAAATGACCATAAGTAATCCAATTTATTTGGTTTCCACATGGGCATGATTCCGTTTATCATGCTTATACTTTAAGGGTAGTTCCTACTAGGTGCTTTGCATTTTGTTTCATACATAGAAACAGAGACTAAGAAATCTTACAGTTGAAGTTTAGTTGACCGTTCTTTTCTTAGAACCATCATAATACGTATTGTCCTTTCTTGTGGTTGTTCAGATGGTTAACTGATTGTGCTGTTGGTGTAATTTTCAGGGATATGAGAGATTTAGGAACGCTGCAGATGCTGTCAAGGAGAATGGCAGGGCAATACTTAGTGGCCAGGCAATATTTGCACTACATTATTATAGTCAATCATTTGTTAGCTGCAAGTAAATATATGACCTTTGCATTGTTGAATTACAGGACACCTACGAGAATGTGGTTCAGAAACATAGTAAGTTAAAGAAGGAGGTCGGTCACTGAAGGTACACTCATGTTGCTAACTGAATTTTCACACCACTATTGCATTGTGATATCTATCTAACTAGGCAATGAGGATTTTTAAGAATGTCTTGATTTAGCCAACATGTTCTCTGCTTATTCTGCTCTGCAGTACATTCTGACACTAGTAACTAAGATGAGCTAGTTGGGTTCTTTTTCAGGATAAGTATGATAAACAGAAGTGTCACAACTCAAGGGCGGAGGCCGACATTGATCGGGGCCTGCTTGAGCTGAGGGCTAGGGCGAGGGACATGACGGCGTCACAACTCAAGGCGGCGGCTGCCATCGGTCTAGTGCGGCTCGTCGAGGCTGCTCGCTGTGTTTCGTCGCAGCTGCAGGCCGCGAGATCAGGCCGGGAAGGCGCCACGCATCGACGAGTGAGCCAATTTTTGGATCGGACCATAACAACGTATCTCAGTCTCCGACGTCTAGAAGTAGTGGTGAAGTTTTGAATTTGCATGGCAAGAATCACTTACGTAGGTAGCTGTAGGTAGCTGACACACACAACACTGTGTTTACAATCTTACTTATGTAAAAGATATGAATTATACACGAGTTGCCATTACAATGACGAACTGTGATAGTAGATACGTCAATTGTGTGATAGAACGGAATTGATTGATTTTTTTTAATTTCTAATAAGTTAGTAGTAGCGTGGGAACAAACCACTCGCTACTAGTATTTAGGATACTAGTAGCATTGGGACTATAGACGCGCTACTACTATTTCATTAGTAGTAGCGCGGTTCACAATAGCAGTAGCGCGGATTGAACCCACGCTGCTACTAACAAAGTTAGTAGTAGCGCGGGTTCAACCCACGCTACTACTAACTTTTAGCTGTAGCGTGATACTAGTAGCCCGTGTACCCGCGCTACTAGTAGCCATTTTACCCGCGCTGCTAGTAGCCTTTTCCCTAGTAGTGGCACCCCGGGATTTGTTAATCGTGGAAATCACTCCGACACCCCAAAACAGTGAGTAATAGTCCACGAAATAGGCAAGAATCTGCCAAATTGTGGGTGTTGATGACCAACACGTAAACGCACCACGGGGTTTGTTAATCATGGAAATCACTTTGGGACCCCAAAACAGTGAGTAATAGTCCACGAAACGGGCCAGAATCGGCCAAAACTATGAGTGTTGATGACCGACACATAAACGCACCCTGGCGTTCGTTAATCATGGAAATCACACCGGGACCCCAAAACAGTTAGTAATAGTCCACGAAACGGGCCAGAATCGGCCAAACTGTGAGTGTTGATGACCAACACGTAAATGCACCCCGGGGTTCATTAATCGTGGAAATCACTCCGGGACCCCGAAACAATGAGTAATAGTCCATGAAACGGGCCAGAATCAGCCAAAACTGTGAGTGTTGATGACCGACACGTAAATGCACCCTGGGTTTCATTAATCGTGGAAATCACTCTGGGACCCCAAAACAATGAGTAATAGTCCAAGAAATGGGCCAGCCAAAACTTGAGTGTTGATAACCGACACGTAAACGCACCCTCGGGGTTCGTGAATCGTGGAAATCACTCCGGGACCCCAAAACAAGTGAGTAATAGTCCACGAAACGGGCCATAATCGGCCAAAACTGTGAGTGTTGATGATCGACACATAAACGCACCCCGGGGTTCGTTAATCATAGAAATCACTCCGGGACCCCAAAACAGTGACTAATAGTCCACGAAACGGGTCAGAATCGGCCAAAACTGTGAGTGTTGATGACCTACATGTAAACGCACCTCGGGGTTCGTTAATCATGGAAATCACTCCAGGACCCCAAAACGGTGAGTAATAGTTCACGAAACGGGCCAGAATCAGCCAAAATTGTGAGTGTTGATGACCGACAAATAAACACACCCCGGGGTTTGTTAATCGTGAAAATCACTTTGGGACCCCAAAACTGTGAGTAATAATCCACGAAACGAGCCAGAATCGGCCAAAACTGTGAGTGTGGATGACCGACACGTAAACGCATCCCTGGGTTTGTTAATCATGGAAATCACTCCGGCGCCCCAAAACAATGAGTAATAGTCCAAGAAATGAGCCAGCCAAAACTTGAGTGTTGATCACCGACATGTAAATGCACCCCGGGGTTCGTTAATCGTGGAAATCACTCTAGGACCACAAAACAGTGAGTAATAGTCCACGAAATAGGCCAGAATCGGCCAAAGCTGTGAGTGTTGATGATCGACACGTAAACGCACCCGTGGGTTCGTTAATCGTGGAAATCACTTCGGGACCCCAAAACATTGAGTAATAGTCCACGAAACGGGCTAGAATTGGCCAAACTGTGAGTGTTGATGACCGACACATAAACGCACCCCGGGGTTCGTTAATCGTGGCAATCACTTCGGGACCCCAAAACAGTGAGTAATAGTCCATGAAACGGGCCAGAATCGGCCAAAACTGTGAGTATTGATGACCTACATGTAAACGCACCCCGGGGTTCATTAATCGTGGAAATCACTCCGGGACCCCAAAACGGTGAGTAATAGTTCACGAAACGGGCCGGAATCGGCCAAAATTGTGAGTGTTGATGACCAACACATAAACACACCCCGGGGTTTGGTAATCGTGAAAATCACTTTCAGACCCCAAAACAGTGAGTAATAGTCCATGAAACGAGCGAGAATCGGCCAAAAATATGAGTGGTTATGACCGACACGTAAACGCATCCCTGGGTTGTTAATCGTGGAAATCAATTCGGGACCCAAAAAGAGTGTGTAATAGTCCAAGAAATGGGCCAGGCAAAACTTGAGTGTTGATTACCGATATGTAAAAGTACCCCGGGGTTCGTTAATCGTGGAAATCACTCCGGGACCCAAAACATTGAGTAATAGTCCACGAAACGGGCCAGAATCGG
The DNA here is from genome assembly GCA_021605205.1 of Aegilops longissima. Lineage (NCBI taxonomy): Eukaryota > Viridiplantae > Streptophyta > Magnoliopsida > Poales > Poaceae > Aegilops > Aegilops longissima. The sequence continues at coordinate 655,318,635 of CM038676.1, forward strand.
CCAAAACTATGAGTGTTGATGACCGACACGTAGACGCACCCCGGGATTCGTTAATCGTGGAAATCACTCCGGCACCCCGAAACAGTGAGTAATAGTCCACGAAACAGGCAAGAATTTGCCAAACTGTGGGTGTTGATGACCAACACGTAAACGCACCATGGGGTTTGTTAATCATGGAAATCACTTTGGGACCCCAAAACAGTGAGTAATAGTCCACGAAACGGGCCAGAATCGGCAAAACTATGAGTGTTAATGACCGACACATGAACGCACCCTGGCGTTCGTTAATCGTGGAAATCCCACCGGGACCCCAAAACAGTTAGTAATAGTCCATGAAACGGGCCAGAATCGGCCAAACTGTGAGTGTTGATGACCAACACGTAAATGCACACCGGGGTTCATTAATCGTGGAAATCACTCCGGGATCCTGAAACAATGAGTAATAGTTCATGAAACGGGCCAGAATCAGCCAAAACTGTGAGTGTTGATGACCGACACGTCAACGCACCCCCGGGGTTCTTGAATCATGGAAATCACTCCGGGACCCCAAAATAGTGAGTAATAGTCCATGAAACGGGCCAGAATCGGTCAAAATTGTGAGTGTTGATGATCGACACGTAAACGCACCCCGGGGTTCGTTAATCGTAGAAATCACTCCGGGACCCCAAAACAGTGACTAATACTCCACGAAACGGGTCAGAATCAGCCAAAACTGTGAGTGTTGATGACCTACATGTAAACGCACCCCGGGGTTCGTTAATCGTGGAAATCACTCCGGGACCCCAAAACGGTGAGTAATAGTTCCCGAAATAGGCCAGAATCGGCCAAAATTGTGAGTGTTGATGGCCGACACATAAACACACCCCGGGGTATGTTAATCGTGAAAATCACTTTGGGACCCCAAAACAATGAGTAATAATCCATGAAACGAGCCAGAATCGGCCAAAACTGTGATTGTGGATGACCGACACGTAGACGCATCCCTGGGTTTGTTAATCGTGGAAATCACTCCGGGGCCCGAAAACAGTGACTAATAGTCCAAGAAATGGGCTAGGCAAAATTTGAGTGTTGATGACCGACGTGTAAAAGTACCCCGGGGTTCGTTAATCATGGAAATCACTCCAGGAGCCCAAAACAGTGAGTAATAGTCCACGAAACGGGCCAGAATCGGCCAAAACTGTGAGGGTTGATGACCGACACGTAAACGCATCCATGGGTTCGTTAATCGTGGAAATCACTCCGGCACCCCAAAACAGTCCTCGAAACACGCCAGAATCTGCCAAACTGTGGGTGTTGATGGCTGACACGTAAACGCACCACAGGGTTTGTCAATCATGGAAATCACTCTGGGACCCAAAACAGTGAGTAATAGTCCACAAAACGGGGCAGAATCGGCCAAAACTATGAGTGTTGATGACCGACAGATAAACGCACCCTGGGGTTCGTTAATCGTGGAAATCACTCCGGGACCCCAAAACAGTTAGTAATAGTCCATGAAACGGGCCAAAATCGGCCAAACTGTGAGTGTTCATGACCGACACATAAACGCACCTGGGGTTTGTTAATCGTGGAAATCACTCCGGGACCTCAAAACAGTGAGTAATAGTCCATGAAACAGTGAGTAATAGTCCAAGATATTGGCCAGCCAAAACTTGAGTGTTGATGACCGACATGTAAACGCACCCCGGGGTTTGTTAATCGTGGAAATCACTTCGGGACCCCAAAACAGTGAGTAATAGTCCACGAAACGGGCCAGAATCGGCCAAACTATGAGTGTTGATGACCAACACGTAAATGCACCCCGGGGTTCATTAATCGTGGAAATCACTCCGGGACGCCGAAACAATGAGTAATAGTCCATGAAACGGGACAAAATCAGCCAAAACTGTGAGTGTTGATGACCGACACGTAAATGCACCGTGGGGTTCGTTAATCATGGAAATCACTCCGGGACCCCAAAACAGTGAGTAATATTCCAAGAAATGGGCCAGCCAAAACTTGAGTGTTGATGACCGACATGTAAACGCACCCCTGGGGTTCGTGAATCATGGAAATCACTCCGGGACCCCAAAACATTGAGTAATACTCCACGAAACGTGCCAGAATCGGCCAAAACTGTGAATGTTGATGATCGACACGTAAACGCACCCCGGGGTTCGTTAATCGTAGAAATCACTCCAGGACCCCAAAACAGTGACTAATAGTCCACGAAACGGGCCAAAATCGGCCAAAACTGTGAGTGTTGATGACCGACACATAAACGCAGCCCTGGGTTTGTTAATCATGGAAATCACTTCGGGACCCCAAAACAGTGAGTAATAGTCCATGAAACAGGCCTGAATCGGCCAAACATTGAGTGTTGATGACCGATACGTAATCACACCCCCAGGGTTCGTTAATCGTGGAAATCACTCCGGGACCCCAAAACAGTGAGTAATAGTCCATGAAACGGGCCAGAATCGGTCAAACTATGACTGTTGATGACCAACACTCAAACGCATCCCGGGGTTCGTTAATCCTGGAAATCACTCCCGGACGCCAAAACAGTGAGTAATAGTCCACAGAACGGGCCAGAATTGGCAAAACTGTGAGTGTTGATGACCGACACGTAAACTCACCACGGGGTTCGTTACTCGTGGAAATCACTCCGGGACCCCCAAAAATGTGAGTAATAGTCCATGAAATGGGGTAGAATCGGCCAAACTGTGAGTGTTGATGACCGACACGTAAACGCACACCGGGGTTCGTTAATGGTGGAAATCACTCCGGGACCCCAAAACAGTTAGTAATAGTCCATAAAACGAGCCAGAATCGGCCAAACAGTGAGTGTTCAAGACCGACACGTAAACGCACCTGGGGTTTGTTAATCGTGGAAATCACTCCGGGACCTAAAAACAGTGAGTAATAGTCCATGAAACAGTGAGTAGTCGTCCAAAATATGGGCCAGCCAAAACTTGAGTGTTGATGACCGACAAGTAAACGCAATCCGGGGTTTGTTAGTCGTGCAAATCACTCCGGGACCCCAAAACAGTGAGTAATAGTCCACGAAACGGCCCAGAATCGGCCAAACTTTGAGTGTTGATGACCAAGACATAAATGCACCCGGGGTTCATTAATCGTGGAAATCACTCCGGGACCCCGAAACAATGAGTAATAGTCCATGAAACGGGCCAGAATCAGCCAAAACGGTGAGTGTTAATGACCGACACGTAAATGCACCCTGGGGTGGGCGGTAGAAAATGAAAACTCAGTTTTACGATTCGGTTTATTTTAAATTTTGGTTCGAAAATTAAAACCAAAATAAACAAGCAAAACTAGCTAATCGATAATTCGATCAACCCACATATTCTGCTGGGTGTTGAATTTACACCGAGCAACCTCGTCACATGAGTTGTTTTGTATTATGAGACTCTGTCTCATTATATAGGAGAGGTTCGTGCCCCCATATTCGTAGCTCGGCGGCGTGGGACAATATTGGGTGCTATGGGCGGCCGGGCGCATGCATGACCGAAAGGTTCGCACAGGTTCAAGCCTTCGTGGTTGGGTCCCATGTGGGATGTGGCGTGTATAGAGCGAGCGAGCTCCACTCGCTACTTGGTGTGGGCTGGGCTGCTTGGGCCCTTAGCTCTATTCACTACAGCAATAGTTTCTGTTTTTTCGTCCATTCATTTTTCTCGCTTTGAACTTTATTATTCTTTTTGAAACCTGTTTAAAAGTTTGAAATATTATTTGGAATTACTAAAAATGATTTTTTTATGTTGTTTACAGTTTTATGAAATGTTTTTGCAATTTAAAAAATGTTTTGATTTCAATTTTTTACAAAAATCTAAGAAAGTTTTGCATTTAAATTTTTTTATGAAATTTTAAAAGTATGTATTTGCAATTTGTGTTCACCACCAATTATTGAGAATTTGTTACAATTTTAAAAAAGTGTTCAGGTCTATAAAATTTTCATACACTTTAAAATTCCAAAATTGTTGACAAATTTCAAGAAATGGTTAGGATATGAAAATATATTCATGTTATTTGATAAGGACGGAAAATGCAAATAACCGAAGCATTCAAATTATGAAAAATAACATGCTCATGGCCCGTCTAGCCTAGTCTTGCACACTCCTCTCTGCTGGTGATTTTTTCAACAATGGATAAATGATCCCAACTTCTTGCAGCTGCTTGGCACGGACAAATGAGATACCCATGCCAGGTTTGAATGACTTTCGACACCATTTGCATGTTGCAAAACATCCAGCCATTTATCCGCTATCCCAACTTCTTGCAGCTGCTTGGCACAGACAAATGAGGTACCCATGCCAGGTTTGAACGACTTTCTGCACCGTTTGCGTATTGCGGAATGTCCAGCCATTTATCTGCTCTTCTTCATCGAGAAAACTGCATAAAATGCAAAACTTTTGTCATGGAAGCTGTTGGGAAAAAACTTTTAAACGGACCCTTCTCATCCTATCTGAACACCATCCGTTGCAAATGGTTTATTTTTGGATATCCTTGAAATGACCCCAACTTTTTGCAAGCAGGTGGGCATGCCCATGGTAGGAATCCATGACAGGTTTTGAACAATTTCTGACAGAGTAAGCAAGTTGCGACACATCCGGCCATTTATCGGCCTTTTTTCACCCGGAAAACTCTGAAAAATGTAAAACTTCTTGAAAACCCCCCAAAAATTCACATGACGCCTTGAATTGGTCACACAAGGCCATGGAAAAAATTAGGGTCATTTTAAGGATGTTGAGAAACAACATGCTCTCAGATCGAACCTTCTAACCTAGCCAAACACCCTTCGTTCAACATGGTCTATTTTTTAAAATCCTTGAAATAACTCCAACTTTTGCAAGCAAGGTGGGCATGCCCATTGTAGGTATCCATGTATGGTTTGAACAATTTTTCTGTCAGTGTATGCAAGCTGCGACACGTCCAACCATTTATAGGCCTTTTTACCAGTAAAACTCCAGAAAATGCAAAAAAAATGAAAAGCCAAACAACTTGGCATGGTGCCTTTAATTGGTCATACAAGGCCATGAAAAAGAATTGGAGCCATTTCAAGGATGTCGAGAAACAACGTGCTCTCAGACAGAACATTCTAGCCTACTTGAACACCCTCCGTTCAACATGGTCTATTTTTGGACATCCTTGAAGTGAATCCAATTTTTGCAAGCACGTGGGCATGCCCATTGTATCCATCCATGCGCAGGTTTGAATGATTTCCTACACCATATGCAAGTTACGACATGTCCGACCATTTGTTGGCCTTTTTCACCGGGAAAGCGCTAGAAAATGCAAAATTTGCCGAAAACAAAAACGAATTGGGATGGTGCCATCAATTGGTCATACATGGCCATGGAATTTTTCTGAAGCTATTTGACGGATATTGAAAAAATGTGCTCTCAAACTGTTGAACTTGTTGTTTTTTAAACATTCTTGAAATGATCCCACATTTTGCAAACATCTGGGCATCCCATGGTAGATATGAATGTCAAGTTTGAAGGAGAAATATATTTAAAATCATAATTTTAACAGTAAATGCTTTCTAAAACATTTAATAAATACTTGAAGGAAAAATGAATTTAAAACACTTACCTAAATTAATATTTTATTATTTCAGAAAATATTTCAAATTTTGGACAGCTTTCAAAAGAATAATAAAGTTGCTAAAGGGGAAAAATGAGTTAACGAAAAAAAAGATAGGCAGGCTCCCCATTTTTTGTGCATTGATGACAATACGGGATTTGCACATAAGAGTACACAAATGAATAGAAGCAAACCCACCATCTACAAAATATAGGCAGGCTCCCCCTAGATGTGTGCACTCTATATATAATGCTTTGCACTGCATGACACACATACTAGGGTCAACACTCCCCCTATATTTTATAGACGAGGCATACCTTGCAACAATATAACTAACACTAAGCATGGAGGCAAGGCAATGATTATGAGCATAAAGTAGAGGGCACAAGATAGCATAAGCTCACGAACTACTAAGCATGAAAGACAATAAGATAAGATAGAGTGCATATGTCTTATACCATATGATAGGGTACCAGGTCTCACGAGCACAAACAAAACCAAAGCAACACAAATGAAGGTCCAACGAAATGAGAAACGAAAACAAAGAGACACGAACGCAAATCATACGCTCTCTCCCCCTTTGGCATCGAGTCACCAAAAAGGCAGAGAGGACACCTATGACACAGGTGGTAGCATCCTCTACAGAGATCACACAGCACGCTCCTCATCGGACTCGGCAGCTGGGATGGTCTCCTCCTCTAACTCAGTCCACTGATAGCCCTTCTTGGCTATCCAATCAGCCTCCAGAGTGATGTTCACCTCTGACTCGCTCTCCACAATCTCGCCGAAAGTCCTCAAGATCCTCTTGTCGCACTAGCGACTCTCCTTGGAAGCAGCATGGGTCTTGTAGTGCCCCTTGGCTTGCATACAGAATAGGGTCTTCATCTTAGCCTTCAACTTCTTAGCCCAAGAGGGCTCAGTAGATGGAGGAGCATACCCAGCAGAACTGTCCTCAGCCTCCTCGTCCTCCTCCTCAACCTCGTCCTGATCCACGTTCATCCTAGCAGCCTCAGCCTTAACCCTTGTAGTAGTATTGGCCCACTTGTTCTTCTGATGCAGCTTGATAGGTGATACATCCATTTTGAATCATGCTTTTATATCAATATTTATTGCATTATGGGCTGTTATTACACATTATATATCAATACTTATGGCTATTTTCTCTTATTTTATAAGGTTTACCATGAAGAGGGGGAATGCCGGCAGCTGGAAAACTGGCTGGAAAAGGAGCAACCATTGGAAACCTATTCTGCACTGCTCCAAAAGACCTGAAACTCCACGAAACTTATTTTTGGAATTAGTAAGAATAATTGAGCGGAAGAAACACCTCAGGGGGCCCACGCCCTGGCCAGGAGGGTGGGGCGCGCCTAGGGCTGGACAAAAAGCTCGAAGCTCAGCAAGTTTAATGAGAGCTCGCCTGCTCGATTCGTTTGAGCTCGGCTCGTTTTATTAACGAACCGAGTTGAGCAGCAATTTTAGCTCGTTAACATTAACGAGTTAAACAACCGAGTTGGCGAGTTTCACGAGCTACTCTTTAAGCTCGGTAGCATAGTATTTTTTTTCTTTTTTCGTCACTCCCTATTCCATGGGCTTGTATGCCATCTAACGTGAATGTGTCAGCCCATCTAGGGAGCGTAGGATTCGAGGAGGCAGGATTGCAGGAAGGACCGACCGAGCGAGCGAGCGAATTATAATATTGTGGTAATGCCGCCCGAAAATCCTCCTCGTCTTCTCATCTTCTCAAATCTCAAACCAGCGCAGTTGCAGATTTATGGCGGCGCCCTAGGGTTCTGCCGATCGACGATTACACCCTGCTTGTCCGTTGCTGACCTCCATACTCCGGCCGAGTACCGTCACAACATCCACCGTTTCCCGCCTGGCTGCTCGCCGTCGCCCTTCCCTGCTTATCACGCGTCGCACAGGCGCACACCCTCTTCCTTGCTCGCCGGCGCAAAGGATAACCGGAAGAAGCTGGCGTCCAAGAGGACCAAGACGACTTCCGGTTCTGGCACGCCGTTGCAGTCGACGACCGTTTCAACGGCGGCAAAGCATCCAGCTGAATATGCCGCAGCTGCTGATGAATCGGTGAGTTCCAAAATAAATTTGTAGATCCTGTTTATAATCAAAAGTGTGCCAGTTACTTATGACGAAAGTGCTACATGCCTCCACTGTTAGGTTGTAATCGAGTTATAGATCAAGTTTATACTCCTGCTTAATATTACTGGCACAAGTTATCAGTACGTGTTGCAGTTAAGAAATGCCACATATGTTTCCTCCATTTATTTTTACAAAATTATCAGTGTGTTACGCTAGTCTTAATCATGCCATTTTTGGTTCCACTTATCCAATTAGTAGCATATCTGATCTTATTCTAACATGGCTGAATTAATGTTCGATCTGTTAGTCTAATCATGTTGTTTCATTATTCTTTTTTAGGAAGATGAATGGATAGAGGTTGATGTTGATGATGGGTGTCATGAAATGGATGAGGCAGAAAAGTTGGATATGGATGATGAAATGTCTGAGCCTTCTCTTGGATTAGGTGATGGTCAAAATGCCACTGAAATTGTGGAGGTTAGTGCTGTTGAGATATCAAAGACAGCAGGGAAAAGGAAAAATACAGAAGTTGAGATATCAAAGACAACGTTCAAAATGTTGGAAGTATTTCAAAGAGGTCAAGGCTGTATCGAAGAAAAAGCCAGGTGAAGTTGTTACAAAGGCGAAATGCTTGTACTATTATGAGCTTTTTGCTTATGGGGGATCAACTACTAGTCTCCTTAGGTATATAGATGCTTGTCCAATCATACTAAACCAGAATGCAAAACATCTACGTCAAGGTACAATTGGCTTTGATCCTGAAAAGCCCGGTGCATCTCTTATAGTGAGTCATGAATATGATCATGAAGAATGCCGAAAGATAATAGCAAAGATGATAATTGTGCACGAGTACCCTTTTAGGATGGTGGAGCATTCTTGGTTTAATATCCTCACGAATTATATGAATGCATCATACAAGTTCATAGGTAGGAGGTCAATTAGAGCTGAATGCATGAAGGTATATTTATCTGAAAAAGAGATCTTAAAGAAGCAACTCAAGTCTGTTGAAAGCATTAGTTTGACATGTGATCTATGGACTTCAAACCAGAATCTGTGCTACTTAGCTTTGGTTGCTCACTACATAGATGATGAATGGAAAATGCAATCCCGTGTTCTGAATTTCATAGAGTTGGATCCACCACACTCGGGAATTATCATAGCTCAAGTCGTGTGATGTCTACTACACAACCTTCTTCTAGTAGACGTTGTTGGGCCTGCAAGTGCACAGGTTTGTAGGACAGTAGCAAATTTCCCTGAAGTGGATGACCTAAGGATTATCAATCCGTAGGAGGCGTAGGATGAAGATGGTCTCTCTCAAGCAACCCTGCAACAATATAACAAAGAGTCTCTTGTGTCCCCAACACACCCAATACAATGGTAAATTGTATAGATGCACTAGTTCGGCGAAGAGATGGTAATACAAGTGCAAAATAGATAGTAGATAAAGGTTTTTGTAATCTGAAATAATAAAAATAGCAAGGTAACAAGTGGTAAAAGTGAGCGTAAACAGTACTGCAATGACAGGAAACAAGGCCTAGGGTTCATACTTTCACTAGTGCAAGTTCTCTCAACAATAATAACATAGATAGATCATATAACAAGCCCTCAACATGCAACAAAGAGTCACTCCAAAGCCACTAATAGCGGAGAACAAACTTAGAGATTATGGTAGGGTACGAAACCACCTCAAAGTTATTCTTTCGGATCGATCTATAAAAGAGTTTGTACTAGAATAACACCTTAAGACACAAATCAACCAAAACCCTAATGTCACCTAGATACTCCATTGTCACCTAAAGTATCCGTGGGCATGATTATACGATATGCGTCACACAATCTCAGATTCATCCAACCAACATAAAAGTACTTCAAAGAGTGCCCCAAAGCTACTACCGAAGAGTCAAGAACGTGTGCCAACCCCTATGCATAGGTTCCCAATGTCACGAAACCCGCAAGTTGATCACCAAGACATACATCAAGTGTTCTCATAAAAGACTCAATCCGATAAGATAACTTCAAAGGGGAAACTCAATTCATCACAAGAGAGTAGAGGGGGGAGAAACATCATAAGATACAACTATAATAGCAAAGCTCGGGATGCATCAAGATCGTGCCATAGAGGGAACACGAGAGAGAACACGAGAGAGAGAGAGAGATCAAACACATAGCTACTGGTACATACCCTCAGCCCCGAGGGTGAACTACTCCCTCCTCGTCATGGATAGCGCCGGGATGATGAAGATGGCCACCGGTGATGGTATCCCCCCTCCGGCAGGGTGCCGGAACGGGCTCCCGACAGGTTTTTGGTGGCTACAGAGGCTTGCGGCGGCGGAACTCCCGATCTAACTTCTGTTCTGGAAGTTTTAGGGTACGTAGGTATATATGGGTGCAAGGGGTACGTTGGTGGAGCTTCGAGGGCCCCACGAGGCAGGGGGCGCGCCCTAGGGGGTGGGCGCGGCCCCCACCCTCGTGAGCACCTCCCGTATCTTCTGACGTGGAGTCCAAGTCCATCAGGTGGGTTTCCTTTTAAAAATAACTTCTCAAGTTGATTTCGTTCCGTTTTGACTCCGTCTAATATTCCTTTGCCTCGAAACACTGAAATAGGCATAAAACAACAAATCTAGGCTGGGCCTGCGGTTAATAGGTTAGTCCCAAAAATAATATAAAAGTGGATAATAAAGCCCAATATTGCCTAAAACAGTAGATAATATATCATGGAGCAATCAAAAATTATAGATACGTTGGAGATGTATCAAGCATCCCCAAGCTTAATTCCTGCTCGTCCTCGAGTAGGCAACTGATAAAAAAAATAATTTTTGATGCGGAGTGCTATTTGGCATAATTTCAATGTAAATCTTCTTAATTGTGGCATGAACATTCAGATCCGAATGAATACAAAATAAAAGTTCATATTGATAAAATAAATAGTAATACTTCAAGCATACTAATCAAAGTAATCATGTCTTCACAAAATAGCATGGCAAAAGAAAGTTCATCCCTACAAAATCATATAGTTAGGCTATGCTCCATTTTCGTCACACAAAGATGTTCCCAACTTCTATACCCCCGATGACAAGCCAAGCAATTGTTTCATACTTAAATAATCTCAAACCTTTTCAACCTTCACGCAATACATGAGCGTGAGCCATGGATATAGCACTATGGGTCGAATAGAATATGATGATGGAGATTGTGTGGAGAAGACAAAAAAAGAGAAAGTCTCATATTGACGAGGATAATCAACGGGCTATGGAGATGCCCATCAATTGATGCCAACATGAGGAGTAGGGATTGCCATGCAACGGATGCACTAGAGCTATGAATGCTCAACAAAAGAAAACTAGTGGGTGTGCATGCAACTTGCTTGCTCACGAAGACCTAGGGCATTTGAGGAAGCCCATCGTAGGAATATACAAGCCAAGTTCTATAACGAAAAATTCCCACTAGTATATGAAAGACAACTTACGAGACTCACTACATGAAGAACAAGGTGCTACTTTGAAGCACAACTTATGAGACTCACTATATGAAGAACAAGGTGCTACTTTGAAGCACAAGTGTGGAAAAAGAGATAGTAGCATTGTCCTTTTTATTTATTTTCTTTTTTTTGGGCCTTCTTTTTTTTCTTTTCTTTTGGCCTTTCTCTTTTCTTTTTTTTTTGTTTGGGCAATGCTCTAATAATGATGATCATCACACTTCTATTGATTACAACATAAGGATTACAACTCGAAACGTAGAACAAGATATGACTCTATATGAATGCATCCGGCGGTGTACCGGGATGGTGCAATGAATCAAGAGTGACATGTATGAAAAATAATGCATGGTGGCTTTGCCACAAATACGATGGCAACTACATGATCATGCAATGGCAATATGACAAAAGTAATGTATGTCATAAATATGATGATGGAAGTTGCATGGCAATATATCTCGGAATGGCTATGGAAATGTCATGATAGGTAGGTATGGTGGCTGTTTTGAGGAAGATATAAGGAGGTTTATGTGTGATAGAACGTATCGTATCACGGGGTTTGGATGCACCGGTGATGTTTGCACCAACTCTCAAGGTGAGAAAGGGCAATGCACGGTACCGAAGAGGCTAGCAAAGGCGGAAAGGTAAAAGTGCGTATAATCCATGGACTCAACATTAGTCAAAAGAACTCATATACTTATTGCAAAAATTTAGAAGTCATCAAAAATAAAGTACTACGCGCCTGCTCCCAGGGGGATAGATTGGTAGGAAAAGACCATCGCTCGTCCCCGACCGCCACTCATAAGGATGCACAAGCCAGGTACACTTCATGTCTCAAATTTGTTACACAACTTTAACCATACGTGCATGCTACGGGACTTGCTAACTTCAACACAAGCATTCTTTAAATTCATAATCACCCAACTAGCATGACTTTAATATCACTACCTCCATATCTCAAAACAATTATCAAGCATCAAACTTTTCTTAGTATTCAACACACTCATAAGAATTCTTACAAATCTTTTATGCTTAGCATATTACGATTATTTAAGCAAATTACCATGCTATTTAAGACTCTCAAAATAATCTAAGTGAAGCATGAGAGATCATCTATTTATTCGAAATAAAACTACCACCATGCTCTAAAAGATATAAGTGAAGTACTAGAGCAATAACAAAAACTACTCCGAAAGATATAAGTGAAGATCAATGAGTAGTCGAATAATTATGTAACTATGTGAAGACTCTCCCATTTAATAATTTTAGATCTTTATACTTTATTCAAGCAGCAAGCAAATCTAAAGAAATTTACAATGCAAGGATAGCACAACTCATGTGAAGAAGCAAAAACTTAAGCTCAACCGATACTAACCGATAGTTGTTGAAGAAGAAAGGTGGGATGCCTACCGGGGCATCCCCAAGCTTAGATGCTTGAGAATTCTTGAAATATTATCTTGGGGTGCCTTGTGCATCCCCAAGCTTGAGCTTTTGTGTCTCCTTAATTCATCTCATATCATGGTTTCTCTTTTTATAAAAAGCTTCATCCACAACAAACTCAACAAGAACTCGTGAGATAGGTTAGTATAAACCAATGCAAAACCTTATCATTTTCTACTGTAACAAATCACTAAAATTATTATTTAACATTGCATACTAAATGTCTCTGCATTTAATACTCCTATCCTCAAATAGAATCATTAAACAAGCAAACATATGCAAACAATGCAAACATAACAGCAGTCTGCAAAAACAGTACAGTCTGTAAAGAATGCAAGAGTATCAATACTTCCCTGACTCCAAAAATTATGAACTAAAATTCCCACTGTAATAAATTTATCAGATCTCAGTATGCAAAAATATTCAACGTTATAACATTCTCTGACTTTTCTAGGGAATTTTTGCAACAGCGGTAAACTTTCTGTTTTCAAACAGCAACATGTATACAAGCAAAATAAGCATGGCAAAGGCTATCCTTGACTTTTTTAATGAAACTAAAGATGCAAAACATTATTCCAACTAAAATACACTAGCAAAATAAAATGACGCTCCAATCAAAACACATATCATGTGGTGAATAAAAATATAGCTCCAAGTAAAGTTACCGATGAACGAGGACGAAAGAGGGGATGCCTTCCGGGGCATCCCCAAGCTTAGGCTCTTGGTTGTCCTTGAATATTACCTTGGGGAGCCTTGGGCATCCCCAAGCTTAGGCTCTTTCCACTCCTTATTCCATAGTCCATCGAATCTTTACCCAAAACTTGAAAACTTCAACCACACAAAACTCAAAACAAAACTCGTAAGCTCCGTTAGTATAAGAAAATAAAACCACCACTTAGGTACTGTGATGAACTCATTTTTTATTCATATTGGTGTAATATCTACTGTATTCTAACTTCTCTATGGTTCATACCACTCAATACTAGCCATAGATTGATCAAAATAAGCAAACAACACATAGAAAACAAAATCTGTCAAAAACAGAACAGTCTGTAGTAATCTGTATAAAACTTATACTTCTGGAACCCCAAAAATTATGAAATAAATTTCTGAACCTGAGAAATTTGTCTATTAATAATCTGAAAAAATAATCAACCTAAAAGAACTCTCCAGTAAAAAATGGCAGCTAATCTCGTGTGCGCTAAAGTTTCTGTTTTTTACAGCAAGATCACATAAACTTCACCCAAGTCTTCCCAAAGGTTCTACTTGGCACTTTATTGAAACAAAAGCTATAAAACATGATTATTACAGTAGCATAATCATGTGGACACAAAAAAACAGGAAGGATAAATATTGGGTTGTCTCCCAACAAGCGCTTTTCTTTAATACCTTTTTAGCTAGGCATGATGATGGTAATGATGCTCACAAAAAAGATAAGAATTGAAACATAACTGGAGCATCATGAAGAATATGACTAGCAAATTTAAGCCTAACCCACTTCCTATGCATAGGGATTTTGTGAGCAAACAACTTATGGGAACAATAATCAACTAGCATAGGAAGGTACAACAAGCATAAGTTCAAGATTTTCAACACATAGAGAGGAAACTTGATATTATTGCAATTCCTACAAGCATATATTCCTCCCTCATAATAATTTTCAGTAGCATCATGAATGAATTCAACAATATAACCAGCACCTAAAGCATTCTTTTCATGATCTACAAGCATAGAGAATTTACTACTCTCCACATAAGCAAATTTCTTCTCATTCGGAATAGTGGGAGTATCATAAGAGACTTGAACACTAAAAATTGTTTCCACATTAAAAGAGTAATGTTCAGAAAAAGGGTACTCATAATCATGACAAGTTTTATAAATATAATCATCTCTACTCTTTATAGCATAAGTTTTATCACAATAATCATCATAAGTCGCAACTTTGTTCTCATCATAATCGATTGAAACCTCTTCCAAGATAGTGGAATCATTACTAAGTAAAGTCATGACCTCTCCAAATCCACTTCCATAAATATTATAAGATTCAACATCCTCCAAAATAGTGGGATCACTACTTCCTAAAGTTGACACTCTTCCAAACCCACATTCATCAATATAATCATCATAAGTAGAAGGCATGCTATCATCATAACTACTTTGTATATCAAAACTTGGGAGACTAAAAATATCATTATTATTAAACATAGCATCCCCAAGCTTGGGACAAACATTAATTGCAGCAAATATATTCTCAAATATGTCATCCTCATCAAACATAGCTTCCCCAAGCTTGGGCCTTTTCATATCATAAGTATAATCACTCTCATTATTAAAAATATGGATAGCACCAATAGTAAAACAATTATCATCATCACAATGAGTAGTAGGAGCAACATCATTTGGGAGGGATACCTTTCTACCTTTGTTGCTCCTTCTTTTCTTTTTATTCTTCACATTATGTGTGGATTTAACCTTCCTCTTTGAGCTCCTTATTGATGAGATTGGTTGAATAGAAAGCTCCCCCTCGTTACCTGATTCATCATGAGAAATAATAGGAGGATATTGGGAAGCCTCTTCCCTTTCATTAGTATTATCATCATGTTCTATTTGCTTTCTTTTCTTTATGTAATTGGCAATATAAGGATTTTCAATGCAATTCTCCACACAAAACATATAAATATCCTCAAGATCAAAATCAAGAAATCTATCAAGATTAAATTTTGGAATACCCTCAGCTATACGTTTCATTTCTTCATAACCCAAAAGAAGGCTAAGCTCTTTATGATGCTCAAAGGTAATCAAATTATCACAATATTTGGAAACGACTTGATCATGAAACAAATAGCATTGGAGATTTAAATGACCATCTTCATTGCAAAGTTCACAAGGGGTACTATAAATATTGAATCTTTCAGCAAATTCATCTAGCTCTTCTTGCAACAATTCGGTTTCTAAGTACTTATGCCTCTTGCAACATCTATCTTCCCTATTTGGTGTGTACTTACAAACCCAATACACTCCACAAAAATTGACATGTTTATAGGAAACATTTTCATCATAACTAGTGCAATCATCATTAGCATCATGGATATTCAAAGAATTCGTACTAACAACATTGCAATCATGCTCATCATTCACATATTTTATGCCAAGCATTCTATGTAATTCTTCTTCTAGCACTTGAACACAATTTTCCTTTCCATCATTATCACGAAATATATCAAAAAGACGAAGCGTATGAGACAAACTCAATTCCATTTTTTTGTAGTTTTCTTTATAAACTAAACTAGTGATAAAACAAGAAACTAAAACACTCGATTGCAAGATCTAAAGATATACCTTCAAGCGCTAACCTCCCCGGCAACGACGCCAGAAAAGAGCTTGATGTCTACTACACAACCTTCTTCTTGTAGACGTTGTTCGGCCTGCAAGTGCATAGGTTTGTAGGACAGTAGCAAATTTCCCTCAAGTGGATGACCTAAGGTTTATCGATCCGTAGGAGGCGTAGGATGAAGATGGTCTCTCTCAAGAAACCCTGCAACCAAATAACAAAGAGTCTCTTGTGTCCCCAACACACCCAATACAATGGTAAATTGTATAGGTGCACTAGTTCGGTGAAGAGATGGTAATACAAGTGCAAAATAGATAGTAGATAAAGGTTTTTGTAATCTGAAATAATAAAAACAGCAAGGTAACAAGTGGTAAAAGTGAGCGTAAACGGTATTGCAATGATAGGAAACAAGGCCTAGGGTTCATACTTTCACTAGTGCAAGTTCTCTCAACAATAATACCATAGATAGATCATATAACAAGCCCTCAACATGCAACAAAGAGTCACTCCAAAGACACTAATAGCGGAGAACAAACGTAGAGATTATGGTAGGGTACGAAACCACCTCAAAGTTATTCTTTCGGATCGATCTATAAAAGAGTTCGTACTAGAATAACACCTTAAGACACAAATCAACCAAAACCATAATGTCACCTAGATACTCCATTGTCACCTCAAGTATCCATGGGCATGATTATACGGTACGCGTCACACAATCTCAGATTCATCCAACCAACATAAAAGTACTTCACAGAGTGCCCCAAAGCTACTACCGGAGAGTCAGGAACGTGTGCCAACCCCTATACATAGGTTCCCAATGTCACGAAACACGCAAGTTGTTCACCAAGACATACATCAAGTGTTCTCATAAAAGACTCAATCTGATAAGATAACTTCAAAGGGGAAACTCAATTCATCACAAGAGAGTAGAGGGGGGAGAAACATCATAAGATCCAACTACAATAGCAAAGCTCGGGATACATCAAGATCGTGCCATAGAGGGAACACGAGAGAGAACACGAGAGAGAGAGATCAAACACATAGCTACCGGTACATACCCTCAGCCCCGAGGGTGAACTACTCCCTCCTCGTCATGGATAGCGCCGGGGTGATGAAGATGGCCACAGGTGATGGGATCCCCACTCCGGCAGGGTGCCGGAACGGGCTCCCGAGAGGTTTTTGGTGGCTACAGAGGCTTGCGGCGGCGGAACTCCCGATCTAACTTCTGTTCTGGAAGTTTTAGTGTACGTAGGTATATATGGGTGCAAGGGGTACGTCGATGGAGCTTCGGGGGCCCCACGAGGCAGGGGGGCGCGCCCTAGGGGGTGGGCACGCACCCCACCCTCGTGAGCACCTCCCGTATCTTCTGACGTGGAGTCCAAGTCCATCAGGTGGGTTTCCTTTCAAAAATAACTTCTCAAGTTGATTTCGTTCTGTTTTGACTCCGTCTGATATTCCTTTTCCTCGAAACACTGGAATAGGCATAAAAAAGCAAATCTGGGTTGGGCCTCCGGTTAATAGGTTAGTCCCAAAAATAATATAAAAGTGGATAATAAAGCCCAATATTGCCTAAAACAGTAGATAATATAGCATGGAGCAATCAAAAATTATAGATACGTTGGAGACGTATCGCCGTGTTGGAATGTTGCCAAGAATGGAAAATAGAAGACAAGGTCATGACAATGACCATGGATAATGCTTCCTCAAATGATGTTGCCGCTAAAAATTTGATGGGCAAGTTCAAAGCTAGGAAATTAAACAAATTCATACCCAAGTACTTTCATGTTCGCTGTTGTGCACACATAATCAATTTGATAGTGAATGATGGTATTGCACCACTAGAACCTTTGATTGGCAAGCTTAGAGAGACTGTGAAGTACTTGAAAAAGTCCCCATTATGCAGGAAAAATTTCTTGAATGTTTGTGAATCTTTAAATGTTGAAGTTGGGAAAGGATTATGCCTAGATGTATCAACCAGATGGAGTTCTACTCACAGAATGTTAGATGCTAGCACTTTGTATAGGGAGGCTTTGGATGAATATGGTCAATCGGATCCTAATGACAAATGGCAGCCTACTGATGAAGATTGGAAACTATATGGTAATATTCATCCAATCTTAAAAGCATTTGCCGAGGTGACCACTGTATTATCAGGATCTAATTATCCTACTGCCAATATATTTTATCCATATATCATGAATGTTAAGATTGCTGTAAACAACCATGCCGTAAAAAAGAATGATGCAAATTTGAAGGCAATGGGAAAGGCAATGCTTGACAAGTTTGATAAGTACTGGGATAGTACTTATGCTGAGAATGACAATGACAATGGGAAAGACAAAAAAAGGTGAAGAACAATGTTATGGTCATTGCAACCATTCTTGATCCTAGGTTTAAGATGAAACTTGTTGATTACTGATTTAAGGAGTTGTATGGCAGAGATAAAGGCATGTGTGAGGTAGAAGACATCAAGTCAGAGTTCTTTGACTTGTATGCTACCTATGAGGTGGAAGGCCGACAACAGGAGGCAGCCAATAGCAATGAACAGAGTGCAAATTCTAGTAGGCTACAAAGCTACATCTATGTCCACATTGAGTGGGTTTCAGTCCTTTCTTGAGGAGACAAATTCAGAGCCATGTCAGACTGAATTGACCAACTATCTTGAAGACAAAACTCATCCCATGGCTGATCCAAATTTTACTTGATTGGTGGCGGCTGAATACTCATAGGTATCCTATTATGGAAAAGATGGCAAGAAAGTTCTTAACCGTACCAGCAACTAGTGTCTCTTCGGAGTCAACATTCTCTACTGGAGGCAGAGTTCTCGATGACTACCGTAGTTCTTTGCGCCCAAAAATGGTTGAGGCACTTGTTTGTGATGCGAGCTTCATAAAAGGAGCAAAAAATAACAACATTAAACCTACAATTGTAGCAGTAAGTTTACTTGTTAGTTGTTACTATCTTCTTCTCAGCTTTTGTACACTTTTGAGTGAAATATTTAACTTTATATCATTTCTTTTTGCAGCAATATGATAGTGATGATGATGTGGAATTCATACCATTTCCTGATTCTTCCGTGGGAAGCAACTAAAGGAAGCTATCTTCATATGAGCCTTTTGTTGTTCTGCTACTTATGAGTTCTTGGAGATCATGTTGATCTATTGGAGACCTTTTTCTTTAAAGTATTGTGTTGGCATTTGGCTAGTTAGAACTATCATTTGTCATCTATTTCTCTTCAGTCCAGTAGTCCACTGTGTGGCACTACCATGAGTCTGAACTATTAACTGTCGATTTTTCATTGTGCGAAGTACTGGTATTTATGGTATGTCCGTCTGATGTTTGATGCATCTTTTAAGTAGTGTTTTTTCACACGCTAGGTCTTTGACTTATGCATGTCAGCGTACGTATTCCTGATGCTTGCTAGCGCTTGCTTTGCTCTTGTTCCTGATGCTTGCTAGATAGCTTGGTTAATTAGCCGGATACCTTGATGTGATTAGCTAGAGCATTTGTATTCCTAATGATTTGCTCTGCTTGCTCCCGATCCTTGCTTGCTAGCTAAGACCTAAGAGGCCAGCTGGCCCTATGCTTTTTGTACGCAATGGCCAATGGCATGATGTGTCCTAGTTCCTCGTACATTTTCTACACGAGCTTTAACGAGCTGTTCGCGAACACCCGCGAACATATAACGAAACGAGCCAATCTTTATATTTAGCTCGTTATCATTAACGAGCTTAACGAACCAAGCCTTAACGATCACTAATCTTAATGAGCCGAGCCTTAACGAACCGAGCAGCTCGTTAGTCCAGCCCTAGGCGCGCCCACCCCTACTGGGAGTGCCCCCTGTCTCCTGGGCCCCCTGGTGGCCCTCCGGTGTCCATCTTCTGCTATATGAAGGCTTTTACCCTGGAAAAAATCAGGGGCAAGCTTACGAGATGAAACTCCGCCGCCATGAGGCGGAACCTTGGCGGAACCAATCTAGGTCTCCGGCAGAGCTGTTCTGCCGGGGACACTTCCCTCTGGGAGGGGGAAATCATCACCATCGTCATCACCAACGGTCCTCCCATCGGGAGAGGGTCAATCTCCATCAACATCTTCACCAGCACTATCTCCTCTCAAACCCTAGTTCATCTCTTGTATCCAATCTTGTATCCAAAACCACAAATTGGTACCTGTGGGTTGCTAGTAGTGTTGATTACTCCTTGTAGTTGATGCTTATTGGTTTACTTGGTGGAAGATCATATGTTCAGATCCTTAATGCATATTATTACTCCTCTGGCTATGAACATGAATATGCTTTGTGAGTAGTTACGTTTGTTCCTGAGGACATGGGTGAAGTCTTGCTATTAGTAGTCATGTGAATTTGGTATTCATTCGATATTTTGATGAGATGTATGTTGTCTTTCCTCTAGTGGTGTTATGTGAACGTAGACTACATGACACGTCACCATTATTTGGGCCTAGAGGAAGAATTGGGAAGTAATAAGTAGATGATGGGTTGCTAGAGTGACAGAAGCTTAAACCTAGTTTATGCGTTGCTTCGTAAGGGACTGATTTGGATCCATATGTTTAATGTTGTGATTAGGTTTACCTTAATACTTATTTTGTAGTTGCGGATGCTTGCAATAGTGGTTAATCATAAGTGGGATGCTTTTCCAAGTAAGGGCAGTACCCAAGCACCGGTCCACCCACATATCACATTATCAAAGTACCGAACGCGAATCATATGAGCGTGATGAAACTAGCTTGACGATAATTCCCATGTGTCCTCGGGAGCTCTTTTTCATTATAAGAAATTGTCCAGGCTTATCCTTTGCTACAAAAAGGATTGGGCCACCTTGCTGCACTTTATTTACTCTCATTGCTTGTTACTCGTTACAATTTATCTTATCACAAAACTATCTGTTACCTACAATTTCAGTGCTTGCAGAGAATACCTTACTAAAAACCGCTTATCATTTCCTTCTGCTCCTCGTTGGGTTCGAAACTCTTACTTATCGAAAGGACTACGATAGATCCCCTACACTTGTGGGTCATTAAGACTCTTTTCTGGCACCGTTGCCGGGGAGTGTAGTGCTTTTGGTGAGTGGAACTTGGTAAGGAAACATTTATATAGTGTGCCGAAATTTTCTGTTACTTTTTACTATGGAAACTAATCCTTTGAGGGGCTTGTTCGGGGCATCTTCGCCCCGACCAGTAGAGCAAAGAGTTGCTCCTCAACCTACTGAACCTACTGAAAATGTTCACTTTGAAATTCCTTCGGGTATGATAGAGAAACTGCTAGCTAATCCATTTGGAGGAGATGGAACATTGCATCCTCATTTACAGCTTATCTTTGTGAATGAAGTTTGTGGATTATTTAAGCTTGTAGGTATTCCCGATGATGTTGTTAAAAGGAAGGTCTTTCCTTTATCTTTGAAGGGAGATGCATTGACATGGTATAGGCTATGTGATGATACGGGATCCTGGAATTATAAACAATTGAAGTTGGGATTTCACCAGAAGTTCTATCCTATGCATCTTGTTCATCGTGATCATAATTACATATATAATTTCTGGCCTCGCGAAGGAGAAAGCATCGCTCAAGCTTGGGGGAGGCTTAAGTCAATGTTATATTCATGCCCCAATCATGAGCTCTCAATAGAAATGATTATTCAAAAATTTATGCTCGGCTTTCTCTCAATGATCGCACCATGCTCGATACTTCCTGTGCTGGCTCTTATATGTTGAAGACTATTGAATTCAAATGGGACTTATTGGAATGAATTAAACGCAACTCTGAAGATTGGGGTTCCGACGATGGTAAGGAGTCAGGTATGACACCTAAGTTTGATTGTGTTAAATCTTTTATGGATACCAATGCTTTTCGTGGATTTAGCGCTAAATATGGACTTGACTCTGAGATAATAGCTTCTTTCTGTGAATCTTTTGCTACTCACGTTGATCTCCCTAAGGAGAAGTGGTTTAAATATAATCCCCCCATTGAAGTAAAAGTAGTTGCACCTATTACAGTTGAAGAAAAGTATATCACTTATAATGATCCTATTGTTCCTACTACTTATGTTGAGAAACCACCTTTTCCTGTTAGGATAAAGGATCATGCTAAAACTTCGACTGTTGTTCGTAAGAGTAATACTAGAACTTATACACCTCCTGAGAAAATCAAAGTTGAACCTAGTATTGCTATGGTTAAAGATCTCTTGGATGATGATTCAGATGGGCATGTTATTTATTTATGTGGTGAAACTGCTAATATTGTTAAACCAGATGCTAAGATACATAGACCCGTTGTAGGCATGCCTGTTATTTCTGTTAAAATAGGAGATCATTGTTATCATGGCTTATGTGATATGGGTGCTAGTGCTAGTGCAATACCTATTTCCTTATACCAAGAGATTATGCATGATATTGCACCTATTGAGTTAGAAGATATTGATGTTACAATTAAGCTTGACAATAGAGATACTATTAGGCCCTTTGGGATTGTTAGAGATGTTGAAGTCTTGCGTGGGAAGGTCAAATACCCTGCTGATTTTCTTGTTCTTGGTTCTCCACAAGATGACTTTTGTCCCATTATATTTGGTAGACCCTTCTTGAACATTGTTAAAGCTAAGATTGATTGCGAAAAGGATGTTGTTACGATTGGCTTGGATGATATGACTCATGAGTTTAATTTTGGTAAATTTCATAGACAACCCCGTAATAAAGAATTACCCAGTAAAGATGAAATAATTGGTCTTGCTTCTATTGCCGTGCCTCCTACTGATCCGTTAGAACAACATTTGCTAGACCATGAAAATGATATGTTTATGAAAGAAAGAAGGGAAATAGATGAAGTGTTCCCTAAACAGGAACATATTCTGAAACATAACCTTCCCGTTGAAATTCTAGGGGATCCCCCTCCACCCAAGGGTGATCCCGTGTTTGAGCTAAAACCATTACCTGATAATCTTAAGTATGCTTATCTTGATGAAAAGAGAATATATCCTGTTATTATTAGTGCTAACCTTTCAGAGCAGGAAGAGGAAAGATTATTGAAAACTTTGAAGAAGCACCGTGCTGCTATTGGATATACTCTGGATGATCTCAAGGGCATTAGTCCCACGTTATGTCAACACAAAATTAGTTTGGAGGAAGGTGCCAAACCAGTTAGAGATCCTCAACGACGATTGAATCCCAAGATGAAAGAAGTGGTAAGAAAGGAGATACTAAAGCTCCTCGAGGCAGGTATAATTTATCCAGTTGCTGATAGTCAATGGGTAAGCCCTATCCATTGTGTCCCTAAAAAGGGAGGTATTACCGTTGTTCCTAATGATAAAGATGAATTGATTTCTGTAAATTAAATAAAGCTACTAAGAAAGATCATTACCCTTTACCTTTTATTGATCAAATGCTGGAAAGACTATCCAAACATACACATTTCTGCTTTCTAGATGGTTATTCTGGTTTCTCTCAAATACCTGTGTCAGCGGAAGATCAATCAAAAACTACTTTTACTTGCCATTTCGGTACTTTTGCTTATAGACGTATGCCTTTTGGTTTATGTAATGCACCTAATACCTTTCAAAGATGTATGATGGCTATATTCTCTGACTTTTGTGAAAAGATTTGTGAGGTATTCATGGATGACTTCTCCGTTTATGGATCCTCTTTTGATGATTGCTTGAGCAACCTTGATCGAGTTTTGCAGAGATGCGAAGACACTAGTCTCGTCTTGAATTGGGAAAAGTGCCACTTTATGGTTAATGAAGGCATTGTCTTGGGGCACAAAATCTCCGAGAGAGGTATTGAAGTTGATAAAGCTAAAGTTGATGCTATTGAAAAGATGCCATGTCCCAAGGACATAAAAGGTATAAGAAGTTTCCTTGGTCATGCCGGTTTTTATAGGAGGTTCATTAAGTACTTTTCTAAAATCTCTAGGCCTGTGACTAATTTATTGCAAAAAGATATTCCTTTTGTCTTTGATGATGATTGTGTAGAAGAATTTGAAATACTTAAGAAAGCTTTGATCACTGAACCTATTGTTCAGCCACCTGATTGGAATTTACATTTTGAAATTATGTGTGATGCTAGTGATTATGCTGTATGTGTTGTTCTAGGGCAAAGAGTTGATAATGAATGTTATCCAGTATGCTAGTAAGACTCTTGATGCTGCCCAGAGAAATTATGCTACTACTGAAAAAGAATTCTTAGCAGTTGTGTTTGCATGTGATAAGTTTAGACCTTATATTGTTGATTCCAAAGTTACTATTCACACTAATCATGCTGCTATTAAATATCTTATGGAAAAGAAAGATGTTAAGCCTAGACTCATTAGATGGGTTCTCTTGCTCCAAGAATTTGATTTGCATATTATCGATAGAAAGGGAGCTGAGAACCCCGTTGCAGACAACTTGTCTAGGTTAGAGAATGTTCTTGATGACCCACTGCCTATTGATGATAGCTTCCCTGATGAACAACTAGCGGTCATTAATTCTTCTCCTACTGCTCCTTGGTATGCTGATTATGCTAATTACATTGTTGCTAAATTTATACCACCTAGTTTCACATACCAGCAAAAGAAAAAGTTCTTTTATGATTTAAGACATTACTTCTGGGATGACCCACACCTTTATAAAGAAGGAGTAGATGGTGTTATTAGACGTTGTGTACCTGAGCATGAACAGGAACAGATCCTACGCAAGTGTCACTCTGAATCATATGGAGGACACCACGCTGGAGACAGAACTGCACATAAGGTATTGCAATCCGGTTTTTATTGGCCTACTCTCTTCAAAGATGCCCGTAAGTTTGTTTTATCTTGTGATGAATGTCAAAGAATTGGTAATATTAGTAGACGTCAAGAAATGCCTATGAACGATTCTCTTGTTATTGAACCATTTGATGTTTGGGGCTTTTATTATATGGGACCTTTTCCTGCCTCTAATGGATATACACATATTTTAGTTGTTGTTGATTATGTTACTAAGTGGGTAGAAGCTATTCCAACTAGTAGTGCTGATCATAACACTTCTATTAAAATGCTTAAAGAAGTTATTTTTCCGAGGTTTGGAGTCCCTAGATATCTTATGACTGATGGTGGTTCACATTTTATTCATGGTGCTTTCCGTAAGATGCTTGCTAAGTACGATGTTAATCATAGAATCGCATCTCCTTATCATCCGCAGTCTAGTGGTCAAGTAGAGTTGAGCAATAGAGAGCTCAAATTAATTTTCCAAAAGACCGTTAATAGATCTAGAAAGAATTGGTCCAAAAAACTTGATGATGCATTATGGGCCTATAGAACTGCATACAAAAATTCTATGGGTATGTCTCCATATAAGATGGTTTATGGAAAAGCTTGTAATTTACCTCTAGAACTTGAACATAAAGCATATTGGGCTATCAAAGAGCTCAACTATGACTTCAAACTTGCTGGTGAGAAGAGGTTGTTTGATATAAGCTCACTTGATGAATGGAGAACCCAAGCCTATGAGAATGCCAAGCTATTCAAAGAAAAAGTCAAACACTGGCATGACAAAAGGATACAAAAGCGTGAGTTTAACATAGGTGATTATGTGTTATTATTCGACTCTCGTTTAAGATTTTTTGCAGGAAAACTTCTCTCTAAATGGGAAGGTCCTTACGTTATCGAGGAGGTCTATCGTTCGGGTGCCATAAAAATCAATAACTTCGAAGGCACAAGTCCGAGGGTGGTGAACTGTCAGAGGATCAAACATTATATCTCAGGTAATCCTATCAATGTTGAAACTAATATTATTGAGACTGTAAACCCGGAGGAATACATAAGGGACACTTTCCAGAATGTTCCAGACTCCAAAAAGGAATAGGTATGTGGTACGGTAAGTAAACCGACTCCAAAACAATTCTAATGGCATTTTTTCAGTTTTGGAATATTTAAGAATTTTAGGAAGAAAGAAGTAGTCTGGGAAGGACGCGAGGCCTCCAGGAGGGTGGAGGGCGCGCCCACCCTTACTGGGTGCGCCCCCCTGTCTCGTGGCCACCTCGTGTGCCTCCCGGACTCCGTTTTCTTACACGTTACGTATTTTGGTCGGTAAAAATTCATTATATAATCTCCCGAAAGTTTTGACCACCGTATCACGCAAATATCCTCTGTTTTCGTTTCGAGTTGTTTTCTGTTACAGATCTAGAGCACCATGGCGTCACCCTCCTTCAACAATGAAGACAAGGATGCTTGGCTATTGAAGATAGAGCTAAAAGAGAAGAACCGGAAGAGATCAACAAGGATGAAGAGATCAAGAAGGCCATGGAGGTTCAAGCCCCGACAGTGAAAGAAGAAGACATCCCTCAACCCTTACCTAACCTCTTTACTCCAACTGAGATTAAAGCTTTCAAGATGATTAAGTTAGCTCGCATACAGAATAAGTATCTCACACAGGAGAATATTTTGTTGAAGGATCATATCGTCGGACTCAAGTGCATTATCCGCAAGTTGGAGGAGCTTTTACACTTGATGTGCGATTATCCACCATCATCTTCACCACCTCCATCACCTCCGAGGACATAATTACATGGGTATGGGCACTCCCCTTGGCAAATGCCAAGCTTGGGGGAGGTTCCCCGGTATCGTATCACCCTCACACTCCTATCTTTACCGTTTTATTTAGTTCGATCCTTTTAGTAGTATCTTGATCTAGTAGATTGAAGTTTTGATATCAAGTAGCTTTGAGTTTTTCTTTGTGATCTCCTTATGTAATCGAGTCCGTGAGTTATCTATAATAAAGATTAGTGTTGAGTCAAGGGCTTTGCTATCTTGCTATGATCTTGAGAAATAATAAAAAGAATAAAAGAGTTCATATTGATCTTATGGATATTAATGAATTCACACATAGAAAGTATGAGGCTTAAAAATTGTTGAGAGTTGATAAGCATAGTTTTGGTCATCGTTGCAATTAATAGGAAGTAATAAGGAAAGAGAGGTTTCACATATAAATATACTATCTTGGACATCTTTTATGATTGTGAGCACTCATTAAGTATGACATGCTAAAAGATTCGATGTTGGACAAGGAAGACAACGTAATGGTTTATGTTTTCTCACATCTCAGTTAAAGTATATTGTCATTGACCTTCCAAACATGTTGAGCTTGCCTTTCCCCCTCATGCTATCCAAATTCCTAGCACCAAGTAGAGATACTACTTGTGCTTCCAAACATCCTTAAACCCAGTCTTGCCATGAGAGTCCACCATATCTACCTATGGATTGAGTAAGATCCTTCAAGTAACTTGTCATCGGTGTAGGCAATAAAAATTGCTCTCTAAATATGCATGACTTATTAGTGCGGAGAAAATAAGCTTTATACGATCTTGTTATGGAAGCAATAAAAGCGACGGATTGCAAAATAAAGGTCCATACACAAGTGCAATATAAAGTGATGTTCTTTCGTCCTAAGATTTTGTGTATCCAACCCTGAAAGCGCATGACAACCTCTGCTTACCTCTGCGAAGGGCCTATCTTTTACTTTATGTTTTTTACTTTATGCTTGAGTCAAGGTGATCTTCACCTTTCTATTTTTCATTTTATCCTTTGGCAAGCTCCTCGTGTTTGAAAGATCATGATATATATATCCAATTGGATGTTCGTTAGCATGGACTATTATTGATGACATCACCTAAAGGTGAATACATTGGGAGGCAACACAATAAGCCCCTATCTTTCTTAGTGTTCGGCTGAACCTCTATAACCACAAGTATTGCGTGAGTGTTAGCAATTGTAGAAGACTATATGATAGTTGAGTATGTGGACTTGCTGAAAAGCTCTATTCTTGACTCTTTGTGATGTTACGATAAATTGCAATTGCTTCAATGACTGAGATTATAGTTTGTTAGCTTTCAATGAAGTTTCTGAACCATACCTGACATTGTGAATTGATTGTTACTTGAGCATAAGAATTCATATGACAAAATCTATGTATGTTGCTGTTATAAGAATGATCATGATGCCCTCATGTCCGTATTTTATTTTTATCGACACCTCTATCTCTAAACATGTGGACATATTTTTCGATTTTTGGCTTCCGCTTGAGGACAAGCGAGGTCTAAGCTTGGGGGAGTTGATACGTCCATTTTGCATCATGCTTTTATATCAATATTTATTGCATTATGGTCTGTTATTACACATTATATATCAATACTTATGGCTATTTTCTCTTATTTTATAAGGTTTACCATGAACAGGGGGAATGCAGGCAGCTGGAATACTGGCTGGAAAAGGAGCAAACATTGGAAACCTATTCTGCACTGCTCCAAAAGACCCGAAACTCCACGAAACTTAATTTTGGAATTAATAAGAATTATTGAGCGAAAGAAACACCTCAGGGGGGCCACACGCTGGCCAGGAGGGGGGGCGCCCACCCCTACTGGGCGCGCCCCTGTCTCCTGGGCCCCCTAGTGGCCCTCCGGTGTCCATCTTCTGCTATATGAAGGCTTTTACCCTGGAAAAAATCGGGGGCAAGCTTACGAGACGAAACACCACTGCCATGAGGCGGAACCTTGGCGGAACCAATCTAGGGCTCCGACAGAGCTGTTCTGCTGGGGACACTTGTAACACCCACGATGCGGCTATATCTCCCACGTGTCGAAGCACGACTTAGAGGCATAACCGCATGGTGGTTTTGTCGCAAGAAGGCTCATCTTCACACAATACCATGTAATGAACAAGAATGGGATAAATAGTTGGCTTACAATCGCCACTTCACACAATGTACATATAATTCATACATCATTCAGAGTACACACAAAGTCCGACTACGGACGAAGCCAAAAGAAAAGAAGATAATCCAACTGCTAGATCCCCGATCGTCCCAACTGGGCTCCACTACTGATCAACATAAAATGAAACATAGCAACGACCAAGATCTTCGTTGAGCTCTCATCTGAGCTTGGTTGCATCACCTGCACTGGTATCATCGGCACCTGCAACTGTTGGTAGTATCTGGTGAGTCACGAGGACTCAGCAATCTCAAAATCCGCGAGATCAACACTATTTAAGCTTATGGGTAGGAAGTGGTAATGAGGTGGAGTTGCAACAAGCACTAAACAAATATGGTGACTAACATACGCAAATAAGAGCGAGAAGAGAAGCAACGGAACGGACGAGAAGCTAGAAGTGATCAAGAAGTGATCCTGAAACTACTTACGTCAAACATAACCCAAAACCATGTTCACTTCCCGGACTACGCCGAAAAGAGACCATCACGGCTACACACGCGGTTGATGCGTTTTTAATTAAGTGAAGTGTCAAGTTATCTACAACCGGATATTAACAAATTCCCATCTGCCACATAACCGCGGGCACGGCTCTCGAAAGTTTATACCCTGCAGGGGTGTCCCAACTTAGCCCATCACAAGCTCTCACGGTCAACGAAGGATATTCCTTCTCCCAGGAAGACCCGATCAAACTCGGAATCCCGGTTACAAGACATTTCAACAATGGTAAAACAAGACCAGCAAAGCCGCCCGGATGTGCCGACAAATCCCGATAGGAGCTGCACATATCTCGTTCTCAGGGCACACCGGATAGGTCAGCCTACGAGTAAAACCAGACCTCGAGTTGCCCCGTGGTGGACCCGCAGTCTGCCCGGTTCGGACCAACACTCGAAGGAGCACTGGCCCGGGGGGGGGTTAAATAAAGATGACCCTCGGGCTCCGAAAACCCGAGGGAAAAAGGCTTAGGTAGGCAAATGGTAAAACCAAGGTTGGGCCTTACTGGAGGAGTTTTATTCAAAGCGAATTGTCAAGGGGGTCCCATAAATCACCCAACCGCGTAAGGAACGCAAAATCAAGGAACATAACACCAGTATGACGGAAACTAGGGCGGCAAGAGTGGAAAAAAACACCAGGCATAAGGCCGAGTCTTCCACCCTTTACCAAGTATATAGATGCATTAATTAAATAAGAGATATTGTGATATCTCAACATAATACTGTTCACCATGGAGCGATCTTCAACTTCACCTGCAACTAACAACGCTATAAGAGGGGCTGAGCAAAAGCGGTAACATAGCTAAGCAATGGTTTTCTAGGTAGGGTGAAAAAGGTTAGAGGCTAACATGGCAATTTAGGAGGCTTGAAGAGCAAGTGATAGGTAGCGCAGCATAGCGATAGAACGAAGCAACTAGCAAGCAAAGATAGAAGTGATATCGACGGTAATGGTCATCTTGCCTTTGATCCCGCAGGGAAGAAGAACGAGACCATAAAGTAGACGAACCAACGTAGTCGAACGAATCCTCACAAACGCAACGTTACCGGAACTATCAAGTAGAAGCGCAACCGGAAAGAAGCAAACAACATGGTAAACAACCATCACATAAGCATAGCATGATGCACAAACAAATATGATGCATGTCAGGTTTAATGAGGCATGGCATGGAAAAGTTCAACAAACAATACTACAAGTTAAGTGGGGCTCAATATGCAACGAGTTGCATATTGACGAAACACCACATCAATTATTTAGTTATATCTAATTTAGGAACACAACAATATTACATGTTGTTAAACATGGCCAGAGGTGAAACATAATTAAACTAACTATTTAGGCAAGTTTAAATGAGGCCGGAAATACCACACAACAATTCCGGAAATCCCCATATGTTATTTAGCAATTTAACGCAAACAACAATTTTAAACATTTTAAATGTTGTTATCATGATGCGGATGACATAATCAAGGTTTATGCAATTTTATGAAAATGTTGACATGAGCATGTTATGAAGTATTTGGTCACCATGGCGAAACAAAAGGGGTGCCACGGCAACGAATCCGAAAATGATGCCACGACAACATGTCGGTTCCGGTAGCTCATGGAGATACCGGTGCAAAAGGAGGCGTGCGGATGTGCGGAACATGCAAAAGATGGTGGGGTGATCCCGGTTACCGGGTTCCCACGGGTCGACGGCATGGCAAACGAGGAGGAACGTGCATGAAGCAAACGGGCACGGTGCAAACACGAGCATCTCATACAACACACATTCATTCTCGAAAGGTCGTCTCGGCGGTTATACCTTTGAAGTGTGCGTTTTCAGAGCGGATCGGGTTCGAAGCGGTGTAGAGGAAGTAGGCGTTCACGGGACGTCGTGGAAGTAGTTGTTCATGTGGCAACGGTAGTGGAAGTAGTCGTTCTTGCGACGGTAGTGGAAGTAGTGGTACACGTTTCGGAGAGGAACTTGACGGATTCGAATCCCTTGGGGGTTGTCGTGGTACTTGTGGTCTCGGCGATGGTAGTCGTTCACGGGTCGTAGACGTTCGGTCGTGGGTAGAGGTACTCGACGCATCATCGTGGTACTTGGCAAAATTCTCGGAGAAGATTGACGGTCCAGGTACGGGTCTCGCAGTGTAGTCGAACTTGGTGTATCTGAAGTACTTGGTGAATCCACGTAGTCGAACACCGGTCATAGTGGTACTTGCCACTCATTCTGTAGTTGAACACGGGGTTCCTCGGAGGATCGGTCTCGGTGACACAGGGGAGCAGCTAGGACTTGGTGAAGAGCGGCGGCAGCAAGGCTTGCTGCCGGCGTGGGGAGGTAAACCGGCGGGGCAGGAGGTCAACGCTGACGGAGATCCAAGGCGGCGCGGCGAGCTTGGAGCAGAGGAAGGAGGTCCGACGGGGGCTGAGGTGCAGTGTGGCGGGGTCGAAGCAGAGGGCGACGTGGGAGGAAGCATGGGCGATGCTTGGGGCTCGGGATGGCGCTCGGCAAAAGGAGCAGCTCCGGCGACGGCGCTCACCAGCGCGGCGCCGAAGACGGCAGGGGCGAGGAGGAGGGAGCGACGTCCTGGGGCAGCATGGGAGGCGAAGGCCAGCGGCGGCGTTTGGGCGAGGAGCTCCTGGTTCATGGCGTCAGAGGAGCTCCAGTAGGGCCGAGGCGGCGGCAGGGGAGGACCCCGGCGAAGCGCAGCCTGATCCGGCGGCGGGGCGGGCTCTGGTGGCTGGCTGGTGGCACGGAGGCGACATTGTCTACGGGGAGGCGCGGGGCCATGTGGGTGTGAAGGGGATCGGGCGGGAGATGGTGTTGGGATGGGGATCGAGACGAAGGGGTGTCGGCGCTGTGAGGGAACGAGGGAGCGATCGAGAGGAGGGTTCGATCGGGCTAGGGTTATAGAGGCGGCTAGGCCTAGGCGCAGATGCTCCTGCCTGGCTAGGCTGCTGGGCTCTCAACTCCCTCTCTCTTATTCTCTAGAAACAGAAAATAACAAAGAAGAAAAGGAGAAGAAAGGAGGTGTTGGGGAAGAAATTGGACACGCGGATAATTTTCCCGGACCCACAAGAATGTGCTTGTGCCGAGAAAATAGAAAAGGCCATGGTTGAAAGATGTAAATTCAAACTCATTTGATTTGAATCCAAATGATTTGAATAGGAAGTGAGTGTTGGGAAGGTCCAAAAATGTTCAGATTTTTGGTGGAGCTCCGGAATATGATGAAAGAATATATGGCAAGATTGGAGACCAAGAATTAAGATAACAAAGGCATTGGGATAATTTGCAAGTGTGTTATGGTGATTTCCAAATTAAAGAAATATTTAATATAGCTCCCTAATATTGGGAGGATATGTTATAAAGAGAAGTCGCCCTTCCCTCGATTTAAATAAATCAACCATCTATGCAATTTATTAGTTGAGTTGCGATGCAAAGATTAATGACATGACGGCATGATGACATGATGCAATGCAAAAATAAAAGAGCAAACACAAAAGAAACACACGGTGATCACAAAAATATGGAAGTCTTCTGAAGCGTCGGTCTTGGGGCGTTACAACACTTCCTGCCGGGAGGGGGAAATCATCACCATCGTCATCACCAACGATCCTCCCATTGGGAGAGGGTCAATCTCCATCAACATCTTCACCAGCACCATCTCCTCTGAAACCCTAGTTCATCTCTTGTATCAAATCTTGTATCCAAAACCACAAATTGGTACCTATGGGTTGCTAGTAGTGTTGATTACTCCTTGTAGTTGATGCTTATTGGTTTACTTGGTGGAAGATCATATGTTCAGATCCTAAATGCATATTACTACTCCTCTGATTATGAACATGAATATGCTTTCACTAGTAGAAAAAGGGTCAAATGTGAGACACATTAGTCCCGGTTTGTAACAGAACCGGCACTAATGTGTCCATTAGTGCCGGTTCCAACGGCTAGGCGGGAGGAGCTCTTTAGTACCGGTTCGTGGCAAACCTTTAGCACCGGTTCGTGCCACAAACCGGTACTAAAGAAAGTGGTGGCAGGATGTTGTCAGAGTGGGGCCCTTCCAGCTTCTTTAGTACCGGTTCGTGGCACGAACCGGTACTAAAGGTCGTCCTATATAAACCCTTCGTCCACCCGCACTCTGTTCTTCCCCCTTTCCCCTCTCCCTCTCCTCTGTTCTTCCCTTCTTCCTCTCGAGTTCATCACAAAATTTGCCCCAAATTTGTCAAGATTTGCAGGCCCCCATCCATTCAAATGATCACCAAGGTTAGCAACTTTGTCCTTTCATCTCTTATTGCTAGATTAGCTCTTGCATTAGTTTATATAGTGATTAATTGTGGGTTTTAGTAATTTGGGAGGAATTATATGTGGTAGTATTTGATTTATATGCAATTTGAGGTCAAAATAACACTTAGTTTGCATATGTAGGTGTGTTTTACTTAGTGCCTTCTAAATCTCCGTCGTAACTACCGTCGATCGCCCGCACCGTCCCGTCGCCGGCACCACCTTGTGGTGAGCCTCTTGTTCATGAAATTTTATATAAAAAATTGATGTTTGTGTGATTTGGATATATAGTTACTCGTATAATTATCTTACCTGTACGTTGTTTGTTATACATAGTGCCATGGTTTTGATATCCGTCCCCGTCGGCCCTCATCCTTGTTATGATTCGGATGTGGTATATCCTCTTTTAAAACTACTTGTTGCATTTCGTGTTTACGACAAATTATGCCCATCAAGTTGACATAGATATTTTTATCTAGGAGGTATGTGAACCGGAAATTCCAACCGACCCTATTGTCGAGAGGTTAAATTTAGTTGAAAGAGAAAACGAGTACTTGAAAGAAAAATTGAAAAGAATTGAGGGGGAGAAGATGGAATTGGAGTTGCATGTTGCCGATGTCGTCGATGATCACAAGATCAAGATGGAGAAAATGCGCTTGAAGATTAGAAAGATTAGAAAATATGCCATCGATAGTGAGGCTTGGTATCATTATGCTGTTGGGTCAATTGTTACCTTAGTTGCGATCTTGATCGCATTTGTTGTTGCATTTAAATGCTTTAGCTAGAGAGTTATTTGTTTGTTGCATTTAAGTGTTGTATGAACTTTATGTATGAACTTGTATTAATTTGGTCTATTCGGTGTTGTGTAATGAAGATGAGTCGGCAATGGATGTACGATGACCGATGGAAGGCAGAGAATGGTGTATCTGACAAGGGATTTGGAAAGTTGCTGGTAATGATAAAGGATATGCTTCCAAAGGACAACGAATTGCCCGAGAGTACGTACGAAGCAAAGAAGGCTGTCTACCCTCTAGGGTTAGAGGTGCAGAAGATACATGCATGCCCTAATGATTGCATCCTCTACCGCGGTGAGTACGAGGATTTGAACGCTTGCCCGGTATGTGGTGCATTGCGCTATAAGATCAGCCGCGATGACCCTGGTGATGTCGAGGGCGAGCGCCCCAGGAAGAAGATTCCTGCCAAGGTGATGTGGTATTCTCCTCCACGGTTGAAACGTTTGTTCCAAAACAAAGAGCATGCCAAGGCGATCGATGGCACGAAGAAGACCGTAAGAAAGACGGAAAGTTGAGAGTACCCACGACGGGTCGCAGTGGAGAAAAATCGAAAGAAAGTACGGAAGGAGTTTGCGATGACGCAAGGAGCGTATGGTTTGGTCTAAGCGCAGATGGCATTAATCCTTTTGGGGAGCAGAGCAGCAACCATAGCACCTGGCCTGTGACTCTATGTTTGTATAACCTTCCTCCTTGGTTGTGCATGAAACGGAAGTTCATTATGATGCCAGTGCTCATCCAAGGCCCTAAGCAACCCGGCAACGACATTGATGTGTACCTAAGGCCATTAGTTGAAGAACTCTAACAACTGTGGAATGGAACAGGTGTACGTGCGTGGGATGAGCACATGGGGGAAGAATTTGACCTAAAGGCGTTGCTGTTCGTGACCATCAATGATTGGCCTGCTCTCAGTAACCTTTCAGGACAGACAAACAAGGGATACCGCGGATGCACGCACTGTTTGGATGATACCGACGAGTATATATTTGAATAGTTGTAAGAAGAATGTGTACACAGGACATCGTCGATTTCTTCCGAGCAGGCATCCCGTAAGAAAGAAAGGCAAGCATTTCAAAGGTGAGGCGGATCACCGGACGAAGCCTCGCCACCGTACTGGTGCTGATGTACATGATATGGTCAAGGATTTGAAGGTGATATTTGGAAAGGGTCTGGCGGACAACCTGTTCGAAGGACGCCGACGACGCACGCACACCATGTGGAAGAAGAAATCTATATTTTGGGACCTGCCATATTGGAAAGACCTAGAGGTCCGCTCCGCAATCGACGTGATGCACGTGACGAAGAATCTTTGTGTGACCCTGCTTGGCTTCTTGGGCGTGTATGGGAAGACAAAAGATACACCTGAGGCACGGGAGGACCAGCAACGTATGCACGGAGAAGACGGCATACATCAGAGTCATGCAAGCTATGCTCTTACGTAAGAAGAGAAGGAAATCTTCTTTGAATGCCTGCTCAGTATTAAGGTACCGTCTGGCTTCTCGTCGAATATAAAGGGAATAATAAACATGGCGAGAGAAAAAGTTCCGAACCTAAAGTCTCATGACTGCCACATGATTATGACGCAACTCGCTTCGGTTGCATTGAGGGGCTTCTACCGAAAACGTTTGATTAGCCATTGTGAGGCTATGTGCATTTCTCAATGCAATCTCTCGAAGGTAATCGATCCAGAAATCATACCAAGGTTACGAGAATGATTTGGTGCAATGTCTTGTCGGTTTCGAGTTGGTGTTCCCACCATCCTTCTTCAACATCATGACGCACGTCCTAGTTCACCTATCTTGAAGAGATTAACGTTTTGGGTCCTGTATTTCTACACAATATGTTCCCCTTTGAGAGGTTCATGGGAGTCTTAAAGAAATATGTTCATAACCGTGCTAGGCCGAAGGAAGCATCTCCAAGGGCCATCAAAATGAGGAGGTCATTGAGTTTTGTATTGACTTTATTCCTGACCTTAAGCCGATTGGTGTTCTGAATCGCGGCATAAGGGCAGACTGGATGGAAAAGGCACGCTAGGAGGGGAACAAATAATATGTATGGACGGACATTCTCTCGCTGAAGCACACTACAGTTCTTCTACAGAATTCCTCCTTGGTGGCTCCGTATATGGATGAACACAAGAATTTGCTACGCTCCAAACACCGGGCGGTCGATGACT
Organism: Aegilops longissima; assembly: GCA_021605205.1. Lineage (NCBI taxonomy): Eukaryota > Viridiplantae > Streptophyta > Magnoliopsida > Poales > Poaceae > Aegilops > Aegilops longissima. The sequence continues at coordinate 655,355,013 of CM038676.1, forward strand.
GGATTACACGTGAACAAACCAGGAGTTTCGCCACTGGTTGCGAATACACGCACCATGCATGACACCTCTATTGAAGATGACCTGTACTTGCTGTCCCGCTACCATCTTGAATATAATGACTTTCAAAGTGCGAGATAAATGGTAATACATTTTACACGATCGCCCAAGATAAGAAGAGCACCAACCAAAACAGTGGTGTCCGCTTTGATGCAGAAACCAAGATGGGAAAGGAAATATATTATGGTTATATACAGGACATATGGGAAATTGACTATCGACGTGGTTTAAAGGTCCCTTTGTTTCGGTGCAAACTACGCTCGAGATTCATTAAGAATAAACCATTGACCATTGGAGCATGACCATAAAACATATCTCTCATATAAATAGAACAACCATTATTCTCGGATTTAAATGAGTAGCCATCTCGCATTAAACGAGATCCAGATACAATGTTCATGCTCAAACTTGGCACCAAATAACAATTATTAAGGTTCAAAACTAATCCCGTAGGTAAATGTAGAGGTAGCGTGCCGACGGCGATCACATCGACTCTGGAACCATTCCCGACGCGCATCGTCACCTCGTCCTTCGCCAGTCTCCGCTTATTCCGCAGCTCCTGCTGTGAGTTACAAATATGAGCAACGACACCGGTATCAAATACCCAGGAGTTACTACGAGTACTGGTAAGGTACACTTCAATTACATGTATATCAAATATACCATTGGTGTTGCCGGCCTTCTTATCCGCTAAGTATTTCGGGCAGTTCCGCTTCCAGTGACCCTTCCCCTTGCAATAAAAGCACTCGGTCTCGGGCTTGGGTCCATTCTTTGACTTCTTCCCGGCAACTGTCTTACCAGGCGCGGCAACATCTTTGCTGTCCTTCTTGAAGTTCTTCTTACCCTTGCCCTTCTTAAACTTAGTGGTCTTATTGACCATCAACACTTGATGTTCTTTCTTGATTTCAACCTCTGCTGACTTCAGCATTGAAAATACTTCAGGAATGGTCTTCACCATCCCCTGCCTATTGTAGTTCATCACGAAGCTCTTGTAACTTGGTGGGAGCGACTGAAGGATTTTGTCAATGACCGCCTCGTCCAGGAGGTTAATCTCCAGTGGGACGGTAATGTGCAACCCTGACATTTTGAGTATGTGCTCACCGACAGAACTGTTTTCATCCATCTTACAACTATAGAACTTGTCGGAGACTTCATATCTCTCGACCCGGGCATGAGCTTGGAAAACTAGTTTCAGCTCTTCGAACATCTCATATGCTCCGTGTTGCTCAAAACGCTTTTGGAGCCCCGGTTCTAAGCTGTAAAGCATGCCGCACTGAACGAGGGAGTAATCATCAGTACGTGTCTGCCAAACGTTCAAATCGTCTTGCAGTGCTGGGAGAGCAGGTGGGTCACCTAACGGTGCTTCTAGGACATATGCCTTCTTGGCAGCTATGAGGATGATCCTCAGGTTCCGGACCCAGTCCGTATAGTTGCTGCCATCATCTTTCTGCTTGGTTTTCTCTAGGAACGCGTTGAAGTTCATGTTGACATGAGCGTTGGCCATTTGATCTACAAGACATATTTTGCAAAAAAGTTTTAGACTAAGTTCATGATAATTAAGTTCATCTTAATCAAATTATTGAATGAACTCTCACTCAGATTTGACATCCCTCTAGTCATCTAAGTGTTACACGATCCGAGTCGACTAGGCCGTGTCCGATCATCACGTGAGACGGACTAGTCATCGTCGGTGAACATTCTCATGTTGATCTTATCTTCTATACGACTCGTGTTCGACCTTTCGGTCTCCGTGTTCCGAGGCCATGTCTGTACATGCTAGGCTCGTCAAGTTAACCCTAAGTGTTTTGCATGTGTAAAACTGTCTTACACCCGTTGTATGTGAGCGTAAGGATCTATCACACCGATCATCACGTGGTGCTTGAAACAGCGAACTTTAGCAACGGTGCACGCTTAGGGAGAACACTTCTTGAAATTGTTGTAAGGATCATCTTATTTACTACCGTCGTTCTAAGTAAACAAGATGCATAAAACATAATAAACATCACATGCAATTATATAAAGTAGTGACATGATATGGCCAATATCATATAGCTCCTTTGATCTTCATCTTCGGGGCTCCATGATCATCTTGTCACCGCATGACACCATGATCTCCATCATCATGATCTCCATCATTGTGTCTTCATGAAGTTGTCACGCCAACGACTACTTCTACTTCTATGACTAACGTGTTTAGTAATAAAGTAAAGTAGTTTACATGGCGTTCTTCAATGACACGCAGGTCATACAAAATAAAGACAACTCCTATGGCTCCTGCCGGTTGTCATACTCATCGACATGCAAGTCGTGATTCCTATTACAAAAACATGATCTCATACATCACAATATGTCATTCATCATTCATCACAACTTGGCCATATCACATCACATGACAATTGCTGCAAAAACAAGTTAGACGTCCTCTAATTGTTGTTGCATCTTTTACGTGGCTGCAATTGGGTTCTAGCAAGAACGTTTTCTTACCTACGAATAACCACAACGTGATTTTGTCAACTTCTATTTACCCTTCATAAGGACCCTTTTCATCGAATCCGCTCCAACTAAAGTGGGAGAGACAGACACCCGCCAGCCACCTTATGCAACTAGTGCATGTTAGTCGGTGGAACCGGTCTCACGTAAGCGTACGTGTAAGGTTGGTCCGAGCCGCTTCATCCCACAATACCGCGGAAGCAAGATAAGACTAGTAGCAGCAAGCAAGTTGACAAGATCTACGCCCACAACCAAATTGTGTTCTACTCGTGCAATAGAGAACTACGCATAGACCTAGCTCATGATGCCACTAATGGGGAACGTTGCAGAAAATTAAAATTTTTCCTACGGTTTCACCAAGATCCATCTATGAGTTCATCTAAGAAACGAGTCAAGGGAGTGAGTTTGCATCTACATACCACTTGTAGATCGCGTACGGAAGCGTTCGAGGGTGCGGTGATGATGGAGTCGTACTTGATGTGATTCCGATCACCGATGACCAAGTGCTAAACGGACAGCACCTCCGCGTTCAACACACGTACGGTACGGGTGACGTCTCCTCCGTCTTGATCCAGCAAGGAGGAAGGAGAGGTTGAGGAATACAGCTCCACCGGCAGCACGACGGCGTGATGATGGTGGAGAAGCAAGATCTCGGCAGGCTTCGCCGAGCACACAACGGAGGAGGAGAGGTGTTGGGAGGGAGGCTGCGCCTTGGCTTGGTGCAGCTACCTCCCTCACCCCTCTATTTATAGGGGAAGGAGAGGGGCCAGCCCTCTAGATGCATCTAGAGGGGGGCGGCCAAGGGAGGCGACTTGCCCCCCAAGCAAGGGGGGAGCCCCCTCTAGGGTTCCCCCCCCCCCCAAACCCTAGGCGCATGGGCCCAAAGGGGGGGGCGCGCCCTGCCCACCAGGGGCTGGCTGCTATGCCCACGCAGCCCAGTGGCCCCCGGGAGGGGTGGCCCCTCCGGTGGACCTCCGGAACCCTTCCGGTGGCCCCAGACAATACCGTACGCCCGAAACTTTCCGTGTCCGTTTGACAACTTCCCATATATAAATCTTTACCTCCGGGCCCTTCCGAACTCCTCGTGACGTCCGGGATCTCATCCGGACTCGGACAACATTCGTAATCACATACTAGTCTTCCTAATAACCCTAGCGCCACCGAACCTTAAGTGTAGACCCTACGGGTTCGGAGACATGCGAGATATGACCGAGGCGCTCTCAGTCAATAACCAACAGCGGATCTGGATACCCATGTTGGCTCCCACATGCTCCTCGATGATGTCATCGGATGAACCACGATGTCGAGGATTCAAGTAACCCGTATACTATTCCCTTTGTCGACGGTATGTTACTTGCCGAGACTCGATCGTCGGTATCCCAATACCTCGTTCGGTCTCGTTACCGGCAAGTCACTTTACTCGTCAGTAATGCATGATCCCGTGACCGACACTTGGTCACTTTGAGCTCATTATGATGATGCACTACCGAGTGGGCCCAGTGATACCTCTCCGTGTACGGAGTGACAAATCCTGTCTCGATCCGTGTCAACCCAATGACACTTTCGGAGATACCGTAATGCACCTTTATAGTCACCCGATTACGTTGTGGCGTTTGGTACACCCAAAGCACTCCTACGGTATCCGGAGTTACACGATCTCATGGTCTAAGGAATAGATACTTGACATTGAGAAAGCTCTAGCAAAACGAACTACACGATCTTGTGCTATGCTTAGGATTGGGTCTTGTCCATCACGTCATTCTCCTAATGACGTGATCCCGTTATCAACGACATCCAATGTCTATAGTCAGGAAACCATGACTATCTATTGACCAACGAGCTAGTCAACTAGAGGCTCACTAGGGACGTATTGTGGTCTATGTATTCACACATGTATCACGATTTTCGGATAATACAATTATAGCATGAATAAAAGACAATTATCATGAACAAGGAAATATAATAATAATGCTTTTATTATTGCCTCTAGGGCATATTTCCAACACCGAAAGGATTGGGGGCGGAGGCGTCAGATCCGGGGCGGGCGCCCCTGCGGCCACCGCGCCCCACAGCCATCACCCGCCGTCGCCTTGCCACTCGCGTGGCCAAGGGGGACGGCCAGCACCAGCGACGCCGCTGAAATGAAGACGACGACGCACCACCACCCGAGGCGCGCCTGCCTCCAGAGCCTCTGCAAATCGGCGGACAGATCTCGCCACCACCTCCCGGCGGACGGACGCGGCTTTCAGACGACCCCCTCCGGTGGTGGCGAGGGAGAGGAGAAGGGGGGAGGAGGGCCGGCGGCGGCTAGGGTTAGCGCCGCCCGAGTCGCCCCTGCGGGAGCGACGCGGGGGCCAAGCAGTCTGTTATCTTTGTCAAAGTGTTGAAATGCCGGGATATTTTAATTGAGGAGGGACCTATTAGAGTACCGGATCTGGAGTTCGAGAAGGACACCATTGGTAGACACTTTTCATATGCTTTTCACTCCAGGAAGTTGATCTTGATTGTGCCCTTAATGATTTTGCATCAAGAAATGCCCGAAAAAACTTTTTTCGAAGCATTGAAGTATAATTGTTGTCGATGGAGTCAGTCTAATTTCGTTCTTATTTGAGGTAATCATGTCATGTTAGTTTCATTTTGCGATCTTTTTAGCATTATTGTTTTCGATGGAGTCAGTTCGAATTTGGTTATTATTGTTCTAGATGGAGTCATTTGAAATATTATAGTCATATTTTAAACTAAAAGATGTGTAATTAAAAGTTATTTTTAATAAGTTATATATATAACACACACATATATACTATGGTCTTAGGACTTAGGACATAGGGGCCCATGTCATCGAGTTCGCCTAGGGCCTCCCGAAACACAGGGCCGGCCCTGATTGGGTCAACTGCCCCGACGTTTAACGAGGTTTGAGACCCACGGTTGTAGATGCTTTAAGTAGGACAGAAATCGGACCATTGACCACGGGTTCATTATATTGCTTTTTTTTAGGTGACATTATATTGCATTTTTTTTGGTGACATTATATTGCATTTGTACAACACTTGGAGAATCAAGTTTTTTTCAAGGTGAACTTGGGCAAGTTGAAGTGGAAGACCAGATGCAGCAGTCAAGGACAGACAGGCTTGTGGCGCTCAGATTTCGACGTATTTTCTTGCCAGCAGAAGAGATTTCCCGTGGCAATCCAAAAGAGTTTTTTTTTTTTTTTTGAGGGGGCAATCCAAAAGAGTTGCAAACATTTCGACGTTGCACCAGCACTACTCCACGTCGCACTGCCATGTGGGGCCCAAATCGTCCGGGTCCCAAGAGATATCGCGAGGCGTATGGCGACCGCGCACGTGGCGCGCGCCTCATCCACGCACCGCCTCCCGCGCGCGCCCGGCTCCACGCCGCCGCCCCGCGCGCCGTCCGATCCCCGGGCCTCGCCGCCTCCCGCCCGTCCGATCCCCCCGCGCCGGCTCGTGGCCGCCGTTGCTCGGCCAACCGCCGACGTACGTGTCCCGCCTCCGCATATATGGAAGGGGACGGCCGGCAGCAGAGCACCGCATCGCATTGCTTCCACACGATCGGACTGAGCTGAGAGATTCTGGACTGTTCCACACGATCCATGACGTCCACGGTGACCACGCCCACGCCCAGCCGCCCGCTCCCGGCGGGGCCCCAGCGCCGCCGGTACCGGCCCACCGTGCTCGCCATCGCCGGAGGTAGCAAGCCGCCGCGGCGCCGGGCGCCCGCCGCCGCCACCAGCTGCGCGGCGCTCGCGGCGCCCGAGAAGCAGAGCACGGCCACGGCCAAGCTGTCCCCTTCGCCGGCGCCGGCCCAGGCGCCCGAGGGCACGGACTACGACGAGGTGGCCGCCACGCTGGAGACGCTGTACAAGCTGAGCCCCGTCATCGTGGAGGAGGACGGGAAGAGGAGCAAGAAGCAGGCGGCCACCAAGAAGAAGAGGAAGCAGGGGAGGACGAAATCGGCAGCAGCGCCCACGACGACGGCGACGCCGAGGAGGACAGTGGTGGTGAGGAGCCAGCGGCGCCGGCGGATGGACCTGGGGAAGAGGGTGGAGATGCGGGATCAGGCCGCCGGGAAGGAGGACGAACACCGGGACGGGGAGCGCGCGTTCGAGGAGGCGCTGCTGCGGGAGCACGCCGTGTCGACGGACATGGGCAGTCTCGACTGGAGGCGGATGAAGATCCCGCCGGTGCTCTCCGCCCCGCAGAGCGCCCGCCTCTTCAAGATCATGCAGCCCATGAAGGTAATCAACCACCGATCAATCTAACTCTCTTCTTGAATCTTGATTCGATCGAGGAGGAGGAATCGGTAGCTGATCCAAGAACTCGCTAGCTGAATTTAGGTGCTAAACTGAATAACTAACACACATTTCAGGCCATTTTGGAGGTGCAAGAGAACCTGAGGAACGAGCTGCAGAGCGAGCCGACGGACGCAGAGGTCGCCGAGGCCATGAACATGCCGGTGCAGCGGCTACGGCGGCTCCGCGACGTCGGCCGGGCGGCCAGGAACAAGCTCATCAAGGTAAGCAACAAAACTGCCACTGATCACTCTGTACTTACTGTTACCATAGATAAGAACCAACTGAAATTTGGGGTGAGTGGTTGATGATGGGTTGGGTTGGGTGGTTGCAGCACAACCTACGGCTGGTCCTGTACGCGATCAACAAGTACTACCCGGACATGACCGGCGACGAGAGGTTCGCTGACCTGTGCCAGGCCGGCGCCAACGGGCTCATCACGGCCATCGACCGCTTCGAGCCCAAGCGCGGCTTCCGCATCTCCACCTACGCGCTCTTCTGGATCCGCCACTCCGTCGTCCGCGCCATGACGCTCTCCAGCTTCACCCGCTTCCCATTCGCCATGGAATCGGTAATGCATGCCGACCTTGCCCAGTCGATTCAGCCTTCAGTGCCCTGCACATTCTGCTTGTGTTTGTCAGAGGTAGAAATGCTGACATGTTGTATTAATTTTATCGTGCAGGAGAGGCAGGAGATCAACAGGGCTCGGGAGGAGCTGTCGTTCGAGCTCGGGAGGGCGCCGACGGACGAGGAGACGATGAAGAAAGTGGGCCTGTCGCCGGCGAGGTACCGCGACGTGGTGCGGATGACGAGGCCGACCTACTCGCTCCACTCGCGGAACCGCGTCACGCAGGAGGAGCTCATCAAGGAGGTCACCGACGTGGACGCCATCGGGGTCGACACCCACAAGCACAACCGCCTCCTCCGCCTCGCCATTGACGACCTCGTAAGCACAAACAACAACATCAAAATATTCATGTGTTTGGTTTCTTGATCGATATGCTCGAGCTCGCGTGATTGACAATGCTGATCATGTGATGGATGGTGCAGCTGGATTCGCTGAAGCCCAAGGAGAGCGTGGTGATCAGGCAGAGGTTCGGGCTGGACGGCAGGGGGAGGCGCACGCTGAGCGAGATCGCGGGCAACCTGAGGATCTCGAGGGAGATGGTGCGCAAGTACGAGCTCAAGGCGCTCATGAAGCTCAAGCACCCCACCCGGGTCGACTACCTACGAAGATACATGTGAAATCATCTGTATCTCGGTCGCGCACATACATACCAGTTCTCTAATTTGATTATGCTGCATATACATTGCAAGATGGCATAGACTCATCATTGATTCCGTATTTCGGACATGTATATAAGTCTGTATATACGAGTGAGGTTGTATATATAATATTTGATTTAGACCTCGCGCTGATTTAGAGTAATTCATAAAGCATGCAGAAAAGAAAACGGTATCTGGTTTATTAGAAGAATATATAATGCATTACCTATTTGCAGGATGGGCTGAGTTTAAAGTTCAGAAAAGGACTTGAATACACCTCCTCAACTTATAAACCATTTTCAATGAAGCTATGCAAAACCAGTTGATAAACACTGTCATGATCCTTCATGCATGGGAAAGACAATGGCAGCACATAAAGAACCCACTCCTCCATTTTGCATCCTACATTGGTTTGAAAGTGAACTCTAACAAGTCTATTATGGTGCTAATTAAAAGTCTTTAGTCCTTCTGGCAAAAAAAGTCTTTAATCCGCAAAAGAAAAAGTGCTCAAACTTTTGGATGTATGTTGGGCTCCTTCCCTTTTACCTATCTAGGACTTCCCCACTCTGTTGAAACGTGATATCTTTGTATTTATTTCCGACTGATTCTCCTCTTATCTCTAGCCTTGTATAGATTGATCTCTAGAGATATTGTAGGGATAGTTGGCTTGTCACGCAAGACACCACCTGTATATATTGTAATCGACTCCGATGGAATACAATTGAGTTGCATCCTATAGTCTTCTACATGGTATCAGTTTTTTCCCGATCTCTCTCGCTTCCGCTCTAGGCCGCCGCCGCGACTCACGCCGCCGCCGCCCCTCTCTCCTGCCGCCGCCGCCGGCTGTACCACAAGCCGCCGTCGCCGCACCAAAATCCTAACGCTCCTACGCCGCCGCCGCCGCTACTAGTCCTCCTATAGCAGCCGCCGCCGTCGCATACCAAAACCCTAAAACCCTATCACGCCGCCGCCGCTACTCCCTCCTCTATAGCAGCCGCCGCCGCCCCTACCTACCACCACCATGTCTCGCTCCAAACCTGACATCTCCGACGCCGGCTCCTTCGCCGGTGCTGCCTTCACCTCCGATCGCCTCAACGAGCTCCACATCAAAGACCACGTTCCCGTCGTCCTCAACCTCGACTCACCATCCTACAACGCATGGCGCACCTACTTCGCGCTCCTCTTCCGCTCCTTCTGCCTCATCGAGCATGTTGATGGCAGCGTTTATGTCCGTGACATGAAGGACGATGACGAGTGGCTTGCTGTGGACGCCTGCATCGTCAAGTGGCTTTTTCTCACCATCTCTCCAGGTCTCTTCAACATGGTGAACGCCCGTGATCCGTCGGCGTACGCTATGTGGACACGGCTGTGTGATCTCTTCCTCGACAATCAACTTCAGCGTCGTGTCTTCTTCCAAGGTGATTTTTTCACCATGCAGCAAAACGATCTCTCGATCGACGAGTACTGCACGCGGATGAAGGTTCTCGTGGACGAGCTACGCGACGTCGGCATGAACATCGACGACTCCGTCCTCCTCACCAACCTCCTTCGGGGCCTCCACCCCGACCTCGGCCAATCCGCCGCCAACCTCTCCCTCATCACGCCGACGTACGCCAAGGCGGTCACGTACCTTCGCATGGAGGAGAAGCGCCTTCGTCACGCGGCACGGCAAGCTCCTCTTGCCGCTCTCCACGCCGGCACCGTCAAGGGGCCCGCCGCCCTCCCGCAGCCTCCCCGCGCGCCGGCTCCACAGCCGCCCGCCGCCCCTGACCAGGGCCGCCAGAAGAGAAGGGGAGGCCGCAACGGTGGCTGCAACGGCGGCTCTCAGCCCCGCCAGGCGGCTTCACCCGTTCCTGCTCAGGCCGCGGCACCCCCGCCCTGGCTCATGGGGTACAACCCCTGGACGGGGGTGGTGCACGCCTACTCGATGCCCCTTCCACGGGCGCCTGCTCCGGGCTTACTTGGCCCTCGCCCGGGCCTTCATCAGGCCCTCTTGGACGCGCCGGGAGGCTCCGGACCCGGCGGCTCTTCGGCGTCCAACGGGACCATGGCTTACGGCGCTGCACCGACCAGCTACACCTACGACCCGGCCCTCCTAGCCGCCCTCCACGCCGCCCCTTCCTCAAGCAACTACTCTGGCAGCGGGGACTGGTACATGGACACAGGAGCTGCTGCTCATATGGCGTCAAACCCGGGTATCCTCTCTCGTATCTCTCCGTACCCTCCTCTCTCTCGCATCGTTGTTGGTGATGGATCCACGCTCCCCGTCACCCACCACGGCGCTTCTTCCCTCCCTCTCTCATCATCCTCATTACCTCTCAATAATGTGCTTGTGTCTCCATCCTTAATAAAAAAATTATGCTCCGTTCGTACTCTTACTCGTGAACACCCTATTACCGTTGAGTTTGACAAACATGGTTTTTCTATCAAGGATGCCCGCTCCCGGAAGGTTCTGCACCGATGTGATTCCCCCGGCGATCTTTACCCGTGTGGCCAAACGACAAGCAGTGGTCCCGTCGCTCTCCACGCCGACGTCTCTCTATGGCATGCTCGTCTTGGCCATCCCGACACCGACGCTCTTCATAAAGTTTTGCAGACTTTTCCCTTTTCATGTAATATATCGGAGGCACACACTTGTCATGCCTGTCGCGTAGGAAAACATGTTCGCTAGCCATTTTCGTCTTCATCATCAATTGCTACTTTTCCTTTTGATGTTATTCACTGTGATGTTTGGACATCGCCCGTGCCTAGCAATTCGGGTTTATCATATTACCTTGTGATTTTGGATGATTTTTCTCATTTCACTTGGACCTTTCCGTTGCGTCGCAAATCCGACGTCGCTTCCTCCCTTCATGCTTTTTACGCCTATATTTCCACCCACTTTCACCGCACCATTGCCCATCTTCAAACCGACAACGGAAAGGAATTTGATAACCTTGCTATTCGCACCCTTTTATCCACTCATGGCACCATTTTTCGCCTCACATGTCCATACACATCTCAGCAAAATGGTCGTGCCGAACGTGTTCTTCCCACTCTTAATGAGAGTGTTCGCGCATTGCTTTTTCATGCACACATGCCTGCTCGGTTTTGGCCCGATGCCCTCGCCACAGCTACTCTTCTACTTAACATCCGGCCTTGCAAACCCCGATGGAACTACACCCCTCATCACCTCTTATTCGGGTCACCTCTGACATATGATGATCTTCATGTTTTTGGTTGCCTTTGTTATCCTAACATCACCGCCACGACACCACATAAGCTGGCGCCTCGCTCCATCGCTTGTGTTTTTCTTGGCTACCAACCAAACACCAAAGGCTTCCGTTGCTACGACCCGGAGTCCCATCGTGTGATCGTGTCTCGATACGTTTATTTTGATGAAGTTGTTTTGCCGTTTCAGCAGGGAACGTCGCGTCCCTCGCCATCTCTGGACGAATCCCCTCGACGGCCTCGTGGAGCCTCTGCACTCCCACCACCTCGCCGATCAGGCGCGGTTGCGGCCTCATCGCCCGCTGCCTCGCCACCCTCGGTGTTCTCTCCGCTGACTCAGGACGAGTCGGCCTCCCCGGGTCCCCGCCTCTTGGATCTGGAGGAGCCGGCTTCCCATGCCTTGCCGGGTCGCCGCCTCGAGCCTCTGGCAGAGTCGGGCGCACCCCCCGCTGGACTCTCGGGCGCCTCGTCGGCTCTGGAGGAGCCGGCCCCTTCGGGCCCGTCTACGCCTTCATCCCCGTCTACGACCGAGTCAGAGCCCCCTGAGTCCTTGTCGGCTATGGAGGAGCCGGCCTCCTTGGCCCCGACGGCCGGGCCTGCTCATGCCTCGCTGCTACCAACACCCGGGGCATCTTCATCTTCATCCGAGCTGGCTGTAGTGGCCCCTCGGCGTCGCGGTCCACGCCTGCCTCCCCCGCCGCCTCATCATCATATGGTGACGCGCGCCAAGGCCGGTGTGCACCAGCCGAACCCGCGCTACCACAACCTCAGCGTCATGACCCTCTCTCCGGTTCCGCGATCGGTGCGTTCTGCGTTGAGTGATCCGCATTGGACCACCGCTATGCGCGCTGAGTATGATGCTCTTGTCGCCAACCGTACTTGGACCCTTGTTCCGCGTCCCCCCAGCCCAACGTCATCTCGGGCAAGTGGGTTTTTCATCACAAACTCCTCCGGGATGGTTCTCTGGACAGGTACAAGGCTCGCTGGGTTGTTCGTGGATTCGCACAACGTGCAGGTGTTGACTTCTCTGAGACTTTCTCTCCGGTCGTCAAACCCGCCACGATTCATGTGGTTCTTCACTTGGCTGCCTCTCGTCACTAGCCCGTACATCAGCTCGACATCAACAACACTTTTTTTACGGCCATCTTCAGGAGCGAGTCCTCTGTCAGCAGCCGACTGGGTTCGTCGACCCTCAGCGACCGGATGATGTCTGCATGTTGTCACGGTCATTATATGGCCTCAAATAGGCCCCACGCACCTGGTACCAGCGCATCGCCGGGTTCCTTGGTCTTCTCAGGTTTCGCAGCACCACCTCCGACACGTCACTATTTGTGCTACATCGGGCTGATCATGTGGCTCTGCTTCTGCTCTATGTTGATGATATTGTCATCACTGCCTCCCGAGCGGATCTTCTTCACGACATCATTGGTCGTCTCAGTTCTGAGTTTCGTCTGAAGGATCTTGGTGCGTTGCATTTCTTCCTCGGCATTAATGTGCGAAGTGATGCCACTGGGTTCTTTCTGCATCAGGGACAGTATGCTCTTGATCTTCTGGACCGTGCCAGCATGACTGACTGCAAGCCAGCCGCTACACCCGCTGAGGCCAAGCCGAAGCTCTGTGCCCTAGCCGGCCAGCCTGCCACCGACGTCGCTCTTTACGGCAACATTGTGGGCGCCCTTCAGTACCTCACGCTCACCAGACCAGACATTCAGTTTGTGGTGCAGCAAGTTTGCTTGCATATGCACTCGCCTCGTGACGTTCACTGGTCTTTGGTGAAGCGCATTCTTCGGTATATTCGTGGCACCCCGACCTACGGTCTTCGTCTCTGTGCATCCGCCTCGACTGAGCTCATTGCTTATACTGAGACGGATTGGGCTGGCTGTCCAGACACTCGACGTTCGACGTCTGGCTATTGTGTCTTCTTCGGTGATTCTCTGGTCTCCTGGTCCTCTAAACGGCAGCCTACTGTTTCCCGTTCGAGTGCTGAGGCCGAGTACCGAGCTGTTGCCAACGTCGTTGTGGAGACTTGTTGGCTTCGTCATCTTCTCGGTGAGCTTCGGATTTCTCTTCTGAAGGCTACTGTGGTCTTCTGTGACAACGTGTCGGCCACCTATCTCGCGGCTAATCCGGTGCAGCACAAGCGCACCAAACACATTGAGCTCGATGTTCACTTTGTGCGCGAGAAGGTTCAGTTGGGTCAGCTTCGTGTTCTTCATGTCCCGACCAGCCAACAATTTGCCGACATCATGACCAAAGGATTGCCTACAGCTGCATTCCAGGAGTTCCGTTCCAGTCTTTGCATCGCCGATGCCGACGCTTCGACTGTGGGGGGAGGTGTTGAAACGTGATATCTTTGTATTTATTTCCGACTGATTCTCCTCTTATCTCTAGCCTTGTATAGATTGATCTCTAGAGATATTGTAGGGATAGTTGGCTTGTCATGCAAGACACCACCTGTATATATTGTAACCGACTCCGATGGAATACAATTGAGTTGCATCCTATAGTCTTCTACACACTCAACATTGAAAAGCCAAAGACATAAGAATTTGTTCCTGTCCTGCTTGGCTAATTTCACCCCACAAAGACTTACTGGATGATCAACCTTCTTATCATGTGGGGTGAAATTACAGCTTGTGAAACTACATGTGCACTTTGTCCCTACCACTTTCAGTTTCTTAGAAGATTAATAAATACTTAAGGCACTGCTTTTGAAGAAAATATGACATGGATGATAGAGGGACTGCTCTCTTCTCCTAGGACAAAGTGTGCAACCCAAAAGGTCAAGGTGGTCTTGCAGTTCCTCACATTGCACCTCATAGCAAAACTCTTGATCAAGCACCTTTACAAATTCTTTAATAGATATATGAGCTGCCTTGGGTCAACTTCATTTGGGAATCATATTATAGTAATGCCCCCAGCGCGATGACTTGTTGGATCATCCTAGTGAAAATCTCTGATTAAGCTAACTAGAAAGGTATGGCACTTGCACTACTGGATAGGGTAACACGTTCGACCTCCGGGAAAATTCATGGCAAGATCACTCCTTCAAAGAAAAATACATTAAACTTTACTCCTTCTCTGGCAGAAGCAACATCACCCTCTAGAATTTCATGTCATTATCCAATCACAAAGATCACTTGATTTGCCACTCCCATTTCAAGCTTTTTTTAGCCGCAGATGCTCCAAAATGACATAGATCAATCTCACTAATTAAAACATAAATGGTTTTGCCCTTAGAAATATGTTGATTGCTCTACTATTCAAATGTACAAAGTTTTAAGGGCCCCTGATTCTGCTCATATCATTTTTAAATTGCTCTAGATCTCTCTAGTGAAACAAGATAAATGGGTTTTCCCTTAGGAATATGTTGATTGCTGTGCTATTTAGATGTACGAAGTAATAAGGGGGGGTGTGATTCTACTCATATAATTTCTAAATTGCTCTGGAAAACTTCATATGTGCTCCAACACAAGATTTTCTTTTGGCTCATCCTGCATAGTAGGCTCAACACAAGGAACCTACTTCACATGAAGAACATTCAAATGAGATCTTACAAATATTCTATCTATTCTGACCAAATTGAAGAAACTCTGCTTCACCTCTTTTGGGAATGCCCTTTTGCTACGCAATGTTGTTCCTCACAAAAGAAGAGGATCTCCTTTTTTTATGAGGTGCTTCTTACAATTGATTTGATCTCCAAGGATATTGGTATGGGTAAATGCAAAAAAAAGACAAAACCCTTATAAAACTCCCTATTCATTTGCAAAGATGGAAGTAAACCTCTTGGGGCCCCTCAAGATTGTAACATATAGATCGAAGCAAAGTAAAGCAGACTTCCTCACCTCTTGGATCAACAACAAGCTTTCATGGATTTTCTTTTAAATGCATTCTTATTTAGGTCCAAAATAGTTGGACCTTTGGATAGCCTGTCTATTTATTTTTTGTAATTGTAATATCATATACATATTTTTAATATAATTGAAAATATCGTAGATTTTTTTTGTATGATCACGTCTTTAAATAAACTTATATAATTGTTTTCCTTTGACTCTATCCAAACCACACTTGTCTTGCACGACATGACACTTATTTTTATCATAATGCCCACACAAAAAGTGTCCACGATGCCTTGTCTAAATCAGATTAGTCGGACAAGCATGAGCGGGATGTTAAGGCATTGAGAGGAACACCAAAAATGAGACAAAGTAATAATGGGTAGGAAAAAAAAGGTGAAAAAATACATTTTGGAAATTACCAAAAAAATAGAAACCGTAAAAAAGGTTAAGCTGTTAGTTTTACCTCTTGATTTCTCTATTTTGGACAATTAGTTCTCTTTTATTTTACAAGCTCGGTTGAGTAAGAATTTCATTAGCAAGGGTCACAACATGCAGTAAAATTGAAGGACTCCTGTGGAGGACTCTTTGGCATGGACCATCACATACACCAGCGTCGCGCTGCCAAAAGAACCCACTTGGGTGAATAACATTATCTCCATGGTTTTGGATCAATTATGCTACAATGGAATGACAATAATGAATTATATGGTATTTGATCCACTTCTGCAACAAACTGATACTTTATTTGACAGGTTAACTAATATGTTTAGCAATACATTGGAATCAACAACAAATAGTCCATTTATGACCATAACATGTATTTAACCATAAAAATATAGGATGATATGATCCTCTAAAAACATTGAATTGGACATAATTTTAATCTCTTTGCGGCACATTGCAAACAACATAGGTAGTAATCTCCTCCCACTTTATTAGAAATATAGCTTATATAATAACATTTCTTGAAACTAGCAACACAAAATATATATATGGAACAACAAACCACACGTAGAGAGTATATTTTATATGCCCTAGCTTATTTATCGGAGGAGAAAAGAACCACATATCAAGGCTTCATGGAGGATGCGGTCCCATTGGCCATCACGCCACCGAGCCCACAACAATAGATGTCCCTGGGGCAGCAAACTGGGTTGTATCCCATAAGTCTGCCAGCTGCCTGTGCTATCGGTGCTGCAATCATCATGAGCAAGAAGACTTGCACAATGAGAAAAACAACAAAGACTTGGAGAGTGCTATTATTTGCCATCACCTAAATTCACAAAGAGTAGTAGAATACACTATGCAATACTGCGTTCAGTTGTATGTTTGTGTTTGGTCCAAGCAAATACTCACTTTATATAGATAACATGACATGAAGCTTGTGCTTATCCTAATAAATTATATGAAAATAGGAAATTTAATATATTTAGCGAATAGTAAATGCCTCCTAAAAATATATGAAAGTTAATGGGATAATGAACCTAGACACGTTGACTGCATTTTTTTACCACTAATTATGCTATAAAAATGATTCTACAAGATATGATAATAATGGGATGAAATAACCAAGCAAAATATCTTATTTTTAGGGATTATTTTAGGAGAGAAAATAATAAATGTATAAAAATGAAATTAAGACCAGATAAAGCTATATACTAGTAATACATGCGTCCTGGATATACATACTATATACATGATAAATTCACCAATAGTCAACGTATCTTGTAGATATACGTTTCGTAATAGATATATAGCATGATATAACTTTTGGATCTTGGCAGGCCATGGAGATATGCATTGAGATCTACAGTTAATACATAAATATATGGTAAAGATATGTACATCGTATTCAGATTTGGTACACAATACGCGGGGAGGGGAGTAACTCTACGCTCAAGGTTGATCCTCTAATTACTTTCTCTTATCAATCACTAGACAATTCCTCACATGATTGTATGGTTCAACGTACATCACTACATATTATGCTTTATGTACTCTTTAAAAATTAACCAAGTAGGTGCTATCTTGTAACTTTAGAATTTGATCCTAGCATCAAAATTCTGATACGTCTCAAATGTATCTATGATTTGTTATTGTTTCATGCTATATTCATAGAGCCTTGCTTCGGTACACCTCCCTCACAAACCGTATAAGAGAACTATTGTCATTTGACCATAAGGTATACCCACCTTCATGTGTGGCATGTACGAGCTATACGTAGGCGTGCACAACCGATCCGCCGGCCCGTCACACCCCTCCACCCCGGGCGTGGCCATTTTTCTTCATTTTCAACCATACAAAATAGGTGATAAAAACACTTCTCACTACTTCCACCTTAGAGGTACTATGAGGAGAAGGAAAAACCCCATAAAATCCATGCAGAATGCCAAATGTAACATGATCAGTAATAGAATTGAGCTTGAGGGCATGGCAATAATGTTCTACAAAAGTCTCTACACGTTAGAAGGTGTTACCAACATGCATGACGTGTTGGACGCAGTGCCACCTAGGGTGAAAACATCTATGAACACATCTCTAAATGCCGCATACACCACCAGTGACGTAAAAGCAGCCCTATTTCAAATGTTTCCTATGAAAGCTCAGGTGTCGGACGGCTACCCGCTGCACTTCTTTCCGAAGCATTGGGACATATGTGGAGATGAAGTAACTAAAGCAGTGTTGTTCATTGTGGAAGGTGTAGAGAGTGTAGAGTGCATCAATAATACCTACCTAGTGTAAGGGCATATTTCACCTCATGTGGTTTTGGTGATTGATGACAATGCTTTTGCGGACTAATCGTGTGCATTGAGCATTTCAGATATCTCATGTTTAGGAAAGACGAAGTTTTCTCTACGTTCCTTTTCGGTGGATTTGAGTCATAGGAAAGCCGTACTATTAAGAGGGGGTCCGCTTTGGAAAGGTTTGGGTGGAATCATCACGTACACGTCCTTTTATTTGCACCACATTTCCTTTGCCTCTTTGGAGCAACCACCGTTTATCCGTGTCTCTACAAAATGAAGGACTCCTAGTGTTGTTGTGCTGTGGCATGCAGTAGTACTGCTCAAGGAAGCAGTATAACTGCAGAGGCCCACGGTAGTACCGGGGAGGGATGTGGTAGTACCGCTCACCGGGTGCGGCAGTACCGTGGCCTCGGGCCCAGCACAGCAGCATGAGCGGAAGTAGGGGCGGATGTAATTTTTTACATCCGCGCCCTACGCGGTAGTACCGCTCCCTATATATGGTAGTACCGTGTCGGATTTTTGCACAGATCGAAACTCAGCGATAGTAGCCACAGATGTATTTTTATTCATCCGTGCCTTCCCAGCCTAGGCAAACCCTGCCTTGCGGTAGCACCGCAAGGGCAAGCGGTTGTACCGCTCTGGCGGTTCTACCGCTCTTTGCTTCAACGCAACAGGGATGCAGGTCTGGCTCCTGCCGCACAAGCGGTAGTACCGTAGTGCCTCGCGGTAGTACCGCATGGCTGGTATGGTAGTACTTCATGTCACGGGCTGGATAAGTGGGTAACGGTTGGATTTGTCCTATCACTATATAAGGGGAGTCTTCTTCTCCGAGTTGACCACCTCTTCTCCCCCAAAGCTCCATTGTTGCTCCAAGCTCCATTTTCGCCCGATCTCTCTCCCTAGCCAATAAAACTTGTTGATTTCCTAGGGATTGGTTGAGAAGGCCCTGATCTACACTTCCACCAAGAGAAAATTGATTCCACCCAACTAATCCCTTGCGGATCTTGTTACTCTTGGGTGTTTGAGCACCCTAGACGGTTGAGGTCACCTCGGAGCCACATTCCATTGTGGTGAAGCTCCGTGGTTTTGTTGGGAGCCTCCAATTCGGTTGTGGAGAGATCCCCAACCTTGTTTGTAAAGGTTCATCGCCGCCTTCAAGGGCACCAATAGTGGAATCATGACACCTTGCATTGTGTGAGGGCGTGAGGAGAATACGGTGGCCCTAGTGGCTTCTTGGGGAGCATTATGCCTCCACACCACTCCAACGGAGACGTACTTCCCTTCAAACGGAAGGAACTTTGGTAACACATCCTCGTCTACATCGACTCCACTTTGGTTATTCTCACCTTTACTTGTGCAAGCTCATATTGTGTTCTATCCATTGCTTGCTTCTGTGCTTGTTGTTGTTGCATCATATATGTTTCTCACCTAGTTGCATATCTAGACAACCTACTTTGATGCAAAAGTTTAATTTGGTAAAGAAAAGCTAAAAATTGTTAGTTTCCTATTGACCCCCCCCCCCCTCTAGTCAACTATATCGATCCTTTCAATTGGTATCAGAGCCTCGTCTCTTTATTAAGGACTTTACTGTCCGAAGAGTATGGTTGACACCATAGACGATGGTGAGGAGCACCCCAGTGTGAATCCATCCTCGTCTACGACCGATGGGGTATCTTCGGTGTCTCGTGAGGAGTTCAATGTGGCTTTGGTCACATTGAAGAACTCCTTGACGGCCGAGGTTAAAGGCATGTTTAAGGAGTTTCTTGATGGTCTTAAAGTGCCCATCAAACCCTTGGAAGTGGTTGATCCCGCCAACAAGGTGACGGATGCTAACTCCAAAAAGGGGGAAGCTAGTAGTGAGCATGCTCCTATGCCTAGTGGTAGAAATGGAAGTGGCATCTTTGCCCATGTTGAACCACCTCTTACTTATGGAGGACTGGTTCCCTCCACTCATTTAAATCATGTTGGTCCTCCTCCTAAGTTTGTGAAAAATGATGATTTTGCCTCTTGGATCTATCGATTTAAACGTCATTTAAATCATTTTAATACTAACCTTTGGATAATCATTGGGCAAGGTTTGTACCCGCATGACCCAAGCAACTTCACCCCTAGAGAAGCCGCAGATAATAAATTCAACGAGTCCGCTCTCTTCAGCATCCAAGATGCAATTCCTTCCGAAGATATTGCTCATCCCCGACCTTTCACCGTGGCCAAGGAAGCATGGCAACATGTTGTTTACATTTACAAGGGAGGAGCAAGCATTCAACGCTCCAACTATGAAGTGGTGCAAGATGAAGCCGATGAGTTTGCGATGAATGAAGATGAAGAACCTCGTGAGCTCTACCGGAGATTAACCACTCTCACGGTCTCACTCAGAGATCATGGGAGCAAGGATACAGATGACAATTGATCAAGTGCAAATTTCTCAAGGCCATGATGCCCTACCACAAGGCCATGTCACCCGTCATCCGTCAAAGGCCATACATCCATACCTTGTCCTCAAGTGAAGTGTTGGATGAGTTTGTTGCTATGAGAATCTTGGACAAGACTGCCGACAATGCGGTAATGCGCTCTCAACGGGCGAAGAAACCCAACCTAGATTTGAAGGCCAAGGCAAGTGTGGAAGAGGAGGATGAAGAGGAAGATGAGGAGAGTAACCTCGAAGATACTAAATATGATTACCATGAGCACATGGCTCTTGCTTCAAGGCAATTTTGGAGCAATAAGAACTCAAGGCCCAACTTCAACAAGAACAACTCAAGTGGCATCAAGGGCAAGCAACCTGTGAGGACATGCTACAGTTGTGGCAATGTGAGCCACTTTGTTGCGGAGTTCCCTTATGAGAAGCGGGAAGACAATTGTGGCAAGCTTATCTGAAAAGACAAATCCAAGTCCTTCCCCAACAAGAACAACTTCACCAAGAAGACTCCTTCCAAGGGGTTGGTTGCTCAAGAAGAGTACAATGAGGATGAGGATGATGATGAAGACGGTGAGGCGATGGCCATGGCCTCCGTTGCCATTGCCCCAACTCCATGGGTGTCTCTCTTCGACTCACCCAACGAGAACATCACCGCCAAGTGCCTCATGGCCAAAGCCACCAACAAGGTAACCCCCAACATCAAAACTACCAGCATTACTAATCCTTCCTTGACGGATTGCATTGATGAAAGTGAGGGGTCTAATGAGGAAGTAAATGAATTTGAGTCTTTTATGAGTAAGCTCAAGGGTAAATCCAAGAAGCACTTCGTTGCTCTCTTGGAACAACTTGGTGAAGCCAATGACATGATCGAGGCTCACGAGGAAACCATCTCTAAGATGGAAGGACATAGTCGTGACTATTCCGATGAGATATCAGATCTCTCTAATGCGCTTGAGGAAGAGTGTGGTCATCATTTGGCTCTTGAGGAGTCACACAACGATGATCATGCTAAATTAAAGAAAGATCTTTATCATGCTCTTGTTGTATCTCGTGTGCTCAATTCCGAGAAGGCTAAACTTGGGGTTGACCATGCTAGACTCAAGGAGGAGTTTGAGATACTTGACAAGGCTCACAAGGACTTGAAGGGTGCTCATGCTATCCTCAAGGAGTCTCATGAACAACTCCAAGTGAAGCTAACCAAGGAGAAAGCCACTTTTCCTCATATGGTCTTAACTGATAATGCAAATGCTACTAACCCATGTTGTGAGCATGTGCATCTTGTGGAGGAAAATGCCAGGTTGAAGGAGCAACTTGAGAAAGGCCTTGTGTCTTGCATACAAGGTGAGAAGAATCTCAACGATCTTTTGAGAAATCAAAAGGAAGTTGTGGGCAAGGAGGGAATTGGGTTTGCACCCAAGTCCAAGAACAAGAAGAAGAATGACAGGGCCAAACAACCTCTCCCTCTCAAGCAAACTGTTGTGAAGGAGGCAGAGGGTGCTTATAAGGAGAAGAAAAAGAACAATGTGAAGGGTGGTGGTGTCAAGAAGGGCATTGCCACTCCTTCCAACAAAGCCGGCGACTTTAACCCTTCTTATGTGCTATGCCGTGCTAGTGATGGGCATGTTTATGCCAAATTTGTTGGTTCTCCTTATGAGTACATTGAATGGTCTATTTGGGTTCCTAAGACCCTTGTTAATAACATCAAAGGAACCATTAATAAATGGGTACCTAAAACCAAGCATTAATCTCTTGTAGGTGTTTGCTTCCGGTGGGGGATCATGGTTGCTCGATAGTGGAGCCAGAAATCATATGACCGGAAACAAGGACTTGGTGGTAGACGTGCACAAGGTCTCATCTATGCCCACCAATGTCGAGTGGGGTGATGCCTCGTCTTCTAAGGTATTGGGTCTTGGCAAGGTTATCATTTCTCATGATCTCATGATCAAGAAAGTCATGCTTGTTTAGTCTCTTGCATACAATTTACTTTTTGTTCGTCAACTTGCAATCATGGGCTTTGCCACATTCTTTGATATAGATACCGTGGCCCTCTTGTGGAGCAAGACTCTTAAAGTAGCCTTTGTTGGGCATGTCGAGAACGGTCTTTATGTGATTAACTTTTTGGAGCGACCCACTAGACCGCGACATGCCTAATGGTAAAGTTGATGTGGGATGGCTTTGGCTCGCCGCTTAGCCCATGTCAATATGAGATCTTTGCAAAGTCTTCTCAAGGGGGACCATGTCCGTGGACTAACAAATGTTAGTTTTTTCAAAGATCGTGCTTGCAGTGCTTGTATCAAAGGAAAGTTACATGAGAAGGCTCACCCTCCCACGACTATCATCTACTCGAAGAGACCCTTGGAGCTCCTTCGCATGGATCTCTTTGGGCCTCCATCCTTTGATAGTCTTGGGGTAGGAAGTATTGCTTGGTGATTGTGGATGATTAATCAAGATACACATGGGTGTATTTATTCAAGAGGAAGAGTGAGACTCAACAAACCGTCATCGACTTTGCAAATGAAGCTCAACGTCAACACAATGCAAAAATCTTGATGATAAGAAGTGACAACAACACCGAGTTGAAGAACTACACCTTGGATGAGTTTCTTAGTGATGAGGGGATCAAGCATCAGTATTCCGCGCCTTACACCCCTCAACAAAATGGTGTAGCGGAGATGAAGAACCGAACGTTGATGGACGCGACAAGGACCATGATGGCGGAGTTCAAGTCTCCCTACAACTTTTGGGCCGAAGCCATCAACACCGCTTGTCATGCATCCAATAGGCTCTATCTCCGCAAAGGCTTGAACAAGATTCCTTATGAGATAATTACCGGGAACAAGCCCAACCTCAAGTACTTCAGGGTGTTCGGTTGTAAGTGTTTCATTCTCAAGAAAGGTGTTCATTTGTCTAAATTTGAGGCTAGAGCTCATGAGGGCATATTTGTTGGTTATGCTACAAACTCTCATGCTTACTGTGTCCTCGACAAGTCCATGAGACTCATTGAGGAGACGTGTAACATGGAGTTTGGCGAGAATAACGGCTCCCAAGTTGAGCGAAGTGGTACTTGTGATGTAGGTGATGAAATTCCTCCCCAAGCCATAAGAAAAATGGGAGTTGGTCATATCCTACCCATTGAGGAACCCCTTGTGGACGAAGGAGAAGGACACAGTTCCACTCAAGTGGAGCCATCACCAACCCAAGACCCACACGCTTCCGAAGAACAAAGTGAAGGCCCTCAACCAAATGTACAAGATCAAGGGCAAGATCAACCTCAAGATGGTGGTGAACCACCAAGTGTTTCTCAAGGTCAAGTTCTCCCTTCCGAGCAAGTTCAAGATCAATAGCTAGCTCGAGATCAAGAGCAAGCTCATGACGACACTCAAGATGATCAAGTTTCCGCTCCTCAACTATCTCTTGAGGAGGATTTGGAGCATCGTGCCGCCAAGATTGCTTCCAAGCTCACTGCCAAAGATCATCTTATGAAGAATGTGCTTGGAGGTCTGAGAAAGGGGGTAAGCACTCGTAGACAATTAGCAAACTATTGTGAACATCACGCGTTTGTTTCATGTGTTGAACCCCAAAAGGTCTATGAGGCGCTCGAGGATCCAGATTGGCTCAATGCCATGCATGAAGAACTCAGCAACTTCAAGCACAACAAGGTGTGGATATTGGTGCCAAGGCCAACGGGGAACTATAATGTCATTGGAACCAAGTGGATATTCAAGAACAATCAAGATGCTCATGGTATTATCGTTTGCAACAAGTCTCGTTTGGTGGCACAAGGCTACTCCCAAGTCGAGGGTATCGACTACGGTGAAACCTTTGCTCCCGTTGCTCGCCTTGAATCTATTCGTTTGTTGATTGCTTATGATTCTCATCATAACTTCAAGTTGTAACAAATGAATGTGAAGAGTGCTTTTCTTAATGGTCATATTAATGAGTTGGTGTATGTCAAACAACCCCCGGGGTTCGAGGATCCCTATTTCCCCGATCATGTGTACCAACTCGATAAGGCACTCTATGGCCTTAAACAAGCCCCACGTGCGCGGTATGAGCACTTTACTGAGTTGTTGCAAGATCGTGGGTTTGAAATTGGGAAAATCGACCCCACTATTTTTACTAAGAAGGTCAAAGGGGAGTTGTTTGTATGCCAACTATAAGTTGATGATATTATCTTTGGTTCCCCTAACAAAGCTTTCAATGAGGAATTTGCCGCTCTCATGAACTCAAAGTTGAAGATGTCTATGATGGGAGAGTTGAAGTTCTTTCTCGGGTTCGAAATCAAGCAAAGAAGAGAAGGAACCTTCATCAACCAAGCCAAATACACTCAAGACATGCTCAAGAGATTCAAGCTAATTGATGTCAAGCCGGCCTCCAGTCCGATGCCCGTCAAATGCCAACTTGACATAGACCCCAATGGTAAAGCGGTGGATCAAAAGGTATATCGTTCCATGATTGGCTCCTTGCTTTACCTTTGTGTATCTAGACCGGATATCATGTTGAGTGTGGGAATTTGTGCATGGTTCCAAGCCGCACCTAAGGAAAGCCACTATGTGGCGGTCAAGCGAATCTTTCGATATTTGTCTCATACCCCAAACTTTGGCTTATGGTACCCAAGAGGAGCCAAATTCAACCTCTTGGGCTATTCTGACTCAGATTGGGCGGGAGACAAAGTGGATAGGAAGTCAACCTCCGGAGGGTGCCAATTTCTTGGTTGCTCTTTGGTGAGTTGGTCTTCTAAGAAGCAAAGTTGTGTGTATCTCTCGTCCACCGAAGCGGAGTATGTGGCCGCCGATAGTTGTTGTGCTCAACTTCTATGGATGAGGCAAACTTTGAAGGATTAAGATGTCATTTGTGATGAAGTGCCTCTTTGGTGTGACAATGAAAGTGAAGGAAATATGCCCTAGAGGCAATAATAAAGTTATTATTTATTTCCTTATATCATGATAAATGTTTATTATTCATGCTAGAATTGTATTAACCGGAAACATAATACATGTGTGAATATATAGACAAATAGTATGTCACTAGTATGCCTCTACTTGTCTAGCTTGTTAATCAAAGATGGTTATGTTTCCTAACCATGAACAAGGAGTTGTTATTTGATTAACAAGGTCACATCATTAGTTGAATGATCTGATTGACATGACCCATTCCGTTAGCTTAACACTTGATCGTTTAGTATGTTAATGCTTTCTTCATGACCCATACATGTTCCTATAACTATGAGATTATGCAACTCCGTTTACGGAGGCACACTTTGGTACTACCAAACGTCACAACGTAATCGGGTGATTATAAAGGAGTACTACAGGTGTCTCCAAAGGTACTTGTTGGGTTGGCGTATTTGAGATTAGGTTTTGTCACTCCGATTGTCGGAGAGGTATCTCTAGGCCTTCTCGGTAATACACATCACTTAAGCCTTGCAAGCATTACAACTAATGAGTTAGTTGTGAGATGATGTATTACGAACGAGTAAAGAGACTTACCGGTAACGAGATTGAACTAGGTATTGGATACCGACGATCGAATCTCGGGTAAGTAACATACCGATGACAAAGGGAACAACGTATGTCGTTATGCGGTTTGACCGATAAAGATCTTCGTAGAATATGTAGGAACCAATATGGGCATCCAGGTTCCGCTATTGGTTATTGACCGAGAATAGTTCTAGGTCATGTCTACATAGTTCTCGAACCCGTAGGGTCCGCACGCTTAACGTTCGATGACAGTTCATTATGAGTTTATAAGTATTGATGCACCGAAGTTTGTTCGGAGTCCCGGATGTGATCACGGACATGACGAGGAGTCTCGAAATGGTCGAGACATAAAGATTGATATATTGGAAGCCTATGTTTGGACTTCGGAAGGGTTCCGAGTGAAAACAGGATGTTACCGGAACACCGGGGGGTTACGGAACCCCGGGGGTATATGGGCCTTCATGGGCCACAAGGGAGAAGAGGAAGGGCCGGCCAGGTGGGCTGCACCCCCTCCCCCTCTGGTCCGAATAGGACAAGGAGAGGGGCGCGCCTTCCCTCTTCCCCTCCTCCAATCCTAATCCAACTAGGAGAGGGGAGTCCTACTCCGGTGGGAGTAGGACTCCTCCTTAATCGCCTCCCCTTGGGCCGCCACCTCCCCTTGTCTCCTTTATATCACGGGGCAGAGGGCACCCCATAACACACAAGTTGATCTACGGATCTTTCCTTAGCCGTGTGCGGTGCCCCTTCCACCATATTCCACTTGGTTATATCGTCATGAGCTTAGGCGAAGCCCTGCGCCGGAGAAGTCATATCGTCGCGGAGCTTAGGCGAAGCCCTGCGTCGGTGGAGCATCAACATCGTCCTGCCGTCGTCGTCTTGTGGAACTCATCCCGACACTTTGCTGGATCGAGTCCGGGATCGTCATCGAGCTGAGCGTGTGCGTAACTTCGGAGGTGCCGTCGTTCGGTGCTTGGATCGGTCGGATCGTGAAGACGTCGACTACATCAACAGCGTTGTTATAACGCTTCGCTTTCGGTCTCACGAGTGCGTGGGCGGACACTCTCCCCTCGTTGCTATGCCATCACCATGGTCTTGCGTGATCGTAGGAAAATTTTTGAAATTACTCGTTCCCCAACAAAGGGCATCGAGCCTGGTTTTATGCGTTGATGTCATATGCACGAGTAGAACACAAGTGAGTTGTGGGCGATACAAGTCATACTACCTACCAGCATGTCATACTTTGGTTCAGCGGTATTGTGAGATGAAGCGGCCCGGACCGACATTACGCGTACGCTTACGCGAGACTGGTTTCACCGCTCCGAGCACTCGTTGCTTAAAGGTGACTGGCGGGTGTCTGTCTCTCTCACTTTAGTTGAATCGAGTGTAGCTACGCCCGGTCCTTGAGAAGGTTAAACGGAGTCTATTTGACGAAGTATCGTTGTGGTTTTGATGCGTAGGTAAGAACGGTTCTTGCTCAGCCCGTAGCAGCCACGTAAAACTTGCAACAACAAAGTAGAGGACGTCTAACTTGTTTTTGCAGGGCATGATGTGATGTGATGTGGTCAAGGCGTGATGCTATATTGTATGAGATGATCATGTTTTGTAACCGAGTTATCGGCAATGGCAGGAGCCATATGGTTGTCGCTTTATTGTATGAAATGCAACGCCATGTAATTGCTTTACTTTATCACTAAGGAGTAGCGATAGTCGTAGAAGCAATAGTTGGCGAGACGACAACGATGCTACGATGGAGATCAAGGTGTCGCGCGGTGGCGATGGTGATCATGGCGGTGCTTGGCGATGGAGATCACAAGCACAAGATGATGATGACCATATCATATCACTTATATTGATTGCATGTGATGTTTATCCTTTATGCATCTTATCTTGCTTTGATTGACGGTAGCATTATAAGATGATCTCTCACTAAAATTATCAAGAAGTGTTCTCCCTGAGTATGCACCGTTGCCAAAGTTCGTAGTACCCAGACACCACGTGATGATCGGGTGTGATAAGTTCTCGTCCATCTACAGCAGGTGCAAAACAGTTGCACACGCGAATACTCAGTTAAACTTGACGAGCCTAGCATATAACAGATATGGCCTCGGAACACGGAGACCGAAAGGTCGAGCGTGAATCATATAGTAGATATGATCAACATAGTGATGTTCACCATTGAAACTACTCCATCTCACGTGATGATCGGACATGGTTTAGTTGATTTGGATCACGTGATCACTTAGATGACTAGAGATGTGTCTGTCTAAGTGGGAGTTTTTAATATGATTAATTGAACTTAAATTTATCATGAACTTAGTACCGATAGTATTTTGCTTGTCTATGTTTCTTGTAGATAGATGGCTCGTGCTGTTGTTCCGTTGAATTTTAATGCGTTCCTTGAGAAAGCAAAGTTGAAAGATGATGGTAGCAATTACACGGACTGGGTCCGTAACGAGGATTATCCTCATTGCTGCATAGAAAAATTACGCCCTGGAAGCACCGCTGGGTGACAGGCCTGCTGCAGATCTTGAGCGAGAAGTTGTGAGCGTCGGCAAAGCAGAGCTGATGACTACTCTATAGTTCAGTGTGCCATGCTTTACGGCTTAGAACCGGGTCTTCAACGGCGTTTTGAGCGTCATGGAGCATATGAGATGTTCCAGGAGTTGAAGTTAATATTTCAAGCAAATGCCGGATTGAGAGATATGAAGTCTCCAATAAGTTCTATAGCTGCAAGATGGAGGAGAATAGTTACGTCGGTGAGCACATACTCAAAATGTCCGGGTATAACAATCACTTAATTCAGCTGGGAGTTAATCTTCCGGATGATAGTGTCATTGACAGAATTCTCCAATCACGCCACCAAGCTACAAGAGCTTCGTGATGAACTATAATATGCAAGGGATGACTAAGACAATTCTGAGCTCTTCGCGATGCTAAAAGCATGCGGTAGAAATCAAGAAAGAGCATCAAGTGTTGATGGTCAACAAGACCACTAGTTTCAAGAAAAGGGCAAAGGGAAGAAGAAGGAAACTTCAAAAGAACAGCAAGAAAGTTGCTGATCAAGAGAAGAAACCCAAGTCTGGACCTAAGCCTGAAATCGAGTGTTTTACCGCAAGCAGACGGACATTTGAAGCGGAACTGCCCCAAGTATTTGGTGGATAAAAAGGATGGCAAGGTGAACAAAGGTATATGTGATATACATGTTATTGATGTGTACCTTACTAGAGCTCGTAGTAGCACTGGGTATTTGATACTGGTTCATTGCTAATATTTGCAACTCAAACAGGGACTACGGAATAGACGAGCACCGCAAAGGACGAGGTGACGATGCGCGTGGGAAATGGTTCCAAAGTCAATGTGATCGCGGTCGACACGCTACCTCTACATCTACCTTCGGATTAGTTTTAGACCTAAATAATTGTTATTTGGTGCCAGCGTTGAGCATGAACATTATATCTGGATCTTGTTTAATGCGAGGCGGTTATTCATTTAAATCAGAGAATAATGGTTGTTCTATTTATATGAGTAATATCTTTTATGGTCATGCACCCTTGAAGAATGGTCTATTCTTGTTGAATCTCGACAGTAGTGATACACATATTCATAATGTTGAAGCCAAAAGATGCAGAGTTGATAATGATAGTGCAACTTATTTGTGGCACTGCCGTTTAGGTCATATCGATGTAAAACGCATGAAGAAACTCCATCTTGATGGGCTTCGGAATCACTTGATTATGAATCACTTGGTACTTGCGAACCGTGCCTCATGGGCAAGATGACAAAACGCCGTTCTCCGGAACTATGGGCGAGCAACTGATTTGTTGGAAATCATACATACTGATGTTTGTGGTCCAATGAATGTTGAGGCACGCGGCGGGTATCGTTATTTTCTCACCTTCACAGATGATTTGAGCAGATATGGGTATATCTACTTAATGAAACACAAATCTGAAACATTTGAAAAGTTCAAAGAATTTCAGAGTGAAGTGGAAAATCATCGTAACAAGAAAATAAAGTTTCTACGATCTGATCGTGGAGGAGAATATTTGAGTTCTGAGTTTGGTTTACATTTGAAACAATGTGGAATAGTTTAGCAACTCACGCCACCGGAACACCACGGAGAAATGGTGTGTCCGAGCGTCGTGTCGTACTTTACTAGATATGGTGCGATCTATGATGTCTATTTCGATTTACCGCTATCGTTTTGGGGTTATGCTTTAGAGGCGGCCGCATTCACGTTGAATAGGACACCGTCAAAATCCGTTGAGACGACGCCTTATGAACTGTGGTTTGGCAAGAAACCAAAGTTGTCGTTTCTTAAAGTTTGGGGCTGCGATGCTTATGTAAAGAAACTTCAACCAGATAAGCTCGAACCCAAATCGGAAAAATGTGTCTTCATAGGATACCCAAAGGAGACTGTTGGGTACACCTTCTATCACAGATCTGAAGGCAAGATTTTCGTTGCTAAATTCGGGTCCTTTCTAGAGAAGGAGTTTCTCTCGAAAGAAGTGAGTGGGAGGAAAGTAGAACTTGATGAGATAATCAGTATCTGCTCCCTTATTGGAAAGTAGCTCATCACAAGAAATGGTTCTGTGACAACTACACCAATTAGTGAGGAAACTAATGATGATGATCATGAAGCTTGAGATCAAGTTACTCTTGAACCTCGTGGGTCAACCAGAGTAAAATCGCACTGAGTGGTGCGGTAATCTTATTCGGAAGTCATGTTACTTGACCATGGCGAACCTACAAACTATGAAGAAGCGATGGTGAGCCCAGATTCCATAAAATGGCTGGAAGCCATGAAATCTGAGATGGGATCCATGTATGAGAACAAAGTATGGACTTTGGTTGACTTGCCCGATGATCGGCAAGCCATTGAAAATAAATGGATCTTTAAGAAGAAGACTGACGCCGATGGTAATGTAACTGTCTACAAAGCTCGACTTGTTGCGAAAGGTTTTCGACAAGTTCAAGGGTTGACTACGATGAGACTTTCTCACCCGTGGCGATGCTTAAGTCTGTCCGAATCATGTTAGCAATTGCCGCATTTTATGATTATGAAATTTGGCAAATGGATGTAAAACTGCATTCTTGAATGGATTTCTAGAAGAAGAGATGTATATGATGCAACCAGAAGGTTTTGTCGATCCAAAAGGTGCTAACAAAGTGTGCAAGCTCCAGCGATCAATTTATGGTGCGTGCAAGCCTCTCGGAGTTGGAATAAGCGCTTTGATAGTGTGATCAAAGCATATGGGTTTGTACAGACTTTTGGAGAAGCTTTGTATTTACAAGAAAGTGAGTGGGAGCTCTGTAGCATTTCTAATATTATATGTGGATGACATATTATTGATTGGAAATGATATAGAATTTCTGGATAGCATAAAGGATACTTGAATAAAAGTTTTTCAATGAAAGACCTCGGTGAAGCTGCTTACATATTGGGCATCAAGATCTATAGAGATAGATCAAGGCGCTTGATTGGACTTTCACAAAGCACATACCTTGATAAAGTTTTGAAAAAGTTCAAAATGGATCAGGCAAAGAAAGGTTTTTACCTGTGTTACAAGGTGTAAGATTGAGTCGACTCAATGCCCGACCACAGCAGAAGATAGAGAGAAAATGAAAGATGTTCCTATGCTTCAGCCATAGGCTCTATCATGTATGCAATGCTGTGTACCAGACACGACGTATGCTTAGCTGTAAGCTTAGCAGGAAGGTACCAAAGTAATCCAGAGTGGATCATTTGGACAGCGGTCAAGAACATCCTGAAATACGAAAAAAAGGACTAAGGATATGTTTCTCGTATATGGAGGTGACAAAGAGCTAGTCGTAAATGGTTACGTCGATGCAAGCTTTGACACTGATCCGGACGATTCTAAATCGCAAACCGGATCGTGTTTTTATTAAGCGGTGGAGCTGTCGGTTGGTGCAGTTCTAAACAAAGCGTCGTGGCGGGATCTACATGTGAAGCGGAGTACATAGCTGCTTGAAGCAGCGAATGAAGGAGTCTGGATGAAAGAGTTCATTTCGATCTAGGTGTCATACCTAGTGCATCGGGACCGATGAAGATCTTCTGTGACAATACTGGTGCAATTGCCTTGGCAAAGGAATCCAGATTTCACAAGAGGACCAAGCATATCAAGAGACGCTTCAATTCCATTCGGGACCAAGTCCAAGTGGGAGACATAGAGATTTGCAAAATACATACGGATCTGAATGTTGCGAGACCGTTGACTAAGCCTCTTCCACGAGCAAAACATGATCAGCACCAAGACTCCATGGGTGTAAGGATCATTACTTTGTAATCTAGATTATTGACTCTAGTGCAAGTGGGAGACTGAAGGAAATATGCCCTAGAGGCAATAATAAAGTTATTATTTATTTCCTTATATCATGATAAATGTTTATTATTCATGCTAGAATTGTATTAACCGGAAACATAATACATGTGTGAATATATAGACAAACAGTATGTCACTAGTGTGCCTCTACTTGTCTAGCTTGTTAATCAAAGATGGTTATGTTTCCTAACCATGAACAAGGAGTTGTTATTTGATTAACAAGGTCACATCATTAGTTGAATGATCTGATTGACATGACCCATTCCGTTAGCTTAACACTTGATCGTTTAGTATGTTAATGCTTTCTTCATGACCCATACATGTTCCTATAACTATGAGATTATGCAACTCCGTTTACGGAGGAACATTTTGGGTACTACCAAACGTCTGGCAACGAATCGGGTGATTATAAAGGAGTACTACAGGTGTCTCCAAAGGTACTTGTTGGGTTGGCGTATTTGAGATTAGGTTTTGTCACTCCGATTGTCGGAGAGGTATCTCTAGGCCTTCTCGGTAATACACATCACTTAAGCCTTGCAAGCATTACAACTAATGAGTTAGTTGTGAGATGATGTATTACGGAACGAGTAAAGAGACTTACGTAACGAGATTGAACTAGGTATTGGATACCGACGATCGAATCTCGGGTAAGTAACATACCGATGACAAAGGAACAACGTTATGTCGTTATGCGGTTTGACCGATAAAGATCTTCAGTAGAATATGTAGGAACCAATATGGGCATCCAGGTTCCGCTATTGGTTATTGACCGAGAATAGTTCTAGGTCATGTCTACATAGTTCTCGAACCCGTAGGGTCCGCACGCTTAACGTTTCGATGACAGTTCATTATGAGTTTATAAGTATTGATGCACCGAAGTTTGTTCGGAGTCCCGGATGTGATCACGGACATGACGAGGAGTCTCGAAATGGTCGAGACATAAAGATTGATATATTGGAAGCCTATGTTTGGACTTCGGAAGGGTTCCGAGTGAAAACAGGATGTTACCGGAACACCGGGGTTACGGAACCCCGGGGTATATGGGCCTTCATGGGCCACAAGGGAGAAGAGGAAGGGCCGGCCAGGTGGGCTGCGCCCCCCCCCCTCTGGTCCGAATAGGACAAGGAGAGGGGGCGCCCTTCCCTCTTCCCCTCCTCAATCCTAATCCAACTAGGAGGGGGGAGTCCTACTCGGTGGGAGTAGGACTCCTCCTTAGCGCCTCCCCTTGGGCCGGCCACCTCCCCTTGTCTCCTTTATATCTGGGGCAGAGGGCACCCCATAACACACAAGTTGATCTCGGATCTTTCCTTAGCCGTGTCGGTGCCCCTTCCACCATATTCCACTTCGGTCATATCGTCGCGGAGCTTAGGCGAAGCCCTGCGCCGGAGAAGTCATATCATCGCGGAGCTTAGCGAAGCCCTGCGTCGTGGAGCATCAACATCGTCACCACGCCGTCGTCTTGTGGAACTCATCCCGACACTTTGCTGGATCGGAGTCCGGGATCGTCATCGAGCTGAGCGTGTGCAGAACTTCGGAGGTGCCGTCGTTCGGTGCTTGGATCGGTCGGATCGTGAAGGCGTCGACTACATCAACAGCGTTGTTATAACGCTTCGCTTTCGGTCTCACGAGTGCGTGGGCGGACCTCTCCCCTCTCGTTGCTATGCCATCACCATGGTCTTGCGTGATCGTAGGAAAATTTTTGAAATTACTACGTTCCCCAACAGAAAGTGTCATCAAGATATCTCTCAACCCGGTGCAACACTTCAAGACGAAGCATATTGAGATTCGGTATCACTTCATCCGGGATCACATTAGGCGAGGGGAGATCAAGCTCAAGTATGTCAACACTCATGATAACCTTGCAGATATTTTTCACAAAGCCCTTGGATGAAGCAAGATTTCGCGAGTTAAGGCATGAGCTAAATATCATTGATTCGAGCAGTGCAGCTTGAACCTATGCACACCCCACCATACTCATCTTGATATCTTGTTTAGGTGTAGACATGGACATAGGGGGAGTGTTGTTCTCTCAATGAACTCTATCTCCCCCCGTTATGCATAAATTGATAAACTCTTTCACATTAGCCATTCTTGATGGTACTTATGCTTCAAAGACGAGTTTTGGTCATGGGCCCAAGGATAATTCTTCGTGGTGCCATACCAATTGACTCAAACAAGGTGGCTTCGGCCACCGCACTCTTCTCTAGAGAGGTTTTGGTTAGTGCTTGTTCCTTGTTTCCTTTTGGCTTCTTTTTGAGCCGTGTTTTTGTTTGAGTTGCCTCGTGTGTGTGTGCATTTGTGTGTCCGGTCGCTTGAAGGTCCTGTGCAAAGGCCGTGTTTCTCTGTTGTTTATGAAACGTGCACTTTCTTGGGTCCATGGTACCACCGTGGCAAGCCAGGGTACTACCGCCGGAGATGAGCACGGTAATACCGCTACCAGCATGGCAACAATTCTTTTTACTGCCGCTGGAAGAGCGGTACTACCGCCCTGCGTGCGGTTCTTCCGTCCGGGCGGCACTACCACGATGACCCGCGGTACTACCGCGCCGTCGCAAGCGGGTGGGGGTCAAGAGCGAGCAGGGGGAGTTTCAACTCCCCCATACCAATTCAACTCAGTTTCCCCACTTCGTCTCTCTCTCTCTCCTGCCCAAGAATGACGCCGGAGGACCTCGCCGGATCTCCGTCTTCGGCCGCTCTCCTCGCATTCCGACCAGTGGGATCGATCCCCACCTCGCCCTCTTTCCATGGAACAAGGTTTCTCCCCAAATCCCTCTCTCTTTGCCTTGTAGTTTTGCTTCTAGGTTTTGGGGAGATGCATGTTGTTCTTGAGATTTTAGGCCAAATCTTTGCAAGAGAAGGATATAGGAGAGTAGTAGTGCAGTAGAGATGCTATTTGGTATGTTGCCACATGGTATTTTTGATCAACCGTAGAACCGATCCAAAGTTGCGGATGTGCCTAGATCCGTTTCGTGCCGGATTTGATTCTGAGCGGTACTACCGCACCTCCCGTGTGGTACTACTGGCCGCATCCGCCTCACGCGGTACTACCGCTCCTCTGGAGCGGTACTACCGCTCGGGGCGCGGAAGTAAAATTTTACTTCCGCTCCGGGCGCGGTACTACCATGCCATGCCGGCGGGGTACTACCGCGGCTGGAGCAGAAGTAAACTTCTACTTCCGCTTAGTGGTGAGGTACTACCGTTGGCTTTGAAGCTACCTTGTTGTGACTTCCCAATCTTATGTCTACGTGTTTTGTTTGTTTTTGTTGTGGTCTTTGAATTGATCCTTCTCGTTTCTCTCGTGTGTTCTTGTGTTGTGTGTCATAGGTGATGGCTCCAATGTCCGTCGCTCGAACCCATGCCGCAACACGAGCTCCAAGCGTCTGCGCAATCAAGAAGCACCAGAGGGCTCAAATGCCCAACCTCGCAGTGTCAAGAAGACCGCCAATAGGTACAAGGAGCCAGTTCTTGACATGGATGAGATGCCTCTCTCTGAGTTCATCATTCAAAGGAGGATCAATCCTTATGTGAACCCTCGTGAGAATGTTAGAGGGAATGAGTTGTTCTGGACCAAGCAGCAGAATCTCATTTACATCAATGTCATCAAGTCCAAGCACAACCTCTATGTTCCAATGCAGTGGATTGATATGAATCATCTGAGGAAGGATCGGAACTACTTTGGTGAGGCATTGTACTTGGTGGAGCAGTTTGGCATTGAAGACTTCATCACGTTCCATATGGACTTTGACCCGGAGCTCATGGCGCAGTTCTTTGCCTCCGTCCACTTCCACACAGATGCGGAGCGGTCTATGTCTTGGATGACCAATGGGAAGAATTTGTCTGCTACTTGGAAGGAATTCATGACGCTGCTGAATATCCGTGGTGAGGGGCTTGATGTGCCCGTTGGCGCCCGCCCTCACGGCAACACCGAGTCCACCAACAAGGACAAGCTTATGCCATTTATTGTGGAGAAGAAGATGCCCAATGGCACTCAGTCTTGGGTGCTCAACCCCTTCCTTGATGTCATGCACTGAATCTTCCGCAACTCTCTCTTTCCATGCGTCGGTGACAAAGATAAGGTGGATGCTTATCTCGTGGATATGATGCTTCTGTATGAGGAGGCGCATCAGCATGCTGCCCAGCCTCTGGACATCTCTCATATCATGTGGAATGAGCTCATGTTTGCCTTCTAGAATCGCAAGTTCCCATCTATGGTCCATACCTGCACCTTCTGATCTCGAAGACTTGGGACAAGATGCTTCCGGAGGAAGACTTTTCTGCTCCAAACTGGATTCGCCATGAGCCTATTGATGACCCACAAGTGTAGGGGATCTATCGTAGTCCTTTCGATAAGTAAGAGTGTCCAACCCAACGAGGAGCAGAAGGAAATGATAAACAGTTATGTGAATTTGGTATTCGTTCGATATTTTGATGAGATGTATGTTGTGTTTCCTCTAGTGGTGTTATGTGAACGTGGACTACATGACACTTCACCCATGTCCACAGGAACAAACGTAACTACTCACAAACACTAGTGCAGAACCGGGCAATAGCACGGTTCAGAAAACCAGTGCGGTTCCATAACCGGCACTAAAGTGTGAGCACTAAAGCCCCCCTTAGTACCGGTTCAGCACGAACCGGTGCTAAAAACAACCACGTGTACGAGCCAGCTCCGGGCACAGAGCCCTTTAGTACCGGTTGGTAAGACAAACCGGTACTATAAGGTTTGGGGGTTTTAGTTTTATGATTTCTTTTTCATTTAATTTTGTGTTTCCATTTTAATTCTTTTTCGTTTGCTGGTATTTTACGATACTACACATTGTACACGTTATGCATATATATATATATATATATATATATATATATATATATATATATATATCACAAACCACCATATTAATTAATTCACACATACACACATGTATAGCTATATACAATTTCTCCTACATATGCATGTTGCCTTGAGCCAGTGGCATTAGCCTAATTGGTGCCTTGAACACGATGACAATTGGAAGTGGTTTTCATGGGGGCGGTGGCGGGTAATAGTATTCTCCTTGAATTTATGACCTGGTCGAGCAAAAATCCGCTATTTCCTCTTGAAGTGCTTCTCTGGCGCTCCGTTTCTAGGAGCTTATCCGCACCTCTGTGAACTGTTAAGAAGGAGATCAATATGCATGTCTATTAGTTGTGTGACTAGATATCTATAATGGTGTAAAAATTGTGAATAGTGTTACGACAAGCGTACCCATTCCTGTCTTTGAGATCTGCTCCTTTGAGCGCCATCATGCGAATGTTCTCGCAAGCGCAGAATGCACACAGATCAGTCCCTAGCGCCTGCTTGAGGGCCTTTACGAGAATGGAATTTGATCAGATAATAATTAATCAAGCATGATAATTAAAGAGATGGCAGCTAGCTAGCTAGCTAGTACTATAATTACTTACCTTGGGTGAAACAATTTAAGCTTTTTTTCCATTACGCCTTCCGTGACGCCGATGAACCTTGCCCAAGCCCTGCCCGCCGACAAAGAAAATGAATAAAGGGGTTATTAAATAGTTCATATCATGAAATGACGAACTACATAGGCGAGATATATAGTTAATAATGATTGAAATTACCTGTTGACTATCCCAAACAAGATGTTATAGTCAGTATTTGCTTTGAGTAGTGAGTCCAGTATTTCAACTGTTCGGCGTCAACTTTAATGATACACAAGATCCATGAAATCTGCATGCACACGTTTGCATGTCTTAATTAAGCGGGCATATGTAAGCCAAAACATGTAGCTAGCTAGTAGGCAAAAACAGAGAATTTGTAGTACAAGGCAGTGTGACTCCTTTGGAAGTTGTAAGGAAGTAGTATATCTTCATTGTATTTGAGGCGCTTCAAGAACTCTAGCATGTTGTCCTCTACGGCCTTTTGATGATGTGGATTTATTAGCCATGTGTATTCATTAACGGTGTTTGGGTCAATGAACCCAATGCCAAAGCATCCACCTTTTCTCATTTCATACATCTTCATCCTGCATAATACCACAGAAAAGAATATAGTGAGGATAATTACAGGTAATGATTGATCAAAAGGATCACTACAGCTAGCTTGAGACTTAAATTATAGAAAGAAATCACTTACAGACAATAGCAACTGACGATAGATTTGTCGAGTGTGTCTTGATTGTATAACTGAAACAGTTCAGAATACTCAACAGACAGAGCTTTCTCATGGAAGTAATGCTCCTCCTTGACATTCACCATGAGGGACAATCGATTGGAAATCTTTGTAATGTTCATGTACCATTGATGCAATTCATACATTCTCGTTGGGAGGTTCTTGACCTTGTCTGGCTCGACCAAAGGTTGGCCCCGGACATATTTCCGTTTTATTTCATCCTCTGTAAGCACAGGCATGGGCTCGATCTCGAGGAGTTGTCCAACAGTGATGTTGAGAACTTCAGCCTGCATTATATGGTCCATGGTTATTACCACATTGCCCACCTTGGGAACGTAAACTGTTTGCCCACAATAATATTGTGCGCAGCGTCTTTATCACGTGTTGTTGGCACAACAAGCGAGGGATCGATTAGCCGCTGTTCTCCCAGTGGGAATGGGTTTC
Organism: Aegilops longissima; assembly: GCA_021605205.1. Taxonomy (NCBI): domain Eukaryota; kingdom Viridiplantae; phylum Streptophyta; class Magnoliopsida; order Poales; family Poaceae; genus Aegilops; species Aegilops longissima. Next base: position 655,393,778 of record CM038676.1, read on the forward strand.
CGCATTTTTGACAGCTGCTTGTTGTTTGCTCGATCCCGAGCTTGCCTCCTTACGTAGGCGTGCTCGATTTAACTTCCTGATGTGGCGCTCATAGTCTGTGTCAACAGGCTTGGGAGCTAGTGGTTGAGCCATCTGAATGAAGTGGTCAATCGTTTCCTCGGGCACTTTCTCCCTTGGCGGCGGTGGCGGTTTCGGTGCAAAATGGGCTTCCACAGGCCTTCTATATGGCTGCGTTTTCCTCCTCGGACCTGTCATAAGGCCTCTGTGGAAGAGCGTGAGCTTGGACCATATTTATATCGCTTGCCTCCGCTTGTACTTCTGTACTACCTCGAGTCGTGCCGCTCGCACCATAGATGCGGGGTGTCTCTTCTGCGATTGCTGATCTGGCGGAGGCGGCCGACGGGCTGAGTTGGACGAGGAGGTGGCATGAAGCTGTGCGGACTTGGAGGAGGAGGCTGAGGTTGTGCGGACTTGGAGGAGGAGTGGGCGTCGACGCTGTGGCGGACTTGGAGGAGGAGGAGGCTGACACTTTGCGGACTTGGAGGAGGTGGCCTGAGGTTGTGCGGACTTGGAGGAGGAGTTGGCGTCTGAAGCTGTGGCGGACTTGGAGGAGGAGGTGGCTCGACACTTTGCGGACTTGGAGGAGGTGGCTGATACTTTGCGGACTTGGTGGAGTTGCGGGAGGCGGAGTCTGCTGACTCGGTGGCGGACTTGACGAGGAGTCGGCTGACGCGATGTCGGTGGCCTTGAAGATGATGCATTCCTTTTCCATAGGATGATCGATGTTTGGCCTCTCGAGAAAGTGCTGCGCCGTCACCTCAAGGAATGTCAAGCTGTAGCTCGAATATGGGTCCACCACCGATCAGCCAAGACACGAGCATAGCCCGCTGGAATCGGGTTGCAATGGAAGGTTGCCTTGGGGGATTTGTAAAAGCAGCGGCGTCCGCCACCTTCATGGATATGTTCTTCATTTTGGCGTGTAGTTCGCGAGTTAGTGTTATCCGTGATGTCATCCACGGGTATCTATCCAGCATTGCGTCGTTGAGGCGGAACCCACGCTGCTTCTCGGCATGGATGGGGCGGTGCTATCAATGCTGGATCATTAAGCTAGCTGCTGCAGCTCTTTGAGACCCCTTTGCTGGCTAAGTGAGTCGATCTGCTCCTGCTGCCGCTGGAATTTGATTGCCAATTCCGCTTGACTTGCTTCTAGTCCTTGAAGGCGTTCATAGTCCCGCTTCCTCTGCTCCTCCTCCATCTTCCTCTTCTTCTCCTCCGCAACCTTCTTTCTCTTGCGGGTTACGTAGTCGTTGTTCCATCTGAAAACCCCTCATACCACGGAATAGCGCCCTTGCCTCGTGTTCTTCCCGGTGTTCAGGATTTCCCGAGAACGCGTAAGCTCATCGTTCTCTCGTCGGGTGGAACACCCCGATCGTGCCTCTTCTATTGCAACAATTATCGCATCGTCGGCTCCCATCAGACTTGCCCTCGTCGAAACATTGCTGTCTTGGGTCCAACTCCCCCATGCGCATAGAACCAAGTCCTGCACACTGGGGCCAGCTCTTAGTAACGGAGTGACACCTGCATCCTCCATCTCTTTCTCGGACTTATCCCACTTAGGCATTGCCACCACATAGCCACCGGCCCCACTTATGGAACTTATCCTTTATTTGGCATTCTTCTTGTTTATTCTCGACCGTTCCTTAGCTAATTCCGAATCCTTGAATTTGCGAAATCGTCCCAATGAGCACGTTGGTTCTCTAGTGTTCCCTCGAATCTGGAGTCTTCCATCCTCCTTGACGTACTTGTCCCATTCATGATTCTTGTGGTTCTTGAATGCAACCGCCATCTTCCTAAGAGCAGCGTCCTTGACTTTCTGCACATCTGCTTCTGTGAAATGATCTGGTAGGGTGAAATGTTCCATGAGAGTATCCCAAAGCAGTTCTTTTTATCTTTTGTCGACAAAAGTAACATCGGGACGTGGAGCAGCGTCCTTTTGTCTTTGTCTTTTGTCTTTTGCTGGCTCTCTCCATTCTTGAAGGGAGATCGGAGTTGGTCCTTCACAACAACTCTGCCTTGATGAACGAACTTGTCCGCAATCTTCTTAGGTGCTAATGGTTAGCCATTAGGTCTGATTGCCTCGATATTGTACTTTACGCCCTCCAACTTTTTGTTCGGGCCTCGTTTCGTCCTTTTGCTTGAAGATTTGCTCGATCCGGATGGCTGAAAGAACAAAGATCGATCTGTTAATATATCTTCAAGTCATTTAAAACATGTGATGATCACCAGATGCCTGCTTATATATAAATATATATACCTCGCCGGTCCTTGTTGTTTCAAGATCAACATTTTCTTTGTCATCATCATAATCATAGTTCATGACTTCATCAATTCGGCCGTCGCGATCGAATATCATATCACCCTCTCCGGTGTTGTTTAGAAATTCGGAGCCGTCATAATCTTCTTCATTCTGATCATCATCTGGCCCGTGAGGACGGCGTATCGTATCGAACATGGCCTGTTCTCCCTCTCTGCCGGTATTGTTCGCCATAGCTTTTATTTAACTAATCCAAAAGAAATATAAAACAATTTAGTATTCAAATTACATCGTCTCGAATAATAGATATAATCTCGAATACATCGTCTCAAATAATAGATATAATCTTGAAAACATCGTCTCGAATAATAGATATAATCTCAAATACATCGTCTCGAATAATAGATATAATCTCGAATACATCACTGGCTAGGTAGCTAATAAAGATCGAATACTGCAGAAGAATCTAGGACACTCGTGGTTCTGCGGCGCAGCTGTGGACACCAAAGAAAGGAACCCTCACAGGATCATAGCTGAAGTGAGATCCTGAAGAAACTGCCGGTAGTGGAGAACCTGCCGCCCTCTAACGCAACCATGTAGCGCTGGGCGTGCTCGTCCTCCTCCACTGACAATGACGTACCACCTCCGGCGGGGCAGCTCCTCCGCTTTGAAACTGGCCTGCGAACGCCACCAAATGATATCTGGGTCGACAGCGGGACCGGGGCGGGTTCCTCATCAAGCGGCGCACCCTCGAGGCAGCACCTCCCGGTGCCAGCCAGTGAGCCTAGTCCGGACATGGGTCAGCGGACGTCGTCGCAGACGTGTCGGTGGCGAGGATCTTGGTCGGGCATCGTCGAGAACAAATACTAGCTATATGCCCATAAAAAGTAACATTTTTTAATGATTGGATTTTGATAACTAAAATTTCTAACATTTCTATATAACTAACATTTCTATAACATTTCTAACAATGCTATATATAACTAACATTTCTATAACATTTCTAATATTTTATAACTAAAAACAGGAAAAATTATAACATTTCTATATATATATATAACTAACATTTGTATAACAATTCTAACATTTCTAACTATTCTAACATTTCTAACTATTCTAACAATTCTAACATTTCTAACTATTTCTGAAAAACAGAAAAATTTCTAACAATTTCTAAAAACAAAAAATTTCTAACTATTTGTATAACTAAAAACAAAAAATGTATGTGTGTGTGTGTGTGCGCTCACCGTAGGCGAGGGCGGCAGGCGGCGGCAGGGCGGCAGGCCTTGGCAGCGGCAGGGCAGCAGCGGCGACAGCAGGGATAGCGACAGCGGGACAGGGGCAGGCGGCAGCAGCGAGGGGCAGGGGACAGACGCGGGACGGGCAGGGCGGGCGGCGGTGGCAGCAGGGGACAGCAGGGGCAGGGGCGATGGGGCGGCGGCGAAGCGGCGACGAGGATGGAGGCGTATGGGGGCGGCGAGCGGCAGTGCAGAGGAGAAGAAGCTAGATGAGAAACTAAAATTTTTGTAAGTGTTGTTTATATAGGAGGGCCTTTAGTACGGTTTGTGCCACCAACCGGTACTAAAGGCCAATTCTAACCAACCCAAGCGGCGAGCGACCCCTTTAGTCTGGTGGTGGCACAAACCGGTACTAAAGGCCCCCCTTTAGTACGGTTTGTGCCACGACCGGTACTAAAGAAATCTTACAACACAGTGCGGTGCGGCAAGTTTAGTCCCACCTCGCTAGCCGAGGCGACCGCACTGGTTTATAAACCCCGTGCGGTCGCTCTCTCAACTCCTCTCCAAAGCAGGCCCTCTTGGGCCTCGTGTTCTTTGCTGCCACTGTGGGCCCACTTGGCCTTCGGGCCTGCATCCCGCCCAACAACAGGTTGGGTTTCTAGTCGTATGCAGGCCGCTCTGGCCTAGTAAGCGAGCTTCTTTTATTTTTTTGCTTTATTTATTTTTGTGTTGTTTTTTGTGTATTTAGAGTTTCTTTGTGAATATTTTTGCTTTAGGTACAAAAATTACAAACTTTCTGTTAGTGCCGTAGTTTTCAAATTTGAATAGTTTAAATTTTGAAATATTTGAAATTAGTGTGAATCACTAGTTTGTGAATAATTTAACTTTAAAACTCAGTAAAGGCATGAAAGAATTTGTTTGCACATAAAATTTCTTGGCGTTTCAAATGCCAAAACACATAACTACCCTAACTATTACAGAGATTCCCCTCGGGTGTGAAACACGAGAAGAAAGTGATGATAGTGAAGCCGATCACATCCCAGATCTTTGGGTGTGAAACTTTTCTTCAGCGTGTGTCCCTTTGCGCCGTAACCATGGAAAATCTTCATCATTTAATGGGATGCTCGGGTCAATATTCACTGTGAATGGAGCAATTTCATCAAACTTTTCATAATCTTCTGACTTGTCATCTTGTCATCCACTCCCACGATGTTTCTCTTCCCGAGAAGAACTATGTGCGCTTTGGATCATCGTCGATGCATTAAGCTTCCTTATTTTCTTGGCTTGGTAGACATGTCCTTCACATAGAAAACCTGTGCCACATCATTGGCTAGGACGAATGGTTCGTCTGCATACGCAAGATTGTTGAGATCCACTGTTGTCATTCCGTACTGCTTGTCTTCCGTTACCCCGCCTCGTGTCATATTGGTGTCAATGATGTAAAGTTGATAACGATAGTCCCACATACTTGTGGCACTGCCGCCTTGGTCACATTGGTGTCAAGCGCATGAAGAAGCTCCATGCTGATGGACTTTTGGAGTCTCTAGATTATGAATCATTTGACACATGCGAACCATGCCTCATGGGCAAGATGACCAAGACTCCGTTCTCCGGAACAATGGAGCGAGCAACCAACTTGTTGGAAATCATACATACCGATGTGTGCGGTCCAATGAGCGTTGAGGCTCGCGGAGGATATCGTTATGTGCTCACTCTCACAGATGACTTGAGTAGATATGGGTATGTCTACTTGATGAAACACAAGTCGAGACCTTTGAAAAGTTCAAGGAATTTCATAATGAAGTAGAGAATCAACGTGACCGAAAGATAAAATTCTTCGATCGGATCATGGAGGAGAATATTTAAGTCACGAATTTGGTACACACTTAAGAAAATGTGGAATCGTTTCACAACTCACGCCGCTGGAACACCTCAGTAATAACGGTGTGTCGAGCGTCGTGTCGCACTCTATTAGATATAGTGCGGTCTATGATGTCTCTTACCGATTTACGCTATCATTTTGGGGATACGCTCTAGAGACAGCTACATTCACTTTAAATAGGGCACCGTCTAAATCCGTTGAGGCGACACCGTATGAATTATGGTTTGGGAAGAAACCTAAGCTGTCGTTTCTAAAAGTTTGGGGATCACGATGCTTATGTCAAGAAACTTCAACCTGAAAAGCTCGAACCCAAGTCAGAAAAATGTGTCTTCATAGGATACCCTAAAGAGACCATTGGGTATACCTTCTACTTAAGATCCGAAGGCAAGATCTTTGTTGCCAAGAACGGATCCTTTACGGAAAAAGTTTCTCTCGAAAGAAGTAAGTGGGAGGAAAGTAGAACTTCGATTAAGTACTACCTCTTGAACAGGATAGTAGTGCAGCTCGGAAAATGTTCTGTGATGCCTACACCAACTGAAGATGAAATTAATGATGATGATCAAGGTACTTGGATCAAGTTGCTACTCAACCGTGGGTCCACAAGGACACGTTCCGCACCAGTGAATGCGGCAACCCTGTCACGGAAATCATGTTGTTAGAACAACGGTGAACCTTGAACTATGAAGAAGCGATGGCGGGCCCAGATTCCAACAAATGGCTAGAAGCCATGAAATCCGAGATAGAATCCATGTATGAAAACAAAGTATGGACTTTGGTGACTTGCCCGATGGTCGGCGGCGATAGAAAACAAATGGATCTTTAAGAAGAAGGCGGACGCGGATGGTAATGTTACCATCTATAAAGCTCGACTTGTCGCTAAGGGTTATCGGCAAGTTCAAGGGATTGACTACGATGAGACTTTCTCTCCGTGGCGAAGCTTAAGTCCGTCGAATCATGTTAGCAATTGCCGCATACTATGATTATGAGATATGGCAGATGGGCGTCAAAACAGCGTTCCTTAGCGGTTATCTTAAGGAAGAGCTGTATATGATGCAGCCGGAAGGTTTTGTCGATCCTAAGAATCTTGACAAAGTAAGCAAGCTCCAGCGATCCATTTATGGGCTGGTGCAAGCATCTCGGAGTTGGAACATTACGCTTTGATGAAATGATCAAAGCGTTTGGGTTTATCTGAGACTTATGGAAAGTCTGCGTTTACAAAAAGTGAGTGGGAGCTCTGTAGCATTTCTCATATTATATGTAGATGGCATACATTTGATGGGAAATGATATAGAATTCTTGGACAACATTAAGGCCTACTTGAATAAGTGTTTTTCAATGAAGGACCTTGGAGAAGCTGCTTATATATTAGGCATCAAGATCTATAGAGATAGACCGAGGGCGCCTCATAGGTCTTTCACAAAGCACATACCTTGATAAGATCTTGAAGAAGTTCAAAATGGATCAGTCCAAGAAGGGGTTCTTGCACATATTGCAAGGTGTGAGATTGAGCTCAGCTCAATGCCCGACCACGGCAAAAGATAAAGAAGAGATGAGTGTCATCCCTATGCTTCAGCCATAGGATCTATTATGTATGCCATCTTGTGTACTAGACCTGATGTAAACCTTGCCGTAAGTTTGGTAGGAAGATACCAAAGTAATCCCGGCAAGGAACAACTGAACAGCGGTCAAGAATATCCTGAAGTACTGAAAGGACAAAGGACATGTTTCTCGTTTATGGAGGTGACGAAGAGCTCGTCGTAAAGGGTTACGTCGGCGCCAGCTTCGACACAGATCTGGATGACTCTAAGTCACAAACCGGATCGTGTATATGTTGAATGGTGGAGCGATAGCTGGTGCAGCTGCAAGCGAAGCGTCGTGGCGGGATCTACATGTGAAGCGGAGTACATGGCAGCCTCGGAGGCAGCGCATGAAGCAATTTGGGTGAAGGAGTTCATCACCGACCTAGGAGTCATACCCAATGCGTCGGGGCCGATCAAACTCTTACTGTGACAACACAGGAGCTATTGCACTTGCCAAGGAGCCCAGGTTTCACAAGAAGACCAGGCACATCAAGCGTCGCTTCAACTCCATCCGTGAAAATGTTCAGGGATGGAGACATAGAAATTTGTAAAGTGCATACGGATCTGAATGGCGCAGATCCGTTTACTAAACCTCTTCCGGGCAAAACATGATCAACACCGAGAACTCTATGGGTGTTCGATTCATCACAATGTAACTAGATTATTGACTCTAGTGCAAGTGGGAGACTGTTGGAAATATGCCCTAGAGGCAATAATAAAAGCATTATTATTATATTTCCTTGTTCATGATAATTGTCTTTTATTCATGCTATAATTGTATTATCCGAAAATCGTGATACATGTGTGAATACATAGACCATAATCGTCCCTAGTGAGCCTCTAGTTGACTAGTTAGTTGGTCAATAGATAGTCATGGTTTCGACTATAGACATTGGATATCGTTGATAGCGGGATCACGTCATTAGGAGAATGGCGTGATGGACAAGACAATCCTAAGCATAGCACAAGATCGTGTAGTTCGTTTTGCTAGAGATTTCTCAATGTCAAGTATCTATTCCTTAGACCATGAGATCGTGTAACTCCGGATACCGTAGGAGTGCTTTGGGTGTACCAAGCGTCTGGCGTGGCTGGGTGACTATAAAGGTGCATTACAGGTATCTCCGAAAGTGTCATTGGGTTGACACGGATCGAGACGGATTTGTCACTCCGTATTACGGAGAGGTATCACTAGGCCCACTTTCGGTAGTGTATCATCATAATGAGCTCAAAGTGACCAAGTGTGCGGTCACGGGATCATACATTCTGATGCGAGTAAAGTGACTTGCGTGCGAGACTGAGCGAGGTATTGGGATACCGACGATCGAGTCTCGGGCAAATAACATACCGTCGACAAAGGGAATAGTATCTGGGGTTACTTGAATCCTCGACATCGTGGTTCATCGATGACATCATCGAGGAGCATGTAGGAGCCAACATGGGTATCCAGATCCGTTGTTGGTTATTGACACGAGGCGTCTCGGTCATATCGCATGTCTCCCGAACCGTAGGGTCTACACATAAGGTTCGGTGGCGCTAGGGTTATTAGGAAGACTAGTATGTGATTACGAATGTTGTTGAGTCCGGATGAGATCCCGGACGTCACGAGGAGTTCGGAAGGGTCGGAGGTAAAGATTTATATATGGGAAGTTGTCAAGCGGACACGGAAAGTTTGAGGCGTGCGGTATTGTCTGGGGCCACGGAAGGGTTCGGAGGTCCACGGGAGGGCCACCCCTCCGGGGCCCACTGGGCTGCGTGGGGATAGCAGCCAGCCTGATGGGCTGGGCGCCCCCCCTTTGGGCCCATGCACCTAGGGTTTGGGGGAACCCTAGAGGGGCGTCCCTTGGCGCCCCCCTCTAGATGCATCTAGAGGGCGGCCCCTCTCCTTCCCCTATAAATAGAGGGGTGAGGGAGGCAGCCGCACCAAGCCAAGGCGCAGCCCTCCCTCCCAACACCTCTCCTCCTCCGTTGTGTGCTCGTGCGAAGCCACAGCCGAGATCTTGCTTCTCCACCATCATCACGCCGTCGTGCTGCGGTGGAGCTGTCTTCCTCAACCTCTCCTTCCTCCTTGCTGGATCAAGGCGGAGGAGGCGTCACCCGTACCGTCGTGTGTTGAACTCGGAGGTGTTGTCCGTTCAGCACTTGGTCGCCGGTGATCGGAATCACGTCAAATCGACTCCATCATCACCGCACCCTCGAGCGCTTCCGTCTGCGATCTACAAGTGGTATGTAGATGCAAACTCCTCCTTGACTCGTTGCTTAGATGAACTCATAGATGGATCTTGGTGAAACCGTAGGAAAAATTTTAATTTTCTGCAACGTTCCCCATCATTCGGCCCCTGTCAGATCTGGTTTCCGGTTGGCCCAGGTCGCCAGCGCCGCGTCTGTGATAGGGGTGGGGGAGACGGGGGGCCTGGAGAAATCTACGGCTGGCTATGCCGGCCACGACGACGGCGACGCCTGAGGGCGTCGTCTCCTACTTGTAGGCGTCGTCAAGGTGGTCCCTTTCCCCCCTTCTGCCTCTCTCCCCTGCTCGTGCACCGGGGTGAAAACCCAAATCCCTCTGGATTGGGCGGCAGCGACGCTCGCGGCGCCGTCACCTTCATGGAGGTGCCGCCTTCGGTCGAGCATGGGGCAGTGGCAAGTTCGATGTTGTTTGGTGGGCGGCCGGCGATGACATGGTTGGAGTTGGTGGTGTCCTGGAGGTTCTTCTCCAAGTTCAGTGGCTTCCCACCGTTGTTTGCTCCGTCATCAGCAGCCTAACCGTGCATTTTGCTTCTCCTTGAGTGTTGGTTCCCCCCAGTGCCATGTTTGCCTTTGTGGAGCTCGGCGACGCGAGTTGGTGGTGCCCTGGTCAGGCTTTCCGGGAGGCAATGGCGTCGGTTGTACATCTTTGCTCTTGGGAGAGCGTTTGCATCGTCCGACGGATCGGCGCCTCGTGCCAGGCGAGGGGCTAGGGAGCCCCTTCGGAGATGTAGGATGTTGTCAACGGTTCGGTCGGAGTCTATGGAGCTGTCAGCGTTCCCATACATGCTAGTTGGATCTCCGCAAGGCTTGCTGGTGTCTCGTCGGGATGGATTGCACTCAGTGGAGGGCTCCAGTGTCTTCAAGCTGGCCTTGTTCTTCAGTTTCTTCATCGTTGCTTGTAGATGGCAGGAAGCCTATTAGCTGCTTGCACATCACTATGTATCCTTTTAGCTGTTTCGTTGTTCTGTCTTTGTAAGTTGGCGGTTGATGTAATCCTGGCCGGTTGATGGTTTTGTTAATTCAAAGCCGGGCTCTTCGTGAGCCTTCGTTCTAAAAAAAATAAATTAAAATATCCCTTTTGCTATTGTCAAGAATTTCCCATGTTTTTGGATCAAAAATAAATGAAAGGGTATCTTCCTGTTCATCATTAGCGGAAGGCTGCAAATTTTCCTCCTCCATTGTACTGTCAGCATCAACTTCAAAATGTATTTGCTCCCCTGTACTCGCACCATCTTCATTCACCTCAACATCTAAATTTTCATGCTCGGGAGTAGTTTCTTGCCCTTGTTCTTCACTCACATCAACATTGCTTGAAGATGTAAAGAACTTATTCAAAGAACCCTTAAGTGGTTGAATTTTTAGATCATTTTCTTTCTTTTTCCTCCTTTTTTCAGCACCCGACAATTGCTTCTTCTTAGGTAACATGGCAGGCTAATGTCCTAAAAATCATGAAGAAAAGATCAAAAGAGGATACAAAGAATTAGGAATTTATACATCGGATGATTGGAATCCTAGGCATGTACATAGAATGAAAAAATGATAGATTGGTTCAGAATACGTACATACTGAATAAAGAATAAATAAATTATTGAAATTGTCAAATTAAGGTTTGGAGGATGGACAGGAACATGGATGAAAAATGAGCAGACTTCAAGACATCCAGTCAGATGTATACTTGTATAGGTATTGCCGCGGTGCGGCCTAGCCGGATGCCGGATGGCCGGGCTGCCGCCTGCCGGACTGCTGTGTGGCGGCGCGGGCAGCAGCGGCCGAGGCGAGGGCGACGCGGCAAGGCGCAAGGCGCCGAGCGAGAATGCCAACGGGCGTCACGGACGAGGACGATGAACCTACGAAGGAAATCGTCAACTGGCATGAGTCACGGCGCCGCTTCGCGTTTGCTAATCGATCAACGATAGTTAGCTAGCTATCTGGGCCGCCTAGCCTATCTTATTTCTTTTCTGTAATTTTTTTGTAATTTTTTCACTTTTTTTGCTGGACTATAGTATATATATATAGAGAGAGAGACACACACACACATGCACACACTCCAGGATGGCCCCCCTCCTCGCCTGGGCCCTGGGCCGATGCCCCGTCGGCCATACCCCAGGGCCGGCCCTGGACCCAATCAGAGACCAGTCAAAATAAAATAAAAAACAACCCAGAGATGCGCCTCAAACCGGCCTCAAAACACCTGGACTGTCTGACCGACACCCCTCGTACCTAGACAAAATATGGGGTGGCCCGAGCATGACCGGGCGCGTCTGCCATGTCAGAGGTGGCTTGCCCTAGCCCATCGACCACACATATATTCGTCCCCATCCGCTCACCGGACCAAATCCTAATCAGTCCACTTCAATCCCATCCAATCCACTCCGTCCCAAGCTCCCATCCGACGATCTCCGGCTTTCTCCGACATGGGAGGTAGGGGTAGCGAATTTGACTCTAACCTGTCTGGATCCGTCGACTGGGGTGTCATCCTGTGTGCAATGGGGTAGGCTATGGCCGTGAGCCGCTCCCAGAGGAGTGCACTCGGCCGACGGGGGGATCTGTCCGACTTGAATCCATTGCGTCGGCGCAAGGGCGCTCGGATCCGCCAGGGCTAGAACACCAAGTCTGGTAGCCTCCCCATCTCCAGCTCGTCGAAGTATGAGTGCTACAGGGACCGGTGTGTTCTTCTTGGGAATCAGAGGATAAGGGTGGCCGAGACCCGCCTCGCTGCTGATTTAGCGGCAGCGGATGCGGTGGCGCGCGCTGCCGCAGATGAGGAAGCCATCCGTGCCCGCATCGTAAAGAAACGACAGCGAAGGAACACGTGTGTCCATGCCCGAGGGCGAAATTGGGTAATTCGTGCCATGCATGGCTGGACTAACCCCCTCCACAAAAAAGTGGAGGAGGAGGATAGCGACGGGTCCGGCGACCAGCAGATCCGACTGGATCCATTTTATGTTTTCGAGCGCTACTTCCGCGAGAAGGATGGCAATGGCGCCAAAAAGAGCAAGGGGCAGGCATGATGTTCTTCTATAGCTAGTATCAAGTAGAACATGGTCAAATTCTGGTAGTCCGGTGGCATGTCCTGATGTAGTGGCCGAATAATTAATATTGCATCGTTTACGTTACATTGCATGTCTTTGTATGGATTTAAGGTTTGCTAATTAAGGTTTTCGGTTGTGCAAAGAAAAATTTGAGGTGTGACCAGTCAGTGCCTGTGGACGCGCCCGAGCGCATCCATGGGCGTTTGAGTGTCCACATTTTCCTACTCCGGTTGCGGATGCTTTTAAAGCAACTCCCACCGGCCGACCCAAATGGACGCGATTTTGTCCGCTTTTTGTCCGTTTGGGTAGGCCCGATGGACACCAATGTCCTCTTTCGCATTTCGGTCGGCCCTTGCGCCCAACGCATTTGCGTGAAAAAAACACACATATTTTGAAGAAAGAAAACTTAATTAAACATTAATGCCGGCCAAAAAGGCCGACGATAGTCCACGCGTCCACATTATATTTAATAAAAACACTGAAAAAAGAAAACGGAGGCGCGCGCAACCCTAGGTGTCCTCGTCGGCGGCGGCGGGGCTGGTGAGGTCGAGGAGCATCAGCGTCAGGCCAGCATGGGGGAACGCCGTCTCCCAGGCTCGGCCGATATCGTCCGCCACGGGTTGTGCCGCCGACGCTGGTCCAGCGCGGGCAAGGCGCTCCTCCTTGGCGTCACGCTCCAGCTGCTTGAGGTACTTGCCCTCATGGCGCTCCTCGGCCAGCCTTTGCCGCTGCCATTGCTCGAGGTATGCCTGCTCCTGCTCAGGCATCGCCCCCAGCTAGACCGGAGGTGCGCTAACCCACTCATGCACCTCCCCCGTCTAGGTGTAGCGCTCGAGGACGGCTAGCGCAGGCTCGGCCCTGACGGGCGACGACGGCGTCGCTGGCCGCGGACAGCGCCATGGCCTCCGCCATGCGCGCCTGGAACGCCGCCGCCTCCTCCTCCTTGCGTCGCTCCTCGTCCTTGCTTTTCACGAAGGATGGCTGCCAGCGCCGCCTGGTAGGCGACCTCCGCCTACTGGTCCTCAACGCGCTCGATGAGCGCCGTCGGCATGGAGCCATGCGGCATGTCGTGCATGCCGCGCCGTCTGGCATGCTCGTGCTCGTACGCAAACCACTACTCCCACACGAGTCGAACGCGTATGTCGGGTCCTCTCGCTGCTCTGGCGTCAGCAACTCCCGCCGACGCCGGACCTCCTCCGCATGCGCCCGCGCTCGCCACTGGCATTGGGATCCTCTCCGGGGTAGGGCAGCGGCACGCGGTTTTCTCAGTGCCATTAATTTGTCCTGGTGCACCGGCACACTAATGCGCTGGCACGACCAGCGGGAAACCGGTGGCGGAGGAGGGAGGAGGCGGGGGGAAGAGGTGGCGGGGACCTTGCCCTTGGCCTTGCCGGAGAAGAAATCCATCTTGCCGACGAAGGAGGGCATAGAGGGTGGCGAGATGGGGACGGGGAGGCTTCTGGAAGCGGATGAGGACGGCCGCCCATCGGCACGCTCGGATTAAAATGGACGGTGTCATCATAAATAATGCTGACCGCGGTAGTTGGACGGCCACCGCTTATGGACGAGGCAGGCATCGAGAGGGCGCGCGGCGCATTTGCGCCCACGCATTTCGGCCGCCAATTTGGGCCATAAATGGGTCCTCACGGATAGCAAGCGGACGCGTTTTGCGAATGGATCGGCGCGTTAGGCTACCGTTTCTGTTCGCGCGGATCCAAACAGACGGCGGGGAACGAAATGGGTACTCCGGTAGGAGTTGTTCTTATCACTGGTGTGCATGTCTGCGGATTAATCGAAGATGGGATTATAGCAGCGATGCTACACACACGGAGTTTTACGGGCTGATTACGGGGCTGGTGCTGACATGGCAAATGGTTATTGGTTTAAGGGGGATACGCGGGCCCCACCCACCTGAAATCAGAAGGGAGATGAAAAGTATTAAAGAGAAGGCCCGTAATAAGCCCGTAATGGGTCCGTGCGTTTAGCATTTTTGGGATTATAGGTACGCCCTTCTCGTCTTCTTTCTCTTCTTATTTCAATCAAATACTCGTGAACATGAAGGGCTGACCACACCTGCCGGTTCCTTGGAGATGCCGCAAATGCATCTCTGACTGACCCACCATTTCGTACTCATTTGTATGGACAGACAGTCTGAATTGAAACAGGAAAGAGAGAAAAACTATCTCTAATCAGACCCTTTATTTATGGCGATATACGTCCCGGTTGATCGACACCCCACGCTTTTAGCCCAAACGATGGGCAGATTTGAGGCTAGCCTGAAAGCGTCCGTCGTGTTGGGCTAACAGTTTGGAGGCATAGAAAAGCCCAACGGTTCGTCGAGGAGCTCACTGCCTTGTTTCTCCAAATTCATGGAGCGGCGCCGGTGCGTCACCCGATGAGCCTATCTCCGGCGGTCCGGCCAATAAAGCCGGGCTGCGAGGGCCAAACCCTAGCGTCCACATTTTCCTATTTACCTCTCCCATCCGGACTGTCGTCACTTCCTGGTTTGACCAGGGGATGACGTTCGTCATTGTCCGCACAAAGGTGACTTAGAGCATTACTAGTAGAACCCTCAAACCCTCAAACCCTTATAGCAGTTTTAAGGGTTGAGAAGTGCCAGTTTTTGACACTTTTAAGGGTTGAAAAACAGGGGCAAAGACTAGAATCCTTAAACCCAGCCCGTAAACTGCTTTAAGGGTTGGATTTGAGGGTTCTAGTCTTTGCCTCAACCCCAACCTTTAAAACTGTCATTTCATATATCACACATTTCATCACATTTTATCATATGACATATCACAAATCCCATCACAATTGACATAAAAGTAACATTTACTTCATAAAACCCTGTTTAGAGGTTTTGGGTGTCTATTTGGTTAAGGAAGAAAGCACACTAGTGAGCCAGACTAAGGAATAGGCATGTTATAAGAGAAATAACCTGCATTTTTATCATTGACAAACAAGAGAGTATAACCTGCGGAGGGGCGGCCGGGGATGGAGCGCCGGGGCGCGGCAGGAGGGCGGACGGGCAGGGAGGCCGGAGGCCGGCGGCGGCCGGATCCGGGGAGGGGGAGCTGAAAACTCCCTCCCGCGCGAAACAGGCGAGGGAACCGGGTCGGGGAGGGGTTGGGCTGCCAACCCCTGTTTCTACAGGCTGGGAAGAAGAATAGGGGTTGAGCCTCTAAAAAAATTTGAGGGTTTAAGGGTTAAGGGGTTCTATTCTTTGCGATTTTTTCGTCTCAACCCGTAAAAAAACGGTTATTTTTTAGAGTTTGAGGGTTTAGGGGTACTACTAGTAATGCTCTTACTGCAAGACGCTCATGCCGGGGCACCGCAGGAAGCTTGTGGTGAAGGTGCGCGTCGCTGAGGCTCAGCGCGCAGCCCGTGCTGCGGCCGGGCAACCTCCGAGTGTAAGCAAAAAGATTGCAATACAAATGATTCAACAAAACATGCAAGATATTTCTATTGTCCAAGTGTTGTACCAGTGAGCTCAACCTGACTTTGCTTATGGGTGTATTTGGTTACTTTCGCTGCTGGGCCTGGCTCAGAGAGGAAAAACGAGCCAGGCTTAGCAGGTCCTGGTTTAGGGAAAACAAGGCCAAAAACGTAGATGTTAACTTGATTGGTTGCCTTAGAGGGTCATGTCATCGAGATGCAATTTTGACCCGGCGTTTGGTTGCATACATGCATATGATTAGAAGTTAACAACAAAACTTAACAGCCACCAAGTTTGGCTTCTCATTTCGTCGAACACACTGAGTGCGCCGGAGCTTCCTCTGCTCCTCGCGTCGCCCACGGAGCCCGTTCGCCGCCGTCGACCTCCTCGCGCCGCTCTTCGCCGACCTCCTGCGCCGCCACCCCGCTGACGCCGTCGTGTTCGACGGTGTCCTCCCGTAGGCCGCCACCGCGGTCGCCGAGCTCGGCATCCCGCGGTACGCTTTCACCGGCACGGGCTGCTTCGCGCCCTCGGTGCAACGGTCCCTACTCCTCCACACCCCGCATGGACGTGGCGCGCTGCCCGAGGTAGACCTCGTCGGAGGTGTGGTTGGACAGCACCTCGATGAGAGCCAGCCTCAGCGTGGCGGTGAACCCTATCGGGCACCATCTCCAGGAAGAACTTCTCCGGGTCGGCCTCCAGCTGCGTCATCTCCGGCGACCCCGGCAGCGGCACGAACCGCCGTCACCGGGTGGGCCGGTTCGGCGAGAACCCCGCGTAGACGTACAGCCCGAAGTTGACGGCCGCGTGCAGTGCGGAGGCGATCCAGATGAGAGTAGACAGCGTCTGGGCGAGGTGGTCGACGGTGTCCAGCGCCAGCCAGCACGCCTGGTCGCCCTGCCGGTCGCCGTGGCCGACGGTGCGGACGTCGTGCCACCACGCCTGCAGCTCCGCGTCGCCGTCCACCTCCTTGTCGCTATGGTAGAAGTGGGCGCAGTAGCTACGCACCCACCCGTCGATGGCGTGCCACACCTCGAGGCTGTCCACGCATCCGCACGAACCCACCGCTCAAAAGCGGCAGCGCGGTGCCCGCCACGAACGCCAGAGCCGACGCGCCCGCCGCCAGCGTCGGGCTCGGCAGGTTGCTCCTGTCGCTGCGGCCACGCGACCTCACGGCTGAAGCAGTCCCTCGCCGAGCTGGAGCTCAAGCTGGCGTGCGTCGAGGCCCCCGTGCTCCCCACGCCGGCCCTCGCCGTCTTCCCCGTCGAATCCTTCCTCTGCGCCGTCTCCACATGCGCGCCGACGGGCACCCAGGCGCGTACATGTACGCGTCCCCGTTCGCCGGCGGCGAGAAGAAGAGGGAGCGGGTGCCGAACGACTGCGTGAACTGGTGCTTCCTGGGCCCCATCGACACGGCCGGGTGCGGTGCTCGTCGGGCGGTGCTCATGTGGCACCTCCGGGCCGCCCGCTGGAGCTCCGTCAGGCCGGCCTGCTTGAGCGCTGCGGCCGTTGCAGCGAGGCGGGCCCGGTGAGGGCGAGTTCGGCGGAGGTTCGGCGATGGGACGCCCGCGCCTGCGCCGGCGGCGGGCGGCGGGAGGCGCGACCGGGGCGGGAAGCGAAGTAGGCGACGGTGTGGTCCGAGATGAGGTGCTCAGAGAGGAGATAGATTGGGGAAGGTTAGGGACGTGATTATCTGTAAGCACGTACGAGCGGAGCCACCCACGTGTGCTCGAGAGCATCGCTCGGGCCTGGCCACAGAGAAACTGCCTATTCATGCGTTTCCAGTGAGCCAGGCCAGAAATCTTTAAAACCGTCTTATCTTGTTCGATAGTAAATCGTGTAGCAAAACAGTACCTCCAAAAGATGCTGCACCGGACGGGTCTGGTTGGCCTCGACGCAGGCAACCAAACACGCCCCTATGTGAACCGTCACAGATTTACATACTTTGTTTTATTTCACATGTTTCACTTTATTGAAATACATTGGAACTATACAAGTGAAAAGTATGTATATACCACTATAAAAACTTCCAGTCTAGCTACGTATCAGTCGACCGATTTTCGACTTCGGGGTCAGTTGATTCTTGAAGGAAGGAAGGAGAAGGAAGAAGAATGGAGGACCTCGCCGGAGAGAAGGAAGGAGCTCGCCGTCATCACCCCAGTATCTATCTTAGGGTTCAGGGGTGCAGGCGGTGGGGCGGTGGTGCACTTTGCCGGAGAAAAATTCCAATCACGGGCGGGGCTAGAGGAATGACCGGGGGCGGCGGCTAGACCGGCGATGGGGGCGATTACAGGGAGGGCGGGCGGCGAGGCGGTCGAGGCGCCGCTTTGCCAGCGAGTGGCGATGGCAGCCAGATTCGGCCGGCGGCACGTTTGGCTGTCTGGGAGGGAGGAAGAAGAAGGTCCAGGCGCTAAACGATCTTCATCCAACGCTCCACAGATCGACTGACCCTAAGTGAAAAACTCAGTCGACTGATGTGTAGCCTATCCCAAATACTTCACATGTTTCATATTATTGAAATGAAACAAGAATGTTTCTGTTCAAGAAAAATGGAAGTGAAATCCTACAGAAAATTTATAGCAAAAAAAGGGTCAATGAGCTACAGTTTCCCTAACTTAGCCATGTTTGAGTCGTCTGATTTTAGATTGACGGCTCAGATATGGTGTTTCACTCACACATGGCTAAGTCAATGAATTACAAAATTCTGCATCTTAGGCCCAGTAGGGTCGACCTTAGGGAACATACAGTTGGTAGAAGGGGTTCTCGATAGAGTATAAGATGATAATCCGATAAAATTTTATACTTTGCCGCAAGAACCAAGAATACTTAATTGAGATGTGGACTTGTTCTTTAGACTTGTCAAAATCATGGATTCGGGTTGCCTCATCATTGTCGTCCTCGACAATCACATTATACAAAATTTCACAAAATATCATCTACGGCCACAAAGTCGCTCATTCCGACATCAGTGCAGCTCCATGAATAATTCTCTAAGGAGTTTGGAGCACTTCAAATGCCCTCTCTGCATCCTTCCTAGCTGCTTCTTGCAATGTTGCAAAGTGGGTTTATTTGCTGTCGTGGGGATCAGATATGGTTTTTACAGACGTCGCCCACCGAGAATAGATACCATCAGCAAGTTAGTAACCCATGTTGTAGTCGCGATCGTTGACAGTGAAGTTGCATGGCGGTGATTCCCCATTACAAAGTCTCATGAACACAGGAGATCGCTGAAGTACATTAATGTCGTTCTGAGAACCAGGCATTCAAAAGAAAGCATGTCAAATCCACAAGTCATGTGATATCACTGCTTCCAATATGACGGTGACCTCTTTAGTGTGACCTTGTACATCTCACACAAACTTTTGGGGCAGTTCTTCCATTGCCAATGCGTGCAATCAATTGAACCGAACATACCTGATAAACTTCTTTCTTCTCCAATAGCCAGCAACTTTTGCGTGACCTGCACATTTGGTACTCTTAGATACTCTGCTCCAAACACCTCCACCACATGGCGTGGGCAAACTTGACAGTTGTCTTTAGGTATGTGCTCTCCCCGTCCGGACCATCTCACCAATGACATCGGCAGCGGTTCCAAGCGCAAGCATCCTCGTAGTAGCAAAGAATGATAGTTGCCCGCTTGAGCTTGAAATAGGGATCGTGTGCCTCAACTCTCTCCACCACGTGGAAGAATAAGGGTTTGCGCATACGGGAGCGTTGACAAAATCATTTATCAGGGAATGTTTGTTCGGGGTCAAAATAGTACATGTAGATTACCCGTGCTCGAGAGACCTGATCTCGGTTCAAAAACTTCTCCCTTTGATCGAACCCTTGAAGTTTAGAATGTGCTCCACCTCTTGGTCCATTTCCCGTTGGATGCTCATGATCATCATCATTTCCGCTTCTTCATCTGAATCCGACGAATCGAAGAACTCCTTTTGAATTAATTCATCAAGCTCTGTCGGTCCATACTCCTCACCAGATGAACTATCTGAATCCACCATCTTACGTACAAAACAATAAAAAAACTAGTCGGACAGTGTGTAGGACACATTGATGGCAAATGCAGTCTGAGCGGTTGTTCTAAGTGATTCTTGTGTCTATTTGAGCGAAAATAGAGAGGAGATCTAGATCTACAATTGCACCAATTCATCTCTCCTCTGGGGAACCTTTGGGTCTAGATCTTGGAGTTCTTTGGTGTTCTCCTCTTTTGTTCTTCCTCTCATATTCCTCCATAGCTTCAATTGTTGTGGTGGATTTGGGAGAGAAGGACTTGAGCACTCAGTGTGTTCTTGCCATTGCATTTGGTGCATAGTTTTGAGGTCTTCACGAGGATTCGTCGAAGTGAAAGTTCAAAAGCATATCACTCTTGAGTGCTTGGTACCCTAGAGCTTGTTCCTCTTTGGTGCTCGGGCACCATATACGGTTGTTGTTGTCATGAAGCTCAATCATTGTGGAGTAAAGCTATAGAAAGCTTCAGGAGTCTCCAGTTAAATTGTGAAGATTTTCCTGGGTAATTTTTACGAGTTTAGTGACCGCCCTCAAGGGTTTACAATTGTAAGGGTTCGTTGACTGCCCTCAAGGGTCCCTTAGTGGATACACGGGACCTTGTGATACGTCTCCAATGTATCTATAAATTTTTATTGTTCCATGCTATTATATTATCTGTTTTGGATGTTTAATGAGCTTTAATATGATCTTTTACATTATTTTTGGGACTAACCTATTAACCGGAGGACCAGTGCTAGTTTCTGATTTTTTTGCCTATTTTAGAGTTTTGCAGAAAAGGAATACCAAACAGAGTCCAAACGGAATGAAACCTTCGCAATAATCTTTCTTGGACCGAAAGCAAACCAGAAGACTTGGAGTTGAAGTGGGAGATGTAATGAGGAGGCCACGAGACAGGAGGGTGCGCCCAGGGGGTAGGCGCGCCCCCACCCTCGTGGGCCCCTCGTAGCTCCACCGACCTAGTTCTTTCGCCTATATATACTCTTATACCCTAAAAACATCAGGGGGAACCACGAAACCACTTTTCCACCGCCGCAACCTTCTGTACCCATGAGATCCCATCTTGGGGCCTTTTCCGGTGATCTGTCGGGGGGAGGGGGGAATCGATCATGGAGGGCTTCTACATCAACACCATTGCCTCTCCGATGAAGCGTGAGTAGTTTACCACAGACCTTCGGGTCCATAGTTATTAGCTAGTTGGCTTCTTCTCTCTCTTTGATTCTCAATACAAAGTTCTCCTCGATGTTCTTGGAGATCTATTCGATGTAATACTCTTTTGCGGTGTGTTTGCCAAGATCCGATGAATTGTGGATTTATGAACAAGATTATCTATGAATATTATTTGGTTCTTCCCTGAATTCTTATATGCATGATTTGATATCTTTGCAAGTCTCTTCGAATTATCAGTTTAGTTTGGCCTGCTAGATTGATCTTTCTTGCCATGGGAGAAGTGCTTAGCTTTGGGTTCAATCTTGCGGTGTCCTTTCCCAGTGACAGTAGGGGCAGCAAGGCATGTATTGTATTGTTGCCATCGAGGATAAAAAGATGGGGTTTATATAATATTGCTTGAGTTTATCCCTCTACATCATGTCATCTTGCTTAATGCATTACTCCGTTCTTATGAACTCAATACTCTAGATGCATGTTGGATAGCGGTCGATGTGTGGAGTAATAGTAGTAGATGCAGGCAGGAGTCGGTCTACTTGACACGGACGTGATGCCTATGTTCATGATCATTGCCTTAGATGTCATCAATATTATGTGCTTTTCTATCAATTGCTCGGCGGTAATTTGTTCACCCACCCTAGTACATGCTATCTCGAGAGAAGCCACTAGTGAAACCTATGGCCCTCGAGTCTCTTTTCCATTATATTAAGTCTCTTTTCCTTTATATTGAATCTCGTTTACTATTTTGCAATCTTTACTTTCCAATCTATACATCAAAAATACCAAAAATATTTACTTTATTATCTCTATCATATTTCACTTTTGCGAGTGACCGTGAAGGGATTGACAACCGCTTTATTGCTTTGGTTGCAAGTTCTTGATTGTTTGTGTAGGTATTTGGTGACTTGTACGTTGTCTCCTACTGGATTGATACCTTGGTTCTCAAAACTGAGGGAAATACTTATGCTACTTTGTTGCATCACCCTTTCCTCTTCAAGGGAAAACCAACGCAAGCTCAAGAGGTCGCAAGAAGGATTTCTGGCGCCATTGCCGGGGAGTCTATGCCAAGTCAAGCCATACCAAGTACCCATCATAAACTCTTCTCCCTTGTGTTACATTATTTTCCATTTGCCTCTCGTTTTCCTCTCCCCCACTTCTAAAACGATTTTCAAAAACCTTTGCCTTTTCTTCGCCCCTCTTCCGTTCGTCTCTTTTCGCTTGCTTCTTGTGTGCTTGTGTGTTGGCGGATTGATTGCTTGTCACTATGGCTCAAGATAATACTAAATTGTGTGTCTTTTCCAATACCAACAACAATGATTTTATTAGCACTCCTATTGCTCCTACCACCAATGCTGAATCTTGTGAAATTAATGCCGCTTTGTTGAATCTTGTTATGAAAGATCAATTTTCTAGCCTTCCTAGTGAAGATGCCGCAACCCATCTAAACAACTTCGTTGATTTGTGTGATATGCAAAAGAAGAAAGATGTGGATAATGATATTGTGAAATTGAAGCTATTTCCATTTTTGCTTAGAGATCATGCTGAAACTTGGTTCTCATCTTTGCCTAAAAATAGTATTGATTCATGGAATAAGTGCAAAGATCCTTTTATCTCTAAGTATTTTCCTCCCGCTAAGATCATCTCCCTTAGGAACGATATTATGAATTTTAAGCAACTTGATCATGAGCATGTTGCACAAGCTTGGGAGAGGATGAAATTAATGATACGTAATTGCCCTACACATGGTTTGAATTTGTGGATGATTATACAAATTTTTTATGCCGGATTGAATTTTGCTTCTAGAAATATTTTAGATTCGGCCGCGAGGGGCACTTTTATGGAAATCTCTCTAAGAGAAGCTACTAAACTCCTAGATAATATTATGGTTAATTATTCTCAATGGCACACCGAAAGATCCACTAGTAAAAAAGTTCATGCGATTGAAGAGATTAATATTTTGAGTGGAAAGATGGATGAACTTATGAAATTATTTGCTAATAAAAGTGTTTCTTCTGATCCTAATGATATGACTTTTTCCACTTTCATTGAGAATAATAATGAATCTATGGATGTGAATTTTGTTGGTAGGAACAATTTTGGTAACAACGCGTATATAGGCAATTTTAATCCTAGGCCGTTTCCTAGTAATTCCTCTAATAATTATGGTAATTCCTACATCAACTCTTATGGAAATTTTAATAAGATGCCCTCTGATTTTGAGAATAGTGTTAAAGAATTTATGAGTTCACAAAAGAATTTCAAAGCTTTGATTGAAGAAAAATTGCTTAAGATTGATGAGTTGGCTAGGAACATGGATATAATTTTGTAGGATCGAAAGTATGTCTAGAGGGGGGGTGATTAGACTACTTGACCAAATAATAACCTATCCTTTTCCCGATTTTAGTTCTTGGCAGATTTTAGCAACTTTGGACAAGTCAAGCAATCTTAACACAATTCAAGCAAGCATGCAAAGAGTATATGAGTAGCGGAAAGTAAAGCAAGCAACTTGCAAGAATGTAAAGGGAAGGGATTGGAGAGTGCAAACGCAATAGGAGACACGGATGTTTTTGTCGTGGTTCCGATAGGTGGTGCTATTGTACATCCACGTTGATGGAGACTTCAACCCACGAAGGGTAATGGCTGCGCGAGTCCACGGAGGGCTCCACCCACGAAGGGTCCATGAAGAAGTAACCTTGTCTATCCCACCATGGCCGTCGCCCACGAAGGACTTGCCTCACTAGCGGTAGATATTCACGAAGTAGGCGATCTCCTTGCCCTTACAAATTCCTTGGTTCAACTCCACAATCTTGTCGGAGGCTACCAAGTGACACCTAGCCAATCTAGGAGACACCACTCTCCAAGAAGTAACAAATGGTGTGTTGATGATGAACTCCTTGCTCTTGTGCTTCAAATGATAGTCTCCCCAACACTCAACTCTCTCTCTCAAGATTTGGATTTGGTGGAAAGAATATTTGAGTGGAAAGCAACTTGGGGAAGGCTAGAGATCAAGATTCATATGGTAGGAATGGAATATCTTGGTCTCAACACATGAGTAGGTGGTTCTCTCTCAGAAAAAGTATGCTGGAAGTGTAGGCACGTTCTGATGGCTCTCTCCACGAATGAAGAGGAGGTGGAGGGGTATATATAGCCTCCACACAAAATCTAACTATTACACACAACTTGCCAATCTCGGTGGGACCGAATTGAGAAACTCGGTCGGACCGATTTAGCAAATGTAGTGACCGTTAGGATTTTCGGTGGGACCGACATGCAACTCGGTAGGACCGATATGGTTAGGGTTAGGGCATAACGTAATCTCGGTGAGACCGATTACACAAACTCGGTGACACCGATTTTTGTAATAAGCTAACTAGAGAGTTGGTCAGGCAAACTCGGTGGGACCGATTCGCTCATTTTGGTGGGACCGAAATGTTACAAAAGGGAAACAGAGAGTTTAGATTGCAATCTCGGTGGGACCGATCGCTCATCTCGGTGGGACCGAAACGTTACGAAGGGAAATAGAGAGATTACAATCCCATCTTGGTGAGACCGAGATCCCTATCGGTGAGACTGATTTGCCTAGGGTTTGTGGCAGTGGCTATGACATCTGAACTCGGCGGCGCCGGATAGGAAGAATCGGTGGGGCCGAGTTTGACTTTTGGTTTAGGTCATATGTGGATGTGAGAAAGTAGTTGAGGGCTTTGGAGCATATCACTAAGCACTTTGAGCAAGAACCTCATTAAGCAACACCTCATCCCTCCTTGATATTATTGGCTTTTCCTATAGACTCAATGTGATCTTGGATCACTAAAATAGAAAAATGTAGAGTCTTGAGCTTTGAGCTTGAGCCAATCCTTTTGTCCTTAGCATTTTGAGGGGTCCACTTTTCTCATCCATGCCATGCCAATCATTGAGCTGTCCTGAAATATTCATCTTGAAATTGCATTAGCCCAATGAGCTATATGTTGTTAGGAATTACCAAAACCACCTAGGGATAGTTGCACTTTCAATCTCCCCCTTTTTGGTAATTGATGACAACATATAGATCAAAGCTTCGACAAATGATAATAAGAGTGAAAAACATTGTCGCTTTGAGAAGTATGCGAAAAACAAGAGCTCCCCCTAAATTTGTGCATAGTTTAAGATTTGCTTTGGACTGCAAATGCACAAAGAGTTAGGATCATGGGTTACTCTTCCATGTCACATACATCTTGGTGGAGCGCTCAAAATGATAATAATTAAATACACGCACTCACCACCAAGCAAAGTGAATGATCATATAGAGATATAAAAGGATAATGTCATCCAACAAGCATTAAGGTAGCATATGATCAAACACATGATCATCCAAGTATCACACAAAAGCATAGAGTATCTCAAACAAACAAATAACAAAGTTCAACCACCAAAAAGCAAAGCAAGAGAGAACAAAAAGCAGCACTCTCTCTCAAAGCCTATGATCTATACATTTCCTCCCCCTTTGGCAACAAGTTACCAAAAAGTTCATAAAAAATGCATAGTGCTAGATCGACTCTCAGGCTTGGTCTTCAGGTGGTGGTGTAGATAGAACTCCCAGGACGAAGCCATCTGTTGATGTAGATGGAGCTGGTGGAGTGGGTGCTGGAGCTGGATGCACTGAAGCTGTAGCTGGTGCAGATGAAGTTGCTCTGGTGTCTGTAACTAGCACTGCAGCAGATCTCTGACTCCTGGGCACTCTAGCAAAAGCATCAGTGGTAGACTTGCCTTTCTTCTCCTGCACTTCATCCTGAAGTTGCTCAAAAACTGACTGTATCTCAGTGACCTTCACATCTAAATCATAGAACTTCTGCTCCATGATCCTCTCCAAGCTCTCCTGGTTTTGAGTCAGGGTGGCCAATCCCTTCTCAATCCTCAGAGTGGAGGCAATCAAGTAGCCAAGCTGATCTTGCTTGCTCTTCAGGAAATACTGAGATGCCTCATCAATGGTTGGCATCTTTGCAGCCTTTTCAGTCCTTGCCTTCTCCTTCTTTTCTTGGGCTTGCACAGAGGATGGTTCATACTCATCCATCACCACAGTGTTGTCCTCAAAGTCTGGGTAGATGGGCATGTGTTCCTTGTCCAAGAGATATGTGCCAGTGCCCATCTTTGAGTTGATTAGCTCCTGGATCTGTGGGGCATACCCACAACTTCTCTTCTGATCTGCAGATGTCCTCTTGATAGTTTCCACAATTAGGCTCATGACTTTGAACTTTTGAGGCACATCAAATATGTGAAGCAGGTTAATTGCATGGCCTCTGATCATCTTGTGATCACCTGATTATGGCAATAGATTGTGCCTGAGCATCCAGTTGATTGTTGGCAAACCTGACAGAAGGTAATGTATTGATCCAAATTTGTGTGTCTCAACAGCAGCATCTGGGATCTCTCTGTACATATGTGCCATGGAGTTATGATCCTTCTTCTTCTTGGCATAGACATCCAAGTCATCCTCATTCTCCTTAGGATCATTGATCAATTTTGCCCATTCTTCAACTGTTGATTGGTACCTAGTACCTTCAGACATCCAGACAATCCTTCCATCTGGGTAGAAATGAGCTGTGGAGTAGAACTGCATATTAAGCTCATCATTCCACTTTGTGAGCTTCTGCCCAACAAAGTCCTCTACTCCACAAGACTTGAAACTATCATATACTCCAGGATAGTGTTCTTCATTTTCCCTGATGTACTTCCAGTCCACCCATCTCATATCACAGACTATAGGCTTCTTGTCAAGCAGCACTGTCTCATAGAAGTCCTGTTGTTCCTTTGCGTGGAACCTGTAGTCCACAACAGTTCTCCTCCTGACTGCATAGGGATCAGTCAGTCTCCACTGTCTGAGTCCTGCATCCTTCCTGAGCTTCATGTTCTCAGCTACTGGATGAGCATCATTGTGATCTAGAATTTTGGGATTCAACTTCCTCAAGACATGTGACTCATCATCATCTTCTTCTTCTATAGCAGCTTCAGGCACTGGGGCCTTGTTCTTCTCTCCAGCAGGAATATTCCTTGTATTCCTCTTGGGTGCAGCTTTGGGCTTTGGAGCAGCTACCTTGGGAGCTTCTTTGGGCTTTGATGAAGCAGCCCCTGATCTTATAGCATCTCCCATAAGCTTTTGAGCTTTAGGTGCTAGTGCAGCAACCTCTTCCTCTTCATCTTCAGAGTCTCTCCTCATAGAGGGCTTGTCAAGTACTTTGGCAGTGTTGGTTCTAACTCTCTTCTTCTTCTTGTCTTGGCCAGCAGCTTCATCTTCAGACTCAATGGTGAACTTCATGGTTTCACCAGTGGCAACCTTCCTAGGTTTGGAAGTGGGAATCCTTCTTGCAGGTGCCTTCTTCTGCATCCCTGGCTTAGTGGCAGCAGTTGTGCCATATTCCTTCTTCAGAACTTTCTTCTTGGAAGTGGCCTCATCCTCAACAGCCACATAGTCCACATCCTCAGAATCTGAGGTTCTTTCTTTCTGGCCCTGGTGGCTGCCTTAGGCAAGTTGCTGGGTGTGCTCCTGCTACCATCATCATAGCTGCTAGAGGGACTAGTGCCCTCACTCATGTGAACTGGCTCCTCAGACTTGTTCTGACTGTCACTCTGATCTGACATGATGCAAACACTGACAGCAGACCCTGTGAATAGATATAGATGAGATAGATGGGATGAGCATCACAAAGTACAGAGGTTTTTTTGCAAAAAAATGAGTCAAAAACTTAGTTTTAGTTTTCCACAGAAAGCATTTTAGATCTACCGATTTGAAAACTCGGTGATACCGAAGCAGCTTTTGGAACCTAAACTAGTGAACTTGGTCAGACCGAGTCACAGTTCGGTGGCACCGAGACTGCTAGGGTTTCACAAAGTCCTGAACTCGGTCACACCGATTTGCAATTCTCGGCCAGACCGAGAATCACATGTGCAATGGCCTTAGCCAAATCGGTGGAACCGAGTTCTACAACTCGGTTGGTCCGAGATGATTTCGGCGGAAACCTAACCCTAAATTTTCAATCCATAACTAAACTACGGAGTGATTTCACTGGATAGGGTGATCTCAATCGTGGCAAGATACATGGCAAAACAATGTGCTAGGAATCGGAGTGAGATTAGCACAAGGATCAAGTCCATACCCTAAGTGCGGCGATGGACCTGCTACGGCGACAACGGCGGAGACGATTCCCGTTGACGGCGGCAGAGACCAGCGGCAGGAGGCAGCTGGCGACGAGGAGGACGATCCGGAGACCTAGGGAGGCAAAGCAGGCTGAGCGCGGGCGAAGGGGTTCGGAGAAATTTCCAAATTTTGGCCTGGGGATATATATAGCATGACCCTGTAGATATGACCGAGTGGAACAACTCGGTGGCACCGAGATGCATAACTGCAAGTAGTTACTGCAACTCGGTGTGACCGAAAAGTTCAAATCAGTTGCACCGAGATTGAAAACCTAGATCGACTTATATATCCCGGTATGACCGAAATGGATGAATCAGTCAGACCGAAACGCACAAAGAAGTTTTGGAAGTTTAAGTCTATGACGAATCGGGGACTCCGAGTGCTCCTCACACATAGTGGTTTGAATCTGACTTGATCAAACTTTGTGATGTAGCATGAATAGACTTTGAGACAAGAAAAACATAGATAGCTAGAGAAGGTTCTTAGGCATTCTTGTCCATGCACTTGGCAAAAGAAAATAAACCAAACAATCAAAACAACAAGTGGATGTCCTCGAATGAGTAAATTATGCAACCAACATGCTCACACAATAAAATGGCAAATTAAATATGTGGCAAAGCATGCACAACCAATTCTAGCATCTATCAAGCAATTGGCGATGACTAGGTCATCTATATATGAGTTATTAACTTAGGAGTCAAATGAGAACATTTGATCATAGGTCATACTCATCGTTTAAGCACAAGTGGGGTTACCACTTTTACATAAAGCATTGTTGTGTTCACACCATTAAAGTTGCTTTGACTCAATTCTTAGAGTAAAGCTCCCCCTAGATGTGAGATCCCCCCTAAGAGGGATGAACTAACCTTGGGTTTTGTCAATGATGACTTCATGTAGGTGTTGAAGATGTGGTGCTCAATGTTGATGTAGATCATTGGGAGAAATCCTTTGGAGTGAGTTGCACTTTCAATACCTACACGGGTTAGTCCCACAAGGAACAAACAAGGATATCCATAGACATAGAGTGATGCACACACAAGATGACGTCTATGAAAGCATTAGGTTACCTTGTCCCTTGTCTTACCAACAAGAGGGTTTGTGACTCCATGAACTAGTGCAAGATGTGGAAGTTGATTGCACTTGTTCGTGCCAAAATGATAAGAGTGAAGTATGTTGGTGGAGTCACCCTCAAGAACTCTCTAGTTCTTCTTCTTCGGGATCCACACCATCTTGATGGGGATCCTTGGAGTTGTAGTCGTACTTGATGAAGTAGAACCTGACGTAGTCTTGGGAACCCACTTGACCAAGGCCTTAGGAGCTTATTCAAATGCATCAATCTCCTCTTGAAGCTTGTCCTTGCCTTTTTGCTTGTGGTCTAGTGGTGGAAGATCATCTTGAGCTTGTGTCCCTTTGAAAGAAGTAGGATCATACTTCTCTTGTTGAGGAACAAACTTCGTCTTGGGGTATTGATCTTCTTCCCACTCAACTCCATTGGCATTGAACTTTCGTTCAAAACCAACACCTTAGTTCTTCGGTGCCTTCCTTGCTTGCGTACAATTTCCTCGAATTGCTTACTCCGCAAGGCTCTTGTAAACACCTTTCTCTATAATTCCCTTCAATAAGCTATTTTCTTGCTCAAGTGTAACTTTGCTAAGAGAATCATTAGTGGAATCAAGAGAACTACTAGAAGCAACAACATTGGATTTAGCATGATTATTGTTACTACTAGAGGAAGAATCTTTCTTGTTCTTGTTACTAGACTTGACTTGAGGCATGTAAGTGGATAAGAGTAAACGCTTGGCAATGTAAGTACTTTTCTTGCGAAGATCATCATTGATTGCCTTTAAGAACTCATGCTCTTGCTCAAGGTT
This sequence comes from Aegilops longissima, assembly GCA_021605205.1. Taxonomy (NCBI): domain Eukaryota; kingdom Viridiplantae; phylum Streptophyta; class Magnoliopsida; order Poales; family Poaceae; genus Aegilops; species Aegilops longissima. The sequence continues at coordinate 655,423,712 of CM038676.1, forward strand.
GAGCTTTTCAAAGCGTAACTTCTCATGAGTCCTTAAAAGTTCTCGATGATCTTCTAAGATAGTTTCATGAGCTAACTTAAGAGTGTTTAGTTCTTTAGTTAGGAGCTCAATCTTCTCCTTCTCATTGTCATTCATTTTATCTTGATTAGCATGATTAATTGACGTTTCATCATAGTATTCATCACTAGAGTTGTCAACAAGTAAATCATCATCACCTAACAAGTCATCTTCATCACTATTGAAATCAACATACTTGGGGTGTGATACCTTTGGGCCTTTAGCCATGAAGCATCTTCCAAGTCCTTCATTTGGTGAATCAAATATGTTGTAGGAGTTGGTTGACACAAGTGCTAGACCGGCAACACCTTCATCTTGAGTATATTCGGAGTCGGAGTGATAGCTTCTCTCGGAGTGATTGTCAGAGTCGGAGCCGGATACCCATTCGCCAACATGAGCTTGATGTCTTCGTTTTGTGTAGCTCCTTGATGACTTGTCCTTCCTTTCCGAATCCTTGCTTCTCCGGGATGTTCTTCATTCATAACGCTCATCTCTACTCCTTCTCTCTCTTGGTGGTGATTCTTCTCTTCTACTTCTTCTTTTTGGAGAGTCTTCTCTTCTTTTGTAGGGTGCCGTACACTCATTGGAATAGTGTCCGGGTCTTCCACAATTGTAGCAATACGCTCTTGACTAGAAGATCTTTTGTCATTGTAGGACCTTGACTTGGAACTTCTTTCTTTGCTTCAACTCTTGTAGAACTTGTTGAAGTTCTTCACCATTAGGCTCAATTCTTCATTGAAGGTTTGTTTCTCACTTGATGATGTGGGAGCTTCACATGAGGCTTTGTAAGCACCACTTGACTTGTTGTGGAGCTCCTCCTTATCCTTGAGTGACATCTCATGAGCAACAATTCTTCCAATGACTTCCGTTGGCTTGAGATCTTTGTAATTGGGCATCATTTGGATCAATGTGCACACGGTATCATATTTTCTGTCCAAAGCTCTTAGGATCTTCTTGATGATGAATTTGTCGGTCATCTCTTCACTTCCTAAGCCGGCAATCTCATTTGTGATAAGAGCAAGCCTAGAGTACATTTCAGAGACACCTTCACCATCCTTCATTTTGAACTTGTCAAGCTGACTTTGAAGCACATCCAACTTGGATTCCTCGACGGAGTCGGTACCTTCATGCATATCAATCAAAGTATCCCAAATTTCCTTTGCATTCTCAAGACGGCTGATTTTGTTGAATTCTTCGGGGCACAATCCGTTGAAGAGGATATCACAAGCTTGAGCGTTGTATTGCAGCATCTTCAACTCTTCCGCGGTAGCTTCACGGTTTGGTTCCCTCCCATCAAAGAATTCACCTTGCAAGCCAATACACACAATAGCCCAAACGGCGGGGTTATGTCCAAGAATATGCATTTTCATCTTATGCTTCCAACTAGCAAAATTAGTACCATCAAAGTAAGGACCTCTACGGTGGTAATTTCCCTCACTAGACGCCATACTCTCCTAGGTTATGAAACCAAGGCTATGACTACCAAAAGCTATGGAAATCAAAGCAAATGGAGACCAAAGCTCTGATACAACTTGTAGGATCGAAAGTATGTCTAGAGGGGGTGATTAGACTACTTGACCAAATAAAAACCTATCCTTTTCCCAATTTTAGTTCTTGGCAGATTTTAGCAACTTTGGACAAGTCAAGCAATCTTAACACAATTCAAGCAAGCATGCAAAGAGTATATGAGCAACGGAAAGTAAAGCATGCAACTTGCAAGAATGTAAAGGGAAGGGTTTGGAGAGTGCAAACGCAATAGGAGACACGGATGTTTTTGTCGTGGTTCCGATAGGTGGTGCTATCGTACATCCACGTTGATGGAGACTTCAACCCACTAAGGGTAACGGCTGCGCGAGTCCACGGAGGGCTCCACCCACGAAGGGTCCACGAAGAAGCAACCTTGTCTATCCCACCATGGCCGTCGCCCACGAAGGACTTGCCTCACTAGCGGTAGATCTTCACGAAGTAGGCGATCTCCTTGCCCTTACAAACTCCTTGGTTCAACTCCACAATCTTGTCGGAGGTCCCAAGTGACACCTAGCCAATCTAGGAGACACCACTCTCCAAGAAGTAACAAATGGTGTGTTGATGATGAACTCCTTGCTCTTGTGCTTCAAATGATAGTCTCCCCAACACTCAACTCTCTCTCACAGGATTTGGATTTCGTGGAAAGAAGATTTGAGTGGAAAGCAACTTGGGGAGGGCTAGAGATCAAGATTCATATGGTAGGAATGGAATATCTTGGTCTCAACACATGAGTAGGTGGTTCTCTCTCAGAAAAAGTATGCTGGAAGTGTAGGCACCTTCTGATGGATCTCTCCACGAATGAAGAGGAGGTGGAGGGGTACATATAGCCTCCACACAAAATCTAACCGTTACACACAACTTGCCAATCTCGGTGGGACCAAATTGAGAAACTCGGTTGGACCGATTTAGAAAATCTAGTGACCGTTAGGATTTTCGGTGGGACTGACATGCAACTCGGTAGGACCGATATGGTTAGGGTTAGGGCATAACGTAATCTCGGTGAGACCGATTACACAAACTCGGTGAGACCGATTTTGGTAATAAGCTAACCAGAGAGTTGGTCAGGCAAACTCGGTGGGACCGATTCGCTCATTTCGGTGAGACCGAAATGTTACGAAGGGGAAACAGAGAGTTTACATTGCAATCTCGGTGGGACCGAAACGTTACGAAGGGAAACAGAGAGATTACAATCCCATCTCGGTGAGACCGAGATCCCTATCGGTGAGACCGATTTGCCTAGGGTTTGTGGCAGTGGCTATGACATCTGAACTCGGTGGCGCCGGATAGGAAAAATCGGTGGGGCCGAGTTTGACTTTTGGTTTAGGTCATATGTGGATGTGAGAAAGTAGTTGAAGGCTTTGGAGCATATCACTAAGCAATTTGAGCAAGAATCTCATTAAGCAACACCTCATCCCTCCTTGATAGTATTGGCTTTTCCTATAGACTCAATGTGATCTTGGATCACTAAAATAGAAAATGTAGAGTCTTGAGCTTTGAGCTTGAGCCAATCCTTTCTTTCTTAGCATTTTGAGGGGTCCACTTTTCTCATCCATGCCATGCTAATCATTGAGCTTTCCTGAAATATTCATCTTGAAATAGCATTATTTCAATGAGCTATATGTTGTTAGGAATTACCAAAACCACCTAGGGATAGTTGCACTGTCAAATTTCTCTTGATGTTGATTCTTTGAAACTTAGATCTATTCCACCTAAGCATGATATCAATCAGTCTCTCAAAGCCATGAGAATTTCCATTGATGAGAGCAAAGAAAGAACCGCTAGGATGCGTGCTAAAAAAGATTGGTTTGTGAAAGCGTGTTCCTCTAGTTTTCATGATAATAATGATGAAGATCTAAAAGTGATTGATGTGACAACTACTAAATCTTTGTTTTCTAATAGGAATCTTGATAAATATGGGACTGGAGATGAGCCAACTTTAGTTAAAAGGCGTCCCAATGATTCGGAGTTTTTAGACCTAGATGCAAAATTTGATAAAAGTGGGATTAAAGAGGTCAAAACTTTAAATAGCAATGAACCCACTATTTTGGATTTCAAGGGATTTAATTATGATAATTTTTATTTAATAGATTGTATTTCCTTGTTGCAATCCGTGTTAAATTCTCCTCATGCTTATAATCAAAATAAAACTTTTACTAAACAAATCGTTGATCATTTCATGCAATCTTATGAAGAAAAGCTTGAACTAGAAGTTTCCATCCCTAGAAAACTTTATGATGATTGGGAACCTACTATTAAGATTAAAATTAAAGATTATGAGTGTTATGCTTTGTGTGATTTTGGTGCTAGTGGTTCCACGATTCCAAAAACTTTGTGTGATGTGCTAGGTTTCCGTGAATTTGATGATTGTTCTTTAAATTTGCATCTTGCGGATTCCACCATTAAGAAACATATGGGAAGGATGAATTATGTTTTTTATTGCAAATAGGAATTATGTGCCCGTAGATTTCATTGTTCTTGATATAGATTGCAATCCTACATGTCCTATCATTCTTGGTAGACCTTTCCTTAGAACGATTGGTGCAATAATTGATATGAAAGAAGGAAATATTAGATTCCAATTTACGTTAAGGAAGGGCACAAAACACTTTCTTAGGAAGAAAATTAAATTTTCTTATGAATCTATTATGAGATCCACTTATGGATTGCATACCAAAGATGGCAATACCTAGATCTATTCGTGTTTTTATGACTAGCTAGGGGCGTTAAACGATAGCGCTTGTTGGGAGGCAACCCAATTTTATTTTTGTTCTTTTCTTTTTGCTCCTGTTTAGTAATAAATAATTCATCTAGACTCTGTTTAGATGTGGTTTTATGTTTTAATTAGTGTTTTTTCCAAGTAGAACCTTTGGGAAGACTTGGGTGAAGTCTTTGCCATCTTGCTGTAAAAAACAGAAACTTTTACGCTCACGAGAATAGCTGTAATTTTTTACAGAAGAGTGATTTTAGGTTTATTCTTTTTGCAGAAGATTAATAGACAAAATATTCAGGTCCACCAATTTATTTCAGAATTTTTGGAGTTACATAAGTATTCTAAAGTTACAGATTACTACAGACTGTTCTGTTTTTGACAGATTCTGTTTTTCGTGTGTTGTTTGCTTATTTTGATGAATCTATGAGTAGTACCGGGGGGTATGAACCATATAGAAGTTTTAATACAGTAGGTTTAACACCAATATAAATAAATAATGAGTTCATTACAATACCTTAATGTGGTGGTTTATTTTCTTATACTAACGGAGCTCATGAGATTTTCTGTTGAAGTTTTGTGTTGTGAAGTTTTCAAGTTTTGGGTAAGGATTTGATGGACTTTGAAATAAGGAGTGGCAAGAGACTAAGATTGGGGATACCCAAGGCACCCCAAGGTAAAATTCAAGGACAACTAAAAGCCTAAGCTTGGGTATGCCCCAGAAGGCATTCCCTCTTTCGTCTTCGTCTATCGGTAACTTTACTTGAGGCTATATTTTTATTCACCACATGATATGTGTTTTGCTTGGAGAATCTTGTATGATTTGAGTCTTTGATTTTTAGTTTACCACAATCATCCTTGCTGTACACACCTTTCGGGAGAGACACGCATGAATCAGAATTTATTAGATTACTCTATGTGCTTCACTTATATCTTTTGAGCTAGACAATTTTGCTCTAGTGCTTCACTTATATCTTTTTAGAGCACGGCGGTGGTTTTATTTTATAGAGATTGTTGATCTCTCATGCTTCACTTTCATTATTTTGAGGGTCTTTTATAACAGCATGGTAATTTTCTTTGGTTATAAAATTAGTCCTAATATGATGGGCATCCAAGATGGTATAATAAAAACTTTCATATAAAGTGCATTGAATACTATGAAAAGTTTGATTCTTTATGATTGTTTTGAGATATGAAGATGGTGATATTAGAGTCATGCTAGTAGAGTAGTTGTGAATTTGAGAGATACTTGTGTTAAAGTTTGTGATTCCCGTAGCATGCACGTATGGTGAACCATTATGTGATGAAGTTGGAGCATGATTTATTTATAGATTGTCTTCCTTATGAGTGGCGGTCGGGGACGAGAGATGGTCTTTTCCTACCAATCTATCCCCCTAGGAGCATGCGCGTAGTACTTTGTTTCGATAAATAATAGATTTTTGCAATAAGTATGTGAATTCTTTATGACTAATGTTGAGTCCATGGATTATATGCACTCTCACCCTTCCACCATTGCTAGCCTCTCTAGTACCGCACAACTTTCGCCGGTACCATACACCCACCATATACCTTCCTAAAAATAGCCACCATACCTACCTAATATGGCATTTCCATAGCCATTCCAAGATATATTGCCATGCAACTTTCCACCATTCTGTTTATTATGACACACTCCATCAATGTCATATTGCTTTGCATGATCATGTAGTTGACATCGTATTTGTGGCAAATTCATCATTCATAATTTTTTCATACATGTCACTCTTGAATCATTGCACATCCCGGTACACCGTTGGAGGCATTCACATAGAGTCATATTTTGTTCTAAGTATCGATTTGTAATTCTTGAGTTGTAAGTTAATAAAAGTGTGATGATTTTCATTATTAGAGCATTGTCCCAGTGAGGAAAGGATGATGGAGACTATGATTCCCCCACAAGTCGGGATGAGACTCCGGACTAAAAGAAAAAGATGCCATAAAAAAGGAGAAAAGGCCCAAATTAAAAAATAATGTAAATGAGAGAAAAACAGAGAAGGGGCAATGCTACTATCCTTTTTCCACACTTGTGCTTCAAAGTAGCACCATGATCTTCATGATAGAGAGTCTCCTATGTTGTCACTTTCATATACTAGTGGGAATTTTTCATTATAGAACTTGGCTTGTATATTACAATTATGGGCTTCCTCAAAATGCCCTAGGTCTTCGTGAGCAAGCAAGTTGGATGCACACCCACTTAGTTTCTTTTTGAGCTTTCATACACTTATAGCTCTAGTGCATCCGTTGCATGGCAATCCCTACTCACTCACATTGATATCTATTGATCGGAATCTCCATAGCCCATTGATACGCCTAGTTGATGTGAGACTATCTTCTCCTTTTTGTCTTCTCCACAACCACCATTCTATTCCGCCTATAGTGCTATATCCATGGCTCGCACTCATGTATTGCGTGAAGATTGAAAAGGTTTGAGAACATCAAAAGTATGAAACAATTGCTTGGCTTGTCATCGGGGTTGTGCATGATTAATTACTTTGTGTGATGAAGATAGAGCATAACCAGACTATATGATTTTGTAGGGATAGCTTTCTTTGGCCATGTTATTTTGAGAAGACATGATTGCTTTGTTAGTATACAAGTATTATTATTTTTATGTCAATATTAAACTTTTGTCTTGAATCTTCCGGATCTGAACATTCATGCCACAATAAAAAGAATTGCATTGATAAATATGTTAGGTAGCATTCCACATCAAACATTCTGTTTTTATCAGTTACCTACTCGAGGACGAGAAGGAATTAAGCCTGGGGATGCTCCATATGTCTCCAACGTATCTATAATTTTTTATTGTTCCATGCTATTATATTATCTGTTTTGGATGTTTAATGGGCTTTAATATGCTCTTTTATATTATTTTTTGGGACTAACCTATTAACCGAAGGCCCAGTGCCAGTTTCTGTTTTTTTGCCTATTTTAGAGTTTTGCAGAAAAGGAATACCAAATGTAGTCCAAACGGAATGAAACCTTCACGATGATCTTTCTTGGACCGAAAGGAAACTAGAAGACTTGGAGTTCAAGTCGAAGACGTAACAAGGAGGCCACGAGACAGGAGGGCACGCCCAGGGGGTAGGCTTGCCCCCACCCTTGTGGGCCCCTTGTAGCTCCACCGACCTCGTAGCCCCCACTCTTATACCCTAAAAACATCAGGGGGAGCCACGAAACCACTTTTCCACCACCGCAACCTTCTGTACCCATGAGATCCGATCTTGGGGCCTTTTCCGACGATCTTCCGGAGGGGGAATCGATCACGGAGGGCTTCTACATCAACACCATTGCCTCTCTGATGAAGCGTGAGTAGTTTACGACAGACCTTCGGGTCCATAGCTATTAGCTAGTTGGCTTCTTCTCCCTCTTTGATTCTTAATACAAAGTTCTCCTCAACGTTCTTGGAGATCTATTCGATTTAATACTCTTTTGCGGTGTGTTTGCCAAAATCCGATGAATTGTGGATTTAGGAACAAGATTATCTATGAATATTATTTGGTTCTTCTCTGAATTCTTATATGCATGATTTGATATATTTGCAAGTTTCTTCAATTTATTGGTTTAGTTTGGCCTACTAGATTGATCTTTCTTTCCATGGGAGAAGTGCTTAGCTTTGGGTTCAATCTTGCAGTGTCCTTTCCCAGTGACAGTAGGGGTAGCAAGGCACGTATTGTATTGTTGCCATCGAGGATAAAAAGATGGGGTTTATATCAAATTGCTTGAGTTTATCCCTCTACATCATGTCATCTTGATTAATGTGTTACTCCGTTCTTATGAACTTAATACTCTAGATGCATGCTGGATAGCGGTTGATGTGTGGAGTAATAGTGGTAGATGCAGGTAGGAGTCGGTCTACTTGACACGGAATGCATACTGGATAGCGGTTGATGTGTGGAGTAATAGTAGTAGATGCAGGCAGGAGTCGGTCTACTTGACACGGACGTGATGCCTATGTTCATGATCATTGCCTTAGATGTCATCAATATTATGCGCTTTTCTATCAATTGCTCGACAGCAATTTGTTCACCCTCTGTAATACATGCTGTCTCTAGAGAAGCCACTAGTGAAACCTATGGCCCCCGGGTTTCTTTTCCATTATATTAAGTCTCTTTTCCATTATATTGAATCTCGTTTAATATTTTGCAATCTTTACTTTCCAATCTATACATCAAAAATACCAAAAATATTTACTTTATTATCTCTATCAGATTTCACTTTTGCGAGTGACTGAAGGGATTGACAACCCCTTTATCACGTTGGTTGCAAGTTCTTGATTGTTTGTGCAGGTATTTGGTGACTTGTGCGTCGTCTCCTACTAGATTGATACCTTGGTTCTCAAAACCGAGGGAAATACTTACGCTACTTTGCTGCATCACCCTTTCCTCTTCAAGGGAAAACCAACGCAAGCTCAAGAGGTAGCACCTTGCATCGTGCAAGGGCGAGAGTTGAATACGGTGAGCCATTTGTGGCATTTGTGGAGCATTGTACCTCCACATTGCTCCAACGGAGATTAGCATCCGCAAGGGTGTGTGAACTTCGGGATACATTGTCGTCTCCACCTGCCTCGGTTATCTCTTACCCAAGCTCATTACTTATGCATTACTTTGTGATAGCCGTCGAGCTTCAAGTTATATATATATTGCTATTATATAGTTATTTATCTTATTTAACATGACTTGTTGGTGCGCATAGTTGAGTTCTACTTCTTGAGCTTGCATTGATTTTTTCCTTGAAGAGGAAAGGGTGATGTAGCAAAGTAGAGATAAGTATTTCCCTCAGTTCAGAACCAAGGTATCAACACAGTAGGAGTCACAAGCAAGTCCCCAATATATGCACCTCCACAAATTAACAAACACTTGCATACAACGCGAAAAAGGGGTTGTCAATCCCTTCATGGTCACTTGCAAGAGTGAGATCTAATAGATAGGTATAAAACAAATAAAATTAAATAAACTCAACAAGGTATTTTTGTGTTTTTGATTTTATAGATCTGAAAATAATATAATAAAAGTAGACCCAGGTGTCGGTGTCAAAACCGGCGGATCTCGGGTAGGGGGTCCCAAACTGTGCGTCTAAGGCTAATGGTAACAGGAGGCGGGGGACACGATGTTTTACCCAGGTTCGGGCCCTCTCGATGGAGGTAATACCCTAATTCCTGCTTGATTGATCTTGATGATATGAGTATTGCAAGAGTTGATCTACCACGAGATCGTAGAGGCTAAACCCTAGAAGCTAGCCTATGATTATGATTGTAGTTGTCCTACGGACTAAACCCTCCAGTTTATATAGACGCTGGAGGGGTCTAGGGTTACACAGAGTCGGTTACAGAGAAGGAAATCTACATATCCGAATTGCCAAGCTTGCCTTCCACGCAAAGGAGAGTCCCATCCGGACACGGGACGAAGTCTTCAATCTTGTATCTTCATAGTCCAACAGTCTGGCCAAAGTATATAGTCCGGCTGTCCGAGGACCCCTTAATCCCGGACTCCCTCAGTAGCCCCTGAACCAGGCTTCAATGACGATGAGTCCGGTGCGCAGATTGTGTTCGGCATTGCAAGGCGGATTCCCTCTCCGAATACTCCATAGAAGATTTTGAACACTAGAATCGTGTCCGGCTCTGCAAAACAAATTCCACATACCACCGTAGATAGCACAATATTCCATAAATCTAATCTGCTGACAACTTTTTATAGCATGACATCATGCCACGGCCCGGTCTTTATTCGAACTATTTTTTACCACCAGCCACTACACGCGCTGCCAGGCGGTTTTATTGGCACGTCTTGTCGAAGCAGAGATCGTGTTCCCCTTATCACGGGATTCTCATCAATACAGGTGTGGGTAACCCAACCATGCTTGTTTAATATGACTCCTAGATTTTAGGCAAGTCCCAAACGGTCACGCGGGGGACGCTTGATATTCGTCCTCTTTATAAGGGGGCCAAGGCCTGTCCTTTTCTTCCCACGCTCGATCCTCCCCCTCCCGCACCTCGAGTTCCAACACCCAAGGCTCAAGCTAGGCACTTCGAACCTTCAACCATGTCCGGATCCAACCTTCAAGGCCGGTGGATGGCCTCCTCTGTCACAGAGGAGGACATCAAGAAGCTTAGGGAGGCCAAGTATCTCACCGCCGAAATCCCGCACAGGCTACCTGCTAAGGGCAGGTCATCCCCACTCCTGAACCCAATGAGAGTGTCATATTTATTTCCCACTTCCTCCGACGGCTAGGTTTTAGTCTTGATCCCTTTGTGAGAGGGCTCATGTTCTATTACAGGCTAGATTTACACGATCTAGCTCCGGACTCCATCCTTCACACCTCGTCGTTTATCGTCGTGTGTGAAGCCTTCCTCCGCATCACCCCCCACTTCGGCCTATGGCTCAAGACCTTCAATGTGAGGCCGAAGGTGATCGACGGGCGTCACGCAGAGTGCGGAGGCGCTATAATAAGCAAAGGCGCCGACGCCCCATGGCCAAAGGGTTCCTTTACAGAAACTTCTGACTTATGGCAACGGGAGTGGTTTTACATCATAGCTCCCCGAGGTACAAAGCGGGCGGCCGCTCCAGCGTTCCGTTCGGGCCCTCCGCCGCAACTGGTGTCATGGGTCAACAAGGGGCTGGACTGGGGGCCAGTTAACGACGTGCTGACACTGCAAAGCCGCATCCGAGACCTTCTTAAGAAGGATGTCAGTCTTATCAAGATAATACAAGTAATGTTGGTTCATCTGGTCCTGCCATGCCAATGTCGACCTCTCTGTATGTGGGAGTTCAACCCGGAAGGACCGCGAACCATTCAACCCTTCTTTGGCGTGACGCTCAAAGAGATGTATGGGTCCTTCTTCAGATCACGAATAAAGTGTCCGGACACCACCGAGGACGTGGGTCTCAACTGCAACCGTCTGGATACCCAAATAAGTAATTCCGCTACCAAGCACGCCGTCCTTTCTGCTGTTATGACAACATTCTGAAAAATTGCTCTTTGCCAGGACTGGATAAGGAAGGCGGAGAGGATTAGGTGCTCGGCCCCCCTTCCCGAAGGCTCGCCGGATCCTCTATTGATCAGGATGCTTGAGCGTGCACCATATCAGGTGCCATCAGGAGAAGATGAGGGGAGGAATAGAGAAGCCGCCAATGGGCTTCATACTTTACACATCCAAATCGGGGGAGTAAGTGCCTTCTCGAAGGAGGTTAATCGGGAAGGTGAATATGAAATCCCCTCTCCTCACGGTAAGAAAAGGGCCGCCTCTGAAGACTTGGAAATGGAGGTTTCCAAACGAGGGAAGAAACCCTCGCCAGGGGGCCCTGCCCCAGAGGGCGTCCTTTCTGTACAGCGCCCGCAAGGGGGCCAGCCCTCAACCGAGCTGTAAGTGAAAAAAGGTACTTTGGTAAATATATCCTGTTTTGTCTCTGAGAATAATAACAGAGACATATTTGTTGCAGTCCGGCCCGTAGCCCTTCTCCACAGAGTTTGTCATCGGGGGATCTTCTTCCAGAGATGATGGAGAGCGAAACGCCTCCTCCTGCCTCCCCGCCACATGGGGCGGACGACCCCGAGGTGTCGTCACGGAGGATTTCTCCTGATCCGCCAAGGCCAGAAGTTGACAATTCGGCTGCCCAAAGTCCGGAATATTCGGCTCCCAGGGAGAGCTTCTGAAAGAGTCTGGGATTGTCCGACGCACATCCAGACACACTGATGGGTCTTCTGGAGCGAGCGGCCATCTGAGAGACACATCGTGCCTTAATGGGTACGGTGGTTGAGAGGATTTCATCCACCAAAAGCGGTCTGAATGAAGCTTTTACGAGTCTGCTGAGAAGCTTTGAGGTATGCAAAAAATAATATATGTATTTTTGATGGTACCGCACATGCTAGGTGTGCTCTGTATAGATAGTAGCCCCTAAGACTCTGGTTGCCATCCAAAGGTGGAAAACAGAGGATCATAATCTCTGGTAATAATCGCGCTGCTTTATGTGCAGGCAGCTGAGGGTCTGGCGGTTGACCGGACTGCTGATTTTGCCGAACTGAAGCGACAGCTTGATGTGGCTGATGCCGACATCGCGCTTGTTAACAAGGGGCTTGACGAGGCCTAGGGTATGTATGTTCAACTTGTCAGCAAATGTTTAAGAGGGGCATGATGCTAGTATCTATAATATGTTGTGACTGCAGATGGAGCTGCTGCCGTAGAGACCCTTCGGGCGGAGCATGCCCGAGCCAAGGAGCAAGCCCGAATAAGTGATGCGGCCGCCCTGAAGGCGGTCGAAGAGTTAAGAGCCGAACAGGCTGCTCATTGCCAGAGCGAAGAGAAGATAGCCCAGATGGCTGTTGAGCTGAAAGATGCCACCGACCGCCATGAGCTCCTTGAAAAGGAAAACCAAGCGAAAGCGGCTGAATTGAAGAAGGCCCTGGAGGCAGCCAAGGAAACCCGCTCTGAAATGAGAGGGATAAGGGAGGAGCTTCGTGAAGCCGGAGATATCACGTCTGGGAGGCCCTATTTATTGCGGATGAGGTTCAGAGACCCGAAGTATGCCCCTCTGGATCAGTTGTGGAGCGCTGCGGACGCGTATGCGGACCTGGCAAAGAGTGCTGCTGATGCGACCGAATTTTACAAAGATCGGAAAGACCATAAGGTAGAAAGGTTATTCTGGTCGCAGTTCAGTGCCCCGACGCGTCCGCTGCCATTGAATGAAAGGATGGCCGCATGGGCCGAGCTCCATAGGTTGTCCGGGCTTGCTATGAGGTCTGTCGTGGATCATCTTTCGCCACGGGGACCAAGGCCGGACATTTATTTTGGATTAGTGCAACAATTCCTTGGTGCTATGTCGCATATCGATGCTTTGAAAAGGTCGGCGTGCATAGAGGGTGCGCGGGTGGCTCTTGCCCGTGTTAAAACATACTGGGCAGGGATGGAAACCACCGCTATTGCAACCCGGGGTCCGGTGGGAGGCCAGGACCCGGCCGAGCACTATTTTGAAGAAGTCTTAGAAGGCGCCCGTTTAATAGAGGCTCAGTGCTCGATGAGTGCCATGTTCGAGTGACATGTATCTCAATTGTAAAAACAATGCTATTTTGATTATAAAGGTTGTGTTTATACTTTTGCCTGAAAGTATTATAGTGCCTCATGTGCGGCCGTTTATGTATGTATATAACCTGAAAGTTTGCAGTCGTCGGCTTCAGCCCGCACGCACATAATGTGGGGGTGTTCGAGAAAACGCATAGTCACACTTGATCCAACGTCTTGGTCCGTCAAGGACGTGGTAGCGCGGCGAACCAGGCAATCGGGCTATATAGCTTCAACACTTTCACTTATCCATAGGAGTTTGACGGTGGGGCTACTATATAGCCCCTGGTACTTCCGCGTTCATCCGAATATGGTGTGCGTACGTACATGACCGGGAAACCGGTCCTTCGTTAATGCGGAGGAATCACGAAGATTCCGCTGAGTCATCGAGTGGTTGACCAGTCTCGCGCTGTATCATGATAGTCAGTTTTCGGCTTTCTCTACTGAGGTGCTCATCCAGATGAACCAGGGCACAATTGCAGTAGTTATCCCGGTGCCGCCTTAGCCGATAGATCGGAACGCAAGGTAGCAAAACACAGGAGCCGGGCAAACCCAACATTTGACCAAAGACATGATTTGGAGCTGATGCATATAAGGCCAAACTCGCGACGTCGAACACTCCCTAAGGTATTCGGACTTTACAACATATACTGGGCTGAATAACACCCTCGATAATAAGCCCTGAGTTTCCAGGTATGTGCATTAGTCTGGTGTGACAAAAATGCTGACAACGCCAGTATCCCTCCCAGTTGTGTTAAGTGTCCGAAGGGGAAGAAACAATAATAGACATTAAAAAGGTTTACGTAGGGTCGTAATCTAAAGAGAAACCTTTGAGCGGGGCCCTGCTGCACGTCTGCGCCTTTATCTCCATTGTGCCGTATCCTGGAAGGGCGTAGCACGATGATCATCTGTAAAGAAGTAAAAACCCAGGTGAAAGACTTCATGCGAAGAGTTGGTTAATCTGATTGAACCATGAAAATGCAATATGTATTAATAGGGTCGAGCCAAATTATGGGCTTCTCTTTTTTTAAGCGAGCAGCCCCTAGCACCACTTATGGGGGTATCCCCAGCTCAGGTTTATCTGGGCTGTTACCTCTGGTGGAGCGCCGGACTCGTCTAACCATGTCCGTGGTCTTGACGACCGACCGTTTAGTCTGGTTGAAGGGGCCGCTCAGTGTTCGGCTGCTAGAGCTACCACATATTCTTCCGCACGTAAGGAACGCTCTGTATTTCCGCTAACTGTGATGACGCCACGTGGATCGGGCATCTTAAATTTAAGATAGGCGTAGTGCGGTACTGCATTAAAACGAGCGAAGGCCGTTCTTCCAAGTAGTGCGTGATAGCAGCTTCGGAATGGAACGATGTCAAAGATTAGTTCTTCGCTTCTGAAGTTGTCGGGAGAACCGAATACAACCTCTAGTAATAGAGAGCCCATGCAGCGGGCCTCGACGCCTGGTATCACTCCTTTAAAGGTAGTGTTGCTTTGGCTGATTCTTGACGGGTCTATCCCCATTTTGCGGACAGTGTCCTGATATATCAGGTTAAGACTACTGCCGCCGTCCATAAGGACTCGAGTGAGATGGTATCCATCAATTATTGGGTTGAGCACCAAGGCAGCCTAACCTCTGTGCCGGATACTAGTCGGATGATCCCTGCGATCGAAAGTGATCGGGCAGGCCGACTAGGGATTGAATTTGGGGTCGACGGGCTCCATAGTGTATACGTCTCGGAGTGCGCGTTTGCGCCTTCTCTTTGAAATGTGAGTTGCGTAAATCATATTTACTGTTTTGACTTCTGGTGGGAATTTTTTCTGTCCCCCAGTGTTTGGCTGGCGAGGCTCACCCTCGTCTTCACTTGGCATCTCCCTCCCCTTGTGTTCGACATTTAGCTTGTCGGCCTGCTTGAAAACCCAGCACTCTCTATGGGTGTGATTTGTAGGTTTTTCAAGGGTGCCATGAATCTGACATAATTTGTCTAGAATCTTATTTAGGCTGGACGGTCCATCTCTGCTGCCTTTAAATGGCTTCTTCCGTTGACCGGGTCAAGAGCCCCTGAAGCCGGCGTTGACCGTCATGTTATCTGGGCTGTCTTCATTGTTTCGACGCTTGTTTTTATTGCGTCGCGGCTTCCCATAGCCATCTCTGACTTCGGATGTGCCTGGGTTGCTGGTGCCGCTACAGGCCAGCCAACTGTCCTCGCCCGCACAAAATTGGGTCATGAGGCTTGTTAAGGCTGCCATTGTCCTTGGCTTTTCCTGGCCAAGGTGTCTGGCAAGCCATTCGTCCCGGACACTGTGCTTGAAGGCCTCTAAGGCTTCGGTGTCCGGGCAGTCAATAATTTGATTCTTCTTAGTAAGAAATCTGTTCCAAAGTTTTCGGGCTGACTCTTCGGGCTGTTGAATTATGTGACTTAAATCGTCTGCGTCCGGAGGTCGGACATAGGTCCCTTGAAAATTGGCCCTAAAGGTATCCTCAAGTTCTTCCCAACTTCCAATTGAGTTTTCGGGGAGGCTTTTCAACCAGTGCCGAGCTGGTCCTTTCAACTTGAGGGGTAGGTATTTAATGGCATGGAGATCATCTCCGCGAGCCATGTGGATGTGAAGGATAAAGTCCACAATCCAGACCCCAGGGTCTGTTGTTCTGTCATATGCCTCTATGTTCACGGGTTTAAATCCTTCCGGAAATTCATGGTTCAGCACCTCATCGGTGAAGCACAGGGGGTGTGCGGCACCCCTCTATTTGGATGTGTCGTGGCATGCTGTCGGCGCTTGTTGTGTTCGGTGTTGATTCCTAGCTGGTATTCGATCAATGTGATCATCTTGGTGGCTTTGATCCTGTGCCGAAGCGCGCTTCCTAGATCCGTAGATGGACCTGACCATTCCGGACTTTTTGTCCAGGAGCTCACGTAAATCATGTGCTGACTTGTGTGCGGCATCATTAGCCGTCCTGTCGCGGCCACGGGATGGTCGATCCGGCTGGTCGGCCGTTTTTGGCTGAATGGGCTCTATGGCGTCGTCGTTGAATTCGGGAAGCAGCTTGCGCTTTGGATAGCTCTTTGTGTGGCGATCGCCACCGTATTTCTCTTCAGTGTCCAGCACCTTGTTCCATCTGCGATTGAGCGTATCCTGCGCGGCCTTAAGCCTTTGCTTTTGCTTCTTTAAGCTCCTCGCGGTGGCAATAAGCCTTTTGTGGAGGTTCTCTTGTTCCAAGTGTCTTTCTGGGATGATGAGTGTGTCATCGTCCGGACTGTTCTCCTCTCTGGAGAGAAGTTGATGAATTTTACCCTCGGGATCGGCGTCATCTGACGTCGGCTACGGACTATGTTCAATGTCCCCTGGCTCATCCTGCTCCATCGCTGGGTCCATTGGGTCGTCATTTCCTTTCGAGTCGACCGGGGTATTTTTCTTTCTTGCGTTGTTGTCGTTGTTTTTTACTGTGGCGGGATTTAGAGCGGCGCCTACGGCGTCGCTTTGGTGGCTTATCGAGGAGATTATCCTTCGATGCATCATCACCATCGCCTTCTTTTGGCGTGTCCACCATATATATAACATATGATGAGGTGGTTGTCCAGCGCCCTATAGGCGGTGGTTCCTGTTCTTCTCCTGCATCGTCGTCCATACAGTCGATGTCTTTGGATTTGAAGTCAAGCACGTCGGTTAAGTCATCAACAATGGCTATTAAGTGGGTGGTGGGTGGGGGACGAATTTCTTCGTTGTCCGCTTCCCACTCGAGCCGGACGTAGTTCGGTGCTACCTCTTGAGCACTCCGTTGGATTTCCCTGAAGAGGAGAGGATGATGCAGTAAAGTAGCGTAAGTATTTCCCTCAGCTTTTGAGAACCAAGGTATCAATCCAGTAGGAGACCACGCACAAGTCCCTCGTACCTACACAAAACGATAGCAACTCGCAACCAACGCTTAGGGGTTGTCAATCCCTTCACGGTCACTTACGAGAGTGAGATCTGATAGAGATAATATTTTTGGTGTTTTTGATAGAGAGATGCAAAGTAAAAGTAAAGGCAAAGTAAAACAAAACAAGTAAATAAAGTGATATAGATTGATATGATGAGAATAGACCCGGGGGCCATAGGTTTCACTAGTGGCTTCTCTCAAGAGCATAAGTATTCTATGGTGGGTGAACAAATTACTGTTGAGCAATTGACAGAACTGAGCATAGTTATGAGTATATCTAGGCAATGATCATGTATATAGGCATCACGTCCAAAACAAGTAGATCGAAACGATTCTGCATCTACTACTATTACTACACTCATCGACCGCTATCTAGCATGCATCTAGAGTATTAAGTAAAAACAGAGTAACGCCGTAAGCAAGATGACATGATGTAGAGGGATAAATTCATGCAATATGATAAAAACCCCATCTTGTTATCCTCGATAGCAACAATACAATACGTGCCTTGCAACTCTTTCTGTCACTGAGTAAGGACACCGCAAGATTGAACCCAAAGCTAAGCACTTCTCCCATTGCAAGAACTACCAATCTAGTTGGCCAAACCAAAAAGGATAATTCAAAGAGACTTGCAAAGATAACTCAATCATACATAAAAGAATTCAGAGAAGAATCAAATATGTTCCATAGATAATACTGGATCATAAACCCACAATTCATCGATCTCAACAAACACGCCGCAAAAAGAAGATTACATCGAATAGATCTCCACGAGAGAGGGGGAGAACATTGTATTGGGATCCAAAAAGAGAGAAGAAGCCATCTAGCTACTAGCTATGGACCCGAAGGTCTGAAGTAAACTACTCACACTTCATCGGAGGGGCTATGGTGATGATGTAGAAGCCCTCTGTGGTGGATGGCCCCTCCGGCGGAGCTCCGGAACAGGCCCCAAGATGGGATCTCGTGGATACAGAAGGTTGCATCGGTGGAATTAGGTTTTTGGCTCCTGTTCTGATCGTTCGGGGATACGTAGGTATATATAGGAGGAAGGAGTACGTCGGTGGAGCTCCAAGGGGCCCACGAGGTAGGGGGGCGCGCCCTCCACCCTCATGACCTCCTCGGGCACTGCTTGGAGTAGGGTCCAAGTCTCGTGGGTCACGTTCGGTTGGAAAATCACGATCCTGAAGGTTTCATTCCGTTTGGACTCCGTTTGATATTTTGTTTCTTCGAAATACTGAAAAAGGCAAAAAACAGCAATTCTGGGCTGGGCCTCCGGTTAATAGGTTAGCCCCAAAAGTAATATAAAAGTGGAAAATACAGCCCAATATAGTCCAAAACAGTAGATAAAGTAGCATGGAGCAATCAAAAATTATAGATACGTTGGAGACGTATCAGGCATCCCCAAGCTTAATTCCTGCTCGTCCTCGAGTAGGTAAATGATAAAAAAGAATTTTTTATGCGGAGTGATACTTTGGCATAATTTCACTGTAAATCTTCTTAATTGTGATATGAATATTCAGATCCGAAAGATTCAAGACAAAAGTTCATATTGACACAAAAATAATAATACTTCAAGCATACTAATCAAAGCAATCATGTCTTCTCAAAATAACATGGCAAAAGAAAGTTCATCCCTACAAAATCATATAGTTAATCTATGCTTCATTTTCGTCAGACAAAGATGTTCCCAACTTCTATACCCCCGATGGCAAGCCAAGCAATTGTTTCATACTTAAATAATCTCAAACTTTTTCAACCTTCACGCAATACATGAGCGTGAGCCATGGATATAGCACTGTGGGTGGAATAGAATATGATGATGGGGATTGTGTGGAGAAGACAAAAAAGGAGAAAGTCTCACGTTGACGAGGCTAATCAATGGCTATGGAGATGCCCATCAATTGATGTCAACATGAGGAGTAGGGATTGCCATGCAACGGATGCACTAGAGCTATGAATGCTCAACAAAAGAAAACTAGTGGGTGTGCATCCAACTTGCTTGCTCACGAAGACCTAGGGCATTTGAGGAAGCCCATCGTAGGAATATACAAGCCAAGTTCTATAATGAAAAATTCCCACTAGTATAAAAAAGACAACTTATGAGACTCACTACATGAGGAACAAGGTGCTACTTTGAAGCACAATATATGAGACTCACTACATGAAGAACAAAGTGCTGCTTTGAAGCACAAGTGTGGAAAAAGAGATAGTAGCATTGCCCTTTTTATTTTCTTTTTTTTTTGGCCTTTCTTTTTTTCTTTTTGGCCTTTCTCTTTTTTTTAATTTGGGCAATGCTCTAATAATGATGATCATCACACTTCTATTAATTACAACACAAAGATTACAACTCGAAACTTAGAACAAGATATGACTCTATATGAATGCCTCCGGCGGTGTACCGGGATGGTGCAATGAATCAAGAGTGACATGTATGGAAAATAATGTGTGGTGGCTTTGCCACAAATACGATGTCAACTACAAGATCATGCAATGGCAATATGACAAAAGTAATGTATGTCATGATGATGATGGTGGAAGTTGCATGGCAATATATCTCGGAATGGCTATGGAAATGCCATGATAGTTAGGTATGGTGGCTGTTTTGAGGAAGATATAAGGAGGTTTATGTGTGATAGAGCGTATCGTATCACGGGGTTTGGATGCACCGGTGAAGTTTGCGCCAACTCTCAAGGTGAGAAAGGGCAATGCACGGTACCGAAGAGGCTACCAAAGGTGGAAAGGTGAGAGTGCGTATAATCCATGGACTCAACATTAGTCAAAATAACTCATATACTTATTACAAAAATTTAGAAGTCATCAAAAATTCAAGTACTACGCGCATGCTCCTAGGGGGATAGATTGGTAGGAAAAGACCATCGCTCGTCCCCGACCGCCACTCATAAGGATGCACAAGCCAGGTACACTTCATGTTTCAAATTTGTTACACAACTTTAACCATACGTGCATGCTACGGGATTTGCAAACTTCAACACAAGTATTTCTCAAATTCATAATCACCCAACTAGCACGACTTTGATATTATCACCTCCATATCACAAAACAATTATCAAGCATCAAACTTATCTTAGTATTCAATTCACTCAAAAGAAAGTTTCGCATATCTTGAACACCAAGTATATTAACATTAAGCAAATTACCATGGTATTAAAGACTCTCAAAATAATCTAAGTGAAGCATGAGAGATCAAATATTTTCTTTAAAACAAATCCACCACCGTGCTCTAAAAGATCTAAGTGAAGTACTAGAGCAAAAATTATCACGCTCAAAAGGTATAATGAAGCACTATGAGCAAAACTATCAAGCTCAAAAGATATAAGTGAAGCACATAGAGTATTCTAACAAATTCCAATTCATGTATAGCTCTCTCAAAAGATGTGTACAGCAAGGATGATTGTGGTAGACTAACAAGCAAAGACACAAATAATACAAGACGCTCCAAGCAAAACACATATCATGTTGGTGAATAAAAATATAGCTCCAAGTAAATTACCGGTGAAAGCTGACTCAAGAGGGGATGCCTTCCGGGGCATCCCCAAGCTTTGAATTTTTGGTGTCCTTGGATTATCTTGGGGGTGCCATGGGCATACCCAAGCTTAGGCTCTTGCCACTCCTTGTTCCATAATCCATCAAAAGAATTCACCCAAAACTTGAAAACTTCACAACACAAAACTCAACAGAAATCTCGTGAGCTCCGTTAGAGAAAGAAAACAAAAGACTACTTCAAGCTACTGTAATGAACTCATTATTTATTTATATTGGTGTTAAACCTACTGTATTCCAACTTCTCTATGGTTTATAAACTAATTTACTAGCCATAGATTCATCAAAATAAGCAAACAACACACGAAAAACAGAATCTGTCAAAAACAGAACAGTCTGTAGCAATCTGTAACTAACGCAAACTTCTGGAACTCTAAAAATTCTACCAAAATAGGAAGTCCTGGACAATTTGTTTATTGATCAGCAGCTAAAATAATAAACGCAAAATCACGTTCTTGTGATTTATCATAACTAAATTCGTGCGTGCAAAGTTTCTGTTTTTCAGCAGAATCAAATCAACTATCATCGTAGGTTATCCTATAGGTCCTACTTGGCACAAACACTAATTAAAACATAAAACCACATCCAAACAGAAGGTAGATGGATTATTTATTCCTAAACATAAGCAAAAGCAAAAAAACACAAAATAAAATTGGGTTGCCTCCCAACAAGCGCTATCGTTTAACGCCTCTAGCTAGGCATTGATAATTTTAACGATGCTCACATCAAAGACAAGAATTAAAGCACAAAGAGAGCATCATGAAACACGTGACAAGCACATCTAAGTCTAACATACTTCCTATGCATAGGCATATTATAGGCAAACAAATTATCAAAGCAAGCAAAAACTATCATATGCAAGGAAGCAGAAAGAAACAATAGCAATCTCAACATAACGAGAGGTAATTTATTATCATGAAAAATTTTACGACCATATTTTCCTTTCTCATAATATTTACATGTAGGATGGTAAGAAAATTCAACAATATAGCTATCACATAACGTATTCTCAACACGATCCACATGCATGCGAAGTTGACACTCTTCCAAAATAGTGGGATTATCATTAACTAAAGTCATGACCTCTCCAAACCCACTTTCATCAAAAATTTCATAAGATTGAACATTCTCCAAATATGTGGGATCTAAAGTTGACACTCTTCCAAACCCACTTTTAATATCATTGCAAACAATATTATCAATCTCATATTCATCATGGGGATTAAATAAAATTTCAAGATCATAAGAAAAATCACCCCAATCGTGATCATTGAAACAAATAGTAGACATAGCAAAACTAGCGTCCCCAAGCTTAGGGTTTTGCATAATTTTAGCACAATTGACATCAAGAGAATTTATAGGAAAATCATTGCAATCATGCTTTTTATTCAATGAGTTATCGTGAATCTCTTCATAAATTTCTTCATCATAATTTTCAGATTCACGAATTTCAAGCAAAACTAAAGATAATCTAGTGCACTCAACTCACTAGCAATAGGTTCAACATAATTGGATCTCTTAAAGAGATTAGGAAGTGGAAGAGGATCCATAAACTTTTAGCAAGCGAAGATGCAAGCAAAAAAAGAAGGTACATGGAGACACAAGATCGAACGGAAGAGGGGCGAATAAAACGGCAAGGGTGAAGTGGGGGAGAGGAAAACGAGAGGCAAATGGCAAATAATGTAATGCGAGAGATAGGGATTGCGATGGGTACTTGGTATGGTTGATTTGCTTGCGTGAGCCTCCCCGGCAACGGCGCCAGAAATTCTTCTTGCTACCTCTTGAGCACTGCGTTGGATTTCCCCGAAGAGGAGAGGATGATGCAGTAAAGTAGCGTAAGTATTTCCCTCAGTTTTTGAGAACCAAGGTATCAATCCAGTAGGAGACCACGCACAAGTCCCTCGTACCTACACAAAACGATAGCAACTCGCAACCAACGCTTAGGGGTTGTCAATCCCTTCATGGTCACTTACGAGAGTGAGATCTGATAGAGATAATATTTTTGGTGTTTTTGATAGAGAGATGCAAAGTAAAAGTAAAGGCAAAGTAAAACAAAGCAAGTAAATAAAGTGATATAGATTGATATGATGAGAATAGACCCGGGGGCCATAGGTTTCACTAGTGGCTTCTCTCAAGAGCATAAGTATTCTACGGTGGGTGAACAAATTACTGTTGAGCAATTGACAGAACTGAGCATAGTTATGAGTATATCTAGGCAATGATCATGTATATAGGCATCACGTCCAAAACAAGTAGATCGAAACGATTCTGCATCTACTACTATTACTCCACTCATCGACCGCTATCCAGCATGCATCTAGAGTATTAAGTAAAAATAGAGTAATGCCGTAAGCAAGATGACATGATGTAGAGGGATAAATTCATGCAATATGATAAAAACCCCATCTTGTTATCCTCGATGGCAACAATACAATACGTGCCTTGCAACTCGTTCTGTCACTGAGTAAGGACACCACAAGATTGAACCCAAAGCTAAGCACTTCTCCCATTGCAAGAACTACCAATCTAGTTGGCCAGACCAAAAAGGATAATTCGAAGAGACTTGCAAAGATAACTCAATCATACATAAAAGAATTCAGAGAAGAATCAAATATTTTCCATAGATAATACTGGATCATAAACCCACAATTCATCTATCTCAACAAACACACTGCAAAAAGAAGATTACATCGAATAGAACTCCACGAGAGAGGGGGAGAACATTGTATTGAGATCCAAAAAGAGAGAAGAAGCCATCTAGCTACTAGCTATGGACCCTAAGGTCTGAAGTAAACTACTCACACTTCATCGGAGGGGCTATGGTGATGATGTAGAAGCCCTCCATGGTGGATGCCCCCTCCGGCGGAGCTCCGGAACAGGCCCCAAGATGGGATCTCGTGGATACAGAAGGTTGCGGCGGTGGAATTAGGTTTTTGGCACTAGTGCAGAACCGGGCAATAGCACCGGTTCGTAAGGCCCTTTAGTGCCGGTTCCACAACCGGCTCTAAAGTGTGGTCACTAAAGGCCCCCCCCCCCTTTAGTACAGGTTCAGCACGAACCGGTGCTAAAGGCCAACCACGTGGCACGAGGCAGCTCCGGGGGCAGGGATCCCTTTAGTACCGGTTGGTTACACCAACCGGTACTATAAGGTTTGGGGGGTTTTTAGTTTTATGATTTATTTTTCATAACCAACCGGTACTATAAGGTTTGGGGGGTTTTTAGTTTTATGATTTATTTTTCATTTAATTTTGTGTTTCCATTTTAATTCTTTTTCGTTTGCTGGTATTTTACGATACTACACATTGTACACGTTATGCATATATCTATCTATCTATATATATATATATATATATATATATATATATATATATATATATATATATATATATATATATATATATATATATATATATATATATATATTTCTAGTAGAACCAATCATGCATGTATATATCATCAATGTCTCACAAACCACCATATTAATTAATTCACACAAACACACATGTATAGCTATATACAATTTGTCCTACATACGCATGTTGCCTTCAGAGCCAGTGGCATTAGCCTAATTGGTGCCTTCGGAGCACGATGATAATTGGAAGTGGTTTTCATGGGGGCGGTAGCGGGTAATAGTATTCTCCCTTCGGATTTATGACCTGGTCGAGCAAAAATCCCGCTATTTCCTCTTGAAGTGCTTATACGCGCTCCGTTTCTATGAGCTTGTCCCGCACCTCTGTGAACTGTTAAGAAAGATATCAATATGCATGTGTATTAGTTGTGTGACTAGATATCGATAATGGTGTAAAAATTGTGAATAGTGTTCTGACAAGCGTACCCATTCCTGTCTTTGAGATCTGCTCCTTTCGGACGCCATCATGCGAATGTTCTCGCAAATGCAGAATGCACACAAATCAGTCCCTAGCCGCTTTGAGGCCTTTACGAGAATGGAATTTGATCAGATAATAATTAATCAAGCATGATAATTAAAGAGATGGCAGCTAGCTAGCTAGCTAGTACTACTTAATTACTTACCTTGGGTCGAAACCATTTAAGTTTTTTTCCATTCGCCTTCCGTGACGCTGATGAACCTTGCCCAAGCCCTGCCCGCCGACAAAGAAAATGAATAAAGGGTTATTAAATAGTTCATATCATGAAATGACGAACTAAATAGGCCGAGATATATAGTTAATAATGATTGAAATTACCTGTTGACTATCCCAAACAAGATGTTATAGTCAGTATTTGCTTTGAGTAGTGAGTCCAGATTTCAACTGTTCCAAGGCCAACTTTAATGATACACAAGATCCAAGTGATATCTGCATGCACACACGTTTGCATGTCTTAATTAAGCGAGCATATGTAAGCAAAAACATGTACCTAGCTAGTAGGCAAAAACAGAGAATTTGTAGTACAAGACAGTGTGACTCACTGGAAGTTGTAAGGAAGTAGTATATCTTCATTGTATTTGAGGCGCTTCAAGAACTCTAGCATGTTGTCCTCTACGGCCTTTTGATGATGTGCATTTATTTTCCATGTGTATTCATTAACGGTGTTTGGGTCAATGAACCCAATGCCAAAGCGTCCACCTTTTCTCATTTCATATATCTTCATCCTGCATAATACCATAGAAAAGAATATAGTGAGGATAATTACAGGTAATGATTGATCAAAACGATCACTACAGCTAGCTTGAGACTTAAATTACAGAAAGAAATCACTTACGCATAATAGCAACTGCGATAGATTTGTCGAGTGTGTCTTGATTGTATAACTGAAACAGTTCGTAATACTCAACGGACGAGCTTTCTCATGGAACTAATGCTCCTCCTTGACATTCACCATGAGGGACAATCGATTGAAATCTTGGTAATGTTCATGTACCATTGATGCAATTCATACACTCGCGTGGGAGGTTCTTGACCTTGTCCGGCTTGACCAAAGGTTGGCCCCAACATATTTCCGCTTTATTTCATCCTCTGTAAGCACGTGCATGGGCTCGATCTCGAGGAGTTGTCCAACAGTGATGTTGAGAACTTCAGCCTGCATTATATGGTCCTTGGTTGTTACCACATTGCCCACCTCGAACGTAAACTGTTTGCCCACAATAATATTGGGCGCACAGATTATCACGTGTTGTTGGCACAACAAGCGAGGGATCGATTATGCGCTGTTCTCCCAGCTGGGAATGGTTTTCCGCATTTTTGACAGCTGCTTGTTGTTTGCTCGATCCCGAGCTCGCCTCCTTACGTAGACGTGCTCGATTTAACTTCCTGATGTGGTGCTCATAGTCTGTGTCAACAGGCTTGGGAGATGGTGGTTGAGCCATACGAATGAAGTGGTCAATCGTTTCCTTAGGCACTTTCTCCCTTGGCGGCGGTTGCAGTTTCGGTGCAAAATGGGCTTCCACCTGGGCCTTCGATATGGCTGCGTTTTCCTCCTCGGACCTGTCATAAGGCCTCTGCGGAAGAGGCGTGAGGCTTGGACCATATTTATATCGCTTGCCTCCGCCTGTACTTCCTCTACTACCTCGACTCGTACCGCTACGCACCAAAGCTGCGGGGTGTCTCTTCTACGATTGATGCGGCGGCGGAGACGGCTGATGGGCTGAGTTGGACGAGGAGGAGTGGCCTGAAGCTGTGCCGGACTTGGAGGAGGAGTGTCCTGAGGTTGTGCCGGACTTGGAGGAGGAGTGGACGTCTGACGCTGTGGCGGACTTGGAGGAGGAGTGGCCTGACACTTTGCCGGACTTGGAGGAGGAGTGGCCTGAGGTTGTGCCGGACTTGGAGGAGGAGTGGACGTCTGACACTGTGGCGGACTTGGAGGAGGAGGAGTGGCCTGACACTTTGCCGGACTTGGCGGACTTGCAGGAGTGGGAGTCTACTGACTCGGTGGCGGACTTCGACGAGGAGTCGGCTGATGCGGTGTCAGTGGCCTTCGAAAGATGATGCAATCCTTTTTCCATAGGATGACACGATGTTTGGCCTCTCCGAGAAAGCGCTCGTCGTCACCTCCAGGAATGTCAAGCTCTAGGTCCGAATATGGGTCCACCACCTCATCAACCAAGACACGAGCATAGCCCGCTGGAATCGGGTTGCAATGGAAGGTTGCCTTGGGGGGATTTGTAAAAGCAACGGCGTCCGCCACCTTCATGGATATGTTCTTCATTTTGACGTGTAGCTCGCAGTTAGTGTTATCCGTGATGTCATCCACGGGGTATCTATCCAGCATTGCGTCGTCTGGGGCGGAACCCACGCTGCTTCTCGGCATGGATGGGGCGGTGCTATCCAATGCTGGATCAGCCGCTAGCTGCTGCAGCTGCTGAGACCCCCTTTGCTGGCTAAGTGAGTCGATCTGCTCCTGCTGCCGCTGGAATTTGACTGCCAATTCCGCTTGACTTGCTTCTAGTCCTTGAAGGCGTTCATAGTCCCGCTTCCTCTGCTCCTCCTCCATCGTCCTCTTCTTATCCTCCGCAATCTTCTTTCTCGCACGGGTTCTGTAGTCGTTGTTCTAGTCTAAAAACCCCTCATACCACGGAATAGCACCCATGCCTCGTGTTCTTCCCGGGTGTTCAGGATTTCCCAGGGCACGCGTAAGCTCGTCGTTCTCTCTGTTGGGCTGGAACACCCCCGATCGTGCCTCTTCTATTGCAACAAGTATTGCATCGTCGGCTCCCTTCAGACTTGCCCTCGTCAAAACATTTCCTATCTTCGGGTCCAACTCCCCCCCATGCGCATAGAACCAAGTCCTGCACCTGGGGGCCAGCTCTTAGTAACCGGAGTGACACCTGCATCCTCCATCTCTTTCTCAGACTTATACCACTTAGGCATTGCCACCGCGATAGCCACCGCCCCAGCTTATGGAACTTATCCTTTTTTCGCATTCTTCTTGTTTATTCTCGACCGCCCTTAGCTAATTCCGAATCCTTGAATTTCACGAAATCGTCCCAATGAGCACGTTGGTTCTCTAGTGTTCCCTCGAATACTGGAGTCTTCCTTCCTCCCTTGACGTACTTGTCCCATTCATGATTCGTGTGGTTCTTGAATGCAACCGCCATCTTCCTAAGAGCAGCGTCCTTGACTTTCTGCACATCTGCTTCTCTGAAATGATCTGGTAGGGTGAAATGTTCCATGAGAGTATCCCAAAGCAGATCTTTTTGTTTTTTGTCGACAAAAGTAACATCTGGACGTGGAGCAGCGTCCTCTTTGTCTTTTTGTCTTTTGTCTTTTGCTGGCTCTCTCCATTCTTGAAGGGAGATCGGAGTTGGTCCTTCACAAGAACTCCATGACCGACGAACGAACTTGTCCGCAATCTTCTTAGGCGCTAATGGTTCGCCATTAGGTCTGATTGCCTCGATATTGTACTTTACGCCCTCCTTCAAATTTTTGTTCGGGCCTCGTTTCGTCCTTTTGTCTGAAGATTTGCTCGATCCGGATGGCTGAAAGAACAAAGATCGATTCGTTAATATATCTTCAAGTCATTTAAAACATGTGATGATCACCAGATGCTTGCTTATATAAATATATATACCTCGCCGGTCTTTGTTGTTTCAAGATCAACATTTTCTTCGTCATCATAATAATCATAGTTCATGACTTCATCAATTCGGTCGTCGCGATCGAATATCATATCACCCTCTCCGGTGTTGTTTAGAAATTCGGAGCCGTCATAATCTTCTTCATTCTGATTATCATCTGGCCCGTGAGGATGGTGTATCATATCGAACATGGCATGTTCTCCCTCTCTGCCGGTATTGTCCGCCATAGCTTTTATTTAACTAATCCAAAAGAAATATAAAAATAATTAGTATTCAAATTACATCGTCTCAAATAATAGATATAATCTTGAATACACCGTCTCGAATAATAGATATAATATCGGAAACATCGTCTCGAATAATAGATATAATCTCGAATACATCATCTCGAATAATAGATATAATCTCAAATACATCGTCTCGAATAATAGATATAATATCGAATACATCACTGGATAGGTAGCTAATAAAGATCGAATACTACAGAAGAATCTAGGACACTCATGTTCCTGCGGCCCGGGCGGTGGACACCCAAAGAGAAGGAACCTCACAGATCATAGCTGAAGTGAGATCCTCAAGAAACTGCCGGTATTGGAGAACCTGCCGCCTCTAACGCAACCATGTAGCGATGGACGTGCTCGTGCTCCTCCCTGACACGGCGACGTACCACCTCCGGCTGGGCCGGCTCCCTCCGCGCCGAAACTGGTCCACGCGAACGCCACCAAACGAGATCAGGGTCGACGATGGGACCCGGGGCCGGGTTCCTCATCGAGCGGCGTGCCCCTCCAGGCAGCACCTCCCAAAGGTTAGCCAGTGGAGCCCAGTCCCGGGCATGGGTTAGCCGGACGTCGTCGCGGAAGGGTCGACGGCGAGGATGCGGGCCGGGCATCGTCGAGAACAAATACTAGCTATATGCCCGCAAAAAGTAACATTTTTTTTAATGATTGGATTTTGATAACTAACATTTCTATATAACACTAATTATGCTACCATTGCATATGTCAAAATTCTATATGCTATTTCATACTAATTAAGCATCTAACACTAAAAACAGAAAAAACAACTTCTATACATCAATTAAAAAACAGAAAAACAACATTATATAAAAAAATTCCATACTAATTAAACACTAATTATATCCATCTAACATGCATTCATACATATATACTAGTGAAAAAACAATAATCTAAAAAATCTAAACTAATTAAACATACAAAATACGTATATACTAATATATACATGCATTCATACATATATACGTGTGTGTGTGTGTTCATCATGCTTGTGTGTGTGTATGGGGCTCGGGAGGGCGGCACCATGGTGGCCGCCGGGGCGAGGGAGAGGGTTAGAGGGGAGAGCTCACAGCAGGCGACGGCGACGGCGAGGCGACGGCCGGGCAGCCACGGGTCAGGCGTGACGCTGGGGCGGCGACGCAGGGACGGCGCGACGGGACGGCCCAGGGGCGACGGAGACGAGGGCGGCGACGGGAGAAGGGCGGCGACGGCGACGGGCGGCGACGGGACGGGCGGCGGCGGCGGCGACGGCGGCGGCGGGGATGCGAAGCGGCGGCAGCGACGGGTCGGTGACGGGACGAAGCGGCGGCGGTTCAATGGGGAAACAGAGGAAGAAACAGAGGAGAATGAAATTTTTCAAGTGTTGTATATATAGAAGGCACCTTTAGTACGGTTGGAGCCACCAACCGTACTAAAGGCAATTTTGGCCAGCCAAGCGGGCGGAAGCGACCCCTTTAGTACCGGTGGTGGCACAAACCAGTACTAAAGCCCCCCTTTAGTACCGGTTTGTGCCACGACCGGTACTAAAGAAGTCTTATTAGCAGCAGTGCGGTCTTGACAAGTTTAGTCCCACCTTGCTAGCCGAGGGGCGACCGCACTTGTTTATAAACCCCCTTGCGGTCGCTCTCTCGAGCTCCTCTCCAAAGCAGGCTTACTGGGCCTCGTGTTCTTTGTTGCCTCAGGCCCACTTGGCCTTTGGGCCTGCATCCCGCCCAACTACAGGTTGGGTTTCTAGTCGTATGCAGGCCGCTCTGGCCTAGTAGGCGGGCTTTTTTTCTGCTTTATTTATTTTTGTATTGTATTTTTGTGTATTTAGAGTTTCTTTGTGAATATTTTTGCTTTAGGTACAAAAAATTACAAACTTTCTGTTAGTGCCCGTAGTTTTCAAATTTGAATAGTTTAAATTTTGAATTATTTGAAATTAGTGTGAATCACTAGTTTGTGAATAACTTAACTTTAAAAATCAGTAAAGGCATGAAAGAATTTGTTTGCACATAAAATTTCTTCGCTTTCAAATGCCAAAACACATAACTACCCTAACTATTACAGAGATTCCCCTCGGGTGTGAAACACGTAAGAAAGTGATGATAGTGAAGCCGGTCACATCCCAGATCTTTGGGTGTGAAACTTTTTCTTCAAGGTGTCCCTTTGCGCCGTAACCATGGAAAATCTTCATCATTTAACGGGATGCTCGGGTCAATATTCACCGTGAATGGAGCAATTTCTTCAAACTTTTCATAATCTTCCGACTTGTCTGTCTTGTCATCCACTCCCACGATGTTTCTCTTCCCGTAAAGAACTATGTGCCGCTTTGGCTCATCGTGCGATGCATTCGCTTCCTTATCTTTTCTTTTTCTTGGCTTGGTAGACATGTCCTTCACATAGAAAACCTGTGCCACATCATTGGCTAGGACGAATGGTTCGTCTCGCATACGCAAGATTGTTGAGATCCACTGTTGTCATTCCGCATCATGGGTCTTCCGTTACCCGCCTCGTGTCATATTGACCCATTTGCACCAAACAAAGGGACCTTTAAACCACGCCGATAGTCAAGTTCCCATATGTCCTGTATATAACCATAATATGTTTCCTTTCCGCCTTGGTTTCGCATCAAAGCGGACACCACTGTTTTGGTTGGTGCTCTTCTTATCTTGGGTGATCGTGTAAAATGTATTACCATTTATCTCGCACTTTGAAAGTCATTATATTCAAGATGGTAACTGGGACAGCAAGTACATGTCATCTTCAATAGAGGTGTCATGCATGGTACGTGCTCGCAACCAGTGGGCGAAACTCCTGGTTTGTTCACGTGTAATCCAGTCATCGACCGCTCCGGTGTTTGGGCGTAGCAAATTCTTGTGTTCATCCATATACGGAGCCACCAAGGCGGAATTCTGTAGAACTGTAGTGTGCTTCAAAGAGAGAATGTCCGTCCATACATATTGTTTGTTCCTCCTAGCGTGCCTTTTCCATCCGGGCCTGCCCTTATGCCGCGATTCAGGAACACCAATCGGCTTAAGGTCAGGAATAAAGTCAATACAAAACTCAATGACCTCCTCATTTTGATGGCCCTTGGAGATGCTTCCTTCGGCCTAGCACGGTTATGAACATATTTCTTTAAGACTCCCATGAACCTCTCAAAGGGGAACATATTGTGTAGAAATACAGACCCAAAACGTTAATCTCTTCAAGATAGGTGAACTAGGACGTGCGTCATGATGTTGAAGAAGGATGGTGGGAACACCAACTCGAAACCGACAAGACATTGCACCAAATCATTATGTAACCTTGGTATGATTTCTGGATCGATTACCTTCGAGAGATTGCATTGAGAAATTCACATAGCTTCACAATGGCTAATCGAACGCTTTTCCGTAGAAGCCCCATCAATGCAACCGGAAGCAGCTTGCGTCATAATCACGTGGCAGTCATGAGACTTTAGGTTCGGAACTTTTTCTCTGCCATGTTTATTATTCCTTTATATTCGACGAAGCCGACGGTACCTTAATATCGAGCAGGCATTCAAAGAAGATTTCCTTCTCTTCTTTGGTAAGAGCGTAGCTTGCATGACCTCGATGTATGCCGCCTTCTCCGTGCATACGTTGCTGGTCCTCCGTGCCTCGGTGTATCTTCTGTCTTCCCATACATGCCCAAGAAGCCAAGCAGGGTCACGCAAAGATTCTTCGTCACGTGCATCACGTTGATTGCGGAGCGGACCTCTAGGTCTTTCCAATATGGCAGGTCCCAAAATATAGATTTCTTCTTCCACATGGGTGTCGTCCGTCGGTGTCCTTCGAACAGGTTGTCCGCCAGACCCTTTCCAAATATCACCTTCAAATCCTTGACCATATCATGTACATCAGCACCAAGACGGTGGCGAGGCTTCGTCCGTGATCCGCCTCACCTTTGAAATGCTTGCCTTTCTTTCTTACGGATGCCTGCTCGGAAGAAATCGACGATGTCCTGTGTACACATTCTTCTTACAACTATTCAAATATATACTGTCGGTATCATCCAAACGGTGCGTGCATCCGCGGTATCCCTTGTTTGTCTGTCCTGAAAGGTTATTGAGAGCAGGCCAATCATTGATGGTCACGAACAGCAACGCCTTTAGGTTAAATTCTTCCCCCATGTGCTCATCCCACGCGCGCACACTGTTCCATTCCACGCTTGTAAGAGTTCTTCAACTAATGGCCTTAGGTACACATCAATGTCGTTGCCGGGTTGCTTAGGGCCTTGGATGAGCACCGCATCATAATGAACTTCCGCTTCATGCACAACCAAGGAGGAAGGTTATACAAACATAGAGTCACAGGCCAGGTGCTATGGTTGCTGCTCTGCTCCCCAAAATGATTAATGCCATCTGCGCTTGCCAAACCATACGCTCCTTGCGTCATCTGCAAACTCCTTCCCATACTTTCTTTCGATTTTTCTCCACTGCGACCCGTCGTGGTACTCTCAACTTTCCGCCTTTCTTACGGTCTTCTTCGTGCCATCGCATCGCTTTGGCATGCTCTTTGTTTTGGAACAACGTTTCAACCGTGGTATTATAGGAGAATACCACATCACCTTGGCAGGAATCTTCTTCCGGGCGCCGCCCTTGACATCACCGTGGTCATTGCGGCTGATCTTATAGCGCAATGCACCACATACCGGCAAGCGCTCAAATCCTCGTACTCACCGCGTAGAGGATGCAATCATTAGGGCATGCATGTATCTTCTGCACCTCTAACCCTAGAGGGCGACAACCTTCTTTGCTTCAGACGTACTCTCGGGCAATTCGTTGTCCTTTGGAAGCATATTCTTTATCATTACCAAGAACTTTCCAAATCCCTTGTCGATACACCATTCTCTGCCTTCCATTGCAGCAATTCCAGTGTGGTGCCCAGCTTTTTCTTGTCACCCACGCAATTCGGGTACAACAATTTTTGTGATCCTCTAACATGCGCTGCAACTTCTTCTTCTCCAAATCACTTGCGCAGTTTCTCTTTGCATCGGCAATGGCCCGACCTAGATCATCAACGGCTCATCGATGCCTCTTCTTTAGCTTCTTCCCGCATTGTCGGCTCAGCTTCTTCCGCATTACCGCTCAGCTTCTTCCCCATTGTTGTATCATCGTATTCAGGGAACCCATGGCCAGGGATAGCTGTCGTCGTCCTCTTCTTCTTCATTGTCTTCCATCATAACCCCTCTTTCTCCGTGCTTGGTCCAAACATTATAGTGGGGCATGAAACCGACTCAAACAGGTGGACGTGAATGGTTCTTGACGAGAGTAATTGCGACCATTCTTACAGCCAGCACATGGACAAGGCATAAAACCATCCGCCCGCTTGTTTGCATCAGCCGCAGCGTAAAAGTGTGCACGCCCTCAACGAACTGGGAGAGCATCGGTCATCGTACATCCATTGCCGCTCATCTTCATTACACAACACCGAATAGACCAAATTAATACAAGTTCATACAACACTTAAATGCAACAAACAAATAACTCTCTAGCTAAAGCGTTTAAATGCAACAACAAATGCGATCAAGATCGCAACTAAGGTAACAACTGATCCAACAGCATAACGATACCAAGCCTCACTATCGATGGCATATTTTCTAATCTTTCTAATCTTCAAGCGCATTTTCTCCATCTTGATCTTGTGATCATCGACGACATCGGCAACATGCAACTCCAATTCCATCTTCTCCCCCTCAATTCTTTTCAATTTTTCTTTCAAGTACTCGTTTTCTCTTTCAATTAAATTTAACCTCTCAACAATAGGGTCGGTTGGAATTTCCGGTTCACATACCTCCTAGATAAAAATATCTATGTCAACTTGATGGGCATAATTTGTCATAAACACGAAATGCAACAAATAGTTTTAAAAGAGAATATACCACATCCGAATCATAACAAGGACGAGGGCCGACGGGGACGGATATCAAAACCATGGCACTATGTATAACAAACAACGTACGGGTAAGATAGTTATACGAGTAACTATATATCCAAATCACACAAACATCAATTTTTATATAAAATTTCATGAACAAGAGGCTCACCACAAGGTGGTGCCGGCGACGGGACGGTGCGGGCGGTCGACGGTGGTTACGACGGAGGTTTAGAAGGCACTAAGTAAAACACACCTACATATGCAAACTAAGTGTTATTTTTTACCTCAAATTGCATATAAATCAAATACTAGCACATATATATTTCCTCCCAAATTACTAAACTCACAAATTAATCGCTATATAAAGCATTGCAAGAGCTAATCTAGCAATGAGAGATGAAAGGACAAAGTTGCTAACCTTTGTGATCATTTGAATGGATGGGGGCCTTCAAATCTTGACAAATTTTGGGCAAAATGGGTGATGAGCTCGAGAGGAAGAGGGGAAGAACAGAGAGGAGAGGGGAAAGGGGAAGAACAGAGCGAGCTCGGGTGGACGAAGGGTTTATGTAGGAAGACCTTTAGTACCGGTTCGTGCCAAGAACCGGTACTAAAGGGCCTGGAGGGGCCCCAGTCTGACAACATCCTGCCACCACTCTCATTAGTACCGGTTCGTGGCACGAACCGGTGCTAAAGGTTAGCCACGAACCGGTACTAATGAAAGCGGTCCGGCTAGCCGTTGGAACCGGCACTAATGTATACATTAGTGCCGGCTCAAATTCAAACCGGCTCCTATTCTGATCGTTCGGGGATACGTAGGTATATATAGGAGGAAGGAGTACGTCGATGGAGCTCCGAGGGGCCCATGAGGTAGGGGGCGCGCCAAGGGGGGGCGCACCCTCCACCCTCGTGACCTCCTCAGGCACTGCTTGGAGTAGGGTCCAAGTCTCCTGGGTCACGTTCGGTTGGAAAATCACGATCCCGAAGGTTTCATTCCGTTTGGACTCCGTTTGATATTCTGTTTCTTCGAAATAGTGAAAAAGGCAAAAAACAGCAATTCTGGGCTGGGCCTCCGGTTAATAGGTTAGTCCCAAAAGTAATATAAAAGTGGAAAATAAAGCCCAATATAGTCCAAAACAGTAGATAAAGTAGCATGGAGCAATCAAAATTTATAGATACGTTGGAGACGTATCATTCGGCCAAGAATCTCCCGACAAGGAAAGAGACATTAATGAATTTAGCACATCACCCAAGAGTGCTGAAAAATATCCGCGGAGGTGAACTCCATGACCGGTGCCCAATCAGATTCGATAGGCACGGACATACGCGGTTCGGATCCTGTAGCCGGAGACGAGTCCGAGGGTCCGATGACACCATCCTCGTAGGAGGTGGGATCAGTGTCCGGCTCCAACGCCGATGAGTGTGCGGCCTCCGTGGCGGGGTCCATCCACCCGTCCTCGGAGGACGTGATTTGCTCCGGATTGATTCCCGGGGCTGCCGCAGGTGCGATCTCCCAAACACCGTCTGATGGCAGATCTAAGTCATGCTCGTCGCGACTGTTCGGCGTACCTGACATGGGCTCGAATCCGTCGAAGATCAAGTCTCCGTGGATATCGGCAGTATAGTTCAAGCTTCCAAACCTGACCTGATGGCCAGGGGCGTAGCTATCGATCTGCTCCAGGTGGCCAAGCGAGTTGGCCCGCAGTACGAAGCCGCTGAATACGAAGATTTGTCCGGGAAGGAAAACCTTCCCCGGACTGCATCGTTGAAGATGATTGAAAGAGCCATTAAGCCTTATCGCGACGACACAGTGGAACTCTCAATGAAAGCACCAATGTCGGTGTCAAACCGCGGATCTCGGTAGGGGTCCCGAATCGTGCGTCTAAGGCTAATGGTAACAGGAGGCGGGGGACACGATGTTTTACCCAGGTTCGGGCCCTCTCGATGGAGGTAATACCCTACTTCCTGCTTGATTGATCTTGATGATATGAGTATTACAAGAGTTGATCTACCACGAGATCGTAGAGGCTAAACCCTAGAAGCTAGCCTATGATTATGATTGGTGTTGTCCTATGGACTAAACCCTCCGGTTTATATAGACACCGAAGGGGGCTAGGGTTACACAGAGTCGGTTACAGAGAAGGGAATCTACATATATGAATTGCCAAGCTTGCCTTCCACGCAAAGGAGAGTCCCATCCGGACACGGGACGAAGTCTTCAATCTTGTATCTTCATAGTCCAACAGTCCGGCCAAAGTATATAGTTCGGCTGTCCGAGGACCCCTTAATCGCGGACTCCCTCACCGGGGGCCATAGGTTTCACTAGAGGCTTCTCTCTCGAAGAAAGCATATGGTGGGTGGACAAATTACTGTTGAGCAATTGATAGAAAAGCGCAAAGTTATGATGATATCTAAGGCAATGGTCATGAATATAGGCATCACGTCTGTGATAAGTAGACCGAAACGATCACTCCACACATCGACCGACTCCTGCCTGCATCTAGAGTATTAAGTTCATAAGAACAGAGTAACGCCGTAAGCAAGATGACATGATGTAGAGGCATAAACTAAAGTAATATGATATAAATTCTATCTTTTTTATCATTAATGACAACAATACAATACGTGCCTCGCTGCCCCTTCTGTCACCGGGAGAGGAGACCGCAAGATTGAACCCATCACAAAGCACTTATCCCATTGCAAGAAAAACCAATCTAGTTAGCCAAACCAAATCGATAGATCAAAGAGAAATACAAAGCTATCATAAACATGCATATAAGAATTCAGATAAGAGTCAAATAATATTCATAGATAATATGATCATAAATCCACAATTCATCGGATCTCAACAAACACACTGCAAAAGAAGATTACATCGAATAGATATCCTAGAACATCAAGGAGAATATTGTATTGAAGATCAAAGAGAGAGAAGAAGCCATCTAGCTACTAGCTATGGATTCTAGCTCTGTCGTAAACTACTCACACATCATTGGAAGGGCATCAAGGTTAATGTAGAGGCCCTTCGTGATCGAATCCCCCTCCGACAGAGTACCAGAAAAGGCCCCAAGATGGGATCTCACAAAGTCAGAGGCTTGCGGCGGCGGAAAAGTATTTTTTGGCTCTCGTTCTCATGTAGGGGGGATATTTGAGGATTTATAGTGCAGAGATTAGGGTTGGAAGAGCCACGAGGGGCCCACAAGCCCTGCCCCCCGGGGCGCGCCCCTATGGCTTGTGGCCGCTTCGTGGGTCTTCTTACCTCCTCTCCATGTCTCGTAGGTTTCTTCTGGTCCAAGAAAAATCAAAAGTTTTATTCCGTTTGGACTCCGTTTGATATTCCTTTCTTATAAAAGTCAAAAACAAGGAAAAACAGAAACTGGCACTAGACACCAGGTTAATAAGTTAGTCCCAAAAATGGTATATTATAGCATTTTAAGATAGATAATATAATAGCATGGAACAATAAAAAAATTATAGATATGTTGGAGACCTATCATTGAGCCTACCATATTTGGGTTTTTTGCCTGATAAATTAAATGCTAGTTTTATTTCGTGTCTATTGAAGCCAAAAATGTAATTGTTCTTGAACTGCCTATTCACCCCCCCCCCTCTCTAGGCGACATCCAGGCCTTTCAAAATGTCTATAGCCGAATGAAACAGTTATCACAGTCTGAATTCATTTGCAGCGTTACTAGAGCAAAATCGTTAGACCTCTTCATATTTATCAGAGCTAAAACCTCAGTTGAAGAACATGGCCGATCAAAATCCTAAGAAGAAGGTTTAGAAAGAAGGAAAGAAGAAAGAGCTCTTCGTCGTGTTTGAAATTTTGGATGAACTTTATGCTGGCTATTGCACTCCTGAAGAACCTGAAACAAAAACTCCAAGAGGTATTGGACGAAAGAATGGTTGAATTATGGCTATGTTACCAAGTGTTACATGGTAGCCTTTGCTATGAAGCGACCTATGATGGAATTAGGCATCAAAAAGTGTCCTCCGCCTGAAGAAGGTGTGAGAACAAACTTCAAAAGCATTTGTCGTGATGACGAATTTCCCACTAAATGGAACAAGCATCTGACCTAGTAGAGGAAAAATGACGAAAATGATGCTGAAGCTGCTGGTGTATCCTGAAGCTGGGCAAACTCACTAGCTCCAAAGAAGTCGCAGCCGAAGAAGAATGCCTCGAAGCATAAGCCTAGCGAAGCAAGCTCTTCAAGGCAAACAACTGATGCACCAAAATATTTGGTGCCAAAATCTTCAACCTACTACCTGCCAGCACACTACCGGCATCTCAGTTGGTTCTAGCAATACACATGCAGTTTCTGCAAGTGTCGCAGAGGTAGAACACCAAGTCCCCTGCTGATAGTAGTCCTCATCCTAGCCTGAAGAAACTGCTGGAGCCTCAGAAGGCTCTGACACACACTAGCTGAATTAGAGATATAGCTCAACATGATGTTGCTACCAAGAAATATGCAGTTCCTCTGCTACTTCACCCTAAACTACTCTTGTATTTCAATGACATTTGGTGCAGAGACCCATCAACACCACTGTCTGATATGAAAATTCCTCATGGGCCGAAACACATGATTGTTGAGTTCATGAACACCACTTGCGCGGCTAGATTTTTAAATATATCTACATACATGATTTTATATTTTTATATTATTTGCATGCAAGCATTTCCCTTGGTAAAAACACGTCCACTTGGGAGCAGAGAAGAGACCACATGTTCGATGTCTCTCCATGCACGACGCAACACGCACTCCTTCCAAACGTCACCAACGCATCAATATCTGATCCCAAGTTCCACTTCCACATTTACTCCCGATTGTATCATTTTCTCGCAGTTACTTGACATTCATACTAACAGATCGATTGAGGAGCCCAGAATTCTGTTGGGCCGCCTTCGATCTGTTACGGACCATGGTGAAGATGGGTGAAGGTGAGGGGAACGAGTGTGCAATGTCACTCACATTTCAAAATTGTGTGTTGTGGCATTGTTGACGCTTGTTTTTTATAATTAAACATTTTCACTTATATATATAACACTAAATCCACACAATTTTTCCAGTGATACAACATTTAGCAATACAACTTTAAGATTTTTTTTATTATTGTACCTAATGTATTAACCACATGCATTTTAGTTAAAATGCATTATTATACAATTTAAGCATTCATCATTACAAATGTAATGTTGCTAAATTAGAACCTCAATTTATTCTGAAATTATATTATTTTATAGTTGGTCTGAGATGTTTCATTGGACTGAACATTACCTAAATAGAAGCAAATAACTATTTTGTTGTTGAGAAAATCACATTCAATATATAGCATTTGGATGTACTATCTGTGTTTATCTATGGTGTTTTTTAAATACTCAATGAATTATTTACTATGTACCAGGCTAACAAATATCTTGATAGAGGATTGCATAGTCATATTGCCCAGCGGTTTCCGACCTGATAGGGTAACTGTTTTTTTCTTTTTGGCAAATTATAGGGAGCTGTAGATTGTATGAGATGGTTTGTCCTTGAATTTTTCTCTCGCATTTGTTAGCTGGCACTTCTCATCATTTTGTCCATTCATGTATCTCTTCAGAATAAACAAGTTCAAATAGGATATTGAGTCATGTGTCTATGTAAATTGGCCCTTGTGTTTGTAGCAAGGAGGCAATAAGTTAATTATCATTAAGTAATCAAGAGGTTCCGCTCAGTCTTGAATAATTAAGCAACTAAAACAATATGAATTCTATTTTGCCAGCTAAATGAAACTATGCATAGGTGCAAGTGAACTCCATAGGTGGTAAACATGTGATGAGAAGGTGTTACATTTAGATGAACCAACCATCACATGATACAATGCATGTTTGAAAAATGAAATTTTTATTGTTTCAAAAAAAGTGTAAATGTTCCCAAGACACATGTCTACAATCTCTAGAAAAATCTACTCTAAATTATCAATATGAATGGAGTGGATTTTTCTTTTTTTGTTTCTTCAAATAGATTTGGAATTTGGATTTGATTTTTTATTGATAGTAGATATATGTCTGAACATTGAAAACAAATTCAATTGTTTGAAACATGCAAATTTTGATTTTTTTTCTGTGGCATGCTATCACATGATATCTTCCCAAACATGTGGTACCCATAAGCTGAAGTATGATAAAATAGGCTAAACCAATACTCCCTCTATTTTAAAATAATTGAAGTTCTCAATTTGTACTAAGTCAAACTTATTTATGGTTGACAAACCCATGGAAAAATATGTAAGATCTACAACATGAAATACACATAGTACGAAAACATATTTCATAAAACATTTCACGAGACTAATTTGATGTTCTCAGTCTTAACATATGCTGCAAACTTGAAGAAATTTAAACAAGTTTAACATGCACTACTAGGGAAAACGTTATACACAGAATCTTACCAGCAGCGCGGCTTAAAATAAGGCGCTACTACTACTTAGCAGTAGCACGCGGACTCAAACCGCGCTACTGATACCCTTATAGCAGTAGCGCGTTACGAGAAAACAACGCTACTACTAATATTACCACGACGTTGCCGCCAGACTAGGTATAGTAGTAGAGCCGGTTTTCTAAACGCGCTGCTGCTATTGAACTTAGCAGCAACACTTTTCTCCAACACTCGTTGTTGCTAAGTTTAGTCCACTCGTTGCATCTAAGTTTAGTCCCCTCTCGCTCCGCGAACAGGGTGTTTACCACCTTAAATACGTTACTTCTCAAACCATCACAACCACTTGGTCTTCACTGAACTCTATGTGTAGGATCTGTGGCCGCAATAGGAATCATCGCGGATTCT
Source organism: Aegilops longissima (assembly GCA_021605205.1). Classification (NCBI taxonomy): domain Eukaryota; kingdom Viridiplantae; phylum Streptophyta; class Magnoliopsida; order Poales; family Poaceae; genus Aegilops; species Aegilops longissima. The sequence goes on from CM038676.1 coordinate 655,465,090, forward strand.
TAAACCGGGGAAGATTCCTATAGACAATTTAGATTCTACACAAAAAGATGATTGATGACCAATGTATTTTTTTTTACATGCTTAGCCTTAGCTTAGCAGTAGCGCGTTTTGCAGAAGGCGCTACTGGTACAGGCATAGCAGTAGTGTGTCTCGGGTTAAAAGCGCTACTGCTATGGAGTTCAGCAGTAGCGCTTTATCCTATCACGCGCTACTGCTAAACACCACCTATCCTCCCCAACTGGCCGCCCCCACTCTCCCTCTCCACTCTCACTCTCACCCGCACCCCCCGTCGTCTGCCGCCGCCGCCGTTCCCCGACCATCGTCGTCGCCCGCCCCCGCCGACGCTCCTGCTCCTCCTCCACTGAGGTAGTCCCTCCATCCCTCCTCCCTCCTCCTCCTCCCTCCTTCCTACCGCACCACTCCCTCCTCCTCCGGCCGCCCCCTCCTTCCTTCTCCCTCCTCCTCCGTCCAAGCCCTCCGCCGGTAGCCCTCCTCCCCCTCCTCCTCTCTCCTCCCTCCTCCCACCCCTCCTCCCTCCTCCTCCTCCCTTCTCCCATCGCCCTCCTCCCCCTTCTCCTCTCTATTTTTACTGTTTCTTACTGTTTTTTTACTGTTTTTAGTAAGTGTTTAATATAAATAGTTTATTTAGGAAGTGCTTACGAGAACTAGTTGAATTAGTAAGAAAATTAATTATTTTTATTTATAGTAAGTGCTTAGTTGAACTAGTTAAATTAATAGAACTAGTTTATTTTTAGTAAGAAAATTTAGATATATGAGAGTTGATCATCTAATTAAAATTTTACTATAGAACTAGTTTATTTTTAGTAAGAAAGTTAATAGAACTAGTTTATTTTTAGTAAGTGCTTAGTTGAACTAGTTGAATTAATAGAACTAGTTGAATTTATGTCATTATCACTTTGTCATCAAAGAATGCTATACGAGATTTGATGATCTTATTAAAATTTTACTCGGTGGAATATGCAGGCTTTGCAAAGTCGTGTCTCCTTGGAGTGATCGTCATCCGAGCTACCTCAACACCCGAGTCGGTGAGCTAAAAGTACACCTCCTCCTTGTCCACTCCTCGGTGTTGAATAGAGTAGAACTAGGGTATTTAGTTATGCTTCTTAACCAAATGAAACGTTCGGGTTATAACATATATTGAAATGTTTTTGTCAATATTGAACCATTGAAATGCAATGAGCACCGATTTATGCTCATGTGCGAAGTGTTGATTCATTTCTGAGTGGCCTATGTTTTGCTAGAGTGTTGATTCATTTCCGTTCTGACAAATTTCAGGCGCTCGATATGTCCTATTTTAGCAAAGGTCATGCTGGAGTTTTTCGTGAATTTAAGCATGACTTGTGCTAGAATATGTAGGAAATATCAAGTGCCCCGGATTTGCTAGAAAGAGAATTAAACGACATTTCGAGTTGGTTTTAAGTCTGTTGGGTCTCCATAGATGACAGTCAAAAAATCAGTGAGGGAGAGTCTCCACCATATATGAGAGAAGAAGAATGTCGACTATTGTCGTGGGGTCACTTCTCCTTCTCTTTGTGCTAGACCTTTGTTATGCACTAGGGGAAAAAGGAGTAGCGACCATCATCGACAGTCGAAAAATCGGTGAGGGAGTGTCCACCATATATGAGAGAAGAAGAATGCCGGCTGTTGTCGTGGGGGTTGCTTCTCCTTCTTTTCCTTGTGCTAGATATTATTAATGCACTAGGGAAAGGAGGAGTAGCGACCATCACCGACGGTCGCAATATCAAAGAGGGAGTGCCCACCATATACGTGAGATGAGAGTTTAGGAACACTACTAGGAAAAGGCCTACTAATGGCGCATTACCAGTGCGCCATTAGTATCACGCCACTAGAATTTTTTACTAATGGCGCACCAGGCAGTGCGCCATTAGTTTTGCCCACAGTGTGCCACTAGTGTCTTCTATACTAATGGCGCATCACATGGTAGTGCGCCATTAGTAACAATTTTTTTAATTTTTTTCCTTAATCTCAGGTCACTATTTCACCTATGAGATATCCAACACCTATATATACAACAAGCATCCATATAACAATCATAGCCAACACACAAGTTCCATCATATATACATACATAGCCAACACACAATTTCCATCATATATACATACATAGCCAACACACAAGTTCCATCATATATACATACATAGCCAACACATAGTTCCATCGTTACATATTACAAAAGTTTCACATTGTTCATCCAACACAGTTATCCATCAATTCACAAAAGTTTCACATTGATACAAAATAAAAACACAAATGGAAAAGAAGCACTCCATCCACGCAAGCTTCCGTCAATTAAATCAAATATGCAAAATGATAAACAAGAAGTTAGAAGAAGAAAAAGAAGAAGACTAGAAGAATACTAGAAGAAGAAGAAGACTAGAAGAAGAATAAGAAGAGTTTTGGAAAAGAAAAAGAATAAGAAGAAGACTATAAGCTTATTATGTAAACTTGATCATTTTGTGCTAACATAAGTTATTTTGGAGCTAACCTATAGGAAACTAAGCATATAAGCTCTAAGTTAGTATATTAGAGCCAACTTAGGTAAAATGAAGCTAACCTATGTCATTTTGGAAAAGAAGAAGAATAAGAAAAGACTATAAGCTTATTATGTAAACTTGATCATTTTGTGCTAACATAAGTTATTTTGGAGCTAACCTATAGGAAACTAAGCATATAAGCTCTAAGTTAGTATATTAGAGCCAACTTAGGTAAAATGAAGCTAACCTATGTCATTTTGGAAAAGAAGAAGAATACTAAAAAGACTATAAGCTTATTATGTAAACTTGATCATTTTGTGCTAACATAAGTTATTTTGGAGCTAACCTATAGGAAACTAAGCATATAAGCTCTAAGTTAGCATATTAGAGCCAACTTAGGTAAAAATGAAGCTAACCTATAGGAAACTAAGCATATTAGAGATAACATAGGTAACTAATATATATATATATATATATATATATATCATTTTGGATAACTAACCTATAGGAGATCTGACATACCTGACAAAGTTCAGTTCTCATGCATTGTTCTTCTCCTTCTCCTTCTCCTTCCTCTCCTTGATGCGCCAAGAGCGGCGAGGCGGTGGAGGCAGTGGAGGCAGTGGGATGTAGTCTTCTACCACAATTGGCGTGGTCATGTCGCCCAGCTGTGGGATCGCCGGCGCCACCACCGGTGCGTGGTCATTGTCAGGCACCACCACCATCGCGAGGCCACCTTCAGGCACGACCATCGCTAGGTCATCCTCAGCCACCTCCATCTCTTGCCCATGGTCAGCCACCACCATCTCTTGCCCTTGGTCAGCCACCACCAGCGCTAGGTCATCCTCAGCCTGATGCCCATCGTCATCCTGCAGGTCCTCATCCTCACTCTGCTCCTCTTCTCCCGCACTCCAGTCCGGATCATCCTTCTTGTTGTGTATGCTGCTGCCAGAATCGCTGCTGCTTTCGCTACAGCCAGAATCGCTGCTGCTTTCGCTACAGCCATAGTCGCTGCTGCTTTGGCTGTAGTCAGTGTCGCTGCTGCTGCTCCCATTACCTGTCCAAAATGCAACAATGACCGTTAACAATCGATATGAGACAAAGCCAAATGTAGAGGAATAAGAAGAGGCAGAACGTACCGGCATCATCATCGGCAACATAGCGCATGCGACACATAGTCGTGTTGAACACCTTCACGATGAGCATGGTGGCGTCGTCGTCGTACCTGAAGAGAAGGAAGTACCCCAGCCGCAGGTCGTAGGCACGGTAGAACTTCTCCCACCCACGAGACAAGTACATGTGGCCCTTCTTGATCACCAACTCCACATCCCACTGCCTACGAAACCCGCTGCCGGCCTGTCGCAGCTTCACATTATTTGGCGGATCTTCACCCATCAGCATGTTCATAAAACTGTCAGGCAGCCTCTGCAGTTTGGGACAATGAGTGATGTAGCAAACAACAGATATCATAATGAGATGGGTGAAGGGGAGATCTCTCGTTTTATATACATGTGTCATGGATGATACTGAAGTCTCAAGTATGATAGTGAAGAACTCGGAAGCATCCAACTCGTATTGTGGTGTCGCAGATCGGCGGTGGCTGCTTCCCGCCATCTCTGATAAGCAGCAGAAGAGACCAATTAGTACCCTTACAACATATCATAAAACATGCATGATAACAGGCATTAGTCACAAGTACCCTATATGTCCTATTTTTAGCAAAGTCATGCTAAAATTCACGGAAAATTTCAGCATTACCTTTGCTGAAAATAGGACATATGGAGTACCCGAATTTGCCGGAACGGAAGTTAATCGACATTCCGGCAAACTCAAGGGCCTCTCGGGGTACCTGCAAATTCATCACGACACAATGGTCGGAGACAAGACCCAGCAAACTAGCACCACAATGTGCCTCTACTTTCATATGGATGAAAAGGCAACAGACCATATGGTCCTCTGCTTTCATATGGACACAGAAAGAATAGAAAGTTTGCTGCCTATTTAAACACAGAAACAAAACACTACTTGAAACTTCTTCTACATTTGGACCATGGCAATTTACTTTCATGGAGCATGACAAATGCATTTTACGGATCGTGGCATTGTTTTTACTATATGCACCATGGCAAATTTCTTTTCTTTTTGCAACATGGCAAATTTCTTTTGCACCGGGCCATGGAAAATATAGTCTATGCATCATGAAAATTATAGTGTATGGATCATGGAATTTTTTATTCTACATTTTTATTCTATGGATCATGCCAGGAAATTATAGTCTATGCATTTTTTTTAATCTCTGGATCATGATCCAACAAAATTGCCATCTCCCATGGCAAATATAGCCTATGCATCATGGAATTTATACTACTGCAACCACTACTGCAACCACTGCAACCACCATCTCCCATGGCAAATATAGCCTATGCATCTCCCATGGCAAAATTATAGTCTATGCATTTTGAATTTTTGCCATGCTTTTCTTAGGAATCAAATATGTTCGTAAACCTTGCCATTGTAAAAAAAATATGGTGCACAAGGCATGGAAGATGGTGCACAAGGCATGGAAGATGGTGCACAAGGCATGGAAGTTCCGCTTAGTTAAACACAATGCATATGCAAGAAACCAAATCTAATTGATCTCACATGACTCTGCTACATTGCAATTAATCCTGAGGATGGTTTGAAAACTGCACCGTACCTCAACTGAGCCCGCATGAAAATTTCTGTCAGCCCAACCTCAACTGAACCCATTTAAAAAATTAACAACCAAACTTAAACCAAACCCACCAGATATTTTCACCGAACTGAACTAAACCGAGTGCCCATCTATGGGTTAAACCCATTTACTGATTGGGTTGAAAATTGTTTGCTCTAATGGGTCAAGACATAGACGAACCCATTCACCGAACTGAACTACACATACCAACATAGAGGAACCGACCCAAGGAACCCGGTTATAGCAAAACCATTCTCAAATTTAATTGCAATTATCTAATTGTAAGATGTTGTGCACACAATAAAACATGCATAGCATACAAGAAGAGAGCAGTAAAGAATTTGCATAAGTTTGGATCAAGAATTACCTTCAACCTGGGAGAAGAACACCACTGCAATCTGGGAGAAGATTACCACTGCAACCACCAGTACACCACCGCAATCTCGGACAAAACAGCAGGTCAACCTGCGAAATAAAAACCAGCAGAGGATCAGGTCAACCTGCCAGCAATCACCATGCACATATTCTTTCAGACCGACAGTACCAGAAAGTATTTGACTGAAATTACGTATTCTCAAATTGTGCAATTAAGCACAAAGGAATCCTAAAAACATAAAAGCATAGCAAGGCCAGAAATCTCAAAATGAAACAACACAATCAGCCTAAGGAACACAAGTTTAAGTTAGTCCAGTTGCAAAATTCATCAAAATGCAGCTGTCTACAATCACAGAGTCTTTCGACATGAGTGCTTGTGATTCTTCCTATATGACATAATATGCAATCACAGTATCAAGCCATAGCTACAATTCACCAATCACCATACAGAACAGGACTAACCAGCCAAGTTTAACATAGCACCAGGGATGTCAAACAGCAGAACAAGTAAAACAAGTGCAGGTGTCAGCACGATAACATGATTAATTTGGGGGAGATTATCCATACTAATCATAAAGATTTTTAACATGACTGAAATACCACCGAATGGAAATGAGATACCCATCATGGCACATTGCATCACGATTTAAGCTACTAATCTAATCTAACTATGAACTGTGATGTGCATCATTATGCATCACAAAACCCACTGGATAAGTTTGCATCACTGCAAATTAGAGATGGGAAGGTAGCAGGCGGCAGAGGTCCGAGACGACGGCAGCGCCGAGCAGCCCACCACGGACGCCGCGATGGGGATTAGGGCTGGTGGTGGGGGGCGGCGTGGAAGGCGCGGGCTTTGGAGGGGGAGCGCGGCGGGTGGCGGCGAGCCGGGGAGCTTCAGACTTGGGGGCGGGGCTGACGGCGGGGAGGAGGGTGGAGGGGAGGTGGAGGGCGCGGCGGTGTCGGCTGCGGGAGTGGCATTGGTGCGCCTGGGGGTGGCCGGCGCGGGCACGGCACGGGGTGGGGAAGATGGCCGGAGAGAGAGGTGCCAGCGAGGAGATGGACGACACTGACCTAGGAGGGGAGGGGTCTGGCGATGGCCGCGGCTAACACGGCGGCGAGGCTCGGGATCTGGCGGAGAAGGCGAGCGGGGGAAAGGGCGGGCGAGCACGGTGGCGCGGCGATGACCGGGCGGCGGAAGGAGGGGGCGGCGGAAGGAGGGGCGCGCGTGTGGCGGCGGGAAGAAGTGAATCTGGCGAGGGTGTGGGACTGCCGAATTAGCTAGGGGGCAAGATTACTACTGGCGCACCCACTGGCGGTGCGCCATTAGTATGTTTTTTTTATTTTTTTCCATAAGTAATTTTTTTTATTATTTTTTGTTGCATCTAATAATTTTTTAGAAAATGAATATGAAAATGAAACAGTAATAATTTTTTAAAAAAATATCATCAAATTTGTTATTTGAAAATATTTATGAATATGAAAAAATATCATCAAATTTATTATTTGAAAATATCATCAAATTTTTTATTTGAAAATATAATCAAAATTGTTTTTTATTTTTAGTTGCATTCATTTGTGACGGTGGAGCGGGGGAGGGTGCGGGGTGTCGGCGGCGGTGGTGGAGCGGGGGAGGGTGCGGGGGCATCATCTTCCAGGGGTGCGCCATAAGTACATCCATAGCAACGGTGCACCATCAAGGGGTGCGCCATAAGTAATTTAATCTAGCCCGACTTGTCAGGTTATATACCACCTAACCCTATCTACAACAGAACCCGCCCACTAGCCTGATTGGTCAGTACGCAGCACACACATCAGGAGGTCCTGGGTTCGATTCCCAGGCTACCCAATATTTTTTTTATGCATTTTAAATCCTGTTTGATATTTATTTGTGTTTAAATATGTTCAAACTTGTTTAAATCATAACAGTAATATTTCTTATAAAAACAGTAATAGTTTTTTAGAAAATATGTTCAAATTTGTTACTTGAAAATATCATCGGCGGTGGTGGAGCGGGGAGGTGCGGGGTGCCGTTGGCGGTGGAGCGGGGAGGTGCGGGGGGCGGGTGCTCGTCGGCGGAGGTGGAGCGGGAGGGTTGCGGTGGGTCGTCGGCGGTGGAGCTAGAGGGAGGTGCGGGTGGGATCGAGATCGAGATCAAAGAACCCGCCCACTAGCCCGACTGGTCAAGACGCAAACACACACACCAGAGGTCTGGGTTCGATTCCTGTGCTCCCAATATTTTTTATGCATTTTAAATCCTGTTTGATATTTATTTGTGTTTAAATATGTTCAAACTTGTTTAAATCATAACAGTAATATTTTTATAAAAACAGTAATAATTTTAAAATATATGTTCAAATTTGTTACTTGAAAATATCATCGGCGGCGGTGGAGCGGGGAAGGTGCGGGGGTGCCCGTTGGCGTGGGAGGTGCGGGGACCGGGTGCTCGTCGGCGGTGGAGTGGGGAGGTTGCAGTGGGTCGTCGGCGGCGGTGGAGCTAGCGGGGAGGTGCGGAGGTGCCGTTGGCGGCAATGGGGCGGGGGGTGCGGGCGCCGGGTGCTCGTCGGCGGTGGAGCGGGGAGGTTTATGTGGCTCGTCGGCGACGGTGGAGCTAGCGGGGAAGGGTGCGGGTGGGATCGAGATCGAGATCAAAAAGTGTCCATGAAAATATATACTAATGGCGCACTTTGACACGGTGCGCCATTAGCAGTTTTGCAAAAAAGTAAAAAAAAAACTATATACTAATGGCGCACTGTTTATAAGGTGCGCCATTACTTGTTAGAACTAGTAATGGCGCGCTTTGACATCATGCGCCATTAGAATGTATGGAAAAATGGAAAAAAAAATTCAATACTAGTGTCGCACCGTGCGCCTGGTGCGCCATTAGTGTCTTCCACACTAATGGCGCACCACCAAGCGGTGTGCCATTAGTATATAATAGTGGCGCACTGCTTACCTGGTGCGCCATTAGTATCAATCCTATCTATAGCCCTTTTCCTAGTAGTGGAAGGAAGACTCGACAGACCTAAAGTCAACCCGCTGCATATTGAGTAATAGTGATATGTGCATTGAGTAATAGTGATCTGTGTGTAAAGTGCTTAATAGAACTGGTTTATTTATAGTAAGTGGTTAATATATTTTGTTTATATTTTGTTTATTTATAGGAAATGTCTGACGACGAAAGGGAATTCGGTATGTGCGAATACTGCGAAGACGAGTGTGGCCTGTGCGACGGGCCTCACCTAGTTGATGGTAGGCGCTTCAGCATCATGCTGGATGAGACCTTCGTGCTGGAGAACGTTGCAGAAAATTAAATTTTTCCTACGGTTTCACCAAGATCCATCTATGAGTTCATCTAAGCAACGAGTCAAGGGAGTGAGTTTGCATCTACATACCACTTGTAGATCGCGTACGGAAGCGTTCGAGGGAGCGGTGATGATGGAGTCGTACTTGACGTGATTCCGATCACCGATGACCAAGTGCTGAACGGACAGCACCTCCACGTTCAACACACATACGGTACGGGTGACGTCTCCACGTCTTGATCCAGCAAGGAGGAAGGAGAGGTTGAGGAAGACAGCTCCACCGGCAGCACGACGGCGTGATGATGGTGGAGAAGCGATCTCGGCAGGCTTCGCCGAGCACACAACGGAGGAGGAGAGGTGTTGGGAGGGAGGGCTGCGCCTTGGCTTGTGGTGCGGCTGCCTCCCTCACCCCTCTATTTATAGGGGGAAGGGAGAAGGGGGCCGGCCCCTCTAGATGCATCTAGAGGGGGGCGGCGGCCAAGGGGAGGGGGGACTTGCCCCCCAAGCAAGGGGGGCGCCCCCTCTAGGGTTCCCCCCCAAACCCTAGGCGCATGGGCCCAAGGGTGGGGCGCGCCCAGCCCACCAGGGGCTGGCTCCCTCCCCACGCAGCCCAAGTGGCCCCCCGGGAGGGGTGGCCCCTCCCGGTGGACCTCCGGAACCCTTCCGGTGACCCCGGTACAATACCGATATGCCCCGAAACTTTTCGGGTGTCCGTTTGACAACTTCCCATATATAAATCTTTACCTCCGGACCATTCCGGAACTCCTCGTGACGTCAGGGATCTCATCCGGGACTCGAACAACATTCGTAATCACATACAAGTCTTCCTAATAACCCTAGCGCCACCGAACCTTAAGTGTGTAGACCCTACGGGTTCGGAGACATCTGCGACATGACCGAGACGCTCCTGTGTCAATAACCAACAGCGGGATCTGGATACCCATGTTGGCTCCCACATGCTCCTGGATGATGTCATCGGATGAACCACGATGTCGAGGATTCAAGTAACCCCGTATACTATTCCCTTTGTCAGACGGTATGTTACTTGCCCGAGACTCGATCGTCGGTATCCCAATACCTCGTTCAGTCTCGTTACGCAAGTCACTTTACTCGTGCCGTAATGCATGATCCCGTGACCGGACACTTGGTCACTTTGAGCTCATTATGATGATGCACTACCGAGTGGGCCCAATGATACCTCTCCGTAATATGGAGTGACAAATCCTGTCTCGATCCGTGTCAACCCAATGACACTTTCGGAGATACCTGTAATGCACCTTTATAGTCACCCGATTCGTTGTGACGCTTGGTACACCCAAAGCACTCCTACGGTATCCGGGAGTTACACGATCTCATGGTCTAAGGAATAGATACTTGACATTGAGAAAGCTCTAGCAAAACGAACTACACGATCTTGTGCTATGCTTAGGATTGGGTCTTGTCCATCACGTCATTCTCCTAATGACGTGATCCCATTATCAACGACATCCAATGTCTATAGTCAGGAAACCATGACTATCTATTGACCAACGAGCTAGTCAACTAGAGGCTCACTAGGGACGTATTGTGGTCTATGTATTCACACATGTATCACGATTTCCGGATAATACAATTATAGCATGAATAAAAGACAATTATCATGAACATGGAAATATAATAATAATGCTTTTATTATTGCCTCTAGGGCATATTTCCAACAGTCTCCCACTTGCACTAGAGTCAATAATCTAGTTACATTGTGATGAATCGAACACCCATAGAGTTCGGTGTTGATCATGTTTTGCCCATGAAGAGGTTTAGTCAACGGATCTGCGACATTCAGATCCGTATGCACTTTACAAATTTCTATGTCTCCATCCTGAACATTTTCACGGATGGAGTTGAAGCGACGCTTGATGTGCTGGTCTTCTTGTGAAACCTGGGCTCCTTGGCAAGTGCAATAGCTCCAGTGTTGTCACGAGAAAAGTTTGATCGGCCCGACGCATTGGGTATGACTCCTAGGTCGGTGATGAACTCCTTCACCCAAATTGCTTCATGCGCTGCCTCCGAGGCTGCCATGTACTCCGCTTCACATGTAGATCCCGCCACGACGCTCTCGCTTGCAACTGCACCAGCTTCTCGCTCCACCATTCAACATATACACGATCCGGTTTGTGACTTAGAGTCATCAGATCTGTGTCGAAGCTAAGCGTCGGCGTAACCCTTCTGACGAGCTCTTCGTCACCTCCATAAACGAAAACATGTCCTTTGTCCTTTTCGGTACTTCAGACATTCTTGACCGCTGTCCAGTGTTCCTTGCCGGGATTACATTGGTATCTTCCTACCAAACTTACGGCAAGGTTTACATCAGGTCTGGTACACAGTATGGCATACATAATAGATCCTATGGCTGAAGCATAGGGGATGACACTCATCTCTTCTTTATCTTTTGTCGTGGTCGGGCATTGAGCTGAGCTCAATCTCACACCTTGCAATACATGCAAGAACCCCTTCTTGGACTGATCCATTTTGAACTTCTTCAAGATCTTATCAAGGTATGTGCTTTGTGAAAGACCTATGAGGCGTCTCGATCTATCTCTATAGATCTTGATGCCTAATATATAAGCAGCTTCTCCAAGGTCCTTCATTGAAAAACACTTATTCAAGTAGGCCTTAATGTTGTCCAAGAATTCTATATCATTTCCCATCAAAAGTATGTCATCTACATATAATATGAGAAATGCTCTGAGCTCCCACTCACTTTCTTGTAAACGCAGGCTTCTCCATAAGTCTCAGATAAACCCAAACGCTTTGATCATTTCATCAAAGCGAATGTTCCAACTCGAGATGCTTGCACCAGCCCATAAATGGATCGCTGGAGCTTGCATACTTTGTCAACATTCTTAGGATCGACAAAACCTTCCGGCTGCATCATATACAGCTCTTCCTTAAGATAACCGTTAAGGACGCTGTTTTGACGTCCATCTGCCATATCTCATAATCATAGTATCGGCAATTGCTAACATGATTCGGACGGACTTAAGCTTCGCTACGGGATAGAAAGTCTCATCGTAGTCAATCCCTTGAACTTGCCGATAACCCTTAGCGACAAGTCGAGCTTTATAGATGGTGACATTACCATCCGCGTCCGTCTTCTTCTTAAAGATCCATTTGTTTTCTATCGCTCGCGATCATCGGGCAAGTCAGTCAAAGTCCATACTTTGTTTTCATACATGGATTCTATCTCGGATTTCATGGCTTCTAGCCATTTGTTGGAATCTGGGCCCGCCATCGCTTCTTCATAGTTCGAAGGTTCACCGTTGTCTAACAACATGATTTCCAGGACAGGCTTGCCGTACCATTCTGGTGCGGAACGTGTCCTTGTGGACCTACGAAGTTCAGTAGCAACTTGATCCGAGGTACCTTGATCATCATCATTAATTTCCTCTTCAGTTGGTGTAGGCATCACAGGAACATTTTCCTGAGCTGCACTACTATCCTGTTCAAGAGGTAGTACTTCATCGAGTTCTACTTTCCTCCCACTTACTTCTTTCGAGAGAAACTCTTTTTCCAGAAAGGATCCTTCTTGGCAACAAAGATCTTGCCTTCGGATCTTAAGTAGAAGGTATACCCAATGGTTTCTTTAGGGTATCCTATGAAGACGCATTTTTCCGACTTGGGTTCGAGCTTTTCAGGTTGAAGTTTCTTGACATAAGCATCGCATCCCCAAACTTTTAGAAACGATACTTAGGTTTCTTCCCAAACCATAATTCATACGGTGTCGTCTCAACGGATTTAGACGGTGCCCTATTTAAAGTGAATGTAGCTGTCTCTAGAGCGTATCCCCAAAATGATAGCGGTAAATCAGTAAGAGACATCATAGACCGCACCATATCTAATAGAGTGCGATTACGATGTTCGGACACACCGTTCTGTGAGGTGTTCCAGCGGCGTGAGTTGTGAAACGATTCCACATTTTCTTAAGTGTGTACCAAATTCGTGACTTAAATATTCTCCTCCACGATCCGATCGTAAGAATTTTATCTTTCGGTCACGTTGATTCTCTACTTCATTCTGAAATTCCTTGAACTTTTCAAAGGTCTCGACTTGTGTTTCATCAAGTAGACATACCCATATCTACTCAAGTCATCTGTGAGAGTGAGAACATAACGATATCCTCCGCGAGCCTCAACGCTCATTGGACCGCACACATCGGTATGTATGATTTCCAACAAGTTGGTTGCTCGCTCCATTGTTCCGGAGAACGGAGTCTTGGTCATCTTGCCCATGAGGCATGGTTCGCATGTGTCAAATGATTCATAATCTAGAGACTCCAAAAGTCCATCAGCATGGAGCTTCTTCATGCGCTTGACACCAATGTGACCAAGGCGGCAGTGCCACAAGTATGTGGGACTATCGTTATCAACTTTACATCTTTTGGTATTCACGCTATGAATATGTGTAACACTACGCTCGAGATTCATTAAGAATAAACCATTGACCATTGGAGCATGACCATAAAACATATCTCTCATATAAATAGAACAACCATTATTCTCGGATTTAAATGAGTAGCCATCTCGCATTAAACGAGATCCAGATACAATGTTCATGCTCAAACTTGGCACCAAATAACAATTATTAAGGTTCAAAACTAATCCCGTAGGTAAATGTAGAGGTAGCGTGCCGACAGCGATCACATCCACTCTGGAACCATTCCCGACGCGCATCATCACCTCGTCCTTCGCCAGTCTCCGCTTATTCCGCAGCTCCTGCTGTGAGTTACAAATATGAGCAACGGCACTGTATCAAATACCGGGAGTTACTACGAGTAATGGTAAGGTACACATCAATTACATGTATATCAATTATACCTTTGGTGTTGCGGCCTTCTTATCCGCTAAGTATTTGGGGCAGTTCCGCTTCGAGGACCCTTCCCTTGCAATAAAAGCACTCGGTCTCGGGCTTGGGTCCATTCTTTGACTTCTTCCCGCAATCGTCTTACGGTAGCGGCAACATCTTTGCCGTCCTTCTTGAAGTTCTTCTTACCCTTGCCCTTCTTAAACTTAGTGGTCTTATTGACCATCAACACTTGATGTTCTTTCTTGATTTCAACCTCTGCTGACTTCAGATTGAAAATACTTCAGAATGGTCTTCACCATCCCCGCATATTGTAGTTCATCACAAAGCTCTTGTAGCTTGGTGGGAGCGATGAAGGATTCTGTCAATGACCGCCTCGTCCGGAGGTTAATCTCCAGTGGGACAAAGTGGTTGTACAACCTGACATTTTGAGTATGTGCTCACCGACAGAACTGTTTTCCTCCATCTTACAACTATAGAACTTGTCGGAGACTTCATATCTCTCGACCGGGCATGAGCTTGGAAAACTAGTTTCAGCTCTTGAACATCTCATATGCTCCGTTTTGCTCAAAACGCTTTTGGAGCCCCGGTTCTAAGTTGTAAAGCATGCCGCCTTTGAACGAGGGAGTAATCATCGATGCGTGTCCGCCAAGCGTTCAAATCGTCTTGCGGTCTTTGGGAGAGCAGGTGGGTCACCTAACGGTGCTTCTAGGACATATGCCTTCTTGGCAGCTATGAGGATGATCCTCAGGTTCCGGACCCAGTCCGTATAGTTGCTGCCATCATCTTTCAGCTTGGTTTTCTCTAGGAACGCGTTGAAGTTCATGTTGACATGAGCGTTGGTCATTTGATCTACAAGACATATTTTGCAAAAAGTTTTAGACTAAGTTCATGATAATTTAGTTCATCTTAATAAAATTATTGAATGAACTCCCACTTAGATTTGGCATCCCTCTAGTCATCTAAGTGTTACACGATCCGAGTCGACTAGGCCGTGTCCGATCATCACGTGAGACGGACTAGTCATCGTCGGTGAACATTCTCATGTTGATCGTATCTTCTATACGACTCGTGTTCGACCTTTCGGTCTCCGTGTTCGAGGCCATGTCTGTACATGCTAGGCTCGTCAAGTTAACTCTAAGTGTTTTGCATGTGTAAAACTGTCTTACACCTGTTGTATGTGAGCGTAAGGATCTATCACACCGATCATCACGTGGTGCTTGAACGACGAACTTTAGCAGCGGTGCACAGTTAGGGGAGAACACTTCTTGAAATTGTTGTAAGGGATCATCTTATTTACTACCGTCGTTCTAAGTAAACAAGATGCATAAAACATAATAAACATCACATGCAATTATATAAAGTAGTGACATGATATGGCCAATATCATATAGCTCCTTTGATCATCATCTTCGGGGCTCCATGATCATCTTGTCACCGGCATGACACCATGATCTCCATCATCGTGTCTTCATGAAGTTGTCACGCCAACGACTACTTCTACTTCTATGACTAACGTGTTTAGTAATAAAGTAAAGTAGTTTACATGGCGTTCTTCAATGACACGCAGGTCATACAAAAAATAAAGACAACTCCTATGGCTCCTGCCGGTTGTCATACTCATCGACATGCAAGTCGTGATTCCTATTACAAGAACATGATCTCATACATCACAATATATCATTCATCATTCATCACAACTTCTGGCCATATCACATTACATGACAATTGCTGCAAAAACAAGTTAGGCGTCCTCTAATTGTTGTCGCATCTTTACGTGGCTGCAATTGGGTTCTAGCAAGAACGTTTTCTTACCTACGAATAACCACAACGTGATTTTGTCAACTTCTATTTACCCTTCATAAGGACCCTTTTCATCGAATCCGCTCCAACTAAAGTGGGAGAGACAGACACCCGCCAGCCACCTTATGCAACTAGTGCATGTTAGTCGGTGGAACCGGTCTCACGTAAGCGTACGTGTAAGGTTGGTCCGGGCCGCTTCATCCCACAATACCGCGGAAGCAAGATAAGACTAGTAGCGGCAAGCAAGTTGAAAAGATCTACGCCCACAACCAAATTGTGTTCTACTCGTGCAATAGAGAACTACGCATAGACCTAGCTCATGATGCCACTGTTGGGGAACGTTGCAGAAAATTAAAAAAATTCTACGGTTTCACCAAGATCCATATATGAGTTCATCTAAGCAACGAGTCAAGGGAGTGAGTTTGCATCTACATACCACTTGTAGATCGCGTACGGAAGCGTTCGAGGGAGCGGTGATGATGGAGTCGTACTTGACGTGATTCCGATCACCGATGACCAAGTGCTGAACGGACAGCACCTCCGTGTTCAACACACGTACGGTACGGGTGACGTCTCCTCCGTCTTGATCCAGCAAGGAGGAAGGAGAGGTTGAGGAAGACAGCTCCACCGGCAGCACGACGGCGTGATGATGGTGGAGAAGCGATCTCGGCGAGGGCTTCGCCCGAGCACACAGCGGAGGAGGAGAGGTGTTGGGGAGGGAGGGCTGCGCCTTGGCTTGTGGTGCGGCTGCCTCCCTCACCCCTCTATTTATAGGGGAAGGGAGAGAGGGCCGCCCCTCTAGATGCATCTAGAGGGGGCGGCCCAAGGGAGGGGACTTGCCCCCAAGCAAGGGGCGCCTCTAGGGTTCCCCCAAAAACCCTAGGCGCATGGGCCCAAGGGGGAGCGCACCCAGCCCACCAGGGGCTGGCTCCCTCCCCACGCAGCCCAAGTGGCCCCCCGGGAGGGGTGGCCCCTCCTGGTGGACCTCCGGAACCCTTCCGGTGACCCCGGTACAATACCGATATGCCCCGAAACTTTTCCGGTGTCCGTTTGACAACTTCCCATATATAAATCTTTACCTCCAGACCATTCCGGAACTCCTCGTGACGTCCGGGATCTCATCCAGGACTCCGAACAACATTCGGTAATCACATACAAGTCTTCCTAATAACCCTAGCGTCACCGAACCTTAAGTGTGTAGACCCTACGGGTTCGGAGACATCTGAACATGACCGAGACGCTCCCAGGTCAATAACCAACAGCGGGATCTGGATACCCATGTTGGCTCCCACATGCTCTGGATGATGTCATCGGATGAACCACGATGTCGAGGATTCAAGTAACCCCGTATACTATTCCCTTTGTCGACGGTATGTTACTTGCCCGAGACTCGATCGTCGGTATCCCAATACCTCGTTCAATCTCGTTACCGGCAAGTCACTTTACTCGTACCGTAATGCATGATCCCGTGACCAGACACTTGGTCACTTTGAGCTCATTATGATGATGCAAACTACCGAGTGGGCCCAGTGATACCTCTCCGTAATACGGAGTGACAAATCCCTGTCTCGATCCGTGTCAACCCAACAGACACTTTCGGAGATACCTGTAATGCACCTTTATAGTCACCCAGTTACGTTGTGACATTTGGTACACCCAAAGCACTCCTACGGTATCCGGGAGTTACACGATCTCATGGTCTAAGGAATAGATACTTGACATTGAGAAAGCTCTAGCAAAACGAACTACACGATCTTGTGCTATGCTTAGGATTGGGTCTTGTCCATCACGTCATTCTCCTAATGACGTGATTCCGTTATCAACGACATCCAATGTCTATAGTCAGGAAACCATGACTATCTATTGACCAACGAGCTAGTCAACTAGAGGCTCACTAGGGACGTATTGTGGTCTATGTATTCACACATGTATCACGATTTTCGGATAATACAATTATAGCATGAATAAAAGACAATTATCATGAACAAGGAAATATAATAATAATGCTTTTGTTATTGCCTCTAGGGCATATTTCCAACACTTCGAACCAGATACAATAAGTCACAACGACAAGTATCTTTTGCTTCAACTTATAATTTTAATTTTTTACAATTCTACTAGTGTATCCCCTGCCATGCAACAATGTATGTCTTGGATAAGATTGGTTTCAGTACTATGGAAAGTATGGACGTAATTATACTTTTACAGTAAAATTATACAATATAGAGAACTACTCCCATTTTGAATGCAAAAATTGGGGAGCACTATGAAAGGCATATGCATTTGAGGCTAATATGCTTATCACCTTTGATATTCGGCCAGAAGATGAAATTGAAGGTAATATCAACATCTGGGTCGATGTGCAGATGCCTCCAGTTCTACCATTATGTGAGTTTCTCAACCCTATTTATTAAGTAATTTATATTTTTTATTTAAAAATAGTTGACAACTTATTTCCATTCAAGCAAACATGTCCGACGCTTGGTAGACAACACCTACTACTGTCCCGGGGATGAACTAAACTGCGAGGAGATAAGTCATTATGTTTCATGGCTTGAGGATCTTGATACTGTCAAGAAAGGTTATTTTCCTAGACTTCGAGATATTAGTACTCAAAACGTGTGACCACTTGTGTGCGTATTGAACTACAGTCACATCCATTTAGGAAGGATGTTAAGATTTTTACTTTCGTCCTCAGTGCATCTTTTGCATACATTATGTTTTAAGCTAAACTTTATTGCTAAGTATGTTACTACGATGTTCTTCAACAGGGAATCCAGATGAGGGTTGTGCCTTGTTGGATCGAGTCTAAAGGTCGCATGACAATGGTTAGCTTACGACCAAGATATCCTACATTGCACATGAGTGCATTCATCATTTCGCGAAGCGAGCAACTCTTATAGTCAAAGACTGGAGAAAATTGTGAAGGATCGCAGCAGAGAAGTACTAGGGGCAGCAATCAGAAGCGCAACCCACAATTAGGAGACAGGTTCATCTGCATTCTCCAATATGATGAAACAGGAGTGCTACACATGTTTTATGCTATTTTACCTGACAGAGAGCAGTAGGAGTAGGTCCTAGGTATTAAGAACAATTAGTTAGTGTTTATATGACTATGATGATGATGAGAAATTTTTATTATGTGCTACAATGTGTTAGAGTTGATGGTGATACTGAGGAGGAGGGGTAGTGATTATGAGTACTATCATGATGATGATGAGGAGGAGGAGTTATTATTATAACTAGTGACCAAGTTGTTATATGATGTCTCATGGACGAAAATGATGATGATGAGGAGTTGTTATGACAATGATGTATTATGACGATAAGTTGTTAATGATATTATGATGATGATGATGATCATGATGATGATGAGTTATTATGTCATTGGATGAAATAACCATGATTTAGTTTCAAGTTTGGTCACTTTGGATTCATGCACTTGAAACTAATCCACTGTTCTTTCATCCAATGATGTAATAACTCATTCTGATGTAAAAACAATCTCTAGATTGCTACTGTATGAAAACGTGTATAATGGCATATGAATACGACATAAAACAAAAAAGAAATACATAATAATAGTAGTAGTGCGGGTAGAGCGGCGCGCTGCTGGTAACTACCAGTAGCGCTCTCTACCAAAAGCGCTACTGCTAAGCAGGTATAGCAGTAGTGCGGGCAAACACACGCCTGATACACTTTAGCTGTAGCGCCGTATCAGTAGCGCGCAACCCCGCGCTACTGCTATACCTAAAACCGGCACTACTGCTAGGCGGGAACAAACATATAATTTGTTTAAATTTGTCTTTGTTCAACATGGCAGGCCACATGTTCTCCTCTACCCCGGTGAGCAAAAACAGGGCAGGTGAGTAGGTGACATAGAAACAGAGCAGGGCATTGCCACATGTCGCATGGCATCCTGGTGCTCTGTTCCCGTTTCCCTTCATCAACGTCCACCTGTGAGGGGAGTACGGACCACCTGTCCGGCCAGACGCACCATGCACGGCGCCACGCACACTCGTAACTCCGCCTACACATCCCAAGTTCCCAACCCACCACATTGACTCTCGATCGCGACAGTTTCTCGCTACTTTACTTCCCACTCGCACCGCTCGCCGTGACGCGTCGACGGAGCCGCTGGAGGACGCTGGTTTTTATACCCGGTGTCGGTGTTACCACTAGATCTGACCCGCCATCGTGGTTTCTTCACTTACCACCATTACCTTGATTATTGCCATTATTCCCAGTCGCATTCTGTTGCTGACCCTTAACACCGCCGTTCTTTTTGTCTTTGTTGGATTTATCATCATCAGAATCAGGGTCCTTTGTACTATCAAAGTCCGCATATTTAGTGAGAGCCGCCATGAATTCACCCATGTCCTTGCAAGTGCGCTTGAACCGCCCGAGCTTCTGCTTGAGGGGCACAAAGTGACAGTTCTTCTCTAAAATCAGAACTGCCTGAGCCGCTGTGATATTATCAGACAAGTGAATAATAGTGGAGACCCGCAGGACCCAATGGTGGGCCGACTCATCCTCACGCTACACACAGTGATCCGAATCAACAATCTCAGGGGCTGCTTGCATGTCCCTTGAAAATTCTTAATAAAACACACCTTCAACACCGCCCATGAACTGATAGAATTAGGAGGTAGGTGTTTTAACCACGTACGAGCCAGCCATTCCGACATCATAGTAAAATATTTGGCACAGATGACATCATTGACATCCAACATTTTCATGGCTAACTCATAACTCTCAATCCAAGCCTCAGAGGGAGATTTAGATATATTATAACTGGGCACTATCGGAGCAATCTCAGGCTATCAGCGTTCTAAACCGTTCGATTACGTGTCTAGGTCTTATCTCGTCGTCTAATCTACCGTTAGAGCCACGATGGTCCTCACTCGGCCAACTGTCCTAAGTGGACGCTACTCTGGAAGAAAAATCGGAGCCATATGGTTGATTGGGCCTCACCGGCAGCCCATCTCAGCGTCATGAACAGGCTTTCCACGCTGCCCCACTCGCAACGCCTCTTCCTTTTGCACTCCAGCCCTAGCCTAGCCCCACCGGCGACGATGGCGAACCACACCCCTCCCAGCGATGCGGATCAGGCCAAGACGGAGGTACGGCGAACCACACCCCTCCCAGCGGTGCGAATCTGCCACGATGGAGGTGTGATGGCCAGACCGTCACATCCTCTTTTTTACGGGCATCACATGCATCCTTCCCTGCCTTCGTCGTGGAAGATTTGGTGAATCGGTCACAACCCAGGTGGATGAGAAGAAGGTGTTATGCGGGAGGGACAGGCAGATCCCTTGCCGGTGGAGGCTGCCATGAGTCGTGATGAGGTGGGCAGGTGGCCATGGTTAGATCCTTTCTTATTGACACTGTTTTTTCCCCTTCCAATCCGCCACAGGATGCTGGTTCTGGTATGTTGGTTTGGGGATCTAAGGGCTAAGGCAGATTTGCAAAAAAAATCATACCATTGGGTTCCGACTCTTTAAAATTTCTGCAGGTGCTCTTAGATCTCAGTTGAGGTATTGGAATCCTAGAGCACACGATTTGCAATGTCTGTTGACCAGGTTAGTTTCCATGTTCTCACATATACAGTATCACCTTAATATCCAAGCATGTGCGCCCATGATTGATGCTACTGGATATGTATATGATATCTATTGCCCTCGAATTAAATCTTACCCAAATGGTATGTAATGTAAAACTACGCCTGACCGTGTTAATTAATGCACCACAACAATCACACATACCCTTTATTTTCCTGTTACAGGGAATCTCCAGACACGAGAAAGTATGTATCTACATCAGTAAATTTCTTAGCTTCTCCAGAAATACGATTTTGGTTTGTTTTATTTATTAGCACTACCCCAATTCACATTGGATTTGTATGCACACTTCTGAAAGTAAGGTTGTATGGTCGCAACATATTCTTGTCAGGACTGCAGACACTTAGCATAATATATTGCTGCATATATGTCAGACTAGATAGAGCAAGCGTTTAACTGTTGATTTATGTAGCATAATATTGTGATGGTATAAAGTTTGCAGCAAGGTTTATAATGCAACAAAACAAGGCGTTGTTCATTCTGCAATAATTGACAGAACGTTTGCCGGTATACCTTTCCTCACATCACATTACCTTTCACCAATAAGTTGCATTTGTCATGATCTGAAAATCATTATGCGTTTCAAATCTTTAAGCATTAATCATCGGGTGTTCAAAACTATAATAACTTATTGATAGGACCCGACATATATACGGCCATCTCCTTTCTTAAATATGATTATGGCTTTGGACTTTGGAATTCACTTTTGTTTCCTTGTGGTTTATTTCTAGGTATCATTTAGGTAAGGCCAACGCCGAAAGTTGTTCATGGAACTTAACAAAAGAATGGCTTGGCTTTCTTGAGTAGAAAAGACGACAGAGTTATTTTATTGTTGTAGTGTGCCTATTCCGAAACAAGAAGTGAGTGCTTTGCAGATATTTTTTTAAAATAATATAATTAGAGTGAATGAAATATGCGAGGATTGATCTCCTGAGTTGTGTAATTGTTTTAAATATTTTTGGTTCTTTTTTGCTGTTCTTGTGAAAAAGTTGGATAAAGGAGACAAGGTGGTTGATGAGAATACCCAGATCATGTATGCTTCTGTATCAAGGACTTTTCTCATACCTAACCCAAGATGAGCAGTTCTACATGCGGACAATATTATCAAGAAACATTCTTGTGGCAAGAAGCTCAACAAAAATCTTAGAAATTCTCAAGTCAATCATGCATGCTCATGTATGTGGTATGTCAGGCTTTGTTCATATATATCCCCACAAACGTGGTCTTAAGTTGAATGTTGATCCTAAGTAAGAAGCTTAGGAGAATTCTTGTGTTACAAATTTACAATATATGGCTTTCATGACTTGTGCATAGCGAGTGATAAGACACTACATGTAATGCCACCTATTCTTTTTCCAACATATCATTTCTTTATTATTTTCTGCTGATTTTGCTATAGTTATGTGTTTGACAGTATTCTTATAATTTGTATGAACAAAACATAGAAGTTTACAATTAATAAGGCTATATGTTTTTCTTGGTTAGTTAAGAGAAAAAGATTGGTTTTCTGGACCGAGTATGGAAGCAATCTATGTTAGCCATGATTATTTTTGTAGTGGTATTCTACTCTAAACCTTGACTCAGCGTTCATGCTCCAAGTTGAATACCAATCTTCCAATCCTAAAATCTGGAACCCCTATCAATCCTGATCTGCAATTTCATTACTAATATGACCCTCTACCACTACAGACCAAATAAAACTATTCTTCTGTTTATTGGCAAATACCATGTTATGGCTCAGTTTACACAATTGTGGCAATGCCTACCTTTTCATTGTAAAAATGGACGGGCGCGGCAACGCGCGCCATCAATGATCTAGTTAGTTGTATAATTGGGCACCTTGCGAGGACCCTTAAAATCTTTGGGCAGACGCTCGTTACGCAAAGCCGGTACTAGACACGGCACTCCAACAGCCCTGGAAATTGTCCCAGCTCCCATCGAGGTAGAAGGGGTCACCGGAGGCTGCTGGTAAGCCCCCTGGTGAGCCGCCACCGCCGCCGCCTCACGGCGGGCTCTGGCATCATCCACAATCACCTAAGCATCAGTCCTGGGATTAAGGGGTGGGTTATTATCACGGGGCAGGTTACGTCGCCGCTCACTGCTGTAGACTACGGGCGACTCAATATGCCGACTGTATCTATGGCTTGGGAGGGGAGTTGAATGCACCCAATCACGACTTGTACGAGTATTTCTCCTGCTGCGCCACAGTCGTTTGAAGAAGTTCAATGTCGTTCCGTGTTTCTACTGCAATAGGCGACTCACCAGTGATAGGGAGCACGTTAAGCGGGGTAACCGCTGCTATCATATTATCCATCGGGTTAGAAAAGTGACCAGGCGGTGTTGAAAGGCGTTGAGGTGGGGTTTGACCCCTACGGGGCGGGTCTGACTGTCAAGGTTGAGCAGCCACACTATTCCCTGGCGCCTCTACAGCCTGGGGTATAACCGGTGGAGTACTTGGTCCTGCCCCTGGTGAGTTGAATAGGTTCATGGGCTCGTAATGCAAAGGAAGGCGGGTCGGGTGAACTGTGTTGGAAGCGTTCTGATCCAGACTTAAACGCAAAGCTTCTGCTTTCATACATTCCGACTCAGGCTCAATCTAAGCCCGTATCGTCGCCATCCTGGCATTCTCTGCGTTGATATCCTCCTGGGCCTTGGTCATCTGCACCTTAAGCTTCGCGATCTCGCATTGCGCTCTGCTTGGTTTTCTGTTGTGACCTCGGTCCCCATTAAAGTTGTTAACTCATTCATCAACTCCAACAAAACCTGAGTCGGCGGCTTGGCCGAGCCGGATCCTGAAGGGTTAGTAGCTGCTGCTGTTCCAGCCGCCGTGCTGTTGTGAGCCGGCGCGGTGCCTGCCATGAAGATGGTGGCTCGGCTTGGCGGCTCATAGGGGTCCGGGATACTCTTGCCATCGGAATAGCCCCCAAACCCGTCGTATTGAAGTTGGTAAATTGACTCTGTCTCTCCGGTCAAGGAGTCATCACCTGAGTAGATGAGAGTCTCTTCGCCACACGCAGAGTCTTTCGCAAGCTCCATGCCTAGCATGAAACCGACGAAAACACGCTTCCGGCCGGGTTGATTCCGGGCGAGTTGCGTGCGCCGAGCCGACTCGACGAGGTCAGTGCAGGTGTCCGGCTCAGGCTCAGATCTGCTGATCTTTCTGATGAAGACGTGAATTCCGTCGGAGAGGACCCGGTACCCGTACTCGATTGAGTCGGCCTCGGGGCCCCAGCCAGCGTCGTCAATATAGAGCTTGCCGCAGCGACTCTTGGTCATCCTGCCAATGGCGTATCCCTCGATCCCTGGGAAAGAGCCCTTCAAGAACTCGAAACCACCGTGCGCGAGCCCCACGGTGGGCGCCAACTGTCGTGGGGTTAACACGGCAGATGCCCTAGTGAAAGGACTTAGGTGTGAGGCCATCGTTACGGTGACTACCTTGAAGGGGTTGAGCGGGACAAAAGGCACGAGTTTACCTAGGTTTGGACCCTCACGATCGAGGTAAAAGCCTACGTCCTGCTTTGTGTTGTATTGCTTGAGTATCGATTACAAGGGAGCGGATTCGCTTGACCTAGCTATCAATTGATTGTAACCTAAGTTTTACCCGCCGCATGGACTCGCCCTTTATACACAGGTGAAGGCCCTGGGCTTACAAGAGTCCGGATCGGGTTACGTCTTGTGACCGACCCGGGTTCTAGCTCGCCTTGCCTTCTACGGCAAGTTGGCATCGGGTGGCTTACGCTTCTGGGCCATGCTCCGTCCTTGGACCTTAAGCTCATCCTGGCCCATCTTATAAGTCGCTTTTTTATCTTCGTGTCTTGATCATCTGGGCTTGTATAAGGCTTATCATCTTAGGTCGCCAGTGGCCTAACCCGTCCCTTTTAAGAGAGTTACATCGTGGGGTTATATCCCAACATGCATCGAAATTGACAGTGTTAGGCTATTCGTGTGTTTGAATTCTTATCCATTCAGGTACAACAGTCTTTTTCTTCCCCTTCTTTTATATATACATATATATATGTATATATACATATATATATATACACACATATATATATATACACACATATATATATATATATATATATATATATATATATATATATATATATATATATTGGACATCATATTTTATCTATTTTTTGTTGATATGTGTTCATCTGTCATTCCGAAAATGATTCCCCCAAGCTTGACCCCGTATCTACGCACAGTAAAGTTCTTGGCACTACAATCTATCGGCCTCGATTTGGATGAAGTTGTTAGATTCCTTAGATGCTTTCCGTGCATGAAGAAGCTATACATCAAGGTGATGCTCCTTTCGTATTAATTGTTAACCACAACGGAGTT
This sequence comes from Aegilops longissima, assembly GCA_021605205.1. Taxonomy (NCBI): domain Eukaryota; kingdom Viridiplantae; phylum Streptophyta; class Magnoliopsida; order Poales; family Poaceae; genus Aegilops; species Aegilops longissima. The sequence goes on from CM038676.1 coordinate 655,490,609, forward strand.
CAATTTGTTGTTAGATTTACCCATGGCTGCAATGACAAATGTAGTACGATTTCAAAGGAAATTTGAAGCATTTCAATACAAATTTGGAGGATTTCAATATATATATTTCTGCTCGCGTCTTTCCGCGCACCCTGCTCTCGCGTCCCTCCACCCGCGCTCTGCTAGCGGTTAGGGCCGGCGCACGATCACGTTGGGGGCCCCATATGCATGTGGTTGCGCCATGCACTCGCCACAATGCAGTTACGTGCAGCACGATGGAGTTATGCGCTGCAAAAACTGTCATCTGGGCGTGCCAATATTCCAGGCCGTCCGACTTCCCCATTAGTTCCCACGGCCATTGTAACCTTAGTCTCTTCAACCTTTCGATCGTGCCCTACAACACAACAAGCATGCCCATGACGACACATACATAGAGGATATCTAGCGGCGCTCTAGTGGAGTTCGGCGTGCATAAAGTGGAGACCCACGCGAGGGAGACGGGTCTCTCGGTGGTGTACACCATCGACCGGGTCGTGGTGGAGGGGTACATCAACACCGTGGAGCAGTTGTTTGCTCGAGACAAGTACAAAGTGGTCAGCATCGACCTCCAGTACACCGGCAGTCATCCCGGGATAGATCAGAAGGTTGCCGTCGCCCAGCCGTCTGTGCGCCATCATGTCCTCATCTACCACTATTGTGTGGCCACAAAGCCTTACTACTATTTCGCCGGGTTTGTCAACACCACCGACTACAAATTCGCTACGGTGGAAACTACCGATGATGTAAAAGCGCTTAAGGTTACAGGCTTGGCCTGCAAGAACCTTGTCCAAATCCATGGCCACTACAAGGTCTGGGGCAGCACAAAGGACTCCCTGGTTGAACTCACCTCGGCCATCATCAACCCCTACTACGAAATGATGAAGCAGGATGCCAGGAGAATACATCTCCTATCCTGGCACGGGGTCTGGATGGAGAAGCTGGATGAAGCTCACCTCAAGTTCACGGCCAAGAACGTGTACACATGCTACGAGATGCACAGGCGGATCATTGACATGAGGAAGTGCCTCCTTCCCGTAATCAACAAGGCCAGATCGAGCCACTAGCAGAGCAGTGGCAACAAGCATCACAAGAATAAGTAGATGATGATCAGATGATCGTTTATCCTAGTTAATTACGCATGTAATAGTTTACTTTGGTGTTGCGTGTAGAAGTAGATGACTACAGAAGAAGTAGATGACTACAGAAAAAGTGCATGCCGTATTTATCGTATTTACTATTTACTTATGGATTAGATTACAAAAGTGCTAATATTTTCAACAGCAATATCTGACAAGATTGTGTAAGAGAAAAATCAAGACCTGTAATTCGGCGTGAATGCGCAGTCGCGCTGAAGCGCCGGCAGCTGTTCGTTGGTCCAGTCGTGCAGCGTATTGAGCATGCTCCGTCCAGTGCAGCGCTGGATCAGGACGAAGCTCAAAAATAAAAGAATATTATTCCTTGCATGTGACACAATTCAAACCATACAACACTACATACCGAAGCTAAAAAAACACACCACATCGTACATATTGTCATACGCCATATCTGTTTATATATATACAAATACTACTACGTACTAGGAGTACTATTAAAATACAAGTAATCCATACACAGATACACGAATGCAAATTAAAAATGACGCAAGCAGTCAGACCTCGAGACGAACATGTTTGAATCGAAGTTGGCAAGCGAGACCCGGGTTCTCCTCTGCCCCGGTGAGCAAAAGCAGGGCATGGCATTGCCACATGTCGCATGGCATCCAGGTGCTCCGTCCCCGTTTCCCTTCGTCAACCTCCACCTGTGAGGGGAGCACGGGCCACCTGTTCGGCCAGGCGCGCCATGCACGGCGCCACGCACACTCGTTCCAAACTCCGCCTACGCATCCCTCCCAAGTTCCCAACCCACCACATTGACTCTCGATCGCGGCGGTTTCTCGCTACTTTACTCCCCGCTCGCACCGCTCGCCGTCACGCGTCGACGGAGCCGCCGAGGGAGTCCGCTTCGCTTGCATTCGGTCGGTGGGTCGGTCGGTCGGGGCCATGGTGAAGCTGGCGACGGCGAGGGAGGCGCGGCTGTACGGGCCGGCGCTGGCGGTGCGGCGGTGGGAGTACATCAACGCCGGCGCGTACATGTTCGGGACCCTGCTCCTGGCCGCGGGGCTCGCGGCGCTGTGCGCGTCCGAGGGCGGCGTCGGCGCCACGGACGCCGGGCTCGCCGTGGCCGGCGTGGCGCTGGCGGTGGTGGCGGCCGTCAACGCGCACGACCTGGGCGCGCACCTCGCCGGCGTGGACTGCCGCGTCGGGCTCGCCCGGTTCGACCCCCAGCTCGGCCTCGTCGAGTTCCTAGCGCCCGCGCTCCACTCCGCCGGCTGCGTCCTCGCCATCGTCGGCCTCGCGCTGCAGCTCTTCTCCCAGGTTCGTGCGTGTCCACCGTCGACAACCACAATCACGCATGGGCCGCCGATCGCCGCCGGTGACTAACTACTGCTCGTTGTGTGTTTCTGCTGATGGTCTGAACAGGGCGACAAGCTGGAGAGGCGCGCCGCCGACGCGCTGCTGGCGGGCGCGGCGCTCTGGCTGCTGGGCGCGGCGCTCAGCTCGTGCCAGGTGTACGAGCGCGCCGACGGCCGCGCGCAGCTGCTGCAGTCCAGCGTGCAGGTGCCCGTGCTCCTCGGCAGCCTGCTCTTCCTCGTCGCCGCCGTCCTCCACCGCCGCCGTGAGCCCGCCCTGGCAGGCGAGAGCGAGAGGTGGATTAGCCTGTGCGGGAGCGTGCTGTGGGTGGCGGGCGCACTGTTCAACGTGCTCAAGGTGTTCGTGATGCACCAGAGCGACGCGCCGCGGCTCGAGAAGCTCCGCGGCGGCGCGCAGGAGCGGCTCGCCCGGGACCGCGAGGGCCGCGTGCCGCTGGTCTGGAGGTCGGCGGCGCCGCCGACCGAGCTGCGCTGACAGTCCACCATGGCGCTCAAGATGGTAGTAATTAAGGAGGCTGGTGCACCAAGGTATACCAGAGTTCTGTTTGGTGTATCTGTCTAGCAGAGTATAGTGTAAGAACTTTTAGTCCCTTTTCAATGGAAAAAATCAGGAGACTCCATGTTTTAAAAATAAAATATTTTTCTAATTACGCCCTCCGAATCCATAACAACTGATTTAGTGCAATTTGTGGATCGGAGGGAGTAATAACTTTTTTTTAGGGAAATGTTTCTTCTTCTTTTTTTTTTTTGCGGGTGGGGAAATGTTTCTTCTTATTCGTTCACAGTTGCAATTGGCCGCAATATAACGTCACTGCTACACAAAGGGGAACATTAAACCAAGTCTTACACGACCGTAGTCGGTCTGTTGAAAAACAAGTAGCATAACACTATTATTTACGCAAATTTTTAATTGATCAAAACGGACAATTGCATACGAAATGTGTAGTTGCACAATTTTAAACTGAGGTCACCACTGGAACTGGAACCAGACTGAGATGCCATGAAGCCGCGGAGCAACTTTCCTGGTCCAAAAACATCCATGGTTTGGCGCATGGGGGCGAGCTACCCTGGAGCAAGTAAGGCTAGTCATAGTGGGAGTAACTTAGCTAGTAACATAGCGTATTCCAAGTAATTTTTGCTTATGTGACAAGTATTTAATGTGAGGTGGTAACATAATATGTTACTGTAACATAGCGCTTCCCAAGACAAGATGAGTCTACAAGCTAATAAATAAAGTCATCTATGACACTACTATCATGTTACTTTGCATTATGAAGGTAGTAATTTAGACTAATGTCATGTATATGACACTAGTCTAAGTTCCTAACCACTATGACCAGCCTCGAGAGAATCCAAGGATGGCGGAAGAAATTCATGTGGTCTTCTTCCCGATGAGTTGATTTACCTAGATTTAGCTTCCCCTAGCTTCGTTTTTATCGTTTATCTTTGCTATTTCAGTAGAATTCTGGTAAGTAAATACTTTCTATTGGCAGCCTGTTGCCTGCCTTTTTGTTGCGTTTTGAAACCTGGTGACATACCAAAGGACCTGTAGGCGTGTTTGGTTTCGTTTTCTATGAAAATGGAGCCGGGGGGCTCCCCTTTGATCCAAAAAAAAAAAAGGATGCCATATCGCAAATTTAAAATGACTGCCTACTTTCGTCCCTAATAACAGCTGATTCATTGTGCAATCTAGTGGAGAGATTGCTGGAAATTACTGCAAACTTATAAGGATAATGCATCTTGCCACATTAAGAATGGCCAATCTATTGATTTCTTTTTTCTTTTTTGCGGAAAAACTTCGAATCTATTCATCTTTAATCATGGCAGTACAACGAACACCAGAAATAAAAATTACATCCAGATCCGTAAACCACCTAACGACGACTACAAGCACCGAAGCGAGCCGAAGGCGCGCCGCCGTCATCGCCCCTCCATCGCCGGAGCCGGGCATAACTTGTTGTAGTAGACAGTCGGGAAGTCGTCGTGCTAAGGCCCCATAGAACCAGCACCCCAGAACAGCAACCGTTGCTGATGAAAAATAACATAGATCGAAAGGATCCAAACCGAAGACACACGAACGTGGATGAACAACGACGAGATCCGAGCAAATCCACCAAAGATAGATCTGCAGGAGACACACCTTCAGACGCCCACCAATGATGCTAGACGCACCGCCGGAACGGGGACTAGGCGGGGAGACCTTTATTCCATCTTCAGGGAGCCGCCGCCGTCTCGCCTTCCTAGAGTAGGACACAAACCCTAATAAGATTGAAAAAAAGACTAAAAACGGAGCCCTCCCGCCGGCCCTTGCCAGGATCCATCGCGCCTCCATGGCCCTAGGGCCACCGGAGACGAGGCGGACCTGCGTCGGCGCCGGCGAGAGGCACGAACCCTAACTTTCTTTCTTAAAGGAGGAGGAGGAGGCACTTTTGGCACATATGCATTCATTTTCCCAAAATCATCACATGTACATTCAATCTTTATGGAACCTAGAAGACCTTGATGACTATTTTCATTTACCTGTTCTCCAAGATTTGCACCTCATAGATAACTCAGATTGTTGGCAATTTCTTCCAAATGCTACTAGATAATAAGTTTCAAAAACTTATCAAATTTTATACTTCCTCCATCCTAAAATAAGTGTCTTGATCTTAGTACAAATTTATATAGCTAGTATAAAGTTGAGACACTTATTTTAAGACGGAGGGAGTATGTTAATCATGAAGTCATGCCGTCTCTCAGATGGATTTGGAAGACATGCCGTCAATTATAAAACATAAAATATTCTTCTTGCTGTTGCTTCAGAATTGACTGAACACAAGACCACTTCTTCATAGAAAGGACTTCAGACACGTGTCATGTGTGGCAAGCATGTGCTTGAAAACAAAACCATCTCTTCCTCCATTTCCCACTTTTCATGCTGGTCCTATTTGTGCCCCAACTGGGATCCAACTCATCAATGCATTCAGGAGGAAGTTAATCACATCAAAACAACTTTTAGATGCACTCCATCCCTTTCAAAATGTAGTGTGTATATAATTTTTTTTTAAAGTCAAACCTTGCAAACTTTGGTCAAGTTTATAAATAAAAAAACATTTATATCTACAATACCAAATATATAAATATATGTAATGATATAAGTTTGGTGTAAATGTTTTTCTCCAAAAAATTGGTCAAATTTGGTGAGGTTTGACTTTTCGAAAGAATTATATGCACTACATTATGGAACGGAGGGGTACCTTTTTCTCCCGAGATAATCATTCTAGCCACATGAATAATTTGAAGCTTGGGACAATTCTTCTAGATAGACCTCCATTGTACATGTTGTTGTATCTTTTTCAACTTTGTATAGTTCATTTTTCTATTTTTGACACTTTCTGTATTATTTATTTAAAAATAAATAAAATATATGCAGCAGCGTCCGTTATTTCCCTAAAAAAAATGCTTCATGGTTGCATATGAACATGAGTGTAATTACACCTTGGCAGTAAGATGTTCTCTAGGTGAAAATGTATCTATTATAGTAGTATTGTTTAGGTGAAAATACATCTATTATTGTCGTAATCGTTAGGTTCACTATTTTGAGATTGCTCGAGTGACTCACGTTAGAGGATCAATCCTGCCAACATTAAAGCTATTAATTTTTTTTCTAGGCTCAAAAGATAACTAAGAGTTAAGAAAAACTTCTATAACAAGGAAACTAAACTCTCTTTACATTGTATTGCTTTTGGCTTGCGGACTGCATTGAACTCTTTTTATAACTATCTTTTTAGTACACTTACATGTTCCAGAAGGATTAAATAAAGCTTATGTGTATAGATCTTAATACACTATTGATGAGAAAATTTTGAAGAATATTTTTTGAAGCATCTAAAGCAAGTTGACATAAATTGTAATTTTAAGACCACGTGCAAAATATGTATGCAATGATCGGCAAATTGCTGACACCCCCTGTGTCGTTTGGACGGGATTCTCATTTGATTCTCTTCCTTCGCTCTCTCCCCTCGCCGCCGTCGGATGACATCCTCGGGCAAAGCTTGTGCAACTATTGGCGGCATCGGATCTTGATCCCTTCCATGTCTATCTAGTTGTTCCAGCAACGGCGTGTTTGAAGCAACTCTGGTGTATCTTTCATGGGCACTCCTCTCTCGTAGAGGCATGTTCATCTCGCTGGTGCTTGGAAGTGGTCCGGTGGTGGATGCAGTGTAGTGTCAGGACGCTTGGCGATGGGAGGCTCGTGGCCTTGACTTTTGGTGGCGGTGCTCTGAGACGAGTGGCCTGTAATCATGGTTATTATGTGCATATTGATCATGCAGAGCCTGGATGCGTTCCTATTATCTTTGTATTCACTTGATGCTTCATTATGAGTTAATAAAAAAATACCTTTTATAAAAAATACTAGCCATAAAAAAGAACCAATAACGAGCAATGCCAGCAATAGGAGGGAACTCATAGATATTTTCTGCACTCTAGAATATTCTATATAGTGCACTGGTAGCTATCAATTTCCTTACCCGGAGGTTCAAATAGTCAATCATGCAGCTTGGAATGATACTTTAGGAAACTAAAATATACAATATACACATAGTTGCATTTCATTCAAGTTGCACAAATTAATCAGTAAATATATATGATGTTGTTACTTTATATTTTATATTGAATAAAAGAATTCAATTTAACCATACTAATAATAATGTTAGACAATGTCCAAAAAGACTATTTCATTGAAATATACATTTTCTATTTAATGCAAGCGCATCTTTCAGTATCAAGGAAATTACATAAGACACATGTTGTATGTTAATATTTACTATTATGCAATTTATTTTGCCAAGTGTATTGGTTAAAATCGTATGCCATGAGAATGACTTATGAAGAGGTCAGAAGGCTTCTCCTCTTCTCCTCTCATCGGTTAAGGGGCTGATAAAATCCACATGTATTATTTTTGTTGTATGTTAAGTCAAGGGCTGATAAAATTTACTTTGTCTCAATGTGAAGCATCGTCGGGTGATTCTCACTTCTGGAGCGATTTGCTGTCAGCGAATTATAGGTGATGGTCTACCGCACAAAAAAATTATAGGTGATGGTCATAAGACTATGTTTTTGGAGGATGCTTGTTGAGCAATAAGCCCCTCTATGTACTATTTCCTCGTTTGTATAATTTAACTCCATGTCAATACATTATTGTTGTGAAAGTCTTTAGTCAAGATTTCAATTGTATTAGATGCTTGTATGGTGAAACCCTTGCTATGTGGAATGAGTTACTTGACATGTGTAGCCATGTTTCCTTGTCACAAAGACCTGACAAAGTTAAGTGGTTGTTAACTAAATCAAGTTATTTCTCTATTAAATCTCTCTCTCAGTTCATTATTGCTAGAAATGTTGTGTTTCTTTCAAGTTACTTTGGCGGATGAAAATACCGTTGAAAGTTAAAGCGTTTGTATGGTTAGTGATCAAAGGTAGGATCTTAACCAAATTAAATTTGAGTAGGAAAGGGTGCAAAGGCACAAAGAACTACGCGTTATGTGGTGCAGAGGAGAGCATTGATTATTTATTATTTGCTTGCTTTTTTGTGACATTCTTGTGGAATGTTGTTGGTGGTGCGCTAGGTAATCCCAACACCTCTTTTGTTTTTTGATTTCTGCCAAAGTTGGTTGCGTCCTATACTAGCAAAGACCGTGTTCTTGTTTCGATTGGTTCTATCACTTTACTTTGGATTTATTTTAAAAATAAGGAATAAATCTTGTTTTTAAAGTGTTTTGCCTAATGATCCTACTAATGTGATATTGATTCTTTGTTCTTCCCAGGAATCCTGAGCCCTGTTAGGGAAAAGAGAACTACAAGGCTTGCTTAGTGGGGTGTCTAAAATACTCTCCCAAGTGGCGAGCTAAGTCTTTGAATGTGGGCATGGATGGGTCTGTTGTCCGACGACTCTGTTGATTTTGATAGGTTACCGTTGTGCCAAGATGATAGTTGTGTTTGTTTGGTTGATGTGGCAGTTTGGATTTGTGTAGTCGCTGACATCCCCTAGATGTGGCTAAATATATCTAGGGATGTGTGGTTCTTCTTTTGGCGCCGAGACATCATGCAATGGGCTCTTGCCTGCTAAGCTTCTATTGTGACTCCATTTTCATCAATTTTCATGATGAAAATGGGGAACGTGTGGCCCCTTTGATCGAAAAACAATGATGGACAAGGCGCTGAAAAGGGATATTGTTAGAGCTCACGTACGACCACCTCATTGAGTCGAAGAGTCGAAGAGTCGAAGAGGGGATTTGTTCATCTGGATTCTATAGTTGGAGGCATGATAGTGTTTGAAGAAAGGTTGGAAAGCATAATTCTGATGGCTATGGGAGCAAGAACAGAGCAAGTGAAATATGGCAGCACATACTGGCATGCGACATGGAGTCACAACAAGGTATTCGGTAATATATATATATCGGTTCTCTCTTTCTCGTCCGCCACCGCCTCCTAGCGTTCACCTTATGCATTCCCTTTCTCCTCCCACCATCGCCGCTAAAGTCGGATTGTGGATCCCTGACCAAGTTTTGTCTATTTTAATAAAAAAAATTGAGGGTCTATTTTAATAAATTTTAAAGTGCCTATTCCTGGGCATTTGAAACCGGTGTTAACTTGGACTTTTTAAAGCAAATTTGGGCATTCATTTAGAGGCCCGTTTGAAAGAAAGAAAGAAAGAAGAAAAAAACACAGGGTAGAACCGTCCAGCCCGGCCCATAATGCAATTACCTCACTCGAACCCCCGTCACTGTCTTTTCCATTATCCGCAACATTACCCGCGGAGCTCTTCTCCCTCCGACTCCTCCAATGGCGCAGGCCATCTCCCTCCCCGCGCTCCCCACTCCCCACCACCACCACCACTACGCCGCGCCTCCCAGCCAGAGACCCTCGCGCGGAGCCTACTCGCCGTCCCTCCTCAGAGCCGAGTCCCCCATCTCCGCCGCGCTACGAGCCGGGGACGACTCCTCGTTCCGCGACGCCCGGTTCCTGCTCTCCCTGCTGCGCCAATGCGGCGACCTGCTCCACGGCGACGGCGGGAAGTCTCCGGAAGAGGAGCGCACCGATCTCGCGGCGGCCCGGAGGCTCGCGCCGCAGCTGCACTCACTGGCCGTGAGGGCGGGCCACGCGACGCGGGAGCCGCACGTGGCGTGCGCGCTCGCGGACCTGCTCGAGCGGCTGGGCCGCGGCGCCTCGGGACGCCGGCTGCTCTCGGAGGGCGGCGGGGATGATTGGAAGGACGCGGTGCTGTGGAACAAGCAGGTGGCGATGCTGGCGGAGGCGGGGGACTGGGACGGCGCGATCGCCGCGTTCCGGGAGATGCAGGAGCGCGGGGTGGCCGCCGACGGGTACGCGTGCGCGCGGGCGCTCCACGCGTGCGGCCGCGCCGGGCGCCCGCGGGAGGGGCGGGCCGTGCACGCGCACGCGCTCCGGGCCGGGCTCGTCGACGCGCACCCGCTCGTCCCCGGGTTCCTCGCCGGCATGTACGCCGAGGGCGCCGACGTGGCGGCGGCGACCACGGTGCTGCTTCGGACGACCGGCGCCGGGGTCATCGCGTGGAACGCGGTGATCGCCTGCTGCGTCCGGCTCGGGCTGGTGGACGACGCCTTGGAGCTCGCGGAGCGCATGGCGAGGGACGCCGAGACGTCGGCGGTGGCTGAGCCCACGCTGGCCACATGGAACACCGTGCTCTCCGGCTGCGCGCGCCACGGCCGTGACCGGGAGGCGCTCTCCGTCGTCGGGAGGATGCTGGAGCAGGGCCTGTCGCCGGACGCCGCCACCGTGTCGAGCCTGCTCAAGTCGGTGGCCAACTCGGGGTCCATCGACCACGGCACGGAGGTCCACTGCTTCTTCCTCCGGCACGGCCTCGCGCCGGACGCGTACACGGGGACGGCGCTGGTGGACATGTACGCCAAGTGCGGCCGGCTCGACCTCGCCCAGAGCGTGTTCGACGGACTGGAGCACCGGAACCTGGCCACCTGGAACTCGCTCGTCGCCGGGCACGCGAACGCCGGGCAGTTCGACAGGGCGCTGGAGCTCGTGGAGATCATGAAGCGGCACCGGCTCGACCCGAACGTGACCACCTGGAACGGGCTGATCACCGGGTACGCCATGAACGGGCTGAGCTCGCAGGCGATGCTGCTGCTCCGGCAGATCAAGGCCGCCGGCGTGGCGCCCAACGTGGTCTCCTGGACCTCACTGATCTCTGGGAGCTGCCACAGCGGCGACTACCAGGGCTCATTCACCTTCTTCTCCGAGATGCAGCAGGACGGCGTCCAGCCGAGCCTGGTCACCATGCTTGTCCTTCTCCGGGCCTGTGCCGGCCTCGCCGTCCTGAACAAGGGCAAGGAGCTTCACTGCTTCGCGCTGCGGCGAGCCTACGACGGCGAGGTCGTCGTCTCCACGGCGCTCATCGACATGTACGCGAAGGCCGGGAGCCTGACGAGCGGCAAGAGGGTGTTCGGCCGGGTCCAGGGCAAGAACCTGGTGTGCTGCAACGCGATGCTCACCGGGCTGGCCGTGCACGGGCAGGCGCACGAGGCGGCGGCGCTGTTCCACGACATGTGGAGGTCGGGGCTGAAGCCGGACGGCATCACCTTCACGGCGCTGCTCACCGCCTGCCGCTCCATGGGCCTGGTCTCCGAAGCCTGGGAGTACTTCGACAACATGGAGGCCAAGTACGGCGTGGCGCCGACGGGCGAGCACCACGCCTGCATGGTCGACCTGCTGGCCCGGCGCGGGTACCTCGACGAGGCGGCGGCCTTCATCGAGCGGTCGCCGGCTGACCACGGAGCGAGCTCGTGGGGCGCGCTCCTCACCGGCTGCGCCATCCACGGCAACCTCGACCTCGCGGAGTCCGCGGCGAGGCACCTCTTCAGGCTGGAGCCGCACAACTCGGCCAACTACCTGGCGATGATGAGCCTGTACGAGCAGCACCAGATGTTCGACGAGGCGGAGAGCCTCAAGTACGCCATGAAGGCGAGAGGCGTGGACGCGAGACCAGGGTGGAGCTGGACGCAGGTCGGGCGGGGCGTCCACGTCTTCGAGGTCGACGGCGGGTCGCCGCCGCACCCGGAGACGCCGGAGATATACGGCGAGATGAGCCGGCTGGTGTCGCAGATCAGGATGGTGGGGTACGTGCCGGACACCGGCTGCATCGCCTACGACGTCCCCGAGGAGGAGAAGGAGCGGCTGCTGCTCTGCCACACCGAGAAGCTCGCCGTCGTCTACGGGCTGATCCGGTCGGACACGAGCCGGGCGCCCGTGAGGGTGGTGAAGAACACCAGGATGTGCCGGGACTGCCATGAGGTGATCAAGCACGTTTCGGCCTTGTGTAGCCGGCAGATTATTCTTCGTGATGCTTCTCGGTTCCACCATTTCGTCGACGGCAAGTGCTCCTGCGACGACTACTGGTGATCGAGCACCGGAGCACTGGTGATCAGATGATTATAGCTCAACTACCATCTTACTTTTTCTGCAGCTACATTCTCGGGCTAATTGACATGAGAATTGGCCATGTCTGCAAGAGGATCAGGGTTCTTGCATATTGCCATTTCTTACAGGGGAGTGCTCTGCGCCTGGACACAAGCCTTTTTAAGACGGGACTACGGCGCCCGCACCTTTCATTCATTACGAAGCACTGTACATGAAAAGGAAGAGATGCGTTCGGTGAAGATAATGGGAGGAAGAAGAAAACCAGAAAACGATTACAATCTTCCGAAAGATGATCCAACACAATACTTCAGTACCTAAGAGCAATTTTAGCAGATTCGTCTGCGATCACCACCCATCATGTCAGCACCCCTGGCCCACAGGACAGTGACGGACAGGGCTCGCCCCCGCTTCCCAGGCCGGTACGGGCTCGCAAGGTCAACAGACGAGTGGTTGGGCAAGAGTGGGTGTAAGACGGCCCGGCCCAGGAAACCACTTACTTAACCACTCGCCCACACACTCACCAGCCATCCAGTGGATCACGGCGGCGGCACCGGCTCTCCTCCTGTTCCCCTTCTCTTGTATGAACCCTAGATCGATTTGAGACCAAGTGTAATCGCTACCACTCTGTACTCTTGAGAGATCATTGCTAGTGGAATATACAGATCCTATCCTCGCTCCTAACATCTGGTATCAGAGACATCCACCACCCCTTCCTCGCGCGATCTGGCGCAGTTCGTCAAAACTCGCCGCCTTCGCCAAGCCCGTGTTCAGATCGAGGCCATGGATCCGACCATGAAGGAGTACATGGAGAAGATCACGAGCTCCATGGAGGAGTTCCGTCTAGAGTTGCGCAGCAACACGGCGGCAATCCACGCGCACACCACCAAGCTGGACGATCTGACGGCCTGGCGGCCCGATCTGGAGCGCCGCGTCGACCAGCTCGCCGATGCGGTGGCGGATCTCGCAATGGGCGGCTGCTGCGGCGGCGCTGCCGTGTGGCGACCAGGAGATCAGCGCTTCTGAGTCCAAGCTGGGCGCGGAACCTGCGGCGATCTCGCAGCCACACGGGTCCAAGGACCACGACGACACATTCCTTCACCGGGAGCAGGTGCTGGCCACGCCGCCTGCGCCCCTCCCGGGCACTGGTCAGTATTCCCTTCAGTCGCCCGGTCGTGTCGCTTCTCCCTTTTCGCATGCTAGTCAACTGCTCGCGGGTTTGGGGCAAGCCCACCCTTCTGTAGTGTTTCCGTAGTTTGCCGCCGGTGGAAAACATTATGTGAGCAGTACTTCAACATGTTTGGCATTCACTCCACGTTTTGGGTACCCATGGCTCGGGCGATGCATCTATTTGGTTGCAATCGGTTCAGAACAAGTTGTCTGACTTTTATTGGGAATCATTTGCTGCCTTACTCTGCACGCGATTTGGTCGAGATAGGCACCAACACTTGATTAGGCAGTTCTATACTATTTGTCAGACCTCTTCAGTTGTTGATTACATTGAGCGTTTTGAATCAGTTATGAATCACTTGGTTTCCTATGTCGATAACACTCATCCTTATTTTTACCTGACTCGTTTTGTCAAGGGACTACGAGCGGACATTCGTGCGGTGGTCCTGGTGCAGCGACTGCCTGATCTAGATATGGCGTGCTCGCTCGCCTTGCTCCAGGAGGAAGTCGCGGGGTGCGCCTATTCTGCGGCGTCACCGCCACCACCACCACGTGCGGTGGACACGGGGACGCGTCTAGGCGGGGCGTTTCCCCTACCGCCACCTCCGCCACGAGCGACACCGACACCAGCGGCGCCCGCAGCTGCTGATCGCCGAGGACTCGACGACGCCCACGCAGATAATTCCAAGGTCAAGGCGCTCCGCGAGTATCGTCGCGCTTGTGGACTCTATTTCAAGTGCGGCGAACGGTGGGGTCAGGATCACACTTGCCCCACCACTGTCCAACTGCATGTGGTCGAGGAGCTGCTGGAACTATTCGGCATTGACGCCATCGACAACGAGCAGCAACCACCTCCGGAGATGGCGATGGCCATTTCCAGGCACGCTCTGACAGGCGACACCTCTCCGAGGGCATTTCAAGTCCACGCGTGGCTCCAGGGCCACGAAATCCTCATGTTGGTGGACTCAGGCAGCTCCACATCATTTGTTGACGCCCACTTGGCTGCTAAGTTGGAAGGAGTTGCCCTTTTATTCGCCCAGGACGGGTCAAGGTTGCTGGTGGAGGAGAATTACAATGCAGTGCCTCCATTCCTCAGTGCAAATGGTTTACTCAGGGGCATGAATTTGTGACTGACATGAAAGTTCTCTCGCTGGGTACTTATGATGCGATCCTCGGGATGGATTGGTTGGAGCAAAACAGTCCCATGACTGTCGACTGGAAGGGCAAGCATATAGCAATTCCCTCACCTGCTGGGGTGGTGCACATCCACGGCCATCCTTCAGCTTCCTCATGTCCTATCATCAACAGTATGCAGTTAGGAAGCCTGTGTCATCCAGGGGCAGTATCCCACATGGTGAGACTGTACCAGGTCACTTTGGGAGACGGTGAAGCACAAGATGCCGCTCCGGAGTGCATTCAAGCTGTTCTTGATCAGTATCAGGATGTTTTTGGAGAGCCAGAAGGGCTTCCCCCAAAGCGCAGTTGTGATCATCACATACCCTTGATGCCAGGAGCACAACCTATGAACATTCGGCCGTATCGGCACAAGCCTGAGCATAAGACAAAAATTGAGCAGCAAGTGGCAGAACTACTCAGGCAAAGGATCATCAGGCGCAATGCCAACCCATTCGGATCGCCAGTCATTTTGGTAAAGAAGAAGGATGGAACATGGCGTATCTGCATTGACTATCGTCAGCTCAATGCAATGACCACAGTACCTGTCGTGGGTTTGTCACGGCAGATGTCCTCGTGAAAGGACTTAGTCGTGGAGCCATCGCTACGGGTTAACTTGAAGGGGTTAACGCGGACACAAGGACACGCGAGTTTATACTAGGTCGGCCCCTTCGATGAAGGTAAAAGCCTACGTCTAGTTGTGATGGAATTGATGGGGTTTCGATGACTAGGGAGCAAACAAGCTTCGCCTAGGCCTCGAGTTGTTGTTGTCTGTCTCAAACCGCCGCCGGGTCGTGCCCTTATATACACGGTGGCGCCTGTCGGTTTACTGAAGTCCCGCGCCGTTCATAGACGATCTCGGCTCGGTCTCTACTATTCCTAACTTACAACACAAGATACATCTGACGCCGGTTTACAGACTCTCGGCGTGAATCGGCTATGGGCCATAAGCCCTCTGCTACCTACTTGGGCTTTAACATGTTCAACTACTGGTGAAGTTAACCCGGCATGTCCTGGCCGGTTTACCTCTAGTGGTAATATCCCCAACATTAGGCCCCAGATTGATTTGAACAGGTTCATGTCAATCCTTAGTAAAAAACTTCATCTTCTGCATCTTTGTATTATCTGGTAAACCGTCGTGATGTCATCTTCTCTGATCGTCGTGAACCGGCATGACGTCATCTGTCATAAAATTATCCACAGTATCTTTTGTTAATAGATCTGCGAGAATTGAGGCGGCAGCTCCGCTTCCAAGCTCACGGCTCCTCGATTTTCGCGCCTGACACATGTCCCTTGCCTTATAAATAAGGCCCAAGGGGTCATTTATTTTTTTCCCCTTCGTTCCCTTCTTCTTCGTCTTCCTTGCTCCGCCCTGCTTTAGAGCTCCGCCGCCGCCGTCATCCTCAGCACCGTCCTTGGCCGCTGCATCAACCTGAGCGTACCAGAATACTGCGGCGACCTTCCTTTTCTTCCACAGCTCCGGTAAGCCTTCTTTCCTTCCCCCCCGTAGATCTGCTCTAGGGTTCTTGTGTTCTTCACGTTAAATCGGATGCTTCTCGTTAAGATAGCGGTCTTGAGATAAACTCAAATCTTAGTCCCATGTAACGACAACTTCTATCATCTGTTTGTCCTTACGCCTCTCAGGGCCATAGATCGATCTGTATCTTTGCTCATGGATTCAGCATCTGCTCCTTTTCAAATCTTGAATATTCACTTCTTTTTCTGAACATGCTCCAGATCCGATAACTGTTAAGCAATACTGTGAAACATGTTTTCACCGCAGTTCTGACTCTGCATCATTTTCAAACCGGGCGGTTTAGTTTTGTAGAAAAAACTGATAACTCGGCATATACCATTAGTCCCCTTACTGAACCGCTAGTGATCTTAGCTAAATAGTGCCGCTTTGCAGAACTCTGGTTTATAAATAACTTCTTCCGGTTTAATACTGAATGCATTGGTATATATCTTTCCAACATATCTTTGAACCGGTATAAATATTTTGCAGACTGTACCATGTCCAAGCAAGTATATGAGTGTAACTAGGTCCCTTCTCGAGTGACCGAGACGCAGCTAGAGAATTTAGTCAAAATTGGCACTTTGGGCAAAAAAGATGTCATTCACTGGAGGGTCCCTGGCCCGAAAAGTGTTCCGGAACCCAAGGATGGAGAAGTTGTTGTTTTTGCTGACCATCTGGCCCGGGGCTTCAGTCCACCCGGTTCAAATTTTTATCGGGATGTCTTGACCAACTTCCAATTGCATCCACAAGATATTGGCCCTAACTCCGTAACCAATATCTGTCACTTCCAAGTGCTTTGTGAGGCGTTCTTTCAAGAGGAGCCCTCAGTTGAACTATTCAGAGATTGTTTCCATCTAAACCGCTGCACGGAATTTTCAGACGGCCCCAACATAGAACTAGGCGGCATGGCGATTCAAAAGAGAAAAGAAGTTACTTATCCTCACGCCAAACTGCATAGTCATCCCAAAGAATGGAATGTGACATGGTTCTACTGCAAAGATACTTCGCCTAATGGAGAAAATCCCTTGCCGGGTTACCGTCCGGAACGGTTAAGCAATACAAATCCCTTCCCTCAAAGACTGACTGCAAGGGAGAGAAGCAAATATGCTCCTCAATTATCCAAGCTCCGGGCCTTCATGGCTAATGGGCTGACCGGAGTTGACCTTGCCCGCTGCTGGATATCTTGGAGCATACTACCCTTAAGCCGGCGCTCCGGTTTGATGTGCGAATACGTAAGACTTAAAAGACCCTCTACGGCACATTGAAGTCCAGCTGTCAGACGATGAAGTCACTGAGGCTGTTAAGAAGATGTTGAATGAACCTGAGACTGCCTGCGCTCAAACCGGCATGCTTCCTTTTTCTGCCAAGAACAAACCGCCAGCTGTAAGCCTCATATCATATACCTTTATGAAATCTAGCCATGCTTTAAAGAAGAGTTGTATATGATGCAACCAGAAGGTTTTGTTGATCCAAAGGGTGCTAACAAAGTGTGCAAGCTCCAACGATCAATTTATGGTCTGGTGCAAGCCTCTCGGAGTTGGAATAAACGCTTTGATAGTGTGATCAAAGCATATGGTTTTATACAGACTTTTGGAGAAGCCTGTATTTACAAGAAAGTGAGTGGGAGCTCTGTAGCATTTCTAATATTGTATGTGGACGACATATTGTTGATTGGAAATGATATAGAATTTCTGGATAGCATAAAAGGATACTTGAATAAGAGTTTTTCAATGAAAGACCTCGGTGAAGCTGCTTACATATTGGGCATCAAGATCTATAGAGATAGATCAAGACGCTTAATTGGACTTTCACAAAGCACATACCTTGATAAAGTTTTGAAGAAGTTCAAAATGGATCGAGCAAAGAAAGGTTTTTACCTGTATTACAAGGTGTAAGATTGAGTCGACTCAATGCCCGACCATAGCGAGAAGATAGAGAAAATGAAAATGTTCCTATGCTTCAGCCATAGGCTCTATCATGTATGCAATGCTGTGTACCAGACTGACGTATGCTTAGCTGTAAGCTTGGCAGGAAGGTACCAAAGTAATCCAGAGTGGATCATGGACAGCGGTCAAGAACATCCCGAAATACCCGAAAAGGACTAAGGATATGTTTCTCGATATGGAGGTGACAAAGAGCTAGTCGTAAATGGTTACGTCGATGCAAGCTTTGACACCGATCCGGACGATTCTAAATCGCAAACCGGATACGTATTCTTATTAAACGGTGGAGCTGTCGGTTGGTGCGTTCTAAACAAAGCGTCGTGGCGGGATCTACATGTGAAGCGGAGTACATAGCTGCTTGAAGCAGACAAATGAAGGAGTCTGGATGAAAGAGTTCATTTCGATCTAGGTGTCATACCTAGTGCATCGGGACCAATGAAGATCTTCTGTGACAATACTGGTGCAATTGCCTTGGCAAAGGAATCCAGATTTCACAAGAGGACCAAGCATATCAAGAGACGCTTCAATTCCATTCGGGACCAAGTCCAAGTGGGAGACATAGAGATTTGCAAAATACATACGGATCTGAATGTTGCAGACCCGTTAACTAAGCCTCTTCCACGAGCAAAACATGATCAGCACCAAGACTCCATGGGTGTTAGAATCATTACTGTGTAATCTAGATTATTGACTCTAGTGCAAGTGGGAGACTGAAGGAAATATGCCCTAGAGGCAATAATAAAGTTATTATTTATTTCCTTATATCATGATAAATGTTTATTATTCATGCTAGAATTGTATTAACCGGAAACATAATACATGTGTGAATACATAGACAAACAGATAGTCACTAGTATGCCTCTACTAGACTAGCTCATTAATCGAAGATGGTTATGTTTCCTAACCATAGACATGTGTTGTCATTTGATTAATGGGATCACATCATTAGGAGAATGATGTGATTGACATGACCCATTTCGTTAGCTTAGCACTTGATCGTTTAGTATGTTGCTTATGCTTTCTTCATGACTTATACAAAGTTCCTGCAACTATGAGATTATGCAACTCCGTTTACCGGAGGAACACTTTGTGTGCTACCAAACGTCACAACGTAAATGGGTGATTATAAAGGTACTCTACAGTGTCTCCAAAAGTATATGTTGAGTTGGCATGAATCGAGATTAGGTTTTGTCACTCCGATTGTCGGAGAGGTATCTCTGGCCTTCTCGGTAATACACATCACATAAGCCTTGCAAGCATTGCAACTAATGAGTTAGTTGTGAGATGATGTATTACGGAACGAGTAAAGAGACTTATCGGTAACGAGATTGAACTAGGTATTGGATACCGACGATCGAATCTCGGGTAAGTAACATACCGATGACAAAGGAACAACGATATCGTTATGCGGTTTGACCGATAAAGATCTTCGTAGAATATGTAGGAACCAATATGGGCATCCAGGTTCCCTATTGGTTATTGACCGAGAATGGTTCTAGGTCATGTCTACATAGTTCTCGAACCCGTAGGGTCCGCACGCTTAACGCTTCGATGACAGCTTCATTATGAGTTTATAAGTATTGATGTACGAAGGTAGTTCGATTCCGGATGTGATCACGGACATGACGAGGAGTCTCGAAATGGTCGAGACATAAAGATTGATATATTGAAGCCTACATTTGGACATCGGAAATGTTCCGAGTGAAATCGAATTTATCGAGTACCGGAGGTTACCGAACCCCGGGAACTATATGGGCCATAGTGGGCCTTGGTGGAAAGGAGAAAGGGCCAGCCCTAGGTGGCAAGGCCCTCCCCTTCCCTAGTCCTACTAGGACTAGGAAAGGTGGGCGCCCCTCTCTCTTTCCCCTCCGGTGAATCCTATTCCAACTAGGATTGGAGGAATCCTACTACCGCAGGGAGTAGGACTCCTGGCCGCCTCCTCTTGGCCGGCCGCCCCTCCCCTTGGCTCCTTTATATACGAGGCAGGGGCACCCTGACACACAAGTTGATCTACGGATCGTTCCTTAGCCGTGTCGGTGCCCCTTCCACCATATTCCACTTCGGTCATATTGTCGCGGAGCTTAAGCGAAGCCTGCGCGGAGAAGTCATATCGTCGCGAGCTTAGCGAAGCCCTCGTCGATGGAGCATCATCATCGTCCACGCCGTCGTCTTGACGGAACTCATCCCGACACTTTGCTGGATCGAGTCCGGGATCATCATCGAGCTGAACGTGTGCGTAACTCGGAGGTGCCGTGCGTTCGGTGCTTGGATCGGTCGGATCGTGAAGACGTCGACTACATCAACAGCGTTGTTATAACGCTTCGCTTTCGGTCTCACGAGGGCGTGGGCGGACACTCTTCCCTCTCCTTGCTATGCCATCACCATGGTCTTGCGTGTGCGTAGGAAATTTTTGAAATTACTCGTTCCCAACAATGGGCATCCGAGCCTGGTTTTATGCGTTGATGTCATATGCACGAGTAGAACACAAGTGAGTTGTGGGCGATATAAGTCATACTGCTTACCAGCATGTCATACTTTGGTTCAGCGGTATTGTGAGATGAAGCGGCCCGGACCGACATTACGCGTACGCTTACGCGAGACTGGTTTCACCGTTCGAGCACTAGTTGCTTAAAGGTGACCGCGGGTGTCTCTCTCTCACTTTAGTTGAACTGAGTGTGGCTCGCCCGGTCCTTGCGAAGGTTAAAACAGCACCAACTTGACAAACTATCGTTGTGGTTTTGATGCGTAGGTAAGAACGGTTCTTGCTCAGCCCGTAGCAGCCACGTAAAACTTGCAACAACAAAGTAGAGGACGTCTAACTTGTTTTTGCAGGGCATGTTGTGATGTGATGTGGTCAAGACGTGATGCTATATTTTATTGTATGAGATGATCATGTTTTGTAACCGAAGTTATCGGCAATGGCAGAGCCATATGGTTGTCGCTTTATTGTATGAAATGCAACGCCATGTAATTGCTTTACTTTATCACTAAGAGGTAGCGATAGTCGAGAAGCAATAGTTGGCGAGGCGACAATGATGCTACGATGGAGATCAAGGTGTCGCGCCGGTGACGATGGTGATCATGACGGTGCTTGGAGATGGAGATCACAAGCACAAGATGATGATGACCATATCATATCACTTATATTGATTGCATGTGATGTTTATCCTTTATGCATCTTATCTTGCTTTGATTGACGGTAGCATTATAAGATGATCTCTCACTAAAATTATCAAGAAGTGTTCTCCTGAGTATGCACCGCTTGCTAAAAGTTCAGTAGTACCCGCACACCACGTGATGATCGGGTGTGATAAGTTCTCGTCCATCTACAACGGTGCAAGCCAGTTTTGCACACGCAGAATACTCAGTTAAACTTGACGAGCCTAGCATATGCAGATATGGCCTCGGAACACGGAGACCGAAGGTCGGCGTGAATCATATAGTAGATATGATCAACATAGTGATGTTCACCATTGAAACTACTCCATCTCACGTGATGATCGGACATGGTTTAGTTAATTTGGATCACGTAATCACTTAGATGACTAGAGAGATGTCTATCTAAGTGGGAGGTTTTAATATGATTAATTAAACTTAAATTTATCATGAACTTAGTACTGATAGTATTTTTGCTTGTCTATGTTTCTTGTAGATAGATGGCTCGTCTTTGTTGTTCCGTTGAATTTTAATGCGTTCCTTGAGAAAGCAAAGTTGAAAGATGATGGTAGAAATTACACGGACTGGGTCCGTAACGAGGATTATCCTCATTGCTGCACGTAAGAATTACGTCCCGAAGCACCGCTGGTGCCGACCTCTTTGCAGAGCAACGCCGAAGTTGTGAACGTCTGGCGAGCAAAGCGATGACTACTCTATAGTTCAGTGTGCCATGCTTTACGGCTTAGAACCGGGTCTTCAACGACGTTTTGAGCGTCATGGAGCATATGAGATGTTCCAGAGTTGAAGTTAATATTTCAAGCAAATGCCCGGATTGAGAGATATGAAGTCTCCAATAAGTTCTATAGCTGCAAGATGGAGGAGAATAGTTACGTCGGTGAGCACATACTCAAAATGTGCGGGTATAATAATCACTTAATTCAGCTGGGAGTTAATCTTCCGGATGATAGTGTCATTGATGAATTCTCCAATCACGCCACCAAGCTACAAGAGCTTCGTGATGAACTATAATATGCAAGGGATGACTAAGACAATTCTGAGCTCTTCGCAATGCTAAAAGCATGGAGGTAGAAATCAAGAAAGAGCATCAAGTGTTGATGGTCAACAAGACCACTAGTTTCAAGAAAAGGGCAAAGGGAAGAAGAAGGAAACTTCAAGAACAGCAAGAAAGTTGCTGCTCAAGAGAAGAAACCCAAGTCTGGACCTAAGCACAAATCGAGTGTTTTCTTGCAAGCGATCGACATTTGAAGCGGAACTGCCCCAAGTATTTGGCGGATAAGAAGGATGGCAAGGTGAACAAAGGTATATGTGATATACATGTTATTGATGTGTACCTTACTAGAGCTCGTAGTAGCACTGGTATTTGATACTGGTTCATTGCTAATATTTGCAACTCAAAGCAGGACTACGGAATAGGCGAGCACGGCAAAGGACGAGGTGACGATCGCGTGGGAAATGGTTCCAAAGTCAATGTGATCGCGGTCGGCACGCTACCTCTACATCTACCTTCGGGATTAGTTTTAGACCTAAATAATTGTTATTTGGTGCCAGCGTTGAGCATGAACATTATATCTGGATCTTGTTTGATGCGAGACGGTTATTCATTTAAATCAGAGAATAATGGTTGTTCTATTTATATGAGTAATATCTTTTATGGTCATGCACCCTTGAAGAATGGTCTATTCTTGTTGAATCTCGACAAGAGTGATACACATATTCATAATGTCGAAGCCAAAAGATGCAGAGTTGATAATGATAGTGCAACTTATTTGTGGCACTTGCCGTTTAGGTCATATCGGTGTAAAATGCATGAAACAACTCCATACGAGATGGACTTTTGGAATCACTTGATTATGAATCACTTGGTACTTATGAACCGTGCCTCATGGGCAAGATGACTAAAACACCGTTCTCCGGTTGTATGGAGAGAGCAACAGACTTATTGGAAATCATACATACAGATGTATGTGGTCCGATGAATGTTGAAGCTCGTGGCGGATATCGTTATTTTCTCACCTTCACAGATGATTTAAGCGATACGGGTATATCTACTTGATGAAGCATAAATCTGAAACATTTGAAAAGTTCAAAGAATTTCAGAGTGAAGTTGAAAATCATCGTAACAAGAAAATAAAGTTTCTACGATCTGATCGTGGAGGAGAATATTTGAGTTACGAGTTTGGTCTACATTTGAAGCAATGCGGAATAGTTTCGCAACTCACGCCACCGGAACACCACAGCAGAATGGTGTGTCCGAACGTCGTAATCGTACTTTACTAGATATGGTGCGATCTATGATGTCTATTTCCGATTTACCGCTATCGTTTTGGGGTTATGCTTTAGAGACGGCCGCATTCACGTTAAATAGGACACCGTCAAAATCCGTTGAGACGACGCCTTATGAACTATGGTTTAGCAAGAAACCAAAGTTGTCGTTTCTGAAAGTTTGGGGTTGCGATGCTTATGTGAAAAAACTTCAACCTGATAAGCTTGAACCCAAATCGGAAAATGTGTCTTCATAGGATACCCAAAGGAGACAATTGGGTATACCTTCTATCACAGATCCGAAGGCAAGACATTCGTTGCTAAGAATGGATCCTTTCTAGAGAAGGAGTTTCTCTCGAAAGAAGTGAGTGGGAGGAAAGTGGAACTTGATGAGGTAATAGTACCAACTCCCTTATTGGAAAGTAGTTCATCACGAAATCAGTTTACGTAACACCTACACCAGATTAGCGAGGAAGATAATGATAATGATCATGAAACTTCAGATCAAGTTGTCACCGAACTCAGATCAACCAGAATAAAATCCGCACTGAGTGGTACGGTAATCCCATTCGGAAGTCATGCTACTAGATCATGGTGAACCTACGAACTATGAAGAAGTGATGGTGAGCCCAGATTCCACAAAATGGCTTGAAGCCATGAAATCTGAGATGGGATCCATGTATGAGAACAAAGTATGGACTTTGGTAGACTTGCCCGATGATCGGCAAGCTATTGAGAATAAATGGATCTTTAAGAAGAAGACCGACGCCGATGGTAATGTAACTGTCTACAAAGCTCGACTTGTTGCAAAAGGTTTTCGACAAGTTCAAGGGGTTGACTACGATGAGACTTTCTCACCCGTGGCGATGCTTAAGTCTGTCCAAATCATGTTAGCAATTGCCGCATTTTATGATTATGAAATTTGGCAAATGGATGTAAAACTGCATTCTTGAATGGATTTCTAGAAGAAGAGTTGTATATGATGCAACCAGAAGGTTTTGTTGATCCAAAGGGTGCTAACAAAGTGTGCAAGCTCCAACGATCAATTTATGGTCCGTGCAAGCCTCTCGGAGTTGGAATAAGCGCTTTGATAGTGTGATCAAAGCATATGGTTTTATCTGAGACTTTTGGAGAAGCCTGTATTTACAAGAAAGTGAGTGGGAGCTCTGTAGCATTTCTAATATTATATGTGGACGACATATTGTTGATTGGAAATGATATAGAATTTCTGGATAGCATAAAAGGATACTTGAATAAGAGTTTTTCAATGAAAGACCTCGGTGAAGCTGCTTACATATTGGGCATCAAGATCTATAGAGATAGATCAAGACGCTTAATTGGACTTTCACAAAGCACATACCTTGATAAAGTTTTGAAGAAGTTCAAAATGGATCAGGCAAAGAAAGGTTTTTACCTGACACAAGGTGTAAGATTGAGTCGACTCAATGCCCGACCACAGCAGAAGATAGAGAAAATGAAAATGTTCCTATGCTTCAGCCATAGGCTCTATCATGTATGCAATGCTGTGTACCAGACTGACGATGCTTAGCTGTAAGCTTGGCAGGAAGGTACCAAAGTAATCCAGAGTGGATCATCGGACAGCGGTCAAGAACATCTGAAATACGAAAAGGACTAAGGATATGTTTCTCAGATATGGAGGTGACAAAGAGCTAGTCGTAAATGGTTACGTCGATGCAAGCTTTGACACTGATCCGGACGATTCTAAATCGCAAACCGGATCGTATTTTTATTAAGCGGTGGAGCTGTCGGTTGGTGCAGTTCTAAACAAAGCGTCGTGGCGGGATCTACATGTGAAGCGGAGTACATAGCTGCTTGGAAGCAGCAAATGAAGGAGTCTGGATGAAAGAGTTCATTTCCGATCTAGGTGTCATACCTAGTGCATCGGGACCAATGAAGATCTTCTGTGACAATACTGGTGCAATTGCCTTGGCAAAGGAATCCAGATTTCACAAGAGGACCAAGCATATCAAGAGACGCTTCAATTCCATTCGGGACCAAGTCCAAGTGGGAGACATAGAGATTTGCAAAATACATACGGATCTGAATGTTGCGCACCGTTAACTAAGCCTCTTCCACGAGCAAAACATGATCAGCACCAAGACTCCATGGGTGTTAGAATCATTCTTGTGTAATCTAGATTATTGACTCTAGTGCAAGTGGGAGACTGAAGGAAATATGCCCTAGAGGCAATAATAAAGTTATTATTTATTTCCTTATATCATGATAAATGTTTATTATTCATGCTAGAATTGTATTAACCGGAAACATAATACATGTGTGAATACATAGACAAACAGATAGTCACTAGTATGCCTCTACTAGACTAGCTCATTAATCAAGATGGTTATGTTTCCTAACCATAGACATGTGTTGTCATTTGATTAATGGGATCACATCATTAGGAGAATGATGTGATTGACATGACCCATTTCGTTAGCTTAGCACTTGATCGTTTAGTATGTTGCTTATGCTTTCTTCATGACTTATACAAAGTTCCTGCAACTATGAGATTATGCAACTCCGTTTACGGAGGAACACTTTGTGTGCTACCAAACGTCACAACGTAAATGGGTGATTATAAAGGTACTCTACAGGTGTCTCCAAAAGTATATGTTGAGTTGGCATGAATCGAGATTAGGTTTTGTCACTCCGATTGTCGGAGAGGTATCTCTGGGCCTTCTCGGTAATACACATCACATAAGCCTTGCAAGCATTGCAACTAATGAGTTAGTTGTGAGATGATGTATTACGGAACGAGTAAAGAGACTTACCGTAACGAGATTGAACTAGGTATTGGATACCGACGATCGAATCTCGGGTAAGTAACATACCGATGACAAAAGGAACAACGATATCGTTATGCGGTTTGACCGATAAAGATCTTCAGAGAATATGTAGGAACCAATATGGGCATCCAGGTTCCGCTATTGGTTATTGACCGAGAATGGTTCTAGGTCATGTCTACATAGTTCTCGAACCCGTAGGGTCCGCACGCTTAACGCTTCGATGACAGTTCATTATGAGTTTATAAGTATTGATGTACCAAGGTAGTTCGAGTCCCGGATGTGATCACGGACATGACGAGGAGTCTCGAAATGGTCGAGACATAAAGATTGATATATTGAAGCCTACATTTGGACATCGGAAATGTTCCGAGTGAAATCGAATTTACAGAGTACCGGAGGTTACCGAACCCCGGGAACTATATGGGCCATAGTGGGCCTTGGTGGAAAGGAGAAAGGGCCAGTCCTAGGTGGCGCGCCTCCCCTTCCCTAGTCCTACTAGGACTAGGAAAGGTGGGCCGCCCTCTCTCTCTTTCCCCTCCGGTGAATCCTATTCCAACTAGGATTGAGGGGAATCCTACTCCCGCAGGGAGTAGGACTCCTAGCCTCCTCCTCTTGGCCGCCGGCCCCTCCCCTTGGCTCCTTTATATCACGGGGCAGGGGCACCCTAGAACACACAAGTTGATCTACGGATCGTTCCTTAGCCGTGTCGGTGCCCCTTCCACCATATTCCACTTCGGTCATATCGTCATGAGCTTAGGCGAAGCCTGCGCGGAGAAGTCATATCGTCGCGGAGCTTAGGCGAAGCCCTGCGTCGATGGAGCATCATCATCGTCCTGCACGCCGTCTTGACGAACTCATCCCGACACTTTGCTGGATCGGAGTCCGGGATCATCATCGAGCTGAGCGTGTGCGTAACTCGGAGGTGCCGTCGTTCGGTGCTTGGATCGGTCGGATCGTGAAGACGTCGACTACATCAACCGCGTTGTTATAACGCTTCCGCTTTCGGTCTCACGAGGGCGTGGGCGGACACTCTTCCTCTCGTTGCTATGCCATCACCATGGTCTTGCGTGTGCGTGGAAAATTTTTGAAATTACTCGTTCCCCAACACTTTATTCGAATCGTTTTTCTGTCCCACCTCAAGCGCGTTTAGCGGGCGGTTTCCTTGGCACGTCTTATCAAAGCGTAGATCGTGCCCCTTATTCCGGATTCTCATCAATACGGACGTGGGTAACCCAACCGCGCCATTGATTGCGGCGCTTGGGAGATAAGCGAGTTTTATCAGTTTGGTGGGGGCGATAGCCTCGTCCGTCCATATAAGGGATAAGGATCCACCCTTTTCACCTACGCCTTCCTCCTCCCTTGCTCATCCATTTCCGCGCACTTTGAGCTCCAGCGCCCAAGTCCGCACATCCTTCCTCAACCATCTCCAGTCATGTCCGGAGCGGGAGGCAGGTGGATGGTCTCCTCCGTCACGGAGGGCCAAGTAAAAAGACTGCGGAAGGCCGGATACTTGTCCGACGACGTCGCACATCGGCTGCCCGATGAAGGGTAGCTCATCCCCACCCCCAGGCCCCATGAGAGGGTGGTGTTCCTCACCCACTTCCTCCGCGGACTAGGTTTTCCACTTCACCCATTTGTCCGGGGGCTCATGTTCTACTACGGCCTGGATTTCCATGATCTGGCCCCGAACTTCATCCTCAACATCTCGGCGTTTATCGTCGTGTGCGAGGCCTTCCTCTGCATCCGGCCCCACTTCGGCTTATGGCTGAAGATCTTCAATGTCAAGCCGAAGGTAGTGGACGGCCGCCAAGCGGAGTGCGGAGGCGCCATGGTTGGCAAGATGGCCAAAGTCCTATGGCTCGAGGGCTCCTTTGTGGAGACCATAAAGGGGTGGCAATCGGGGTGGTTCTACATCACCGAGCCGCGTGACTCTCAATGGGCGGCGGCCCCCGAATTCCGATCTGGCTTCCCCACACGGCTCACATCATGGAAAGAGACGGGCCTGACGTGGGGGGATTCGGACGAGCTGTCCGGACTCCAAACCTGCGTTCGAAACCTGGTGGACAAGAATCTCAGGCTTGTCAACGTAATCCAGGTGATGCTCATCCGCCGGATTCTCCCATGCCAACAACGGGCCTTCAAACTGTGGGAGTTCGATCCGGCACAGCACCACCAACTCTAAAAAGGCTCTTCGACACTATGTACGAAGATGCCTGGAAGGTGCTGTTCAAGGGCGCCGAGGCTCGCACATCCGCTACTGAAGATCGCGGATTCAGCTCGCAACGTCAAGCCAGCGAGGTAAGTTATTTTTTCCTTTATGGGACTCTTTTTTCATAGTTTGACTCTATGCGGGTTCTAAAACTCCCTAACCTTTGACAGGACTGGCTAAAGACGTCCGGACAGATTAACTGTCCGGCCCCCTTGCCAGAAGACCCAGCGGACGCCCGATTGACGGGGCTGCTGGCTCCGGCACCTCACGTGGTGCTGGAGAAGAAGGCCAAGAAGGAGGCCACGGGTACTCGAAGGAGTGCCCGGCGCCAGGAGTCCGATAACTCGGAGGCGGACTCCTCCCGTGAAAACGAGGAGGAGGAAACAGCAGCCTCTCCCCCAGCGGGGGGAGAGAAGAAAAGAAAGGCCGCCCCAGCTGGGGAGGCTGGAGGGTCCAAGAAAGGAAGGACCCTCCCTCCGGACTTCTCCACCAACGCCAACAACGACGAGGAGGAGTGGCCACCAAGGGCCAAGCCCCTGGCGAGATCGTAAGTGTCCGGACTCCGGAATAGTTCATGACTTTTTATTTGTCGCATAGTGTCTTCTAACGCCGAATATGACCATGTAGCCCGCCCAAGGACGAGCTTGCCTCTTCGTCAAGCGGCTCCCTGGGCTCGTCGGATGTGAATAGTACCTCACTTCCGACCGTCTCCTCTCCTCATGTCGCCGACGACACCGCGGTGGAGTCCCAAAAGGGGCCCAGCCAGGAGGAGGTGGTCCTGAAGGCGCCGCAAGGCGACCTCCCGGACTCCGGGCGTGAAGGGGACGAGACCCCAGAGGGCTCTAAGTCTGGCCCTGTGCCGGACTCCGTACCGGAACCTTCAGTGGTTCCGAAGTCCGGCAAGCGGACCCTTCGTAAGAAGGGTAAGACTACGACGCCGGTGACCTCCGTCCATCCGGAGGCACCGGATAGCTTGCTGGAGGCGCTTAAAGGCGCCTCCATCGACGAGGAGCACCGCCTGTTATGAGTGTGGTGATCGAGAGAGTTCGATCCGCCAAGAGCAGGCTGGTGAAGCCTGTACCAGCCTTCTAGCGAGGCTTTGAGGTAAGTTTAGAATATGCAAAAATATTACCGCATAGACAAGTAGCCTGATGCTTAGTTCGTGTTCGGAAAGAAAAGCCGACTAAGGATCTAAAAAGATATACGCAGGAGTCTAACATAAGTATGTCAATATGGGAATGCAGGCTATCTTGCTGACCTCTGCCAGACCGATCATGGAGGTCGATGCATTGAAGCGAGCCTCGAGCGGTCCGAGAACGAGCTCGGCCTTGCCAAGAAGCAGCTCGAGGACAAGGAAGGTAAGTAATACCTTATTAAAGAAATACCTTATAGAAAGGATTTGGTTGCAAAATGACAGGAATAACATGGGTGCTGCGGGGCCACGACAGTGAGGTGGCGACCACAGGAGGCAGTGTCCGCGACGAAAACAATGCGGCCTCGAGCGCACCGAGCGAGAGAAGGGGAGGTGCAGCTGGCGAAGGTGCGGCAAGAGCTCCGGCTCGTGGAAAAACACGAGGTTTTGGGCGTGACTCAAGACCGAGAGTCCGAGCTTGCCTCGGCTCTTGAGAGTGCCAAAGCTGCTAAGGCCGAGGCCCAAAAGCCCTCCAGGAGATTGAGGCAATAAAGAAGACTGCGGCGGGTAAGGCATTCTTTATGCAGAGCAAGAATGTAAAAGTCAATTATCTAGTACTTACCCGAATCCGGAGCTCTCCAGGCGTTCGCAGATCTGCCATGAGTGTCTCCGATGCGCCGCTTTCTATCGAGCGAAGAAGGAGCTCGACGGAAAAGGTGTTTTGGTCTCGAGATCTTGAGGCCAACACCCGGTGCCCTTTGAGCGACCAATCTGAAGCAATTGGTCGAGCTCCACAAGGTCGCCGAACAGGCCATGAAGGGCCTTGTAGCTCGGCTGTGGCCAAATGAGGCCATGCCTGGGAGCTACTTCGGGCTAGTGCGGCGGCTGGTGGATGCCTGTCCATGGATCAAAGTCATCAAGCGTTCCGTCTGTATTGAAGGTGCCCGTCGGGCCCTTGCCCGAGCTAAAGTGCACTGGGGCAAGCTGGATGCGGAGAAGCTTGTGACGGACAGGCCACCGAAGGGCAAGGAGCATCGCAAGCCCGAAATGTACTATGAGGGCGTCCTGAAGGGTGCCCGCCGTATAGCGGGTGAATGCTCCAAAGATGTAATTTTTGAATAGACTCGCACTTGTTATCCTGTACGTTGAAAACTTGTTCATATGCGCTAAGCAACGCTTGTGAATTTAAAATATTACCTTCTGTGCGGCCGTTTATCAAATTTGAGAGATGACAAGTTGTTGGCTTCAGCCCCATGCCACGAGTGCTTGGGGTGTTGGGATAAACTTGGCGCTCTTGTTCCCATTCTTGGGTCCTTGAGGAGGCGCTCACGCATAGCGAACAAGGCAACCGGACTTATAGTGCTTGAACACTCTCACTTAGCCATAGAATTCTATAATTTTAAATTTCGGCGAAGCCCCTAGTATTCGGAAGACCGAGTTCGGGGCGCTATCCACGCCTTGGCCGGACAATGCCGGTTCCTCGCTCTAAGCGGCATAAGTCTTTAGGGACTCGAAGAAACCTCTCGAACAGCGACCGGCTCTCGCCTTATCATGACGGTCAGTTTTAGCTTTCTCCACTGAGGTGCTCAACCCAGCTCAACCGGGGCACAATCCCAGTGGTTCTCCCAGCGCTACCTTAGCCGATATAACAGAATGTAAGGTACCAAAACATGGGAGCCGGGCAAACCCAACTATTGACCCAAGACATGATTCGGAGCCGATGCATATAATGCTATAAGTTCGGGGTGCCGCACTTGTGAAAGTGTTCAGACTTGTCACACCATGTTTTTGGGGTACATAAGCCCCTAGTGTATTGGCCGTACCAAATTGTACGGTTGCACAATGTCATAAATGAACATAATGGGAAAGAATGCAATAATAGGCAAGAGCTATACAGTGGTTATTCAAAAGAAACTGCAAATAAAAGCAGAACGATACAAATTGTGCGATAAGCAAGGTACGGGACTTTTGACATGTCCCCCTTCCAGGGGTAAGTTTGCGGTGTGGTATGTAAAACAGGTATACTGCTCGTAATAGAGACCACTGGACACTCGACGCAGTTTTCGCTTCCACGGCTGTTGCATCGTGTATTCGCGCGAATGCGGACAGGGCTTCTGGAGAACAGAGTCTTGAAAGTAAAAGTAAGAAAAAGAAAAAAAGGAATGACACAAACGGGAGCCCCTAGTGCGGTCTAGCCGCATTCTGGGCGTGTCGTGGTCGTGCCCCTCCCCTTATGCCCATGGTATCTCCAGGCGTAGTTATGTACGCATAATAACTTGCTTCGCGAGTTTGCGAGGGCTGGGTTGGGGCGGATTACTCTGCGATGCTCGGATTGTGCCAGCGGTCTTGTTGTAGGTTACTCCGGCGCGCTTGCGGTGGCGGACGTTTAATAGTCGGGCTCGAGAATTGCTGTGAGAGGCTACTTTGCACCTCCGCGCGAGGGTCGCGGTGTGCTCCTCCGTTCGGAGAGCGTTCGTGTTTCCATTGACGTGATTACTCCTCGAGGGCCTGGCATCTTGAGCTTGAGGTATGCGTAGTGCGGCACCGCATTGAACTTTGCAAATGCGGTTCGTCCAAGCGATCGCGTGATAGCCGCCATGAACGGGACTATGTCGAAGATTAACTCTTCGCCGGAAGTTATCCGGGATCCAAGACCACTTCGAGTGTAACGAGCCTGCATAATTGGCCTCTACACTGGTATGACGCCTTTAAAGGTCGTCTTTGTGGGTTTAATCCTTGAGGGGTCTATGCCCATTTTGCGCACTGTATCCTGATAAAGCAGGTTCAGGCTGCTAAAGCCGTCCATCAGGACTCTAGTGAGGTGAAATCCGTTGATGATTGGGTCAAGAACCAATGCGGCGAATCCGCCGTGACGGATGCTAGTGGGGTGGTCCCTTCGATCAAAGATGATCGGGCAGGAGGACCATGGATTGAACTTCGGGGCGATTGGCTCCATCGCATATACGTCCCTTAGCGCATGCTTCCACTCCCTTTTGGGTATGTGGGTTGTGTATATCATGTTCACCGCCCGCACTTGTGTGGGAAAGCCCTTCTGTCCTCTATTGTTCGGCGGCCGGGGCTCTTCCTCGTCATCGCTATGCAGCCCCTTGTCATTGTTTTCGGCGCTTAGCTTGCCTGCTTGCTTGAACACCCAACAATCCCTGTTGGTGTGGTTGGCTGGTTTTTCGGGGGTGCCATGTATCTGGCACAAGCGATCGAGTATTCGGTCCAAGTTGGACGGGCCCTGGGTATTTCTTTTGAATGGCTTCTTCCGCTGACCGGGTTTAGAGCCTCTGAATCCGACATTTACTGTCGTATCTTTAGCATTATCACCGTTAATGCGGCGTTTATGCTTGTTGCAACGCGACCTGCCATTGCTGTCCTTGGTATCCGAACTACCAGGGTGTTTGGCCAAGTTGTTGCTTCGAGCTAGCCAGCTGTCCTCTCCCGCGCAAAAGCGGGTCATGAGTGTGGTGAGGGCTGCCATGGATTTCGGCTTTTCCTGTCCTAGGTGCCGGGCTAGCCACTCGTCGCGGATGTTGTGTTTGAAGGCTGCTAGCGCCTCTGCATCCGGACAGTCGACGATCTGATTTTTCTTTGTTAGGAACCGCGTCCAGAATTGTCTGGCCGATTCTTCTGGCTGCTGAATTATATGGCTAAGGTCGCCGGCGTCTAGTGGTCGCACATATGTGCCCCGGAAGTTATCAAGGAATGCGCTTTCCGGTCCTCCCAACAACCGATTGACTCTGGCCGGCAAGCTGTTGAGCCAATGCCGAGCTGGTCCTTTAAGATTGAGTGGGAGGTATTTGATGGCATGTAGATCATCACCGCGGGCCATGTGGATATGGAGGAGATAGTCCTCGATCCGCCGCAGGATCTGTGGTACCATCGTATGATTCGATGTTTACGGGTTTGAAGCCCTCGATTTGATGATCCATTACTTCATCATGAAGCATAGTGGGTGTCTTGGCGCCTCAGATTGGGCTATATCACGGCGTAGCTCATATGAGCTTTGTCTCATCGTGTTCGCCCGGCGGGTTTGTTTGTATCCGGCGTGACGGTAATCATCCCGAGTCGTTAGGCACACGCGATCTGTAGATCGATCTTGTATGATTTGCCTTATCCTCCAATATATCTCACAAGTCCGCGCGTTTTCCGTGCCTTGGTACTTTGGAGCGTGTCGGGCGTGGCTTGAGCGGAGGGCCGAGAGGCTTCTCTGTCAGCGACCACGGGTGGCCGGTCTGCCATGTCGTCTTGCTGGTGACGTGGGTGCTTCCTCCTCTGATCGAGGCAACGGCCTGCGTTTGGGGTAGCTTTTGGAGGCGTTGAGTTCATACTCTTCGGCTGCAAGGACTTCAGTCCATCTGTCAGCTAGCAGGTCTTGGTCAGCTCTAAGCTGTTGCTGCTTTTTCTTGAGGCTGCTTGCCGTGGCCATGAGCCTGCGTTTAAAACGCTCTTGTTCGACGGGGTCCTCTGGCATGACGAATTCGTCGTCGTCGAGGCTTGCCTCGTCTTCGGAGGGGGGCGCATAATTATCGTCCTCCACCTCTCTTTCTGTCGCACTATCGTGCGGGCTTGCTTCTCCCTCCTCATGCGCTGAGTCCTGCTGGAGAGGGTCATCTTCGGCACTGTCCGGGGTATTATTGTCTCCCATGCCGGAATTGCCGTTTTTACTGTGGCGGGATTTAGAGTGGCGCCGCTGACGTCGGCGCTTGGGTTGTTTCTTGGAGGGGTCATCCTCCGCCGTTCCATCGCCATGCCCATCTTTTGGGATGTCCACCATGTATATGTCATATGACGAGGTGGCCTTCCAGTGCCCCGTGGGCGCTGGCTCTTGATCGTCTCCGGCATCGTCGTCCATACCGTCGATGTCTTTGGAGTCGAAGTCGAGCATGTCGGTTAAATCATCGATAGTGGCTACAAAGTGGGTGGTGGGTGGGCTTGAATTTCTTCGTCGTCCGAATCCCAACCTTCCCGACGATAGTTCGGCCAGGGCTCCCCTGACAAAGAAAGAGACTTTAATGAGTTCAGGATATCGCCAAAGGGCGAGTGCTGAAATATGTCTGTGGCGGTGAATTCCATAACCGGCGCCCAATCGGATTCGACTGGCAGGGGCGCGGAAGGTTCGGACTCCGGAGAGGAGTCCGGCACCTGGGAGCCACGAGCTTCGCGACGGACAGGGATGGTGTTCGGCTCAATCGCCGTAGAGATTTCAGCCCCTGAGGCGGTGTCCAACCAACCGTCCTCGTCGGTAAACCGGCCCGGATTAAGGGTCGGGCGGCACCTTTAGTGCGGCCTCTAGGGCAATGTTCGGTGGCGAGCTAGATCGTACCCATCGAGACAAAGTCACGGCACGCTCGGCTGTGGCTCGAATCCGTCGAAGATCAAGTCTCCGCGGAAATCGGTCGTGTAGTTTAAACTTCCAAACCTGACCTGATGGCCAGGGGCGTAGCTTCGATCTGCTCCAGATGGCCAGCTTAATTGCCCGCATGCAAAGCCGCCGAATCACGAAGATCTGTCCGGGGAGAAAGGTCTCACCCTGGACCGATCGTTGTTGATGATCGAAGGAGCCATCGGGCCTATCGGTGACGAGACAGAGGAACTCTCAATGAAAGCACCAATGTCGGTGTCAAAACCGGTGGATCTCGGGTAGGGGGTCCCGAACTGTGCGTCTAGGCGGATGGTAACAGGAGACAAGGGACACGATGTTTTTACCCAGGTTCGGCCCTCTCGATGGAGGTAATACCCTACTCCGCTTGATTAATATTGATGATATGGGTAGTACAAGAGTAGATCTACCACGAGATCGAGAGAGGCTAAACCTAGAAGCTAGCCTATGGTATGATTGTTGTTAGTCCCTCACGGACTAAAACCCTTCGGTTTATATAGACACCGAATAGGGTTAGGGTTACACAGAGTCGGTTACAATGGTAGGAAATCTACATATCTGTATCACCAAGCTTGCCTTCCATGCCAAGGAAAGTCCCATCCGGACACGGGACGAAGTCTTCAATCTTGTATCTTCATAGTCTAGGAGTCCGGCCAAAGATGATAGTTCGGCTATCCGGACACCCCCTAGTCCAGGACTCCCTCACCTCTGTTAACTTTAATGTCTTTCAAACAGGGTGATGATCCATTTTGGAGAAAAAAGACTCCTCAGGAGAAACCGGAGAAGACAGTCCGGCCCAAGAGCCAGGTTGTGAAGAAACCGGCCCACCGAAAGAGAACCACTGCCTCCTCCGATCCTCCAGCTGATGACGATGTGGGTAAACCGGACCTTGAGGTAGAACTTGACTCACTTGGTTTACTTTTCACACGCCTTATTGATAATGATTATTGTCAGGATGAAGTTGAGGTCAGTAATGCTGACGCTGTAGAGGTAATCATTCTTTCTTCCGATTCAAATCCTTTACCTTCACTAAAAATCTGTCGGGCAAACCGGAAAGTTAAATTCTCTCATCCCCTTGCTTACTTGGACCGAAACTTTCTTATGAAGACGCAACAGCACGAAGCTCGCCGCACAACCCGGCACAGCGGTCAGGTAGTTACCTCCGCCGGTTTACCGAACAGTCCGGTTCGGAAACGCCGTTCTGAGGTCTCTAACTGTTTCATCAATGCTTATCCTAAAGTGGGTTGTATTCGGCAACCTCTTAATCCCTCTGACACCGATTACCAGGGCACTTCTCATTCTTCTTCCGACGAGTCTTCGGCCACCCAGCTCCCTGTTGGGGAACGTAGTAATTTCAAAAAATTTCCTACGCACACGCAAGACCATGGCGATGGCATAGCAACGAGAGGAAGAGTGTCCGTCCACGTACCCTCGTGAGACCGGCGGAAGCATTATAACAACGCGGTTGATGTAGTCGACGTCTTCACGATCCGACCGATCCAAGTACCGAGCGTCACGGCACCTCCGAGTTCGCACACGTTCAGCTCAATGGCGATCCCGGGCTCCGATCCAGCAAAGCGTCGGGGATGAGTTCCGTCGACATGACGGCGTGGTGACGATGATGATGCTCCACCGACGCGGGGCTTCGCCTAAGCTCCGCGATGATATGACTTCTCCGGCGCGAGGCTTCGCCTAAGCTCTGCTGACGATATGACCGGTGGAATATGGTGGAGGGGGCACCGCTGCGGCTAAAACGATCACGTAGATCAACTTGTGTATCATGGGGTGCCCCCTGCCCCGTATATAAAGGAGCAAGGGGTGCGGCCAGTCCAAGGGGTGCGGCCAGCCCAAAGGGGGCGCGCCTAGAGGAGTCCTACTCCCACCGGGAGTAGGACTCCCCCCTTTCCTAGTTGGATTAGGATTGGGGAGGGAAGAGGAAGAGAGGCGCCGCCCCTTCTCCTTGTCCTATTCGGACTAGAGGGGAGGGGGCGCGGCCTGCCTGGCCGCCCTTCCTCTTTCCCTATGGCCCATCAAGGCCCATTGACCCCGAAGTTCCGGTAACCCCGGTGTTCCGTAACTTCCTGTTTTCATCCGAACCTTCCAAGTCAAACATAGGCTTCCAATATATCAATCTTTATGTCTTGACCATTTCGAGACTCCTCGTCATGTCCCCGATCTCATCCGGGACTCCGAACTCCTTCGGTACATCAAAACTCATAAACTCATAATATAACTGTCATCAAAACCTTAAGCGTGCGGACCCTACGGGTTCGAGAACTATGTAGACATGACCTAGAACTATTCTCGGTCAATAACCAATAGCGGGACCTGGATGCCCATATTGGCTCCTACATATTCTACGAAGATCTTTATCGGTCAAACCGCATAACAACATCGTTGTTCCCTTTGTCATCGGTATGTTACTTGCCCGAGATTTGATCGTCGGTATCAATACCTAGTTCAATCTCGTTCTTGGCAAGTCTCTTTACTCGTTACGTAATGCATCATTCCGTAACTAACTCATTAGCTACATTTCTTGCAAGGCTTATAGTGATGTGCATTACCGAGAGGGCCCAGAGATACCTCTCCGACAATCGGAGTGACAAAACCTAATCTCAAATCGCCAACCCAACATGTACCTTTGGAGACACCTGTAATACTCCTTTATAATCACCCGATTACATTGTGACGTTTGGTAGCACCAAAGTGTTCCTCCGTAAACAGGAGTTGCATAATCTCATAGTTACGGGAACATGTATAAGTCATGAAGAAAGCAATAGCAATATACTAAGCGATCAAGTGCTAGGCTAACGGAATGGGTCATGTCAATCACATCATTCTCCTAATGATGTGATCCCATTAATCAAATAACAACACATGTCTATGGTTAGGAAACATAACCATCTTTGATTAATGAGCTAGTCAAGTAGAGGCATACTAGTGACTATATGTTTGTCTATGTATTCACACATGTATCATGTTTCCGGTTAATACAATTCTAGCATGAATAATAAACATTTATCATGAAATAAGGAAATAAATAATAACTTTATTATTGCCTCTAGGGCATATTTCCTTGATCTCCCACTTGCACTAGAGTCAATAATCTAGTTCACATCATCATGTGATTCAACACTAATATTCACATCGTATGTGATTAACACCCATAGTTCACATCGTCATGTGACCAACACCCAAAGGGTTTACTAGAGTCAATAATCTAGTTCACATCGCTATGTGATTAACACCCAAAGAGTACTAAGGTGTGATCATGTTTTGCTTGTGAGATAATTTTAGTCAGCGGATTACATCACATTCGAGCCGTAAGTATTTTGCAAATTTCTATGTCTACAATGCTCGCACGGAGTTACTCTAGCTAATTGCTCCCACTTTCAATATGTATCCAGATTGAGACTCAGAGTCATCTACATTAGTGTTAAAACTTGCATCGATGTAACTCTTTACAACGGGCTCTTTTATCACCTCCATAATCGAGAAATATTTCCTTAGTCCTCACTAAGGATGTTCTTGACCAATGTCCATGATCTACTCCTAGATCACTATTGTACTCCTTGACAAATTCAGAGCAAGGTATACAATAGGTCAGTACATAGCATAGCATACTTTATAGAACCTATGGTGAGGCATAGGGAATGACTTTCATTCTCTTTTTATTTTCTGCCGTGGTCGGGATTTGAGTCTTACTCAATTTCACACCTTTGCAACACAGGCAAGAACTTTTCTTTGACTGTTCCATTTTGAACTACTTCAAAATCTTGACAAGGTATGTACTTATTGAAAAAAAACTTTATCAAGCGTCTTGATCTATCTCAATAGATCTTGATGCTCAATATGTAAGCAGCTTCACCGAGGTCCTTCTTTGAAAAACTCCTTTCAAATACTCCTTTATGCTTTGCGAATAATTCTACATTATTTTCGATCAACAATATGTCATTCACATATACTTATCGAAATGATGTAGTGCTCCCACTCACTTTCTTGTAAATACAGGCTTCTCCAAAAGTCTGTATAAAACCATATCTTTGATCACACAATCAAAGCGTTTATTCAACTCGAGATGTTTGCACCAGTCCATAGATGGATCATTGGAGCTTGCACATTTTGTTAGCTCCTTTAGGATTGACAAAACCTTTTGGTTGCATCATATACAACTCTTCTTTAATAAATCCATTAAAGAATGTAGTTTTGACATCCATTTGCCAGATTTCATAAAATGTGGCAATTGCTAACATGATTCGGACAGACTTAAGCATCGCTACTGGTGAGAAAATCTCATCGTAGTCAACCCCTTGAACTTGTCGAAAACCTTTACGCAACAAGTCGAGCTTTATAGATAGTTACATTACCATCAGCGTCAGTCTTCTTCTTAAAGATCCATTTATTCTCAATGGCTTGCCGATCATCGAGCAAGTCAACCAAAGTCCATACTTTGTTCTCATACATGGATCCCATCTCAGATTTCATGGCTTCCAGCCATTTTGCGAATCTGGGCTCATCATCGCTTCCTCATAGTTCGTAGGTTCATCATGGTCTAGTAACATGACTTCCGAACATGATTACCGTACCACTCTGTGCGGATCTTACTCCGGAAGACCTACGAGGTTTGGTAGCAACTTGATCTGAAGTTTCATGATCATCATCATTAACTTCCTTACTAATTGGTGTAGGAATCACTGGAACTGATTTACGTGATGAACTACTTTCCAATAAGGGAGAAGGTACAATTACCTCATCAAGTTCTACTTTCCTCCCACTCACTTCTTTCGAGAGAAACTTCTTCTCTAGAAAGGATCCATCTTAACAACGAATAACTTGCCTTCGGATCGTGATAGAAGGTGTACCCAATAGTTACCTTTGGGTATTCTATGAAGACGCACTTCTCGATTTGGGTTCGAGCTTATCGGTGAAAACTTTTTCACATAAGCATCACAACTCAAACTTTAAAGCGACGATACTTAGGTTTCTTGCTAAACCATAGTTCATACGGTGTCATCTCAGCGGATTTAGATGGTGCCTTATTAAGCGTGAATGCAGCTGTCTCTAATGCATAACCCAAAACGATGGTGGTAAATCGGTAAGATACATCATAGATCGCACCATATCCAATAAAGTGCGGTTACGACATTCGGACACACCATTACGTTGTGGTGTTCCATGTGGCGTGAGCTGTGAAACTATTCCACTTTGTTTTAATTGAAGACCAAACTCGTAACTCAAATATTTTTCCTCTGCGATCATATCGTAGAAACTTTTATTTTCTTGTTACGATGATTCTTCACTTCACTCTGTTATTCTTTGAACTTTTCAAATGTTTCAGACTTGTGTTTCATCAAGTAGATATACCCATATCTGCTCAAGTCATCTGTGAAGGTCAGAAAATAACGATACTTTCCACGAGCATCAACACTCATTGGATCGCATACATCAGTATGTATTATTTCCAATAAGTCATTTGCTTGCTCCATTGTTCCGGAGAACGGAGTTTTAGTCATCTTGCCCAAAAGGCATGGTTCGCAAGCATCAAATGATGCATAATCAAGTGATTCCAAAAAGCCCATCAGTATGGAGTTTCTTCATGCGCTTTACACCAATATGACCCAAACGGCAGTGCCACAAATAAGTTGCACTATCATTATTAACTTTGCATCTTTTGGCATCAATATTATGAATATGTGTATCACTACGATCGAGATCCAACAAACTATTTTATTGGGTGTGTGACCATTGAAGGTTTTATTCATGTAAACAGAATAAAAATTATTCTTTGACTTTAAATGAATAACCGTATTGCAATAAACATGATCAAATCATATTTATGCTCAACATAATCGCCAAATAACATTTATTTAGGTTTAACACTAATCCCGAAAGTATAGGGAGTGTGCGATGATGATCATATCAATCTTGATCATATCAATCTTGAACTACTTCCAACACTCATCGTTACTTCCTCTTCAACTAGTCTCTGCTTATTCAGAACTCCTGTTTCGAGTTACTAATCTTAGCAACCGAACAAGTATCAAATACTCGGGGCTACTATAAACACTAGTAAGGCACACATCAATAACCTGTATATCAAATATAACCTTGTTCACTTTGCCATCCTTCTTATCCACCAAATATTCAGGGTAGTTCCGCTTCCGTGACCAGTTCCATTGCAGCAAAAGTACTCAGTCTCGTGCTTAGGTCCGACTTGGGCTTCTTCACTCGGTAGCAACTTGCTTGCCGTTCCTTTTGAAGTTCCCCTTCTTCCCTTTGCCCTTTTCCTTGAGACTAGTGGTCTTGTCAACCATCAACACTTGATGTTTTTCTTGATTTCTACCTTCGCCGATTTTAGCATCGCGAAGAGCTTGAGAATCCTTTTCGTCATCCCTTGCATACTATAGTTCATCACGAAGTTCTACTAACTTAGTGATGGTGACTAGAGAATTCTGTCAACCACTATCTTATCTGGAAGATTAACTCCCACTTGATTCAAGCGATTGAAGTATTCAGACAATCTGAGCACATGCTCACTATTTGAGCGATTATCCTCCATCTTTTAGCTATAGAACTTGTTGGAGACTTCATATCTCTCAACTCGGGTATTTGCTTGAAATATTAACTTCAATTCCTGGAACATCTTATATGGTCCATGACGTTCAAAACATCTTTGAAGTCCCGATTCTAAGCCGTTTAAGCATGGTGCACTAAACTATCAAGTAGTCATCATATTGAGCCAGCCAAACGTTCATAACGTCTGTATCTGCTCATATTGAGCTAGCCAAACATTCATAACGTCTACATCTGCTCCTGCAATAGGTCTGTCACCTAGCGGTGCATTAAGGACATAATTCTTCTGTGCAGCAATGAGGATAAACCTCAGATCACGGATCCAATCCGCATCATTGCTACTAACATTTTTCAATACAATTTTCTCTAGGAACACATATAAAAACATCGGGAAGCAAAAACATAGGGAAGCAACAACGTGAGCTATTGATCTACAACATAATTTGCAAAATACTACCAGGACTAAGTTCATGATAAATTAAAGTTCAATTAATCATATTACTTAAGAACTCCCACTTAGATAGACATCCTCTAATCTTCTAAGTGATTCGTGATCCATATCAACTACACCATGTCCGATCATCACGTGAGATGGAGTAGTTTCAATGGTGAACATCAATATGTTGATCATATCTACTATATGATTCACGCCGACCTTCGGTCTCCGTGTTCGAGGCCATATCTGTTATATGCTAGGCTCGTCAAGTTTAACCTGAGTATTCGCGTGGCGCAACTGTTTTGCACCCGTTGTATTTGAGCGTAGAGCCTATCACACCGATCATCACGTGGTGTCTCAGCACAAGAACTTTCAACGGTGCATACTCGGGAGAACACTTCTTGATAATTTTAGTGAGAGATCATCTTATAATGCTACCGTCAATCAAAGCAAGATAAGATGCATAAAGGATAAACATCACATGCAATCAATATAAGTGATATGATATGGCCATCATCATCTTGTGCTTGTGATCTCCATCTCCAAGCACCGTCGTGATCACCATTGTCATCGGTAGCGACACCTTGATCTCCATCGTAGCATCGTTGTCGTCTCGCCAACTATTGCTTCTCGACTATCGCTACCGCTTAGTGATAAAGTAAAGCAATTACATGGCGTTGCATTTCATACAATAAGCGACAACCATATGGCTCTCGCCGATTGCCGATAACTTCGGTTACAAAACATGATCATCTCATACAATAAAATATAGCATCACGTCTTGACCATATCACATCACAACATGCCCTGCAAAAACAAGTTAGGCGTCCTCTACTTTGTTGTTGCAAGTTTTACGTGGCTGCTACGGGCTGAGCAAGAACCGTTCTTACCTCGCATCAAAACCACAGCGATAGTTTGTCAAGTTGGTGCTGTTTTAACCTTCGCAAGGACCGGCGTAGCCACACTCAGTTCAACTAAAGTGAGAGAAACGACACCCGCCGGTCACCTTTAAGCAACTAGTGCTCGGCGGTGAAACCAGTCTCGCGTAAGCGTCTGGCGTAATGTCGGTCCGGCCGCTTCATCTCACAATACCGCCGAACCAAAGTATGACATGCTTTGGTAAGCAGTATGACTTATATCGCCCACAACTCACTTGTGTTCTACTCGCATATGACATCAACGCATAAAACCAGGCTCGATACCATTGTTGGGGAATGTAGTAATTTCAAAAAATTCCTACGCACACGCAAGACCATGGTGATGGCATAGCAACGAGAGGAAGAGTGTCCGTCCACGTACCCTCGTGAGACCGAAAGCGGAAGCGTTATAACAACGCGGTTGATGTAGTCGTCGTCTTCACGATCCGACCGATCCAAGTACCGAGCGTCACGGCACCTCCGAGTTCGCACACGTTCAGCTCGATGGCGATCCCGGGCTCCGATCCAGCAAAGCGTCGGGGATGAGTTCCGTCAAGACGACGGCGTGGTGACGATGATGATGCTCCACCGACGCAGGGCTTCGCTAAGCTCCGCGACGATATGACTTCTCCGGCGCAGGGCTTCGCCTAAGCTCTGCTGACGATATGACGAAGTGGAATATGGTGGAGGGGGCACCGCTACACGGCTAAGAACGATCACGTAGATCAACTTGTGTATCATGGGGTGCCCCCTGCCCCGTATATAAAGGAGCAAGGGGTGCAGTCAGCCCAAGAAGCGGCGCTGGAGGAGTCCTACTCCCACCGAGTGGGACTCCCCCCTTTCCTAGTTGGATTAGGATTGGGGAGGGAAGAGGGAAGGGGCCCCCTTCTCCTGTCCTATTCGGACTAGAGGGGGGGGGCGCGCCTGCCTGGCCGCCCTTCCTCTTTTCCCTATGGCCCATCAAGGCCCATTGACCCCCGGGAGGTTCCGTAACCCCGGTGTTCGGAAACTTCCCTGTTTCATCCGGAACCTTTCCAAGTCCAAACATAGGCTTCCAATATATCAATCTTTATGTCTCG
The DNA here is from genome assembly GCA_021605205.1 of Aegilops longissima. Lineage (NCBI taxonomy): Eukaryota > Viridiplantae > Streptophyta > Magnoliopsida > Poales > Poaceae > Aegilops > Aegilops longissima. Next base: position 655,534,327 of record CM038676.1, read on the forward strand.
ACCATTTGAGACTCCTCGTCATGTCCCCGATCTCATCCGGGACTCAACTCCTTAGGTACATCAAAACTCATAAACTCATAATATAACCATCATCGAAACCTTAAGCGTGCGGACCCTACGGGTTCGAGAACTATGTAGACATGACCTAGAACTATTCTCGGTCAATAACCAATAGCGGACCTGGATGCCCATATTGGCTCCTACATATTCTACGAAGATCTTTATCGGTCAAACCGCATAACAACATACGTTGTTCCCTTTGTCATCGGTATGTTACTTGCCCGAGATTTGATCGTCGGTATCCAATACCTAGTTCAATCTCGTTCTCGGCAAGTCTCTTTACTCGTTCGTAATGCATCATTCCGTAACTAACTCATTAGCTACATTTCTTGCAAGGCTTATAGTGATGTGCATTACCGAGAGGGCCCAGAGATACCTCTCCGACAATCGGAGTGACAAAACCTAATCTCGAAATCGCCAACCCAACATGTACCTTTGGAGACACCTGTAGTACTCCTTTATAATCACCCGATTCGTTGTGACGTTTGGTAGCACCAAAGTGTTCCTCCGTAAACAGGAGTTGCATAATCTCATAGTTACAGGAACATGTATAAGTCATGAAGAAAGCAATAGCAATATACTAAGCGATCAAGTGCTAGGCTAACGGAATGGGTCATGTCAATCACATCATTCTCCTAATGATGTGATCCCATTAATCAAATAACAACACATGTCTATGGTTAGGAAACATAACCATCTTTGATTAATGAGCTAGTCAAGTAGAGGCATACTAGTGACTATATGTTTGTCTATGTATTCACACATGTATCATGTTTCCGTTAATACAATTCTAGCATGAATAATAAACATTTATCATGAAATAAGGAAATAAATAATAACTTTATTATTGCCTCTAGGGCATATTTCCTTCACTCCCACCACTCAAGATTATGCTTGGGTGAGCCGTTTAGCTGATAATTCTGCTTGATATAGTACTTTCCATATTTACTGGATTCATCTATCTTTTCACTTTTAGGACCAAGCCTAGGCTCAGCAAAAAAGCTCGTCTGAACAAAGCGGCGGAAGAAGCTGACACTCCTGAACCGGCCAGAACGATAGATCCGGAAGAACCTATCCATGATGATGTGATGAATGACCCACCACCGCAAGACCATGATGTTGCTGCTGAAGAGGTGCATGTTGATGCCTCAGACCCTGTTGATCAACCCACGAGCCCTGTCCAAACTGACAAGACAGCGAGCCCTTCCAAGCGCACCGACAATCCGGCGACCCCAATGCGAACCAGCGAAGCCAAGGATGATGATGTCATTATTACTGGCTTCGGTCATTCTGATCCGGGCAATCCTGTCGCTTTGTCCAAGCACACCGCAAAAGATGAGTTTGCAGCCTTTGGTAAAGGCAAATGGAACACTGATTTAGCCACTTTTGCTACTCTGGACCCTCAGGAACTTTATTCCGGTTATCTGAATCGGCTATATATATACCAGCCGTGATTGTGAAGTTGGTTTGGTAAAAATGATGAAGGATATATATGAGGTAAATTTCATACGACTCTCCTTGCGTATTTCAATCTGTCAACTCCAATAGCCCCCAAGTGACGGTTTGAAGATAGTAACTTAAACCGGGACTTCCCAACTTGAACCTTTTTTGAGTGAAGCTTTACTTTGAGGTTGTAGCCCCCAAGGGCCGGTTTAACTTAAGTAAGCTAAACCGGGACTTTGTACAGTAAGAATGCCAGTGTCACCAGAAGATAGAGCAAATACACATTAGCCCCCAAGTGCCAAGTTGAATACTTGTATTGATCTTGGGACTTATATGAAATTTGGATAAAAAGCAAATATGCATTAGCCCCCAAGTACCAAGGGCATAACTTGTTATGTGGTTGGTACTTCAATTCTGTATCATAACCTTTAATGAATGACATGTATGCAGGGTGATCTGGGCAAGAAAGAAAGCCAAGTTGTTGATCTTCAAGAAAACCTGAAATTTCAACAGACTGAAACCTCGAAAGCAAAAGACGAATTAACCAGCGCTTTAAGCGTCATGGAAAAGCTTAAAGAGGATTTCAACAAGGAACGGGCAGATTGGGCCATTGAAAAGGCCGCTTTACTTCAAAGGGCAGAAAAAGCTGAAGCTGCACTCAAACCGGTGGTAGATGAGCTGACCAGCGTAAAGCGTCAAGTGCATGCTATGACCGCTGCCGTCTTTGGTAAGCATTTTTATGTTCTGCAGTAATGATGTCTCCTCATATTGTATCCGGTTTACCAACCCGTTGAATGATTCAGGGACACGTATTGGCCACTTGGGATCAGACATGCGGAAGAAACTGAAAGCCGCCTATACATTGATAGAACAACTGTATACAGGCGCGCAATGGATCATCAGCACTGCTTCTCACAACAACCCGGCCCCGACCTTGATTCGGGACACCATCAAGTGGTTGTCAATGCTTCCTGCTCGGATTGAAGAATTGAAGAAATCTGCTGCTAGAACCGGCGCTATAAACGCCTTAATCCGGGCAAAAGCATGGGTTCCAGATTTTGATCCTATTGAAGCGGCCCAAGGTTTCCCAAGCGTGAAGGAGGACGGGACAGAATTCAGTGAAGAGGATCTCCGAGCTATAAACTGGGAAGTGCGCCCTTTGGCTTGTCAATTGGCTGAAGAGGCAAATTTGTCCCACTATCAAGCTCAATATGATGGTCAAAATAAACGAGTGGCTGCACTAGTTCCTGAAGCGGAGAATCTTATCCCTCCAATCCATAAGCATACTTACGCTCCTGACATTGAACCGTCCTTGCTGATCAACGATGAAGCTGTATTTCAAGCATTAATGGGAATCGACTGGACAACTGTTGATTTCCAGCCGCTGGGTAGAGGAGCAGAAGTTGAAGCGGCGCAGAATGATCCGCAACCATCAGAGCAAGCTGGCGACCAAGCGTAAACCGGAAACTGGTTTATATTCGCTGTTTCGGTATGATATGATGAAAAACAATTATCTCATCTGGGCACCATGTTGCCGTGTAATAGACTAGCTGCCACACTTGGTGCTGATATGCCTTCATGCATACGTATTGCAACTTATGCTTCCTTTGAATCATCAATGTTAAACCATTATCTGCAAAAAAAGGTCTTAAAACGCCGCTGTGGTTGTACCACCAGGCGGGTCAATAATATTGATTGTATATGAAATCAAAGATAACTTCTTAGATTTAAACATATGATCAAATATAACAATATATGATACCTACCATCATAGGCCATGAAGTTGGCTGTGCCAATCGTAAACCGGAGTATTTTAAGAAAACCACTGTCGCAGGAGAACAGCTCCTGTGAATATAAGGTCGGGTTACCAAGTAACCATTCCGGTTTATAAAAAAAGACTAGTATTACCCCAAAATAGGATGTTTAGCGAGAAAATCAAACCGGGCAAGACGTCTCGGATCAAGAATAGTCCGTGTTCAATCAATTGGCGGTCGAACCGCTTAACAGTCATTGGTATAAGAACACAACAAAACATATGCAAATAAGAGAAATATATCTCAAGCAAAGACAAATGAATCATTTGCAAAAAGAGGCTATCTGAGCCGATCAAGTGGCATTACCGTGGTCGGACGCGACCAAGCCCCGACAGTAGCGAAGCTATGGTTCAAGTCAGCCAAGGTCCCCAAATGATGCCGTGGCATGGCGCCGATCAAGAGGTGTAGCGATGGTTGGGTTCGACCAAAGCCCCAAGTGATTATGTGGCCTTAGGCCGATCAAGGCGTGGATCGGTTCGAGACATGACCAAGTCCCCAAGTGATCTTGTGGCTTTCGCCGGTCTAAAGGTGTTGCATTGGTTGGATCGACCAAGCCCCTAGAGACATGATACAAAGCTTGTTTGAAAAAGCTAACTCAAGGGGTAAACCGGAGGTCGCTTTAAGATAAAAACTCCGTGTAACCACACATGATATAAAAATAACAGAGACCCCGCTTTAGCTAAGGCTCCGGTTTATTATATTAATCATAATATATATATTGTCGTAATATGTACATAAGCAGAGCCTATGGCTCAAGTATAGTAAGGCCGAAGATGAGCTATATTCCAGGGCATGTTGGTCTCCTCCTCTGACGTGCGTGAGTCTTTATGCTTTCAAACATCGATCAGATAGTACGACCCGTTGTGCAGATTCTTGTTGACCACGAAAGGTCCCTCCCAAGGTGGGGATAACTTGTGCATATCATGCGGTCTTGGATGAGTCAAGCTCGGATCTCCTTCTTGAAAGGTTCTGGTTCTAACTCGGCGACTGTGATATCGACGAAGATCCTGTTGGTAAATCGTCGAGCGGGCGGCGGCGATGTCATGCTCCTCGTCCAACAGGTCCAAAGCGTCTTGCCGTGCTTCCTCGTTGTTCGCTTCAACATACGCCGCTACACGAGGTGAATCGTGATGGATATCACTGGGGAGGACCGCCTCCGCTCCGTAGACCATGAAGAACGGTGTGTATCCTGTCGACCTGTTGGGCGTGGTGTTGATGCTCCATAACATAGATGGCAACTCCTCAACCCAACATCCTAGCGTTCGTTGTAAAGGATCCATAAGCCGGGGCTTGATGCCTCGTAAGATCTCTTGGTTAGCCCTCTCTGCTTGGCCATTGGACTGTGGGTGAGCTACTGATGACACGTCAAGCCAGATGTGCTCACGCTCACAAAACTCCTTCATAGCGCCCTTGGACAAGTTGGTACCATTATCAGTAATGATACTGTGTGGAAAGCCAAACCGAAAAATCACCTTTTTAATGAATTGAACCGCCGTGGCTGCATCACACTTGCTAACGGGCTCCGCTTCAACCCACTTTGTAAACTTGTCCACTGCCACCAAAAGGTGGGTCTTCTTGTCCTTGGACCTTTTGAAGGGTCCAACCATATCCAGCCCCCAAGTCACAAACGGCCAAGTAATTGGAATCATCCTCAATTCTTGAGCGGCACATGAAGCCTTTGAGAATTTCTCGACAGCCATCACATCGTCTCACTAGGTCCTCCGCATCGGCATGGGCGGTCAACCAGTAGAAACCGTGGGCGAAAACGCTTTAGCTACCGAGACTTTGAACCGCATGGTGACCACAATCCCTTCATGGATTTCACGCAAAATTTCACAGCCTTCCTCGGGGGACACACAGCGCTGAAAGCTCTCGATCTGCTGCAATGATGCAACTTCGCCATTGATAATGGTCATGGACTTGGATCGCGGACTATCTGCTGGCGAGTCTCGTCCTCTGTAACTTCGCCCGGTTCATGTCGCAAGATAAGGAACTTTCCAATCCGGTATGACATGTAGGGCTGCCACCAATCGAGCCTCCGGATCAGAATAGCCAAATCCTCTTCACCAGGGGAGCTTGACGGACGGGTTATGCGTAACATCTAAAAAGGCGTTAGGCGGGACGGTTTATCTTGAGAGCCCAGCCGGCTTAAAGGCGTCCGCCGCTCGTTCTTCCGTCATCCACATGATCCACTTGGTAACCCTTAAAGTGGCCGCAACAATATCCACCTCACGACGATAGGCTGCCATGGCGGATCCTTGGAATCCCAAGTGCGAAACTTGTTGAGCCACCAGTCCGAGTCACGAAGCATTTAACCCGGTGAGGTTCATCTCCTTTGCCATCCAAGACCATGGAGCAAAGCTTCATACTCAGCTGTATTGTTAGTACAAGGGAACATTAAGCGGAGAACGTAACAGAACTTATCACCTCGTGGGGAAGTTAATACGACTCCAGCCCCCGAGCCCTCCAATTGCCTGGACCCATCAAAATGGATAGTCCAATAAGTGTGATCCGGCTTCTCTTCAGGTGCTTGTAGCTCCGTCCAATCATTGATGAAATCAACAAGTGCTTGAGATTTGACCGCCGCCCAAGGTACGTACTGCAAACCGTGCGGCCCAAGCTCTATAGCCCACTTGGCAATCCGGCCAGTCACCTCCCTGTTCTGAATTATATCTCCCAAAGGAGCAGAGCTGACCACTGTAATAGGATGTCCCTGGAAGTATTGTTTAAGCTTCCGGCTCGCCATGAAAACTCCATACACCAGTTTCTGCCAATGCGGTACCTTTGCTTGGACTCAATAAGTACCTGCTGATATAGTAAACCGGACGCTGAACCGGATACTCTTTGCCCGCCTCTTTGCGCTCCACCACAATAGCCACGCTGATTGCCACGAGCATTAGCCGCTACATATAGTAGTAATGGTTCCTTGTTAATCGGAGCTGCAAGAACGGGCGGATTAATAATTGCCGCTTTAAGTCCTCGAATGCTTCATCGGCCGAACTCGCATTTAATTGATCCGTCTTCTTCAAAGATTCGGTACAAGGGATCGCCTTCTCACCGAGGCGGCTAATAAACCGCTTAAGCGGCAATCCGTCCCCGCCAAGCGCTGAACGCGTCATTGATACACTTCGGTTTAGCCAGGAGGTGATAGTTGTAATCTTCTCGGATTAGCTTCAATTCCCCTGTTGGACACAAGAAAACCCAATAACTTGCCTGCCGGTACACCAAAAACGCATTTGGCTGGGTTGAGCATCATCTTGTAAGTCCGTAGGTTATCAAATGTTTCTTTCAAATCGTCAATCAGCGTCTCCTTCTCCTTTGACTTGACCACAATATCATCCACATAGGCATGCACATTACGGCCAATCTGTTTATGAAGGCAATTCTGTACACACCGTTGATAAGTTGCCTGGATGCTCTTGAGCCCAAAAGGCATAGATACATAGCAGAAGGCTCCAAAGGGAGTTATGAACGCTGTGTTCTCTTGGTCCTTATTGCCATCTTGATCTGATGATAACCAGAATATGCATCCAGAAAACTCAAACGCTCACATCCCGCGGTAGCATCGATAATCTGGTCAATGCGGGGGAGGGCAAAGGGGTCTGCTGCACAAGCTTTGTTAAGGTCCATGTAATCCACACACATGCGCCAAGTGCCATTTTTCTTAAGAACCAGCACCGGATTAGCAATCCATTCTGGATGGAAGACTTCAACAATGAAACCGGCCGCTAAGAGCCTGGCCACCTCCTCTCCAATAGCTTTGTGTCGTTCCTCATTAAACCGGCGGAGAAACCGCTTCACCGGTTTTTACTTAGGATCAATATTAAGAGTGTGCTCAGCGAGTTCCCTCAGTACACCTGGCATGTCAGAAGGCTTCCATGCAAAAATGTCCTGATTCTCACGGATGAACTCGATGAGTGCGCTTTCCTATTTCGGGTCCAAATTGGCACTGATAGTGAACTACTTGGACGAATCGCCAGGCACGAAGTCAACAAGCTTAGTCTCAGCCGCCGATTTGAACTTTAAATCCGGATCATGCTCTGTAGTTGGCTTCTTCAACGGGGTCATGTCCGCCGGATCAACATTGTCCTTGTAATATTTTAACTCCTCCGTAGCACAAACCGACTCTGCATAGGCCGCATCACCTTCCTCGCATTCCAAAGCAATCTTGCGGCTTCCATGAACCGTTATTGTGCCCTTGTGACCCGGCATCTTGAGCTGTAAATAGATATAACAAGGACGTGCCATGAATTTGGCATAAGCCGGCCGCCCAAATAGAGCATGATATGGGCTCCGGATCTTCACCACTTCAAAAGTCAGCGTCTCGGATCGGGAATCATGATCGTCCCCAAAGGCCACTTCCAGAGCTATCTTGCCCACAGGATATGTTGACTTACCAGGTACCACACCATGGAATATTGTATTGGGCGGTTTAAGATTTTTATCATCAGCCCCATACGGCGGAAGGTCTCATAATATAAGATGTTAATGCTGCTCCCTCCATCCATGAGCACTTTGGTGAATTTATAACCTCCCACCTGAGGGGCTACCACCAATGCTAGCTGACCCGGATTGTCAATCCGGAGAGGGTGATCCTCTCTGCTCCATACGATTGGTTGTTCCGACCAGCATAAATAACGTGGTGCGGCGGTTCAATGAAATTCACCGCTTCGCTTATGGAGTTTCGGTCTCGCTTATCCAAGCTAGTCGTGAAAACATGATATTGCCCACTATTCAACTACTTTGGATGGCTCGATAACCCGACTGTTGCTGGCTGGCTGTAACCACCTTGGTTATTCGACTATTACGATTGTTATGTCCACCACGATTGCCATTGAAGCTGAGCACCGAAGCTCCTCCATCGTGACCCGGCCCATGGAAACGGATCCTGAACATACACCGATCCATGATCATAACGGAAAGCATTAGAATTCTTGAACTCTGGATAATGTAACAGTCCTTCCAAAGGTGGTTGGCGGCATCTCCTTCGTCCGTGCTTTGGGCGGGGCTGGTTCAACAAATAGTTTAAGCGATCCGGGTTAGGATTGAGCTCCACCGCGGTTCGCCGCTTTACCCTTGCGTCGCTGACCCTTGTCCTGCGCGTTAGTATTAGCCACAAAATCTACGCTGCCATCCGCTTTACGTTTGGCTCCATTCCCATGACCTACCGTGCTGTGTTGCTGACCCTTGGAGTTGTTGTTCTTTTCCCTTCCTGCCTTGTCATCCTCGGACTGGGATCCTTGGTACTATCGTAATCAGCATACTTCACTAAAGCACCCATGAGGGTGCCCATGTAGTTACAAAACCGCTTCATTCGCCCCAATTTTAACTTCAGATGCTTAAATCGGCGATTGCCTTCGAGTTATAATCGCGAGAATCAGCGTTGATCTGATCCGACGAGTGCAAAATTTCCGAGACACGGCGTACCCAATGGGTTGTTGATTCTCCATCCTCCTGGATACAGAGCCGCTAAGTCCACTATTGACATGGGCTGTTTATAGGTATCCTTAAAATTCTGTATAAACCGGGCTCAGCAATCGGGCCCATGAGCTGATAGAATTGGGCGGCAAGCTTTTAACCAAGCACGAGCCGTCTCTTCAAGCATCATGGTAAAGTACTTTGCACACGCCCCTCATCCACATCTAACACCTCCATGGCCATCTCGTAACTCTCTACCCATGTACGGAGACAAATCGGCGGTGTAATTTGGTACCTTCGCGACCCTTGAAGTCTTTAGGTAAGCGCATATTGCGTGAAGCGGGGGCGAGGCAGGGGCACCCCCAAGGAACTAGAAGTGACCCTGCTCGGCCGAGATAGTGGGACGAACGGCGTAAGTTGGCGTGCCTCGTTTTGTGCTGCTAACTCGGCCTCCTGCGTGCGAGGCCCGGTCTACCACTTCACGAGCATCACGAAGATCGCTGTCGAGTTATTGCCACGGGCGCTTCACGGTTACGTGCATTGCTTGATCTGACGGCTCCTCCACCGCCTCACTGTAGCTCCGGCTCGGGCGAGGGTGGAATGAATCCAGTCACGGCTGTATGAGTATGCCTCTGTTGAATCAAAGCGGTCGAAGGAGCTCCTTGACCAGCGCGTCTCCACGCTGCGGAGAATCACCTTCGATCGGGATGGCCTCCAATCGTGAAGCGGCAGCGAAAAGATTGTCCATAGGATTGGAATAATGACCCGGAGGTGTCTGGACCGGCTGAGGTATGATATTGTTCTGCCGAGGAGGTTCCATTAGGCGAGGTTGGACCGGCACGCCTGGCCCAGGCGCCTCCGCCCGGTTTACCTCTGGCGGATTACTGGTTCCTGCTCCTGGGGTGTGAAAGAGGTTTCTGGCGTTGAAAACCGAAGGTAAGAGGGACCTGTGCTTCCGCTTCAAGACCTCATGTGACGTGTTCTGATCCAGCATAAGCTTATAGGCCTGGGCGTCTAAAGCGGCCCGCTGTGCGGCCATCCTGTCGTTCTTAGCTGCGAGATCGGGCTTGGCTGAAGCGATCTCTCTCACCTTTGCAATTTCTGCGTTGTGGGCATCTGATCCGCGGGTTGGCCTCGCCATGAGCACAGCTAAGCGCATCAAATAGATCAGATAAGATTTGAGCCGGCGGGCGCACAGGACCTCCTACCCCGGCTGCCGCCGGCGCTGACGATCCGGAGAACATTGCTGCTGCGGTCGAAGAGTGGATCACCGCTTGTGTACCGGCCATGAATATTCCAACCGGTTGGGCAGATCGGAGGGTCGGAATCTGTCACCATCGGAACAGCCCCGATCCGGTCGTCTTACAAGCGTCTGGCGATTCGGTTTCTCGGTTGAGGACTCGGCGCGGAATAGGCGGCGGTCTCGCTACCATATCGATCCGTCCTCATACTCTCCTCCGTGGATGACCCGCGAAGGCACGCTTCACGGCCGGGCTTAACTGGGCAGATCTCGCATCTTGAGCCGTCTCGGCGAGTCGGTGCAGATGTCGGCTCGGGACCCGGTTCACCGATCTTGCCGATGAAGACGTGTATGCCCCCAAAGGGACACGATACCGTACTCAATTGAGCGGCCTCGGGGCCCCATCCTGCGTCGTCAATGTAGAGCTTGCCGCGATGACTCTTGGTCATCCGGCCACAAGATAGCCCTTGAGTACTTGAACTTGCCCTCCAAGAACGTCAAACCATCGTGCGATAGCCCCACGGTGGCGCCAAGCGTCGTGGGTTTGTCACGGCGAGATGTCCTCGTGAAAGGACTTAGTCGTGGAGCCATCGCTTCTGGGTTAACAGAAGGGGTTAAAGCGGACACAAGGACACGAGTTTATACTAGTTCGCCCCTTGATGAAGGTAAAAGCCTCGTCTAGTTGTGATGGAATTGATGGGGTTTCGATGACTAGGGAGCAAACAAGCCGCCTAGGCCTCGAGTTGTTGTTGTCATCTCAAACCGCCGCCGGTCGTCCCCTTATATACACGGGTGGCGCCCGTTGGTTTCTGAAGTCCCGACGCGGTTCATAGGCGTATCCGTCTCGGTCTCTACTATTCTAACACAACACAAGATACATCTTGGCGCGGTTTACTAGACTCTTGGCGTGAATCGGCTATGGGCCATAAGCCCTATGCTACCTACTTGGGCTTAACATGTTCAACTCTTTGGTGAAGTTAACCCGGCCTGTCTGGCGGTTTACCTCTAGTGGTAATATCCCCAACAGTACCCAAATTTCGAGTCCCAGTTATTGAAGAGTTGCTCGATGAACTCCACGGTGTAGTATGGTTCTCCAAACTTGATCTTGAGCAGGTTACTACGGTCGAGAATAGGCGAGGGGATGAATATAAGACGCCTTCGAGACTCACTCAGGGCATTTTGAATTCCTGGTGCTTTCTATGGGCTTAGCAGGGGGGTCGTCCACCTTCAATGGTGCAATGACTGACACTTTACATCCAACACTCCGCAAGTTCGTGTTACTCTTCTTTGATGATATTTTGGTCTTCAGTCGCACGTTGGAGGATCATAGAGAGCACCTTGCGCAAGTTCTTCAACTGTTGCGTCGAGATCAATGGAAGCTCAAAGCCTCAAAGTGTTGTTTGGCCAGCAGAAACTATCTTACCTGGGGCATATTATCAGTTCGGAGGGGGTTGCTACTGACCCTAGCAAAATCTCTACAGTGTCACAGTGGCCCACACCATCTGATGCTAAGGAAGTGCGCCGTTTCCTCGGGCTTGCCGGGTATTATCGCTATTTCGTGCGCCATTTTGGAATCATAGCACGGCCCCTGTTTAATCTGCTCAAGAAAGGAGCCCCATTTGTATGGACCCAGGCAACAAAAGAATCATTCCAGCTGCTTAAGCAAGGGCTCGCTACAGCGCCAGTGCTTGCCCTGCCCAACTTCTCTCAGCCATTCATCGTCGAGACAGATGCTTGTGATGTCGGTGTCGGGGCAATTCTGCAGCAACAAGGTCATCCGATTGCATATATGAGCAAGGCATTGTGTCCCAAATTCCAGGGTCTGTCCACTCATGAGAAAGAATACCTCACGGTGGTCGTGGCAGCTGACCAGTGGCGTCCTTATCTCCAGCACAACGAGTTTGTGATTCAAACTGATTAGAGGAGTCTCACCCACCTTGAGGAGCAAAGATTGACCACACCTTGGCAGCGAAAAGCTTTTACTAAGCTCTTTGGGCTCCGTTACTGTCGAGATCTGAAAAGGTGCGAGAAAATGGAGGAGCTGATGCCTTGTCACGAGCCACGCATACTGACCAACTTCACACGGTATAATCTTGCACCCCTAGCTGGATGGAGGATATCATTAGCAGCTATAATGCTAACCCACATGCTCAGAAGCTGCTCGAGCAACTCGCTATCAGAGCAGATCCCAAAGGGCGATTTTCTCTGGAACAAGTGTCACGCCCAATATGCGACCCTATCCAAAAGGAACTCGACGGTCCCACCAAGGATAGACCCGCATATTGAAATGCTTTTGCAAGGTGGATATCATTACATCAACATTACATAATAGATGGGGATACATACATAAGGCACAAATGCCACAAGAATACATCAACATCATATACAAGATCAGCATCCGACTACGGATGAAACATAAACAAAGCTCAAGCGACATCCACCCTGCTAGCCCAGGCTACCGACCGGAACCTATCCCTGATCGAAGAAGAAGCGAAGAAGAACTCCAAAACAAGCAAACATCGCTCTCACGTCATGATCATCGCAAACCTGTACCTGCAATCTGGTGGTGTAGTAATCTGTGAGCCACGAGGACTCAACAATCCCATTACCATGGGTATCAAGACTAGCAAAGCTTAATGGGAAAGGAAGTGGTAAAGTGGTGAGGTTGCAGCAGCGCTAAGCATAAATGGTGGCTAACATACATAAATGAGGCGAGAAGAGAAACAAAGGAACGATCGTTAACTTGTAATGATCAAGAAGTGATCCTGAACTCCTACTTCGTCGAGACATAACCCAAGAACCGTGTTCTCCTCTCGATCAACCCGAAAAAGAGACACTCACGATTACGCTACGGTTGGTGTATTTTAGAAGAGTTTACTTCAAGTTTACTACAACGGATATTAACAAATTCCCATCGCCACATAACCGCAGACACGGCTCTCGAAAGTTTATACCTGCAGGGTGTCCCAACAAGCCCATGATAAGCTCTCGCGATCAACGAAGGATATTCCTTCTCCCGGGAAGACCGATCAATCTCGAATCCGGCTACAAGACATTTCGACAGCAATAAAACAAGACCAGCAAGACCTCCCGGTGCGACGACATCCCGATAGTAGCAGCACGTATCTCGTCTCGGCCACGACCGGATGAACACTCACGTCGGACAACCGGCGATACCCCAAGTTGCCTAGGGGCGGCACCGCAAGTGGCTCTAGTTTGGACCAACACTTAGACAAGCATTGGCCGGGGGCTAAAATAAAGATGACCCTCGAGAAGCGACTCCCAAGGGAAAAGTAGGTGGTGGTGAGGCAAATGGTAAAACCAATGTTGGGCCTTCTTTGGAGGAGTCTTATTCAAAGCGAACTGTCAAGGGGTCCCATAAATCACCCGACCGCGTTAGGGACGGTTACTTGCGAGATTTGATCGTCGGTATCAATACCTAGTTCAATCTCGTTCTTGGCAAGTCTCTTTACTGTTCGTAATGCATCATTCGTAACTAACTCATTAGCTACATTTCTTGCAAGGCTTATAGTGATGTGCATTACCGAGAGGGCCAGAGATACCTCTCCGACAATCGGAGTGACAAAACCTAATCTCGAAATCGCCAACCCAACATGTACCTTTGGAGACACCTGTAGTACTCCTTTATAATCACCCGATTCGTTGTGGCGTTTGGTAGCACCCAAAGTGTTCCTCCGATGGCAGGAGTTGCATAATCTCATAGTTACAGGAACATGTATAAGTCATGAAGAAAGCAATAGCAATATACTAAGCGATCAAGTGCTAGGCTAACGGAATGGGTCATGTCAATCACATCATTCTCCTAATGATGTGATCCCATTAATCAAATAACAACACATGTCTATGGTTAGGAAACATAACCATCTTTGATTAATGAGCTAGTCAAGTAGAGGCATACTAGTGACTATATGTTTGTCTATGTATTCACACATGTATCATGTTTCCGGTTAATACAATTCTAGCATGAATAATAAACATTTATCATGAAATAAGGAAATAAATAATAACTTTATTATTGCCTCTAGGGCATATTTCCTTCACTCCCACCACTCAAGATTATGCTTGGGTGAGCCGTTTAGCTGATAATTCTGCTTGATATAGTACTTTCCATATTTACTGGATTCATCTATCTTTTCACTTTTAGGACCAAGCCTAGGCTCAGCAAAAAAGCTCGTCTGAACAAAGCGGCGGAAGAAGCTGACACTCCTGAACCGGCCAGAACGATAGATCCGGAAGAACCTATCCATGATGATGTGATGAATGACCCACCACCGCAAGACCATGATGTTGCTTTCTGAAGAGGTGCATGTTGATGCCTCGAGACCTGTTGATCAACCCACGAGCCCTGTCCAAACTGACAAGACAGCGAGCCCTTCCAAGCGCACCGACAATCCGGCGACCCCAATGCGAACCAGCGAAGCCAAGGATGATGATGTCATTATTACTGGCTTCGGTCATTCTGATCCGGGCAATCCCGTCGCTTTGTCCAAGCACACCGCAAAAGATGAGTTTGCAGCCTTTGGTAAAGGCAAATGGAACACTGATTTAGCCACTTTTGCTACTCTGGACCCTCAGGAACTTTATTCCGGTTATCTGAATCGGCTATATATATACCAGCCGTGATTGTGAAGTTGGTTTGGTAAAAATGATGAAGGATATATATGAGGTAAATTTCATACGACTCTCCTTGCGTATTTCAATCTGTCAACTCCAATAGCCCCCAAGTGACGGTTTGAAGATAGTAACTTAAACCGGGACTTCCCAACTTGAACCTTTTTTGAGTGAAGCTTTACTTTGAGGTTGTAGCCCCCAAGGGCCGGTTTAACTTAAGTAAGCTAAACCGGGACTTTGTACAATAAGAATGCAGTGTCACCGAAGATAGAGCAAATACACATTAGCCCCCAAGTGCCAAGTTGAATACTTGTATTGATCTTGGGACTTATATGAAATTGGATAAAAAGCAAATATGCATTAGCCCCCAAGTACCAAGGGCATAACTTGTTATGTGGTTGGTACTTCAATTCTATATCATAACCTTTAATGAATGACATGTATGCGGGTGATCTGGGCAAGAAAGAAAGCCAAGTTGTTGATCTTCAAGAAAACCTGAAATTTCAACAGTGAAACCTCGAAAGCAAAAGACGAATTAACCAGCGCTTTAAGCGTCATGGAAAAGCTTAAAGAGGATTTCAACAAGGAGCAGGCAGATTGGGCCATTGAAAAGGCCGCTTTACTTCAAAGGGCGAGAAAAAGTGAAGTCGCACTCAAAAGCGGTGGTAGATGAGTGACCAGCGTAAAGCGTCAAGTGCATGCTATGACCGCTGCCGTCTTTGGTAAGCATTTTATGTTCTGCAAGAATGATGTCTCCTCATATTGTATCCGGTTTACCAACCCGTTGAATGATTCAGGGACACGTATTGGCCACTTGGGATCGGACATGCGGAAGAAACGAAAGCCGCCTATACATTGATAGAACAAGCTATATCTGGTAGCGCAATGGATCATCGACCTCGCTTCTCACAACAACCCGGCCCGACCTTGATTCGGGACACCATCAAGTGGTTGTCAATGCTTCCTGCTCGGATTGAAGAATTGAAGAAATCTGCTGCTAGAACCGGCGCTATAAACGCCTTAATCCGGGCAAAAGCATGGGTTCCAGATTTTGATCCTATTGAAGCGGCCCAAGGTTTCCCAAGCGTGAAGGAGGACGGGACAGAATTCAGTGAAGAGGATCTCGAGCTATAAAGCGGGAAGTCGCCCTTTGGCTTGTCAATTGGCTGAAGAGGCAAATTGTCCCACTATCAAGCTCAATATGATGGTCAAAATAAGCAGTGGCTGCACTAGTTCTGAAGCGGAGAATCTTATCCCTCAATCCATAAGCATACTTACGCTCGACATTGAACCGTCCTTGCGATCAGCGATGAAGCTGTATTTCAAGCATTAATGGGAATCGTTGGACAACTGTTGATTTCCAGCGGCTGGTAGAGGAGGCGAAGTTGAGCGGCGAGAATGATCCGCAACCATCGAGCAAGCTGGCGACCAAGCGTAAACCGGAAACTGGTTTATATTCGCTGTTTCGGTATGATATGATGAAAACAATTATCTCATCTGGGCACCATGTTGCGTGTAATAGACTAGCTGCCACACTTGGTGCTGATATGCCTTCATGCATACGTGTTGCAACTTATGCTTCCTTTGAATCATCAATGTTAAACCATTATCGCAAAAAAGGTCTTAAAACGCGCCGTGGTTGTACCACCAAAGTGGTCAATAATATTGATTGTATATGAAATCAAAGATAACTTCTTAGATTTAAACATATGATCAAATATAACAATATATGATACCTACCATCATAGGCCATGAAGTTGGCTGTGCCAATCGTAAACCGGAGTATTTTAAGAAAACCACTATCGCAGGAGAACAGCTCCTGTGAATATAAGGTCGGGTTACCAAGTAACCATTCCGGTTTATAAAAAAGACTAGTATTACCCCAAAATAGGATGTTTAGCAGAAAATCAAACCGGGCAAGACGTCTCCGGATCAAGAATAGTCCGTGTTCCGTCAATTGGCAGTCGAACCGGCTTAACAGTCATTGGTATAAGAACACAACAAAACATATGCAAATAAGAGAAATATATCTCAAGCAAAGACAAACAGAATCATTTGCAAAAAAGAGGCTATCTGAGCCGATCAAGTGGCATTACCGTGGTCGGACGCGACCAAGCCCCCGACAGGCGTAGCTATGGTTCAAGTCAGCCAAGGTCCCCAAATGATGCCGTGGCATGACGCCGATCAAGAGGTGTAGCGATGGTTCGGGTTCGACCAAAGCCCCCAAGTGATTATGTGGCCTTAGGCCGATCAAGAGCGTGATTGGTTCGAGACATGACCAAGTCCCAAAGTGATCTTGTGGCTTCGCCGGTCTAAAGGTGTTGCATTGGTTCGGATACGACCAAGCCCCCTAGAGACATGATACAAAGCTTGTTTGAAAAAGCTAACTCAAGGGGTAAACCGGAGGTCGCTTTAAGATAAAAACTCCGTGTAACCACACATGATATAAAAATAACAGAGACCCCGCTTTAGCTAAGGCTCCGGTTTATTATATTAATCATAATATATATATTGTCGTAATATGTACATAAGCAGAGCCTATGGCTCAAGTATAGTAAGGCGAAGATGAGCTATATTCGAGGCATGTTGGTCTCCTCCTCGGCGTCGTGAGTCTTTATGCTTTCAAACATCGATCGAGATAAATGCGACCCGTTGTGCAGATTCTTGTTGACCACGAAAGGTCCCTCCCAAGGTGGGGATAACTTGTGCATATCGATCTGGTCTTGGATGAGTCAAGCTCGGATCTCCTTCTTGAAAGGTTCTGGTTCTAACTTCGGCGATGTGATATCGACGAAGATCCTGTTGGTAAATCGTCGGCGGGCGGCGGCGATGTCATGCTCCTCGTCCAACAGGTCCAAAGCGTCTTGCCGTGCTTCCTCGTTGTTCGCTTCAACATACGCCGCTACGAGGTGAATCGTGATGGATATCATCGGGAGGACCGCCTCCGCTCCGTAGACCATGAAGAGCGGTGTGTATCACAGTCGACCTGTTGGGCGTGGTGTTGATGCTCCATAACACAGATGGTAACTCCTCAACCCAACATCCCGGCGTTCGTTGTAAAGGAACCATAAGCCGGGGCTTGATGCCTCGTAAGATCTCTTGGTTAGCCCTCTCTGCTTGGCCATTGGACTGTGGGTGAGCTACTGATGACACGTCAAGCCGGATGTGCTCACGCTCACAAAACTCCTTCATAGCGCCCTTGGACAAGTTGGTACCATTATCAGTAATGATACTGTGTGGAAAGCCAAACCGAAAAATCACCTTTTTAATGAATTGAACCGCCGTGGCTGCATCACACTTGCTAACAGGCTCCGCTTCAACCCACTTTATAAACTTGTCCCTTTGCCACCAAAAGGTGGGTCTTCTTGTCCTTGGACCTTTTGAAGGGTCCAACCATATCCAACCCCAAGTCACAAGCGGCCAAGTAATTGGAATCATCCTCAATTCTTGAGCGGCACATGAGCGCCGCTTTGAGAATTTCGACAGCCATCACATCGTCTCACTAGGTCCTCCGCATCAGCATGGGCGATCAACCAGTAGAAACCGTGGCCAAACGCTTTAGCTACGAGACTTTGAACCGGCATGGTGACCACAATCCCTTCATGGATTTCACGCAAAATTTCACAGCCTTCCTCGGGGACACACAGTATTTGAAAGCGCTCTGATCTGCTGCAATGATGCAACTTCGCCATTGATAATGGTCATGGACTTGGATCGCGGACTATCTGCTGGCGAGTCTAAATCCTCTGGTAACTTCGCCCGGTTCATGTCGCAAGATAAGGAACTTTCCAATCGGTATGACATGTAGGGCTGCCACCAAGCGAGCCTCCGGATCAGAATAGCCAAATCCTCTTCACCGGGGAGCTTGGCGGACGGGTTATCTGAACATCTAAAAAGGCGTTAGGCGGGACGGTTTATCTTTGAGAGCCCACCCGGCTTAAGGCGTCCGCCGCCGTTCTTCCGTCATCCACATGATCCACTTGGTAACCCTTAAAGTGGCCGCAACAATATCCACCTCACGACGATAGGCTGCCATGGCGGATCCTTGGAATCCCAAGTGCGAAACTTGTTGAGCCACCAGGTCCGAGTCACGAAGCATTTAACCCGGCTGAGGTTCATCTCCTTGCCATCCAAGACCATGGAGCAAAGCTTCATACTCAGCTGTATTGTTAGTACAAGGGAACATTAAGCGGAGAGCGTAATGAACTTATCACCTCGTGGGGAAGTTAATCGACTCCACCCCCGAGCCCTCAATTGCTGGACCCATCAAAATGGATAGTCCAATAAGTGTGATCCGGCTTCTCTTCAGGTGCTTGTAGCTCCGTCCAATCATTGATGAAATCAACAAGTGCTTGAGATTTGACCGCCGCCCAAGGTACGTACTGCAAACCGTGCGGCCCAAGCTCTATAGCCCACTTGGCAATCCGGCCAGTCACCTCCCTGTTCTGAATTATATCTCCCAAAGGAGCAGAGCTGACCACTGTAATAGGATGTCCCTGGAAGTATTGTTTAAGCTTCCGGCTCGCCATGAAAACTCCATACACCAGTTTCTGCCAATGCGGGTACCTTTGCTTGGACTCAATAAGTACCTCGCTGATATAGTAAACCGGACGCTGAACCGGATACTCTTTGCCCGCCTCTTTGCGCTCCACCACAATAGCCACGCTGACTGCACGAGCATTAGCCGCTACATATAGTAGTAATGGTTCCTTGTTAATCGGAGCTGCAAGAACGGGCGGATTGGCTAATTGCCGCTTTAAGTCCTCGAATGCTTCATCAGCAGCCGAACTCCAGACGAATTGATCCGTCTTCTTCAGCATCTGGTACAAGGGGATCGCCTTCTCACCGAGGCGGCTAATAAACCGGCTTAGCGCGGCAATCCGTCCTGCCAAGCGCTGAACGTCATTGATACACTTCGGTTTAGCCAGGGAGGTGATAGTTGTAATCTTCTCCGGATTAGCTTCAATTCCCCTGTTGGACACAAGAAAACCCAATAACTTGCCTGCCGGTACACCAAAAACGCATTTGGCTGGGTTGAGCATCATCTTGTAAGTCCGTAGGTTATCAAATGTTTCTTTCAAATCGTCAATCAGCGTCTCCTTCTCCTTTGACTTGACCACAATATCATCCACATAGGCATGCACATTACGGCCAATCTGTTTATGAAGGCAATTCTGTACACACCGTTGATAAGTTGCCTGGATGCTCTTGAGCCCAAAAGGCATAGATACATAGCAGAAGGCTCCAAAGGGAGTTATGAACGCTGTGTTCTCTTGGTCCTTATTGCCATCTTGATCGATGATAACCAGAATATGCATCGAGAAAACTCAAGCGCTCACATCCAGCGGTAGCATCGATAATCTGGTCAATGCGGGGGGGCAAAGGGTCTCTGCACAAGCTTTGTTAAGGTCCATGTAATCCACACACATGCGCCAAGTGCCATTTTCTTAAGAACCAGCACGGATTAGCAATCCATTACGGATGGAAGACTTCAACAATGAAACCGGCCGCTAAGAGCACAGCCACCTCCTCTCCAATAGCTTTGTGTCGTTCCTCATTAAACGGGCGGAGAAACCGCTTCACGGTTTTACTTAGGATCAATATTAAGAGTGTGCTCAGCGAGTTCCCTCGATACACACAGCATGTCGGAAGGCTTCCATGCAAAATGTCACGATTCTCACGGATGAACTTCGATGAGTCGCTTTCCTATTCGGGTCCAAATTGGCGATAGTGAACTACTTGGACGAATCGCCCGAACACGAAGTCAACAAGCTTAGTCTCAGCCGCCGATTTGAACTTTAAATCCGTATCATGCTCTGTAGTTGGCTTCTTCAGCGGGGTCATGTCCGCTGGATCAACATTGTCCTTGTAGTATTTTAACTCCTCCGTAGCACAAACCGATTCTGCATAGGCCGCATCACCTTCCTCGCATTCCAAAGCAATCTTGCGGCTTCCATGAACCGTTATTGTGCCCGTGTGACCCGGCATCTTGAGCTGTAAATAGATATAACAAGGACGTGCCATGAATTTGGCATAAGCCGGCCGCCCAAATAGAGCATGATATGGGCTCCGGATCTTCACCACTTCAAAAGTCAGCGTCTCGGATCGGGAATCATGATCGTCCCCAAAGGCCACTTCCAGAGCTATCTTGCCCACAGGATATGTTGACTTACCAGGTACCACACCATGGAATATTGTATTGGACGGTTTAAGATTTTTATCTGTCAGCCCCATACGGCGGAAGGTCTCATAATATAAGATGTTAATGCTGCTCCCTCCATCCATGAGCACTTTGGTGAATTTATAACCTCCCACCTGAGGGGCTACCACCAATGCTAGCTGACCCGGATTGTCAATCCGGAGAGGGTGATCCTCTACTGCTCCATACGATTGGTTGTTCGACCAGCATAAATAACGTGGTGCGGCGGTTCAACAGAAATTCACCGCTCGCTTATGGAGTTTCGGTCTCGCTTATCCAAGCTAGTCGTGAAAACATGATATTGCCCACTATTCAACTACTTTGGATGGCTCGATAACCCGATATTGCTGCTGGCTGTAACCACCTTGGTTATTCGACTATTACGATTGTTATGTCCACCACGATTGCCATTGAAGCTGAACGGAAGCTCCTCCATCGTGACCCGGCCCATGGAAACGGATCTGAACCGCCACGATCCATGATCATAACGGAAAGCATTAGAATTCTTGAACTCTGGATAATGTAACAGTCCTTCCAAAGGTGGTTGGCGGCATCTCCTTCGTCCGTGCTTTGGGCGGGGCTGGTTCAACAAATAGTTTAAGCGATCCGGGTTAGGATTGAGCTCCACCGCGATTCGCCGCTTTACCCTTCGTCGCTGACCCTTGTCCTGCGCGTTAGTATTAGCCACAAAATCTCGCTGCCATCCGCTTCGTTTGGCTCCATTCCCATGACCTACCGTCTTTGTGTTCTTGACCCTTGGAGTTGTTGTTCTTTTTCCCTTCCTGCCTTGTCATCCTCGGACTCGGGATCCTTGGTACTATCGGAATCAGCATACTTCACTAAAGCACCCATGAGGGTGCCCATGTAGATTACAAAACCGCTTCATTCGCCCCAATTTTAACCCGGATGCTTAAATCGGCGATTGCCTTCGAGGGTTATAATCGCAGAATCAGCGTTGATACGGTCTGACGAGTGCAAAATTTCCGAGACACGGCGTACCCAATGGGTTGTTGATTCTCCATCCTCCTGGATACAGGCCGCTAAGTCCACTATTGACATGGGCTGTTTATAGGTATCCTTAAAATTCTGTATAAACCGGGCTCGCAACTGGGCCCATGAGCTGATAGAATTGGGCGGCAAGCTTTTTAACCAAGCACGAGCCGTCTCTTCAAGCATCATGGTAAAGTACTTTGCACACGCGGCCTCATCCACATCTAACACCTCCATGGCCATCTCGTAACTCTCTACCCATGCTTCTGGAGACAAATCGGCAGTGTAATTTGGTACCTTGCGCGGACCCTTGAAGTCTTTAGGTAGCGCATATTGCGTAAGCGGGGGCGAGACAGGGCACCCCAAGGAACTAAAGTGACCCTGGCTCGGCCGAGATAGTGGGGCGAACGGCGTAAGTTGGCGTGCCTCGTTTTGTGCTGCTAACTCGGCCTCCCTGCGTGCGAGGCCCGGTCTACCACTTCACGAGCATCACGAAGATCGCTGTCGAGTTATTGCCACGGGCGCTTCACGGTTACATGCATTGCTTGATCTGCCGGCTCCTCCACCCGCCTCTGTAGCTCCGGCTCGGGCGAGGTGGAATGAATCCGATCACGGCTGTATGAGTATGCCTCTGTTGAATCAAAGCGGTCGAAGGAGCTCCTTGACCAGCGCGTCTCCACGCTGCGGAGAATCACCTTCGATCGGGATGGCCTCCAATCGTGAAGCGGCAGCGAAAAGATTGTCCATAGGATTGGAATAATGACCGGAGGTGTCTGGACGGCTGAGGTATGATATTGTTCTGCCGAGGAGGTTCCATTAGGCGAGGTTGGACCGGCACGCTGGCCCAGCGCCTCGCCGGTTTACCTCTGGCGGATTCTGGTTCTGCTCTGGGGTGTGAAAGAGGTTTACGGCGTTGAAAACCGAAGGTAAGAGGACCTGTGCTTCGCTTCAAGACCTCATGTGGCGTGTTACGATCCGGCATAAGCTTATAGGCCTGGCGTCTAAAGCGGCCATTGTGCGGCCATCCTGTCGTTCTTAGCTGCGGATCGGGCTTGGCTGAGCGATCTGCTCTCTCACCTTTGCAATTTCTGCGTTGTGGGCATCTGATCCGCGGGTTGGCCTCGCCATGAGCACAGCTAAGCGCATCAAATAGATCGAGATAAGATTTGAGCGGCGAGCGCGGGACCTCCTACCCGGCTGCCGCCCGGCCGCGCGATCCGGAGAACATTGCTGCTGCGGTCGAAGAGTGGATCACCGCTTGTGTACCGCCATGAATATTCCAACCCGGTTGGGCAGATCGGAGGTCGAATCTGTCACCATCGGAACAGCCCCGATCCGGTCGTCTTACAAGCGATCTGCGATTCGGTTTCTCGGTTGAGGACTCGGCGCGGAATAGACGGCGGTCTCGCTACCATATCGATCCGTCCTCATACTCTCCTCCGTGGATGACCCCGCGAAGGCACGCTTCACGGCCGGCTTAACTGGGCAGATCTCGCATGTTGAGCCGTCTCGGCGAGGTCGGTGCGGATGTCCGGCTCGGGACCGGTTCACCGATCTTGCCGATGAAGGCGTGTATGCCCCCAAAGGGACCACGATACCCGTACTCAATTGAGCGGCCTCGGGGCCCCATCCTGCGTCGTCAATGTAGAGCTTGCGCGATGACTCTTGGTCATCCGGCCCACAACCTAGCCCTTGAGTACCGAACTTGCCCTCCAAGAGCGTCAAACCATCGTGCGATAGCCCCACGGTGGCGCCAAGCGTCGTGGGTTTGTCACGGCGGATGTCCTCGTGAAAGGACTTAGTCGTGGAGCCATCGCTTCTGGGTTAACTTGAAGGGGTTAAAGCGGACACAAGGACACGAGTTTATACTAGTTGGCCCCTTCGATGAAGGTAAAAGCCTCGTCTAGTTGTGATGGAATTGATGGGGTTTCGATGACTAGGGAGCAAACAAGCCGCCTAGGCCTCGAGTTGTTGTTGTCATCTCAAACCGCCGCGGGTCGTCCCCTTATATACACGGGTGGCGCCCGTTGGTTTCTGAAGTCCCGCGCGGTTCATAGGCGTATCCGTCTCGGTCTCTACTATTCTAACACAACACAAGATACATCTTGGCGCGGTTTACCATCTTGGCGTGAACTGGCTATGGGCCATAAGCCCTATGCTACCTACTTGGGCTTAACATGTTCAACTACTGGTGAAGTTAACCCGGCCTGTCCTGGCCGGTTTACCTCTAGTGGTAATATCCCCAACAGTACCCAAATTTCCAGTCCCAGTTATTGAAGAGTTGCTCGATGAACTCCACGGTGTAGTATGGTTCTCCAAACTTGATCTTCGAGCAGGTTACTACCAGATCAGAATAGCTGAGGGGGATGAATATAAGACTGCCTTCCAGACTCACTCAGGGCATTTTGAATTCCTGGTGCTTTCTATGGGCTTAGCAGGGGGGTCGTCCACCTTCAATGGTGCAATGACTGACACTTTACATCCAACACTCCGCAAGTTCGTGTTACTCTTCTTTGATGATATTTTGGTCTTGATCGCCGTTGGAGGATCATAGAGCACCTTGCGCAAGTTCTTCAACTGCTTGCGTCGAGATCAATGGAAGCTCAAAGCCTCAAAGTGTTGTTTGGCCAGCGAAACTATCTTACAGGGCATATTATCAGTTCGGAGGGGTTGCTCTGACCCTAGCAAAATCTCTCTGATGTCACGATGGCCCACACCATCGATGCTAAGGAAGTCGCCGTTTCCTCGGGCTTGCGGGTATTATCGCTATTTAAATGCGCCATTTTGGAATCATATACGGCCTGTTTAATCTGCTCAAGAAAGGAGCCCCATTTGTATGGACCCAGCAACAAAAGAATCATTCAATTTGCTTAAGCAAGGGCTCGCTTCTGGCGCCGATGCTTGCCCCAACTTCTCTCAGCCATTCATCGTCGAGACAGATGCTTGTGATGTCGGTGTCGGGGCAATTCTGCAGCAACAAGGTCATCCGATTGCATATATGAGCAAGGCATTGTGTCCCAAATTCCAGGGTCTGTCCACTCATGAGAAAGAATACCTCACGGTGGTCGTGGCAGCTGACCAGTGGCGTCCTTATCTCCAGCACAACGAGTTTGTGATTCAAACTGATTAGAGGAGTCTCACCCACCTTGAGGAGCAAAGATTGACCACACCTTGGCAGCAGAAAGCTTTTACTAAGCTACTGGGGCTCCGTTACACAATCAGATACAGAAAAGGTGCAGAAAATGGAGGAGCTGATGCCTTGTCACGAGCCACGCATACTGACCAACTTCACACGGTATAATCTTGCACCCCTAGCTGGATGGAGGATATCATTAGCAGCTATAATGCTAACCCACATGCTCAGAAGCTGCTCGAGCAACTCGCTATCAGAGCAGATCCCAAAGGCGATTTTCTGGGAACAAGTGTCACGCCCAATATGCGACCCTATCCAAAAGGAACTCGACGGTCCCACCAAGGATAGACCCGCATATTGAAATGCTTTTGCAAGGTGGATATCATTACATCAACATTACATAATAGATGGGGATACATACATAAGGCACAAATGCCACAAGAATACATCAACATCATATACAAGATCAACATCCGACTACGGATGAAACATAAACAGAAGCTCAAACGACATCCACCCTGCTAGCCCAGGCTACCGACCTGGAACCTATCCCCTGATCGAAGAAGAAGCAGAAGAAGAACTCCAAAACAAGCAAACATCGCTCTCACGTCATGATCATCGCAAACCTGTACCTGCAACTGGTGGTGTAGTAATCTGTGAGCCACGAGGACTCAGCAATCCCATTACCATGGGTATCAAGACTAGCAAAGCTTAATGGGAAAGGAAGTGGTAAAGTGGTGAGGTTGCAGCAGCGGCTAAGCATAAATGGTGGCTAACATACGCAAATGAGGCGAGAAGAGAAACAAAGGCACGGTCGTTAACTTGTAATGATCAAGAAGTGATCTGAACTCCTACTTCGTCGAGACATAACCCAAGAACCGTGTTCTCCTCTCGATCAACCCGAAAAGAGACACTCACGGTTCACGCTTTACGGTTGGTGTATTTTAGAAGAGTTTACTTCAAGTTTACTACAACGGATATTAACAAATTCCCATCGCCACATAACATGGGGCACGGCTCTCGAAAGTTTATACCTGCGGGGTGTCCCAACAAGCCCATGATAAGCTCTCGCGATCAACGAAGGATATTCCTTCTCCCGGGAAGACCGATCAATCTCGAAATCCGGCTACAAGACATTTCGACAGCAATAAAACAAGACCAGCAAGACCTCCGGCGTGCCGACATCCCGATAGTAGCGCGCGTATCTCGTCTCGAGCCACGACGGATGAACACTACGTCACGACAGCGATACCCCAAGTTGCCTAGGGGCGGCACCGCAAGTGGCTCTAGTTTGGACCAACACTTAGACAAGCATTGGCCGGGGGCTAAAATAAAGATGACCCTCGAGAGAGCGACTCCCAAGGGAAAAGTAGGTGGTGGTGAGGCAAATGGTAAAACCAATGTTGGGCCTTCTTTGGAGGAGTCTTATTCAAAGCGAACTGTCAAGGGGTCCCATAAATCACCCGACCGCATTAGGGACGCAAAATCCGGGAACATAATACCGATATGGCGGAAACTAGGGCGGCAAGAGTGGAACAAAACACCAGGCATAAGGCCGAGCCTTCCACCCTTTACCAAGTATATAGATGCATTAATTAAATAAGATATATTGTGATATCCCAACAAGTAAACATGTTCCAACAAGGAACAACATCACCATGTTCCAACAAGGAACAAACTTCATCTTCACCTGCAACTAACAACGCTATAAGAGGGGCTAAGCAAAGTGGTAACATAGCCAAATAACGGTTTGCATAGGAAGGGTGCAAAAGGTTAGAGGCTGACATGGCAATTTGGGATGGCTTGATAAACAGGTAATAGGTAGCGCAGCATAGCGATAGAAACGAAGCAACTAGCATAGCAATGATAGTAGTGAGATCCAGGTAGCGGTCATCTTGCCTGAAATCCATAGCGAAGAAGAACGAGTCCATGAAGAAGATGAGCGGATGAAGCCGAACCAAGCGTGAGCGAGCGAATCCTCACGATCGCAAAGAAACAGGAACTAACAAGAAGAAGCACACAACAAAGTAAACACACCACACATGAACAAGGCATGATGCACAAACAATCATGATGCATGACAAGACTACATGAAGCTACTCATGGCAAGAGATGATGCAAACAAGAGCAACACATTAAGGCAAGTTTAAATGAGGCCGGGAACAACATATAACAATTCCGGTAAGTCCTCATATGCAAATTTCGAAATTGGTCCAGATCTGAATAAATCTTATGTTCAATTTGTTAAACAGCAAGTTAAGATGCACCACGATGATCTACACGAAATTCTAGTCAAGTTACATATAAAGTTCATTTAATTCGGAGCTACGGCCTAGAAGATATGAGCAAAACAAGTTAAACATGGCATTGATGCAAAATGCATCCAAACATCAAGCAAACACCTCAAAACATGGATGCAACATGATAATATGAAACTACATGCAAAATCAAGCAAGTTTCATATAGAGCACACTCAAAACGGAGCAACGGTTCAACACATACACACAATACCAGACATAACAACAATCTGTCCAAAACAGCACCTAGGCATATTGCAAGCATCAAAACAACAAGCCACAGCATCTCAACGTAATAACAAAAGGTATGGGCATGATGTACAGGTAAAGCATTACAAAACATAGACACTGAGCTATCTCCAGAAATCACTAGAACATGCTCAAAATGACATGGCAAGATTGCAAATAATAACAGGTTCAGACTTTGCAGAAAATAACATCAGGTTGCAATGTTTAGAGCTATCAAACAACATGTTACAGGAACTTATCATGGCAAACAAAGTCATGGCATGAATCTACTAATTGCATAGAACAAAAGTCCCTTACTGACCATGAGCCAAAAAGGACCAGAAGATATGATGGCACCCACGTAAACATTGCAAGTTATATTACAGATTTAAACATGGCAGGAACAACGAAAAGTAGGCATGTTGGTGAGCTTAAACCACTCACCACAGAGCAATACATGGCATGGCAAGTCAACTCACCGTAAGAATACATGGCATAGAATCTATGCATGGCAAGAACAACATCATAGCATACACGGATCAACTACAACAACCTTGGCAAAATTGAATAACATGTAAACAATCTGCCAGGAAACATTTTATAGCAAAAGTAGAGCTCGATTGACTCGAGCTATGGCACTCCATAATTGCAAACAATGGCATGGATGGATAGAGAATAAACATATGTTCAAAACATCCTTACTGAAGTATCTCAAAATAAGCATGGATCTCTCGGTAGCCTCAAGTTTACATGACATAAAAATATCGACAAAAGCAGGGCTGAAATCAGCAACACCATGAAGCCAGTTTGCATGCTTGTGCTAGTCACCACAGAGATCACAAAAATACATGGCATACACCCCTGTAAAGATGACATGGCATATTACAAAACACATGTAGGACTCAAGATCATAGGGTGCACACATCAATCATGGCAAAAATGACAAAAGTGCATGTTCTGACAAGAATCTGAAACTAACATCACATAGCCCTCTTCTAACAGAATTTCGGGCAGCAATATGAGCTCAAATGTAAATGATTCAATGAGATGAAATGATGTACTCGTCGAGACGAACAATTTGACATATTACAGGCACGAAACGGAGCTACGGATGCAGAGTTATGATGCGATGAATATGGCATGAAAATATGCAGAATCACTCGGGACTTGGCAATTTCGAAGGGGGGGGGAGTCAACCTAGTCTCAGATCTGACCGGCGCGGAAATCGAGGCAGGGCCGGGCTCTCGCCGGAGCGCGGCACCGGAGGCGGAGCCGGCGACGAGGCGGCGACGGAGGCGCGCTGGCGGCGGCCGGACAGCGGGCTCGGCCGGCAAGCCAGCGCGATGGCGGCGTGGGTCGGCGGCTCGGGCGACGGGCGCTCGGGCCCGACGATGGAGGGCGCGGCGCGCGAGGCGCCAGCGGGAAAAGCGGCGGCGAGGCACCGGGAGGCGCGACCGACCTCCGGTGGTGGGGCGAGGCGCAGCCGGCCAGCGGCGCGGGGCGAGGCGGGAGGCGCCCAGCGCGCGCCAGCGCGGGCGAAAGCGTGGGTGAGCCAGGCAGCGGGCGACCTCGGCCCCAGCGAGCAGCAGCGGGAGACAGGCGTGCGGGACAGGTGTCGAGCCCCGATTGGGCGCGGGCGGCGGCGGAGATGCGTCCGGCCGGGGTGGACATGTCCGGCTGCGTGCGGGAGGGGATTTTTAGGGTTAGGGGAAGAATTCATCCGCGAAATTTTTGGGGAAGACACATATTTATAGGTAGAGGGAGCTAGGAGAGTCCAAATGAGGTGCGGTTTTCGCCCACACGATCGTGATCGAACGACCGAGAGCATGGAGGTGAGTTAGGTGGGTTTTGGGCCACTTTGGAAGGGGTGTTGGGCTGCAAAGAGAAGGAGGCTTTACGGTTACCCGGTTAACCGTTGGAGTATCAAACGACCTCCAAATGGCACGAAACTTGACAGGCGGTCTACCGGTGCTATACCAAGGCCGCTTGACAAACCTCGGTCCATTCCGAGACCGTTTAACACCCGCACATGAAAAGAGATAAAAGGGAGCGCCGGGAGACATAGGAGTGCCGGATTGCAAAACGGACAACGGGGAAAATGCTCGGATGCATGAGACGAACACGTATGCAAAATGAAATGCACATGATGATATGATAAAATGCAACACGCAAGCAAATTACATGACAAAGACGGCGAATAAATGGCAGACACCTGGCGCATCGGATCCGGGGCGTTACAACACTCCTCCACTAACAAGAGATCTCGTCCCGAGATCTTAGGACCGAGACGGAAAGGAAAAGGGATGAGGTGAAACAAGAACTCAAAAGAAGAGGCAAAGAATCGAGAGCACTCGAGAAGAAGAGAGAAACGACGAGCATGACGAGAATCGAAAGCTCACGGAATCAGATAAGCTATGAAACCACTCGTTCTAACCGGAGTGGTTAGAATGAGAAAAGAAACGAATAAGACTGAAAGTATTTAGGCAGCACTCCGACTGAACATGGAAAGAATAGAACACGAGCTCGAGAAGATGGAATGACACTTGACGAGATAAACAACGCAATGCCTCCGGAAGAATTGAAAGAATTGAATGAAAAGAACTTAGAAGGAAGGATTGAGTGGATTTGAATATCTGAGAAGAACAAAGAAATGCAAAACTCCAATTCTAAAGAATACGGAGAGTTAATTACACTTAGAGATGCAAGAAGAAAAGATATTTGAATTCCACCAAAATATTGATGAAACTCTTGAAGAAAGAATTAAATCATGAAGAACCACCATGAAGAACTCCGGTAACGAAAGGATGATGAGATAGAATGAAGGACGAAAGAATAAGATGAGCCTTGCGGTGATTCCGATGGAGGTTCCGACGAAATGGCCGAGGAAACTGAACTCCGGGTAAGAAAATATGAAAACACTTGGAACTAGAATTTATTCATCAAGAACAAACTCCGAAGAAAAGGATTAATCACTTGGATGAAATAAGAATAAGATTTATTGTATGCTTATCCTTCATCAAATTAAATTGATGACAAGCAATGGATTTTGCAAACTACTTGTTCTTCTAGAAAAGGATTAGGGGGGGTTATAGCGCAAGACTTGAGAAAGTCTTCATGAATCACCGGTAGGATTGGAAAGAACGAATGAATTAATATGATAATCAAAGAAAAAGAATCTTGAACGAACCACCGTAAGAATTCGAAAATGACTGATGAAAGAGAATGAATCACCGGGAAGAATTAGAAAAGCACAAAGATACTTGAGGGAATTTAGAGAAAAGAGATCGAAGAGATCGCGAACTAATTAAAGAGAAAAACACCGGAAGAATATGAAGAACGAACGAAAGGGCACGGATATAGAATAATTGGAGAACGACTTTGAAAACTTGGAACGAAGAAATCTTCCGAAAAGATGGCCTCCGGATGATTGAGACGGAAAGTAACTCCTGAAAAACTCCGGATGGATGAAAAGAATTTGCATGACTGGAAACAATTAGATAGGATAACATCGAGCAAGCACCATGAATCACCGGGGAACGGACAAGATTTAAGAGAAACTCAACCGATCTTCAAATGAAGGCGAAACACCACCAAAATTCTTGAGGTACTCGGGAGAATGAAAAGCAAAGAGGTTGAGTCAACAATGAAATGGTTTGAAATCGATCTCGAAAAGGCATCTGACTGATGAAATTCATTCTTCGTCACACTTGAAAAGAATTTGGGAATAACTCCGGGAATTAGAAGAGTCGGGTAAGATCACGGAAAAGACACGTGGGTTAGGGCCTTGAAGAAAAAACACCGTTGAAAGGGGATGATGAACAGATAGATGATGCACCGGAACAATGGAATATTTGAATGAGGTGACAACCTCGAATTAATTAGAACACAGACGAATCTCTTGAGATGTCTTGAGCACTCCGGAAGGATAAACTGGCAAGAGGAGAACGAGCAGGAAAAACGCTTTGAGGAAAAGAATATGATCAACCTCAAAACTTGAATTGAATCCACCGGAAAAAGAAAGGGACGAAGAATGATGAACGAGACGAGAATTCACCGGTTGAAATAATTTACGAAAGACTGAAGAGGTTCCGCATGAATGAAATTGATGGTCGAAACAAACTCAGGCTCCGGGAATAAAAGGGTGGGAGGGCGGGAAAAACAAAGGCAACTTGGAAGGGGAAACGACGAATATCTTGAAGAGGTAAACACCGATTGAAATCATTGAGGGAAGAAAGCAAAGACTTCACACGAGTAGAATGGATACTCGATTACGGACTCCGGTTCCGAGAAGAAAAAAGGGTGGGCGGGTGGGAAAAGAAAACAACTGAGGATTGGACTAGACAACGATGAAGAGACTCGAGTCAACTTGACGAGAAATGTACCGGATAAAAAGAGCTGAGAAACAACTACCGGAAAACCAACTGCGTGATCCTAAAGAAAAAATTTGAAGGGGAAGAGGAGTAATTCAAAACACCTACGTCAAGATTCCTCACCAGAGCGACGAAGGGACTGAGGAGTAAAAAGAATTCCTACTCTCCGATATAACTAGACTCCGAAAACAGTTTTCTTCTAGACTCAACAACGGCCAAACTACACGATCAATCAAGGGGGCTCCTAGGGTTGGTCGAGGCTCTGATACCAACTTGTCACGCCCAATATGCGACCCTATCCAAAAGGAACTCGACGGTCCCACCAAGGATAGACCCGCATATTGAAACGCTTTTGCAAGGTGGATATCATTACATCAACATTACATAATAGATGGGGATACATACATAAGGCACAAATGCCACAAGAATACATCAACATCATATACAAGATCAACATCCGACTACGGATGAAACATAAACAGAAGCTCAAACGACATCCACCCTGCTAGCCCAGGCTGCCGACCTGGAACCTATCCCCTGATCGAAGAAGAAGCAGAAGAAGAACTCCAAAACAAGCAAACAGCGCTCTCACGTCATGATCATCGCAAACCTGTACCTGCAACTGGTGGTGTAGTAATCTGTGAGCCACGAGGACTCAGCAATCCCATTACCATGGGTATCAAGACTAGCAAAGCTTAATGGGAAAGGAAGTGGTAAAGTGGTGAGGTTGCAGCAGCGGCTAAGCATAAATGGTGGCTAACATACGCAAATGAGAGCGAGAAGAGAAACAAAGGAACGGTCGTTAACTTGTAATGATCAAGAAGTGATCCTGAACTCCTACTTACGTCAGACATAACCCAAGAACCGTGTTCTCCTCTCGATCAACCCCGAAAAGAGACACTCACGGTTACGCACACGGTTGGTGTATTTTAGAAGAGTTTACTTCAAGTTTACTACAACCGGATATTAACAAATTCCCATCTGCCACATAACCGCGGCACACGGCTCTCGAAAGTTTATACCTGCAGGGTGTCCCAACTTAGCCCATGATAAGCTCTCGCGATCAACGAAGGATATTCCTTCTCCCGGGAAGACCGATCAATCTCGAAATCCCGGCTACAAGACATTTCGACAGCAATAAAACAAGACCAGCAAGACCTCCCGGCGTGCCGACATCCTGATAGTAGCCGCGCGTATCTCGTCTCAGGCCACGACCGGATGAACACTACGTACGGCAACCGACGATACCCCAAGTTGCCTAGGGGCGGCACCGCAAGTAGCTCTGGTTTGGACCAACACTTAGACAGCATTGGCCCGGGGGGGCTAAAATAAAGATGACCCTCGAGAGAGCGACTCCCAAGGGAAAAGTAGGTGGTGGTGAGGCAAATGGTAAAACCAATGTTGGGCCTTGCTGGAGGAGTCTTATTCAAAGCGAACTGTCAAGGGGGTCCCATAAATCACCCGACCGCGTTAGGGACGCAAAAATTCGGGAACATAATACCGATATGACGGAAACTAGGGCGGCAAGAGTGGAACAAAACACCAGGCATAAGGCCGAGCCTTCCACCCTTTACCAAGTATATAGATGCATTAATTAAATAAGATATATTGTGATATCCCAACAAGTAAACATGTTCCAACAAGGAACAACATCACCATGTTCAACAAGGAACAAACTTCATCTTCACCTGCAACTAACAACGCTATAAGAGGGCTGAGCAAAGCGGTAACATAGCCAAACAACGGTTTGCATAGGAAGGTGCAAAAGGTTAGAGGCTGACATGGCAATTTGGGATGGCTTGATAAGCAGGTAATAGGTAGCGCAGCATAGCGATAGAACGAAGCAACTAGCATAGCAATGATAGTAGTGAGATCCAGGGTAGCGGTCATCTTGCCTGAAATCCCGCAGCGAAGAAGAACGAGTCCATGAAGAAGATGAGCGGATGAAGCGAACCAAGCGTGAGCGAGCGAATCCTCACGATCGCATAGCAAACAGGAACTAACAAGAAGAAGCACACAACAAAGTAAACACACCACACATGAACAAGGCATGATGCACAAACAAGCATGATGCATGACAAGACTACATGAAGCTACTCATGGCAAGAGATGATGCAAACAAGAGCAACACATTAAGGCAAGTTTAAATGAGGCCGGGAACAACATATAACAATTCCGGTAAGTCCTCATATGCAAATTTCAAAATTGTTCCAGATCTGAATAAATCTTATGTTCAAGTTGTTAAACAGAAATTTAAGATCACCACTATGATCTACACGAAATTCTAGTCAAGTTACATATGAAGTTCATTTAATTCGGAGCTACGGCCTAGAAGATATGAGCAAAACAAGTTAAACATGGCATTGATGCAAAATGCATCCAAACATCAAGCAAACACCTCAAAACATGGATGCAACATGATAATATGAAACTACATGCAAAATCAAGCAAGTTTCATATAGAGCACACTCAAAACGGAGCAACGGTTCAACACATACACACAATACCAGACATAACAACAATCTATCCAAAACAGCAACTAGGCATATTGCGAGCATCAAAACAACAAGCCACAGCATCTCAACGTAA
Source organism: Aegilops longissima (assembly GCA_021605205.1). NCBI lineage: Eukaryota > Viridiplantae > Streptophyta > Magnoliopsida > Poales > Poaceae > Aegilops > Aegilops longissima. Next base: position 655,568,740 of record CM038676.1, read on the forward strand.
TAACAAAAGGCATGGGCATGATGTACAGGTAAAGCATTACAAAACATGAACACTGAGCTATCTCCAGAAATCACTAGAACATGCTCAAAATGACATGGCAAGATTGCAAATAATAACAGGTTCAGACTTTGCAGAAAATAACATCAGGTTGCAATGTTTAGAGCTATCAAACAACATGTTACAGGAACTTATCATGGCAAACAAAGGCATGGCATGAATCTACTAATTGCATAGAACAAAAGTCCCTTACTGACCATGAGCCAAAAAGGACCAGAAGATATGATGGCACCCACGTAAACATGGCAAGTTATATTACAGATTTAAACATGGCAGGAACAACGATAAGTAGGCATGTTGGTGAGCTTGAACCACTCACCACAGAGCAATACATGGCATGGCAAGTCAACTCACAGTAATAATACATGGCATAGAATCTATACATGGCAAGAACAACATCATAGCATACACGGATCAACTACAACAACCTTGGCAAAATTGAATAACATGTAAACAATCTGCCAGGAAACATTTTATAGCAAAAGTAGAGCTCGATTGACTCGAGCTATGGCACTCCATAATTGTAAACAATGGCATGGATGGATAGAGAATAACCATATGTTCAAAACATCCTTACTGAAGTATCTCAAAATAAGCATGGATCTCTCGGTAGCCTCAAGTTTACATGACATAAAAATATCAGCAAAACAGGGGCTGAAATCAGCAACACCATGAAGCCAGTTTGCATGCTTGTGCTAGTCACCATAGAGATCACAAAAATACATGGCATACACCCCTGTAAAGATGGCATGGCATATAACAAAACACATGTAGGACTCAAGATCATAGGGTGCACACATCAATCATGGCAAAAATGACAAAAGTGCATGTTCTGATAAGAATCTGAAACTAACATCACATAGCCCTCTTCTAACAGCATTTCGGGCAACAATATGAGCTCCAATGTAAATGATGCAATGAGATAAAATGATGTACTCGTCGAGACGAACAGTTTGACATATTACACGCACGAAACGGAGCTACGGATGCAGAGTTATGATGCGATGAATATGGCATGAAAATATGCAGAATCACTCGGGACTTAGCAATTTCGAAGAAGTCAACCTAGTCTTAGATCTGACCGGCGCGGAAATCGAGGCAGGGCAGGGCTCGCGCGAGCTGGCACGGAGGCGGAGCAGCGACGAGGCGGCGACGGAGGGCGCTGGGCGGGCGGACCAGCGGGCTCCGGCCGGCCGGCGCAGCATGCAGCGGCGCGGGTTCAGCGGCTCGGGCGGCGGGCGCTTCAGGCCCGGCGGCGAGGGCGCGCGGCCAGCAGAGGCGCCAGCGGGAAAAGCCTTGCGGCGCGGGCACCGGGAGGCGCGGCGGACCTCCGGTGGCAGCCTGGCGCCAGCCAACTCTTGCCACCCACCGGCGGCGGCGGGCAGCGGCGCCGGCGGCGCGGCGAAGCTGTGAGCTCAGGCGGGCAGCCTCGGGCCCATGGGCAGCAATGGACAGCAGCGGCGGGACAGTGTCGAGCCCGATTAGGCGTGGCGGCGGCGGAGATCGTCCGGTCGGGGTGGACATGTCCGCCTGCGTCTGAGGATTTTAGGGTTAGGGAAGAATTCATCCATGAAATTTTGGGAAGACACATATTTATAGGTAGAGGGAGCTAGGAGAGTCCAAATGAGGTGCGGTTTTACCCACACGATCGTGATCGAGCGACCGAGAGCATGGAGGGAGTTAGGTGGGTTTTGTGCCACTTTGGAAGGGGTGTTGGGCTGCAAAGAGAAGGAGGCTTTACGGTTACCCGGTTAACCGTTGGAGTATCAAGCGACCTCCAAATGGCACGAAACTTGACAGGCGGTCTACCGGTGCTATACCAAGGCCGCTTGACAAACCTCGGTCCATTCCGAGACCGTTTAACACCCGCACATGAAAAGAGATAAAAGGGAGCGCCGGGAGACATAGGAGTGCCGGATTGCAAAACGGACAACGGGGAAAATGCTCGGATGCATGAGACGAACATGTATGCAAAATGAAATGCACATGATGACATGATAAAATGCAACACGCAAGCAAATGACATGACAAAGACGGCGAATAACTGGCAGACACCTGGCGCATCGGATCCGGGGCGTTACAACAAGGCATCCTGAGATTCAGAGGACGAATTTGGCTCGGGGGCGCAACCGCTATGCAGCAGCAGGTTATTTGCGCCTTCCATGACACCCCGCTTGGTGGCCACTCTGGGTTTCCGGTCACATGGAGTCGCGTGCGTCGACTGTTCGCTTGGCCTAAGATGAAGACTCACATACAACACTATGTCAAATGCTGCCCGACCTGTCAACAGGCGAAGCCAGACCGTGCAGCCTACCCAGGGCTGCTCGAACCATTACTAGTACCCAAGGAATCCTGGGAAATGATCAGTATGGATTTTGTTGATGGTCTACCACCTTCCGGAGGAGTGAATTCCATTTTGGTCATTGTCGACAAACTAACTAAGTTTGCTCACTTTCTTCTGTTGGCACACCCATATACAGCTTCGAAGGTCGCCCTTCTCTACATGAACCAAGTGTACAGGCTGCATGGGTTCCCCAGCTCCATCGTCTTCGATCGAGATCCGGTATTCACCAGTCACTTCTGGCAGGAACTATTCAAATATGCAGGCACTGGCCTCCGCATGAGCTCTGCCAAACACCCACAGACTGACGGGCCAACCGAGCGGGTAAACCAGTGTCTAGAGACATTCCTTCGGTGTTTCACTCAAGCATGCTCGCGCCGTTGGAGCTTCTGGATCCCTCTGGCTCAGTTCTGGTACAATTCTTCGTATCACTCTTCCATTGGAATGTCTCCATTCCGAGCAATGTACGGTCATGAACCTCGGCAGTGGGGGATCACGGCAACAAGCGCCTGCTCAGTACCAGCTCTGCGCTCTTGGTTGGATGAGCGCGCAGTGGTACAGGACCTGCTGTAGCAGCACCTGAACCGAGCTCACCAAGTTATGAAACATCAAGCTGACAAGAAGCGTTCGTTCCGGGTGTTTGAAGTGGGCGATCTCGTCTACTTGAAGCTGCAACCGTACATTCAGACGTCCGTCGCTCCGCGGGCATGCCACAAACTCTCTTTCCGGTTCTTTGGACCCTACAGGATCATCGCTCGTGTGAATGATGTTGCCTACAAGCTGTTGTTGTCGGAGCATGCCCAAGTGCATCCGGTCTTTCATGTATCACAGCTCCGGAAGGCCCTAGTTCCAGGTATGCAAGTTTCCAGCGATCTTCCTGTTCATTCTGACATTCCTGCGGTCCCTGTGAAGATGCTGGAGCAGCGTTGGCAACGTCGCCGGGGGTCCATGGTGGAGCAAGTTCTCGTTCGTTGGTCCAACCCAGCAGCTGTGCCTGATTCTTGGGAGGACCGTGCAACGCTCCAAGCTCGGTTTCCAGCAGCGGAGGCTTGGGGACAAGCCTCGTCACAAGAAAGGGGGGATGTCAACACCCCTGGCCCATAGGGCAGTGACGGCCAGAGCTCGCCCCCGCTTCCCAGGCCGGTACGGGCTCGCAAGGTCAACATGCGAGTGGTTGGGCCAGAGTGGGTGTAAGACGGCCCGTCCCAGGCAACCACTTACTTAACCACTCGCCCACACACTCACCAGCCATCCGGTGGATCACGGCGGCGGCACCAGCTCTCCTCCTGTTCCCCTTCTCTTGTATGAACCCTAGATCGATTTGAGACCAAGTGTAATCGCTACCACTTTGTACTCTTGAGAGATCATTGCTAGTGGAATATACAGATCATATCCTCGCTCCTAACACATCATATGGAGCGCACACTTGGATACATAGGCCACGGCGGATGCATGCAAACACAAAGTCGTCATATGCGAAAGGGGTTTGCTAAATCTCGGTCGACTAAGATTTAGTGAAGTATCACGTGCTTGACCGTTAGATCAATATATGTTGAGATTCGCTCATTGGTAAATAATCTATTCTTTTTTTGAGATAAATGAATAACCTGTTCTTGAAAGCTGGTGAAAGGATCGATGTGGTTGACTAGGTGGGGGTGGGAGGGGGTAGGAGACTACAAAAATAAGCTTAACTTCGAACTTTAGTGAATTGCGAATAAATTTGCTGTTGTAGATATGCAAATAGGTGAGCACACCTATATGGCAAGCCTACAATCTATTAAGCAAGCCAACAAGCATACAAAGCAAATTCAAGGAAAAGTATGCTAAGAAAAAAATGTCTAAAACATTCGGGAATATGCCAAATCTCACCCAAACAGTGTGGAACCTTGAATGGCTTGACTATCAAAATACCAGCTCTGCACAATGATAACAGCCCCAGTTCCCAACAAATTTAAATCATCAAACTTGAAAAGATCAACTAATTTAGCTTTATTTAGGAACCTCATCAAGTACCCATTCTTCACATGACACTTGCATCTCCACTTCCAATTCCAACTAAACATGTTATTGAAGCCTTGAAGAAACTGTGTTGGGGCCTGTGGCCAGGCTTTCTTACATTAATTCATTGCTAGCATCTTCCTAGTCCATCGTATATATCATCCGGGCGACTGGGCATGCATACTTGTGATGTGTGCATGTGAGCGGGAGTGATTCAAATAGATATATACATGCATTATAAGTAGGATAAATTATTCTCTTTTATTCTAAAAATATCACCATAACGAACAATGACTAGCGTCTCGCATTGCAATCAATGCACACAATGGTAGACAAAACTTGCATGACTTTTTCCTTGACACATGCATTTGGAATCAAATATGCTAAGATAACCAAATGCCTATCTTGAATTTGAAATGGTAAACATTCTCAATTTTAAAGGAATGGGTAGAAAAAAAACAAGTTCGAAATTTCCCTAGAGCATGCCCTCCTTCACATGGAATAAATGTAAGTACCAAGAGAAATGGAAAATCAAATGGAAAAATTATAAATATATGGATTCACCAACATTAAACCATCAATGGGTAACACAGTTCTAGAACAAGAGAAATCTGGATCATACAAATAAACTTCAAAGATTTTAGTAATAAATCAACGAACTTGATTGATAGCGTTTGAGAAAATTTTGGTTCACAAAACATGAGTCATTTACAACATCCAATACGTCTGGATCTTCCCTGCAATGGGTGCAGTGCTACTTCCTCATCTAAACCCAAAGATCATTGTGTACTTATCTTCAATTTGTTCCTTCCAGGCGGTTATCTGAATGCTAGCTTGTTGTTTGGGGCAATTCTTTGTCTCAACCAGGCTCTATCTTGTGAAAAGTATGGGTTAGTTGATGCGGCGAATGTTGTTGTTAATCCTCGCACCTCTAAGATGAACATTGTGGCTATATATAAATCGCTTGAAAATAGATTTTGGGTCACTCAATTTTTTTTATGGTTGAATTCTGCTTTGAAATGTGTGTTTTTTAGTCTATTCTGTGAGCAGTTCTTTTTTGACTGACCACATATTTGGGTCAGTCAATTTCCTACTGGGTTGAAGCCCATTATATGTGCCACCAAGCTCTCCCTTCTCCCCTTTTGTGTTTTTAACGTTTTTTTTCTTTTTTTATGTGTTTTTCTTTTGTTTTTTGTTTTACTTTATTACTTGATTTTTTTGTGGGGGTATTTTTGAGATGTTGGGTGAGTGTAATCACCCAATTGTCGAGTTATCTTACTATTCAGCAGAACATGTCAAATCATACTAAATGGTCATCATCTATTTATACCAAACACTTTTACTTATTTAGATTTTGTTATAATAAAATTAACTTTACTTTTAAAATAGTAATCATATAATTGCAGTGATAACATTAGAAAGTTTATTATTTACAACCAAAATGTCTATCACTATAAGTATACAAATGCTTAAGTAGAATATTATTTTATCATGAAAATTATGTTAAGTCTTAATCTTCTAGTTTGGATAGAACATGCGACGAAATCACATCCATGTATAAAATAATTATTCCATTTAGGGTTAACAAGACAAAGCACCCTAGGAGCTCTCTTCTTGACCCGATATTTCAAAGTGTTGGATCCACCTTGGAGGGCTTAGATCAACACATGTGACACATGGCCATCTTATATGTATTGCAATGTGCTCATGTATGTTGTGCCCATTTTAGTATTTTGTGGGTATATTGATAGAGTTATGGTAACAAATATTTATAGATTAGGATTGTCCAGCTTAGTTCTAACCAACATGACATTCTACAGTGTATGGATCTCAACAAGTGTATGTCCTCGAATCCCTTCCTCTCATTTCACTAGTTGGTACTACTTGTTTCCTGATATTTCATGTTGAAATATCCCCTCTTCAAGTTTTTGCTATTAAGCTCAAGCAACTTACAAATTACGAGTTTATAACTTTGCCTCTAACCATTAGAAACAAAACAAACCTTTATACGTCATCACCAAGGTGTTGGCTTTGATTGCCTTCTTTGTGAGACGATCAAACACAAACTTGCGGTGGAGGAGTTCCACCTCTTCCTGCCCAGGCCAGGAATGGAGGCGCTCACGCTGAATTAACAACTCGTGGAAGATCTCCTAACATGTATGGTTGTGGCGACTTTGGCAAGCATCTACAACCACACGTTGACGAAACTTCATGATACCAGCGACATAAATATGGATGGCGACGAGGATCATGTGGTTTCCTTGTGGAAAGTAGAAGAAGATGAAACACACTGGGAAGAGCTCAAAAAGGAGGCCAAGTTCACTACACATCCCCATTGGCCCATGATCCCTACATGAAAAAACACAAGAAGTGAGGGGGGACTCCACCCTATCTTATAGGGGATGGGAGACTCGAACCCGGGATGGCGACATGAACCTTTGTGCTATCTTCCACCCAGAGAAGATCCTCACCATGCTCCCTACAATGACCCAAGGATTCCGAGTCAACCAGATGGAAGGCCCAAACATAATCTAATTGCAAAGCTTTCTTTCCCTCCTTTCATTTACGGAAAAAACATACCAATCAAGCTACTAGCTAGATGCATCTACCAAACCTCCAAATTTAAAGCCCAAATACAATTCATAGCTCTCGAGAAATGAAAAGACAATAATTCGAATATGTCGTAAACAACCATCTGTTTAACAATGTTCACTACGATCCTTCTATCTCTTGTAATGTGCATTTAAGTTTGGAAATAAAAGCTTGGGGCATGGTAAAATGCATCATGTATCAATGTCGTCAAAACAATTCAGTTGTTTTCTTTTTGTGAATTAAGTTATATATTCTACGTTTAGATAGCAAGCAAGCTTCATAAGAGGACTAAAATATTGTCAAGAGATCTAGATCCAAGATGCATGGGTGGTGTGAGAATTTTTTGTCATGTGCGGCAAAAGAAGCTCTTCTAAAATTGGCGATTCAGGCTTTACCAACCTTCTGTATGAGTTGTTTCAAGCTCACTAAGGGGTTTGAAGAAAATTACGACATCTATGTCCAAGTACTTGTGGGCGGGATCACTGGATAGGAGAGAAATGCATTGGTTGTCATGGGATAAAATGGCCACATCAAAATTTAAAAGGAGGCATGGGGTCCGAGATCTTGAGGTTTTCAATGATGCTAGCGACTGTTGGAGAACCCTAAACCCTAAACATGAGATCTAGCATGATAGATGGACAGTTGGAACTACTACAATTGAGGCTTATCTGTCGTTTGTCTGGCACACCGGTTCATGTGGTGGTTGATTTGATTGAGGAGGATATTGGATGTTAGAATGAAACTTTTCTTCGGGACATATTCACTCCTTGTGAAGCGATAACCATTCTTAATATGCCACGGCCGAGGATTGCCGGGGAGGACATCTGATCTTGGGCATGGGAGAAATCAAGGTTATCTTCGGCCAGTTCGTGGAATGATGGAGAAGATGCGAGCAAATTATGCACATGCATCAAGTTCATCAGGGGAGGAGCTGGCAGGTGGAAAGCGTTGTGGAAACTCAAGAACATCCTGGCAGCTTACTTGGGCTGGTCATAATGATAGTGTTGTGGAAACTCAAGAACATCCTGACAGCTTACTTGAATTGCAACGGCGCGCGGCATGTCATGCAAGGTGCGATCTGTGCAACGTGTGGTATGGGAGTGAACCATCATTTGGTGCCCTCGTCACGCGTGACCATGCTGTAGTTTCTTGGTAGCACCCTTTGACAAAGTGGGCGAAGGACCTGCTGGACTCGTCGAAAACAAAGTGCAATTGGTGTCTCAGTGATGTGGGCGATATGGAGCAGCCTAACAAACATACGAATGAGGAAATAAGGTTCCAACCGGCAAAACCCGGGAAGCTTGTACGTAGATGGGTTGCTAGCAGCCTTGGACATTCCAGGCCGAGGTAGAGTTGAGGCAAGCGTGAGTGTCGAGAGATGGAAAGGCTCCTGAGCCGGGATGGGTCAAAATCAATTGTGAATTTGTGATTGAGGTATTGGATTGGTTCAAGGCTGCGCCACGGCAGGAGAGGCTGTTGTACAAGTTCCTAGTACATGTGATTGTTTTGTGATCCCTGGTCGCCTGATCGTTCCTATTCAATCGGACATGAACTCGCCTATCATCAATGAATAAAGTGCCTAGCGGGCAAATTCTCAACAACAAAAACGAAAAAAAAGCTTCTTACGAGGTGTACGCACTAGCTAGATATATTCTCGCCAATGTACCACTGTATGTAACCAGCACCACAATTTGTATACCAGTTAACACCATGTACGCAAGTCGCCATCTAGTACCAGCCGCCAATGTACATACAACTCATTCAACAGAAAAACATCCACGTCCATCCAGCTGCTGTGAATTTAAAGGCTAACAACAACATGTATAACGGACGAATAGAAGCAATCAAATTTGATCGCCCGGGGGAGAGACGGGGGAGGTGCCGCCACCGCCCGCCGCCTTGCTGTGCTGGAACTTGACGACGACGCAGGTGATGTTGTCGCCGCTCCCACGGCCGAACGCGGTCTCCGTCAGCTTCCTGGCCGCCGCCTCGGGGTCCTCCTCCATCTTCACGAGCGAGACGGCGTCCTGCATGGACAAAAGGTGAACACACGGTCAGGTTTTCAACAATGAAGATGTAGTACAGTGCAAATCTTCAGGAGACAACTACGATAAGTGGCAGAAAAATCTTTTAGATGCAAGTACCAAGTGTAACATAATCAGATACCAGTTGAAAAACCTTCACAAGATTGAACTATGAGATAAGCTCTGTTGGCTACTTGATGATTCTACCAGTCACAAATGCATTCCTTGAAAAAACAATAAAATCACAACTGCACTACTTTTTACTCCCTCCGTCCCAAAATAAGTGTCTCAACTTTGTACTAGCTCTAGTACAAATTTGTACTAAGCTCAAGACACTTATTTTGGGACGGAGGGAGTACTTGATAGGTGGCATTATGTAAACGTATGTTAATAATCCTCATTCTTGTAAAACCAGTAAAATGACAGTTAAAAGAAGGTGCTTAGTATATTACTCCCTCCGTTCCTAAATATTTGTCTTTCTAGAGATTTCAACAAGTGACTACATACTAAGCAAAATGAGTGAATCTACACTCTAAAATATGTCTATATACACCCGTATGTGGTAGTTCATTTGAATTCTCTAAAAGACAAATATTTAGGAACGGAGGAAGTAAATGCTACTCCCACTGTATCAAAATATTGAACTGCAAAAAGGTTTTATATTTTGATACAGACGAAGTATTTGGCTTTCACAATAAAGAAAAATGTCAGCAAGGTTAAACGAATTTATGCAGCAACCAATCCAGAGGTAAATGGCATATTGCTTTCTTGAATTAGGGAATTATATCTTGTGTACTCTCTCTGTAAAGTAATATAAGACTTTTTAGATCACTAAAGTGTTAAAAAAATCTGCACTGCCATGATTTTGTGGACCACATATTACTTGCATGGCAATCATAACGAGTCCTGACTGCTTGTTGTTCACAAATCACCACCCCGCTATGTATGTGCCATAAATCCAACTAAGCACCTATGTCCAACTGAGTTTATTCTACTCTGGTAGACCTTGTGAACAAAGGGAAACCTGCACCTCTAAACAAGTAATTAATGTAGATAGCAACTAACCTCATTTGGAACCACATCCCACAGCCCATCACTAGCCAAAATCAGAAACTCCAATTCATCATCTATTTCTTGATCCTGACAAATTAATAAAGGGTCACACAAAAAACCTTGATCACTGATTGCTTGACATATAAGCCAAGAAACACAATATATTAAAAAAATTGGGCTAGAAACAAACATCAAGTATACAAGCACAAGTTACCTGAATCTCTGGTTCCGCGACAACAAATTGCTTCAACAAGCGGTTGCCAAATGCCCGAGACATTGCAAGTACACCACCAACCCTCCAAGTTCCTGCAAAAGCCCATTTGCTACTATCAGATTTTCCAAGCCCTACACTCCAAGCAAATGTTATTTCTGCTAAATAAATACTCCCTCCGTTCCTAAATATTTGTCTTTTTAGATATTTCAAATGGACTACCACATACGGATGTATATAGACATATTTCAGAGTGTAGATTCACTCATTTTGCTCCGTATGTAGTCACATGTTGAAATCTCAAAAAAAAACAAATATTTAGGAACAGAGGGAGTAGATAGACTACCCAAATGTTATTCAAATATGAACATATGTAGTTCAGTCAAGTTGGTGCTTCTGTGCAGATAAAAAAAGGTTGGTGCTTCTGTGATGGATGCATGACTTACCAGCCCACATAACAATCCCACCAGCACTCTCAATTCGTTTCCTCTCATCACTTCTGTTTGGCTTGTGATCATCAGAGAGTGCAATAGCTGTGAACAAGAAAACGCTATTTTACCAACAATTCAGCAGGTATATACATCTGGATTGTTAACATTCACACTGTGCCAAACAAGTAAGCATGTTCCTTGGACATCGCAACAAGTATCAAGACCTCTGATTTGCTAAGCTTAAGGAAGCTTTTGTTAGTGAAATTTGGATGAGATCAAGAAATAATTTAGCAAGTCCCAAAACACCTCTATGTGGACTAGATGTTAATCGAGTAATCTTATGCTAGGCATATTCAGGTTGGTGCATGTCCAACAACCAACTTCATCAGAAAGCCAGGTTGATAAGAAATGAGCAACAATTGTTCCAGAAAAAGAAGAGTGATCAGTGGTGGTAAGTTGATAAACATGTTTCATGCATCTAGGTTAGTGTTTTCCACTATATTAGACCCACTACATATTGATCATCATAGATATACCAAGTAACTAATGGAAAGCTGTGATGCATGCCTTCCCAGAGTGTACGGCACCGATCTTTCCAATAATAAAAGATGATGATGACTGAACTCAGTAAAAAGAGACATGTGCTACAAATTTTCACAAAGTGGAAAACATCACTATTCTTAATTTGGTGGAAACTACTTACAGTAATTAGCATTTCACAACAACCGTTAAATTGCATTCATAACAATATAAACACCAAATGATAGAAAGAGTCCTCCACAACAAATACTTGATTACATCAAACACCGTAACTAAACTCAACTGGTAAGAAAGTGCCCTGAAACATAGACCATCCTACTATTATGCTAGGTCCTACTGTGCATGTGCTAACAAATCTAGCTGCATCAAATACTAATCAATGTACAACACATAAGAATCAATCACCTTTGCCAGACTTTGATATTACAGCCCGAGAGTCACCTACGTTAGCCACGTAAAGATGATTTCCAAGCAGAACTGCTGTCGATGCAGTTGACCCATCATCTCTGTGAGTGTTGATTTCAGAATCCAAGAAATCTGAATCAGTTTTTTTATATGTTTCACCTGCGAGTTACCACTAATTAGATAGTCCACACATCAAATATCAAGGAAATGTTGGAAATAGCATTAACAAAATTATACTAGTTACTTTTTGAAAAGAGGATCTTACTTATTGCTAATTTTGTATCTGACATGAATTGTGGGTGTTTCATGAGGTTCTCAAACAAGTGCTCCTTCAAATACTCAGCAGCACGTGAACCCCCATGACCTGCAAGAAAACAAATGGTTTAGACATAGAACCATTGAGGAAAGGTAAGAGAAGTCTACAAGAAAAAAGAATTGCCGACCATCAAATATTCCGAAGAGATTTATTTGTTTATCATCAATTTTAGATGATTTTATGTCAAAGAAGTCTTCCATGCTTGCCCTTTTTCCTCTAAAACTTGAATATCCACAACTCAAACTTCCATCATCACTGCAAATCAGTCAAAATCCAAAATGGCTGTTGTTAAAATTTAGAAACTTATAATTTCATGTATAAGACAAGTAAAATAATTTTGCAAAAACCCTTATAGCAGATGTGTATAGCCAAAAGGCTGTCTAATCGAAGTACAGAAAATAATATGTATATGTTAATAGAAATTAGATGCATGTATTTGAATTAGAAGTTCTACGTCTAATAAATATGGGGGTGTATGCGATCAGCAACTTGAATCAAAGAAAGGTAATTTCCTTTATTCTCAAACTATCTAAAGGAGGAGATTGAAACAATATTCTTTAAATAGCAAGATCATGACCAAGAAATAGAATCACTAGAACGGAGTATGTTTAAAGAAATGAAAATTGTACAATTTTTAATAAGACACACCAAGCCATTTGGAAAGAAATTTTTTAATAGAACCATTATTTTACGATTAATCCAACGTAATCACAAGATAATTGCAGATGTTACAAAATGAGTTCAAGATTTAATAAGTTCTTCATTATGTTAAGTACATTTATACAAGGAAATAGCAAACTATTCCAGAACCCTGAGTCGCTTCATCTCTACTTTTGGGCCATGCATGATTCCAGCAACCACACTCTAAGCTGCTCATCACCAATGTGGAATGGACCGATGTCACAAGAGAGGATGATGGGTGTAAAAATGGGAGCAAAATATAGACAAGTCACCAACTAAATGAAGTAGATGTGATGGACTAGTCATGTTACCCTAGAAAAAGGCATATGATTGCTGATCCCACACAACAATTCCAAGCAAAGTTGGTTTAGTTGAAGAAAGTAATACTGAGTTGAGTAGTTGACCCACTTAATGATGAAGACATGCCAATATTCTATTTCTATCTAGATATTGCACGAGCATCTTTAAGATCTGATGATGAAGAAATGTTGTATTAACAGCAAATGTTCCTTTTCAAGACATCATTTCCCATATGATATGTTTTATGTTGTTGAACTTTTTGGAGAATAACTTGCAAAATCGAATTGAAACATTTTAGTAAAGCTATATTCTTCGTATGGCCAAAGAGTTGTTTCATACAGTACTGTAGAATTTAGATGTATCTCGGTAGCATGTTCTATCATTCTCAGTTGAAAAGCAGCTTCTATATTATGATATTGCGCTTCCGCATATAGTATCCTCCTATAATGTTTCTGTCAAAACAATAATAACGTATTTTCCTTTTTCAGAAGATGGCATCTCTATGGAGAGCAGACCATGAAAACCAGCAAGCGACCACCTGTTAATGCCTTAACGGAAAAGATACAATATTATGCTTTGCAGCACAATTATGCCGCTCACTGCTCTTTGTCTAAAAGTGAGCATGCACTAATCTTTAGCCGCGGGATGTGTGCATACTATGCAACAGGTTCACTGGATGCTACTGCCAGTAGGAAAAATCACACAAGAGTTTTCGAATTTATGTTGGTTCGGTAAAATTGATGTCCTGGTCCATCACAAGTCTGGAACAATACATAATTATAAATAGGGAGAGTACTAGAATATTCTGGCCAGGAAAGGGCAGTGCGGCCGTATTGCCAAGGTACTAGAATATTCTGGCCAGGAAAGGGCAGCGCGGCCGTATTGCCAAGGTACACCCGCTGCCTTCAGTATTGAATCTAAATTGTCGTTTACCGGTATTTAGTGAACCATGTATTTTCATTAAAGCATTTCTTTCCATTTTGCATGGGAGCGGCTAAAAAACGCACGTAAACTTCGGCTCTCAAAAAATCTATGGTGATGCCAAAATTGTTAGGGCTAGTTGAGTCATAACCAAACACGCCTTCATAATCCCACAGAGTAACCACCAAGCTAAGAAACTACACACGAAAACTACATTCTGCATCACAATCAATTATGTTCTCAGTTCTACCGCACCGCCTTGCATTAAATACATCAGAACACAAAGCTGCACATGTAGAACATTTTTTGAATCAAACAGGCCAACGGTTCGCGCCAACGAAACCGAGCATCCACAATCCGCGAAGCAAATGAAACCTAGGAGCGAGCGAGCGAGTGAGCATTACCTCTTGCAGCCGCCGCTCATGTAGCCGACCTCGTCGACCCTCTCCCTCTCCCTCTGCCTCTCCTTCTCCTTCTTCTCCTTCTCCAGGTCCTGGTCCTTGGGCACAACCAGGGCCGGCACGGCAGCGGCCACAGCAGCCCCTTGCTTCCTCCTCGCCTGCTCCGGCAGCGCCAGCACCGGCGACGACGACACCTCCTCCTCCTCCTCCTCCTCGGACGAGTGCTCCGAGTCCACCATGGCCACGGCCGCAGCCGGGGACACGTCCATGCCGGCCCCCTCCTCCACCTCCATCTCTACTGCTGCTGCCGCTGCGGAGGACACCTCCATCTCCACCTCCACCTCCACGACGCCGGCCCGCACCTCCCGCTCGGGCGAGGAGGCCTCCTCCTCGACCTCCCCCTCGCCCTCCTCCAACTCCAGCTCCTCCTCCAGCGGCTGGTGCGCGGGGGTGACCCCGGGCTCCGCCATCGCCTTCCCCTTGGCCCGGAACCGGCGGTATTTCACGGGGTGCCGCACGCCCAGCCGCTTGTCGCTCCCGGGCTTGGACGGCCCCGCTCCTACTGCCGCCTCCCCCGCCCCCGCCCCCGCTCCCGCTTCCGCCGCTCTCGCCGCCCCCGCCTCCGCTACCGCCTCCGTCACCGCAGATGCAGAAGGCGCGGGGGTATCCGGCGACCTCTCCTCCTGCTGCTCCCGCTGCTGCTGGTCCTTCACGGCGCCATCGTGAACCATGAGCCAACCGCGGAAACCCTAGAAGCGGCACGCAGAGAGCTCAGATTCAAATCCGCATCCGACGAGCGAGCGAGCGAGCGATCTCGGGCGACGGGGGCGCTCACCTTCGGGCCGGATCCGATCGGGCGGTCGGGTCGGGGCAGATCGGATCTACGGGGAGCGGCGGCGGCGGCGGCGGCGGGGTGGGTGGGGGTGGGGTGGGGGCGGGGCGGCGGGCGTGAGCTGGGGTGGGGGTGAGGTGTGGAGTGATCGGAGCGGAGCGGAGTGTCGCTGTGTGCTGCTGCTCTGTGGGCGTGCGTGAGGAGGAGATGAGAGATGAACAAAAAATGAAGAGGAGAAGCGGCGTTGCGCTACGCCCTACGCTGATGTCGTATTTATTTGTTTCGTATATTGTGGTATTTCTTTACGTATTTTAATGTGTATTTATTTACTTGTTTTATTACTACTTTTTGCCTTCCTGTGTGCGTGGTAGGCCAGGGCGGCGAGGAGCACCTGGGGCGTGGGCGACCGGCGGCGGCAGGTGTGTGCTCGCTGCGGTCTGGGGCCGGCCGGCTCTGGGTCCTGCTGTCAGTGTGGCGGAGTGGACTGGTCCCGTTGGGGACCGAGTGAGGAGTGAGGAGGAGCGTGCGTGCTCGCGCTCTGCTGGGTCACGGGTGAAACGTGGGCTGCTAACTCTGGATGGGCTGCGCAGGAATGTCAGTGGACTTTGCCGACTGCGCACTGCCCGTGGGCCGGCAGAATTACAAAGCCGACCAACATCGTACGTAGCCCATTCAGTTTGCAGTAGAGCGACTGCAAACTGCCCGTGGGCCGCCATCCTGGTCTATGCTTTTTCACAAGAGTTTAGAAGCTCTTTTTTATCCGCCATGGTTTCGAGGGTAAAGCGGTACTAGAGGGTAACACGTGCTTTGTCGATTAATTCTTCAATTTTGCAACTAACTCTACTTTCTCCCAATAGTTATTATGTTAGTTCACATTCCATGCATATCGCCACGGCGGTCAATCAAACGTGGAAACATGCGAGCGCTATTGGATTGGCCATGTGGGCCTGCGCTTTCCGTTTTAAAAGGTTTTCTTAAAAAAATTCTATACCGGGTTTTCATGTTTTATTTTCCTTTTTCATGTTCATGAACACTTTTCAACTTTACAACCATTTTAATAAATCCATAAGCATTTTTTAAAAATCATGACCAACTATAAAACGCATGAACATTTAATAGAATTCATGAATATTTTTTCCATGTTCGTGAAGAATTTATAAATTCATGAACATGAACATGGTTTAAATTCATGAATGCTTTTCAAAATTTGTGAACATTCTGCAAATGAACAAAAATATTATTAATTGTTTTTTAAGTGTTTCATAGACCGACCCTAGTTTTTTTTCTTGCGCACTTTGTCCTTATACGTGCGCATCCGAAATCAACTACTCAGTCGGTCCTCAGCCGCAAATCTCCTACCCAAGCATGCTTAACTTTGAATTTTCTTTCGGATGGGCTTCCAGAAGAAGAAAATGCACCTTGTAGATATGAGTAGTCTATCATTTGTATTAAGATGGGATGTCACATAGTCCACTTCGAATAGAAAGACCTTGGAGCTTTCCTATGCCTCTATTCATAGTGGTTAAATCACTACAAAACCGAACATTTTTGTAAAATTCATAAAAGTTTTCAAAATTGTGAACATTTAAAATATGGATGGAAAATTTTCATGCTCATGAACATTTTTAGAATTCAGAACCATTTTTAAAATCCACAAACATTATTTAAAATTCATGAGCACTTGAAAAAAACATCATGAATAGCTATAAAACTCGTGAACATTGTTAGAATTCCCGATTATTTTTACATATTTCTGAAGAATATATAAGTAGCACTCCTTAAATTCATGAATGTTTAAAAAAAAGTAAACATTTTGGAAATTCGCCAAAATTATCAATGTTCTTGAATATTAAAAAAACTGAAAAGTATTTTAGTAGAATGTAGGTTTCGATCTTGTTATGCTGGACCAATGGATTGACCAAACGCTCATAGGTGGGGTCCACTTTGAATAAAAAACTTTGGAGCTCTCCTAGTCTCTATTCCTAGGGAGCTTAGTAATTGTAATTTTGTGACATTCTAAAACATAATTTTTGACATTCTGCAACATAATTTGATCTCTTGAACTGTTCACAAATTCATAAATGGTTTCTTCAAAATTGTGAGCATTTTTTATAAATCTGTAAAAAAAAATCATATTCGTGATTTTAACAAATTTATAAATGTTTTTAAAATGCATGAATATGAATTAAAATTCATTTTAATTTTGGAAAATTGTGAAAAAATATATAAATCATGAACATTTTTCTAATTTCCTGAATATTTTTCGTATTCGTGATGAGCATATAAATTCACAAATTTTAAAAATTCATGAATGTTTTCAAAAAATTGCAAACATTTTGGAAATTCATGAAAATTATAATTCTGGATTTTTTTAAAAAGGTGTTTGTTATGCAAGACCCACGACCTTACAAACCCTTAAAGGTGGGGCCCACTTCAGATAAAAAAACTTTGAAGCTCTTCTAGGCCTCTGTTCCTTGGGAGCTTAGTAACTGTAAGGATTTTTACTCTTGTATTAGCACGAGCCCCAAATCAGGATCTAAAATTGCAATCAAGTCCAGATCGTCATCGCTCTTGCACATATACGCTCCAACAGCCACTACTAGGGAGGGCCACTTGGAATTATCGGACAACGACCCTACTAGCTCCAACAGCAAACACCAAAGGAGAAATGGATGGACTCTGAGACGTTTGCAACATTGCTCCCCGCAGGCGCCAAGCCAGGAGGAGGTGAGCATGTGTTAGTAGACGCGTTCGCTCTCTCGAGGCCGCCCTTCACTAGTAGAGTAACCGACGAAGCCGAAGAGACCAAAAAATGAATTCACTTCCATGGCTGACGCTAAGCCAACATTGTGTGATTATATCGAACATAAACACATGTTGCATTTTCTTGGTTGGTTCTGCTCTCACACGCAGTTGTTGCTTCGAGCTATTTATTTAGTCGTCAATTGATAGTGATTCATCATCTTTCGAAGAAAATGGCAAGCTGCAACATCACAAGAAAAGTAACATCTTGAGAGCAAGCTTCCAAAGCCGGATCAGTGAACACACCCTCAAAACATCACTAATCCTATGGTAATCACAAAAGGCAACCTCAAAACATCACTAATCCTATGGCGAACACAACATCCTCCATCCACCGCCCCGATCGGAGACACCTGCAAAGGAAGGAGGGAGAAGGGTGGTTGTTTTTACAACACCGAGCCAAACTCCTTGAGCTAAGATACATTAGAGAGGAAAGGGAGAGGGGTCAGGGGCATGCTCGAAAAGCTCTTTGAAATAAAGCCCTTTGTTGCAACTTGGACTAACATCCTCTTTGCCTAAGAGAAGAGGAAAATGATATACATGGCTTATGGGTAGGAGGACGAGAATGAGATGAAACAAATTAATGGGCTGCGACTTTGATATTAACTATACAAAGTATGGGTGATAAAGAGTTGTGAATGATAATAAGCTAGTTAAAGATGAAACTGCAAGTCAAATATATCGACACATATGCTTCTTGAAGCTTGCTTCGAACATCCGAAAAACACAAGCATGTTGAGCTAGATGTTTGATTCGTCATCCGATATCACCATTACAGTTGTTTCTCATGAACACAATATCATAAACAACCATTCTACATGGACATGTCGCATAAGTTTTCTTTGTTTTTGTGTTTTCTGATCTTGGTACTGTCGATTTCACGTTTATTTCATACGAAGACACAATTCGTTTCATAAGGCATAGTTTGTTTTCCCGAGACGCGGTTTTGAACAAACATCACACAAAAAATTTGGTTCCTTCCAAATAGAGACCATAATTTTGATGTTCCTCTAAAAAGACCCCCAAAAAAGTCTCACATTCTAGGGTCAAACATAAGGTTTCACCATTCAAAAGGGGTGGAAATATAAGACCCTTTCCAGATTTGGAACAAGGAGAGAGGGGATGGAGGGGGAAAGGTTTTCGGGGGTATAAATACCGGGAGCGGAGCCCTCGTCTCGTCTCTATCCCCTGCGCCGTTCCCCTCTCCCTCTCCCTCCCCCTCGTGACGGCTGCGCGCTTGAACCCCACACCCTCGCGCCGGACCGGACGAATCGCGGCGGCGGAGGGCGGAGGAGGAGCCGGCGGCGGAGGGGCGGAGAGAGAGAGAGAGAGAGACAGGCGGCCCGGCGAGATGAAGTACGTCCTGGTGACCGGCGGCGTGGTGAGCGGCCTCGGCAAGGGGGTGACGGCCAGCAGCATCGGCGTCGTGCTCAAGGCCTGCGGCCTCCGCATTACCTCCATCAAGATCGGTACGCGCCCCGCCCCCTCCCCGCCCTCCCGCGCCCCGCTCCGCCGACAGAGAGACTCGGTACCGGCGGCGGCCGCCGCCGCCGCCGGCCCGATACGTTTCTTTTAGATTTCTTTTCCCCTCTTTTCCCGGGTTCGTTACACGGGGGTCGTCCTAGATCGAAATACCCCGGTTTTCGAGGGGATTCCGCCTTCCCCGGGTAGGAATTTCAGGCGAGGCCCGTCCCCCGTCCCCGTCCAGGGGCCTCCGCATTGGGGGGGCGCTGCTGGCGCGGCCCTGGGATTTTGAACGGTGCTGAACAGTAGCAGCGGCTTCACCCGGCACCGGCCAACCTTTTGTTCCGCATGCCCGTGATTTGTCCACGGATCATACTGACATGAATCAGGAAAAGGATCAAGAATTAGCCGGGTTTGTTCCTCAGTGCTGTTGTATCTGAAGCTCCATCTGAAGGGTACAAGGTGGCCAGGATAAGTTTAAAGAACCACCACTAGGTTTATCCTTCCATTTCTTGTTTCTGTGCTGGAGGCCTCGTGTGTTCCGGAGGGGTTCTCGATGCGTTGTCGCGGCGCCACGGAGGCCCGGTTTAGATTTCTACCGTCCCAGCATCCAACCATCGGCGATACACGTAGGGTACACGTTGGATAAACTTGGATTAGTTTGTTTATGCTATTCATCGTTTGATAGTTATTGGTTTCTAGTTAACTACACCCTTCTTTCTCTTGGCTCCTTGTGGCTATATTATTGTTTATATTATTGCCAGGAAGAATCATCATTTCGAGTAATTTTTGTGCTGTAGCGTCGGGGCAATGCTAGCTATTGCCTGGCCGGATGCTTTGACTGATTACTTCTGTTCTTGCAAGGCTGGCATTTTCTGATTGTATCACTCAAATGTGCAGATCCTTACCTTAACACTGATGCTGGAACCATGTCTCCTTTTGAACATGGCGAAGTGTTTGTTCTAGATGATGGTGGCGAGGTATTAGAATCTGCTATATGACTAAGTCATCGATGTTTTCATGCTGGCACAGATCTGTTCATTTGATATGGCTTAAATCATTGCAGGTGGACTTGGATCTCGGAAACTATGAGAGGTTTCTAGACATTAAGCTGACACGCGACAACAACATAACTACTGGAAAGATCTACCAGGTGTGCAACTACAACCTACCACCTCCTGCTTAATGGCAATGTCAAACTATATCTGGGTTGGACAATGGACATGCTGAAACATTGGCTGTATTTCAACATCACTGCAATTTATTAATCTTAACAGTATGACTTGGTCATACAAGGTCATTAGCTTCTTATCCACTTTCTTTGTTACATAGCCATCAAACATAATTTAATTTAATAAAGCTTCGTACATTTTGATGTTGACATCTTGTAACAGCTTGGGATATAAAAAAAACTTGTTTTCTCATCCACCTGTATATTGAATGTGCAATATAACTTATACTTAAGCATATGAGTAAGTGAGGAACTCAGAATAGTGGCATGTAAAACATGTGCATTCGTAAATATGTGTTGTAGAAGTTGCAAAATAGTCTGATCTTGCTTGTTTATTTAACTTAATATATTTTTATTGCAGTCTGTTCTTAATAAAGAAAGAGAGGGAGAATACCTGGGAAAGACTGTGCAGGTGCAAGCCACTTCCTCCAGACTCATCTTTTTTTTCTTACTTGAAATTGGCAACTTACATTGAACATTTCTTGGGAATCTAATATGATCAATCATGTTTTTCCTTTAATTAAGGTTGTCCCACACATTACAAATGCCATACAAGACTGGATTGAGCGTGTTGCAATGGTTCCTGTCGATGGCCAGGAGGGACCTGCCGATGTCTGTGTTATAGAACTGGGTGGCACTATAGGTGCAAGAGATAACTTTTTTTGTTCATTTTTAAGACTCTTTCTTTGCTTACAATTCATTTTGGAGTTCTAATCTTCTGTAACTTAATGATGTGCTGCAGGGGATATTGAATCCATGCCATTTATTGAAGCTCTAGGTCAATTCTCCTATCGTGTTGGTAAGGAACTTGCATGTTACATTAAAAAAAATCTTCTACATGGTGGTACTAATATCATTATTTCCATGTTCTTTATTTATTTGCCAGGTGCTGGTAATTTCTGTTTGGTACATGTCAGTCTGGTTCCGGTATTGAATGTTGTCGGTGAGCAGGTAAGTAAACTTCTTACTTCTCAGTCAGTTCATAATGCTAGTCTTCGCTTTGCTGATTGTGGCTTGGTGTTGTGACTAAGGCACTAAGCATAACTAACATCATATTTAATATACTTTGTTACGTATGGCTTGCTGTTATTGTAGAAAACTAAGCCAACTCAACACAGTGTACGTGGTCTGAGAGGACTTGGCCTCACGCCAAATATGTTAGCTTGTCGCAGTACTAAGGTTAGTCAATGGACCAGTCCAACTTACCATGTGTTCTGACCCGTATTGATTTATTAACTTCTCATGCTTTATTGGTGACAGGAGCTAGAGGAAAATGTGAAAGAAAAACTCTCCCAGTTTTGTCATGTGCCGGTATTGAAATTGTCCTTTTCTACAACGGATAATGTGTATGTGCAGCTGATCGCTCTTGTTGATAATGAATTCTTTTGGTTGCAGGCCGCTAATATTTTCACCCTATATGATGTTTCGAACATTTGGCACATTCCTTTGCTGTTACGGGTATAGCACATCTCATTATTTATGTATAAATGTATGTTTTTCCCCATGCACTATATGATATTTTCATTTTCCATTTCAGGACCAGAAAGCACACAATGCTATTCTTAAAGTTCTGAATCTTGAAAGGTTTGTTTTCATGTACCTTATTGATATTTTCTTCCAAAGATGGCATGCTGACATGGCATCTGAATCTTCTTTCCCATGTTTGCAGCATTGCTCAGGAGCCGAAGTTGGAGGAATGGGTGGCAAGGGCTACTTTATATGACACCCTACAGGATGAAGTTGGTTTCTGTTTGTCCTTTACAATTGTTTTATCTGCCTGGAAACCTGTACTTAGGCCCAATTGTACTGCACTGTTGTTTCAGGTGAGGATTGCCATGGTTGGGAAGTACACTGGTCTGTCTGATTCGTACCTTTCTGTGTTAAAGGTGAGATGATCATTGTGGTAATTGTTTCAGTCTTGTTGTTAAATCTCGTTATTACTGTCCAACATTTTTTTTCTGCATTTTTTTGTAGGCTCTTTTGCATGCTTCTGTCTCTTGCCGCAAAAAACTTGTTGTAGATTGGGTTGCTTCCACTGATCTTGAGGATTCAACTGCCTCTGAGGTTTGAACTACTCGTAGTATGTAGTTTCCTTAGTCTTTAACCTGTACTGCATTTCCTTACCTGTCTGTGGTTAAATTTTATAGGCACCTGATGCTTACAATGCAGCATGGAGTTTATTGAAGGTGAGGAGTTTATGCCCTTAAATGTTGCTGAATTTACAATTTTGTACTTGTCTGACAATTTTTTACTCCAGGGTGCTGATGGCATTTTAGTGCCCGGTGGCTTTGGGGACAGAGGTGTTAAAGGGAAAATGATGGCTGCTAAGTATGCCCGTGAAAACAATGTACCCTATCTTGGCATATGCCTTGGGATGCAGCTTGCTGTTGTAGAGTTTGCGCGCCATGTTATGAAATTCCCTGATGCGGACAGCACAGAATTTAATCCCAATACGAAGACCCCATGTGTTATTTTTATGCCAGAGGTAATCTTCAAGCACACACACAACACACCACCTCCACCCATAACCTTACTTGCAGGGGAAATTATTTATCTGCGGACCTGTGGCATTTTTTCTGTATCAAACATATTGTATTTAGTTTTATTTTGAAACTGTAAACCGCCTTCAAGCTCACATAGGGTTTCTTACAATTTAATAATATTTCTTTTAGGGTTCAAAAACACATATGGGTGGGACCATGCGCCTTGGAACAAGGAGAACATTTTTCAAGGTTACTGACTGCAAATCTGCCAAGCTGTGAGTGCAGTGCATGTTCTCTGTCATAGTTATCTGTGTTGGCGCTACTGCTTGCCTACTCATTAGTTTTGTTTTGTTCACTTAGCTATGGTGATGTCAACTTCGTAGATGAGAGGCATCGTCACAGATATGAGGTCTGTATAATTCGATGCATAAATGCTTTGGATGCTTTTGATCCCTTTTCTGACCGCATTCATTGTTTTGTTTTAAAAATGATGTCTGCAGGTAAATCCTGATATGGTGCCAGCATTTGAAAATGCCGGACTTCAGTTTGTTGGCAAGGACGAGACTGGACAGAGAATGGAGGTACGTATAATAACAAAACCAAGAACCTTGCCTGTGCTTCACCATGCTAGTTGATTCACCATTCTAACTACTATTTTTCTAGATCATTGAAATACCTGATCACCGGTTCTTCGTCGGTGTCCAATTCCATCCGGAGTTCAAGTCGACGCCTTCAAAACCTTCACCTCCATTTGTCGGTAAGCTACTCCGACTCTTACCGGAAACTATCTTGGTTCGGTGGGAAGCTACATCAAACACTGACAATCTGCTCATACATCCACACTTTGCCTACAGGACTAATCGCCGCAGCATGCGGGCAACTGGACCAGGTGCTGCAGGACAGCTGCAATGGCCATGTGGTTGCCGCTAAACACAAGCTCGGTGACGGCTCCTCGACACCCCTAGTACACCAGAACGGGCACGCGCAGAAGCAAGCCAACGGTGGTGTAGCAAATGGAACCTGCCATGCCAACGGCAATGGCAGTACCCATGGTTAGCGCACCGTCGGTTTCGCCAAGGGGATCATCTCGCCTGTCTTCTGTGGTCCTCATCGTCCCGTCGACTGCGACAACGGCTGAGCAACTTATCAGCAGGGCCGGCGGCCCTACAAGAAGGGCGACGGTCAGAGCCTAGGAAAAAAAATAGAGGACTAGCATTTCATACAATGAGCACCTTGTATAGTATTAGGTTCTGTGCTGATATGCAGCCGAATGTTTTTGATCCTTGCGTATGGACTAAATAATAAGCTAGACATCTTAGAAAGTTTTAGTTGTTGTCGAGACAGAGCCTGGGTGGTTGGGTGTGCACTTTGATTTCCTTTAAGAAACTTATGGTTACTGTTTCTTCCCAGTTAATTCCAGTTTCTTTCTCTGTCTGTAGTTTGTAGAGCTAACTAAGATAAGCTTCTTTGCATTCAAATTAAAACTATTTGGGTCAGTCACATGGCAGTACAACACTTTTGTTGATTGTAATGCCTTAAACCATGTTTATGTTGAGCAGATTACGTCGTTTCAATATGTTTGTTGATATTTTTCACAGCGGTTTTACATAAAAAGAACATTTGATGTATATGTATGTATCCAAGCCAAAATATTCTTATCATAGCATAATTCTCTCGAGCATTATTAATCTATGAGCATGTTTAGTTAATACCCACACATTGGCAAACTTTGTGACAAATGTGGCAGTGGCTTGTGGTTTGTTTGTTTAACTATCATACTTGTGTCATGCCACACTTTTTTAGCAGCAAGCCCTACATTTCATAAGTACATATTTATTTCAAATTGTGGCACACTTGACCAATTTGCTGATTCTAATTCTATGGCACTCTCACAATGAAGTCACACATGGACGACTTTTCGTGATGCGAAAGGTGGGATAATTTTCTTTGAAGGCGATCGTTATGGACATGCACGAGCACACTTGAGGCTTGCGAGAAGGCACTGATTTGGCGCTCCAATGGTCTATGATTCCAATAATTATGTAAACAGACAATGTGGCTGGAATTGCGGAGATGAAGCCTAGCTAGCCACCGGATGTATGCCAATATCCTTCATGAGTTTCATCTCCAATATCTATGGTAATAGAGATATCACATTATTAAGATTGGTAGAGGCCAAAACTCATTCGGTCATGAGTTAGCTTCCTAGGTAGGCGACATGACTGTGTTGTGGTATGGTAGGGGCCTTGTCCAGCTGAATTATTCGTCAACCGAGCTAGCTGAATATACTTTGCCAAGTGATTAATATATCTATATTTATCCTACAATAAAATACAGAAGGTAAGTTTATCTAATCAATTGGTTATTGCATAAACTTAATGAGTTGGGATGTTTATTGGCGAGTTAAGGTGATGAGTGCAAGGGTTGTTACTTTTGGGGCTTAATTGGACGTTTTTATGCACATTGCAGATCAAACCAAGAAAAAAACAATTGTGTACAGATATATCTCCATAAATATTGCAAATGGCACCATTCTACTAAGTACAAAGCAAGCATTTTATGCACACTGCATAACAAACTTAGAAAAAGACTGGATTTGATGCAAATTAAATGATGCTATTTCCAGAGCAAATGCATGCGATGTCAATTCATTTCTGAAACCACAAAATATGGAAAACATATCTTGCAAAAAAAAAAAACAAGAAACATGCAATGCCAAAAATCCAAGAACATAACGCTTATAGATATTTTGTTTACTCTAGCATTATCCCCTCTATTTACTTACACCCGAAGTCATGCAAGCTAGAAATCTTTATCAACTTTAGCACTCACTGCATGATATCTAACTATACTAAAGTAGGTAAAAAAACATATATATACATCCAATTCATCTAAATTAAACAAAATTTGTAAAGTCATGTAATTTTGTTTTCTTCTTCTACTTTTGCCTAACCTAGATGATTTTGATTTGAATAAAATAATTAAGAGCAAATATCTCTAAATAAAACAACTAACACCACTTTATTTGTCATATATGTTTTAAATTTGGTGTAAGTGCATATTATAACCTTAAAATTACATAATTTAAAAGAAATCTTAATATTTACTTGCATTATTGTCTCATATTTTTTGGTAATATAATAGAAAAATTGGACCTCAGATGTCAAATAGTATAAAATTTTAGTATAAATAAGTGATAAATGTGTTATTTAACCCAAATCAGGCCGATTAACTTACTCGACCAACCAAACATATTTAATTGCTCTAGGGAAGTGGTATATCTGGAGTCAATAAAATTTAGATGATTTATTTGCAGATGACTTAATGCTTTTTAGGAAAAATAAGGAAATGAGCTCGATATATATAATAGGATATTTTGGATCATTTGTATACTTAGAATTTTTTTATGAACATAAGGTATATAAAGACCAAAACGGAGAACGTCGCCTTCTCATGTGAAGTGGTAAATTAATGGTCAAATTGGCTATGATATGACACTCTTTGTTATTTATTAGTTTGAGTCTACATTTCAACTCAGTGGATAAATAAATTATTATTGATTCAAATATTATCGCAACTCAAAATAAAATATTTTTTTAATTGGAAAATATTTAATAGGATATTTTGGATCATTTGCATACTTGGAATTTTTAATTTGTTCGTCATTTTATTCCTAGTATTATTAATTTGCGAAGTGTTCTAGTTTTCCGGTCATGTAGGATCATGTAGGATTGAAGGTGAGATGACACTCTGATCCCATGTTTTTCCTAATCCGATATCTTAGATTCTTCTCAATCAAAGAGGAAGAGTTTTATCGATATTTTATTTTAGTCCTTATAGATTTTTTAAATCCAGTTTTCATGGTTCGTACGAAACCATAAGTTAATTCACAAAAAGTATCATGGCTCCCCCCTCAAGGTGATAAGGGAGAGCCATCGTCCTCCACTGGCGTCAAGCTTGACGTCGTATCATGGGTAGGTTAGCGTTAGGGTTTCACGACGACGCCTACAAAAGACATTTCCCCAAGACTTCCAATCTCAAAGACGTCGTCTGCAGTGGCGTTGATGACTCGATGGGCTGACTTTTGGCCAGTGAGGTTAGAGTTTACAGGGATTTATCGGCGAGGCACCACCGATAGCTTTTATTTGCATTTTAGTCATCCTGCTTCGTTTGTATCAAGTTAGTGCGGTGTCCGAAGCCAACCGACATGAGGTCTATGAGAAGTTTTGGAGGTTTGACTCTTCCGCAATTCACCCTACCGGACATCTTCTTCTCCCGGGCGCTCATGTTACCGTGATCTTGATGACTTCCGTTCACGACCACGGTGGCCCTTCAGCCCAGTGGAGTGGATAATGACCGTCACACCCCTAGGGATCTCTTTTTTTTTTCTTGGGTGTTTACATAGTCACGCCCGTGTTAGGATCAGAAAACCACCACTAAATCTTGATTTCTATTTTGATTTGAGATAGTACGTAAATTAAATGGAAACAAAGATACATTTATCTGTTTACCGCTTCCCCGTGGCGAAAGCGGAAGCGACCGCGACTAACGTCTAACGGATACCCCCAACGGGGGCGAGAGCCCGCTAAACTGAACAGATAACGTCTTTCACTCCACTCCACTCTCAGGCTGCCTGCCTGCGCTCCCTCCCATGGCGACCCCCGTCGCCTCCCCTCTCCTCCTCCCCTCCCCGGCTCCTCTCCCGTCCCCGACCTTCCCGCCCCGCCGCCTCACCGCCACCCGTCGCCTCCTCCTCTCCCCTCCCCCGCGCGCCGGCCGCCCGCGCCTCCGCGACCCGCCGCCGGCGCCGGTGGAGGAGGCGGCCGCCGCCGCCGTGGAGGAGTACGAGGCGCCTCCGCTCAGGCTCCTCGACCCGCCGCAGGAGGACGAGCCTTACCCGGACGAGGTGGGTTCGCCTGCCCTGGCATTGCGCTGCGCCGCTCCCCTCCTTCGCTGAGGCAACGTGTTTGTGTGCAGATGGAGGCGGCGGACCCCGACTTCTACCGGATCGGGTACGCCCGGATGATGCGCGCCTACGGCGTCGAGTTCCTCGAGGGCCCCGACGGCATGGGCGTCTACGCCTCCCGCGACGTCGACCCGCTCCGCCGAGCCAGGGTGAGCCGCTCACCGCCGTTTCCATTCCATTCCCTGCCAATCTCCATTGTTTCAAATTGGACACATACCACTTGCATTCAGTGCGTATTAAGTAACTATATGTATCGTGGACACGGAGATGATAGTGTGCTGGCTGGCGTAATTTACTGATCACTGGCCGATGAAGTAAATTGGTTATGCTAGAGCGGCAGTCTTGTGCCAAACGTATTGTCTTGTCTTACAGCTGCACCTTGAACTGATAGCTCCATGTTTCAGTTGTTAAAAGTAGTGCTCGGTGTCTCGGTGTCATCTGGGACCTGGACATTCTAACGCCCAGTGGTACTTCTCCAAAATGATAACTCTAGTCATATGGTTCACGCATAAGCTGGATCAGATGGAACAACATGTCTTCAGTGATTCAGTCCAATGAGGCAATGACCAATGGTCCAGATTTAAAGCAATACATATCACCCCTTAATGGTCTTTATTTATTATTCAACTATTTTACATTTTACAGTCATGGTTTAACCAATAAAAAGCACACTGTTGCTGTTTGAATGATAGATTAAGTTTAATTGCACAATGAATCAATGATGTAGAATTTTCTTCACTGGTGTACTAATTCCTTTTATTCTGTACCAGGTGATAATGGAGATTCCGTTGGAGCTCATGCTGACTATAACTAAGAAACATCCTTGGATGTTCTTTCCTGACATTATCCCACTAGGACATCCTATATTTGATATTATCGAGTCAACAAATCCCGAGGTAAATGGATGAGCAGTCAACATTGTGAAAACAGAAATCAAACTATTGTTTTCCCCTGGGTTTCTT
This sequence comes from Aegilops longissima, assembly GCA_021605205.1. NCBI lineage: Eukaryota > Viridiplantae > Streptophyta > Magnoliopsida > Poales > Poaceae > Aegilops > Aegilops longissima. The sequence goes on from CM038676.1 coordinate 655,597,751, forward strand.
GTGTGTTTTATGGGCAGCTCTGTTATACCAGTCAGTTTGTTAACCACTTACGGGGTTCTTACATCAAATAATTTTATTGCTTGGTTATGTGAAACACCTTGGAAAGATTCTAGTTCCGATGTGTTGAAGCTGTGCTTTTATGTTTGTTCTTCGTTTCCATATTTTTTATGGTGTAAATTTCTGACGAGCCTGCGTAACTGAGACTCCAGAGCAATTTTACTGCACATTCCTACCATATGCCTGCGAAAATCATCCTTACTGTTAAATTGGAGCAGAGGGAATTATATCACTCTCAATGCTTGATGAATCCTGTTTCCTCCGTTCATTTGAGTGTCAAAGCTTCAGTAATCAACACGGATATAGACTGCAGACTAATGTGATTCGTATTTTCTTGCAGACAGATTGGGATTTAAGATTAGCCTGCCTTCTTCTCTATGCATTTGATGTAGAAAACAACTTTTGGCAGTTATACGCTGATTTTTTGCCTAGTGGTGATGAATGCACCAGCTTGCTTCTGGCACCGAAGGTACTCTATAGCTAACTAAGACGTAACTCCTGCTTTGACTTCCTTTTCAGATGGAAGCTTCTCACAACTTTGAATGAGTTTGCTTATTTACCTGCCTGGCTTGCAGGAGGATCTAATGGAATTGGAAGACGAAGATCTGTCCTCAGAGATGTTAAAACGCCAGCAGCGAGCAGTTGATTTTTGGCAGAAACACTGGGTACACTTTTGTGCTATTTTATCCACTTTGCTGGCTTGGATACCTCTAACACTAGCTTGATGGGTAACGTCCAGCACAAAGCAATCCCTCTCAAGCTAAAGCGGCTTGCCCCTGATCACGAGAGATTTCTCTGGGCAGTGAGCATTGTTCAGTCTCGCTCTTTCAACTTGAATATGAGAATGGGAGCTTTCATTCAAGATGCAAATGTCCTAGCTCCTTATGCCGGTACTTGTTTAATGTTTATTCTTCTTTCACCCATTTACTTATTTTCAATCTTAAAATCAAAATCATGGTCACAAAATTCAGAACTGCAAGCCTGAAAGATGACTTACGATTTCTCTTTTTGCTCCAGATATGCTGAATCACTCACCTGATGCTAACTGTTTCCTGCATTGGCGTTTCAAAGATCGAATGCTTGAAGTTATGATTAAGGCAGGGCATGCTATCAAAAAAGGAGATGAGGTACTGTTTAAAGAGTAGACTGCACACAAGCTGCAGATGCACCTTGGCTGCAGAACACTTATTTTGCTTTTCAGAGGGCCAATCCTTATGCCTTGGTAGAAAAATGTTTTATAGCACTTGAGAGGGGCAATCCTTGTATTTCAAGATCAATTGCTGGCAGATTCATCTGTAGTCTCCCTCTTTGCTTTTTTAACTGTCGCTCAGTTAGCTGGCTGCTTCATGCTCACAGCCCATTGGGGTTCGAGGCTTGGCCTCCCCACGGTGCTTGGTAGTTATTTAAAATAAAAAAAACTTCAGGTGTCTGTAGGTTGAGTATTTTTTGTAATCATGTGCGAGTTATACAGTAGTCTGTTCTGTCCTAGTTCTTTGCAGGAACTTGTTCTGTTAGACCCAGCATACAAGTATGCTATTCTCTCAAAAATTTGAAATCACTTTTCTTAATGCAATCTATATATTTGACCATGCACAGATGACAATCGATTATATGAGTGCGGTGAACAGCACGTTGATGCAAAGATATGGCTTCTCATCACCAACGGTAATCCATGCCTTTGAGTTTAACTATCATTTCCCTGTATGCAAATTCAGTGGTGAAATTCCTTTCCCACTTTTCGAACTTACGTGGCCCACTTATGTACACAACAAATTCTGTAGAATCCCTGGGAACATATAAACTTCTCGGGCCCTGCCAAGATCCACCTGGATTCTTTCCTGTCAGTCTTCAACATAGCCGGCCTGCACGACGAGCTGTACCACAACGGTAGGGAGCACAATATGCTCATTTCGCAGAGAAGCTGGCTTGACCACATCGTGTTCATTCATTCATGTTTGCTTGCTTGCTTGCAGTTGCATTGACATCGGGAGAAAGCACCTTTGTCGACGGAGGAGTGGTGGCGGCAGCGAGGACTCTGCCGACATGGTCGGACGGCGACCTTCCTGCCATACCGAGCGTGGAGAGAAAGTCCGCTCAGGCGTTGCAGGAGGAGTGCCGGAAGATGGCGGAGTCTTTCTCGACCACGATCCAACAGGACGAGGAGATTCTAGGTAACGCGCTTGTTGGTTCCCACTAGTATTTATTCACTTTCTTTTTGGTGCCTTTTCTGACACTGAAGCTGGACTGTTTTATGTGTGTTGCAGATTCCGACGAGCCTATGAGGAAAACACGTGAAATCGCGATCAAGTACGTGAAACCAGCTAACGAATACCATATGACACCACCCCCATGTAGTTTCTCTCTGGGCACCAGCACGTTATATCATTAACCACTGTCTTTCTAAATTCTAATAACAGTTGTTCATGTTGCCGAATGTGTAGGTACCGGCTGCACCGGAAGCTGCTGCTGCAGAAGATCATCGACTCGCTGGAGATCTACCAGGATCGGATTCTGTTCTAGCTAGATGTATAGTCCTAGAAGGTGCGGGTGAACCCGTATCGAGCGAAAACCGTGCCGGTTCTAGATTTCTAGTGTGCTAGTTCTAGGTGTGTCCCGAGCCTTCCTTCCGAAGGGCACTTGCACCTCCACAGCACCCTTAGATGATTTTGAAGGGCTTGAGAAGTCTAGGTTCATACTACATAGTAGGTTACTACTAGGTGACAGTAGGAGGATCCCAGAAAGATAATGACAGGTGTCCAGTGTCGCCAAGGCATGTCGGAGGTGGCACCATGGTTGTTGGAAGAGGAGGGATTCACCAGCACACAGTTGCCCCACCTGTCAGGATAGGTAAGCGCGTCTCGATTTCTCGAGGAACGTGTTACCTGTTCCGTTTAAACGTGATTCATGCTGATGCTTCCATGAAAGATATCATCGGCACAAAATGGAATCTACTAGTAGTACCAGGTAAGCAAAAACATCAATGTAATCGCGACCGATCGGTGCCAGGTTTGTTCGCATTAGTGAAGGCCGCTTCTCTTCTGTTGTTCTCAAACTTGCTGTAAAATGTTAAATGGGGTAGTACATGGTGCCCATGGTACCAGAGTAACTGTTCAAGCAAGTTAATCTTCGTGTCCATGGTGCCCCACTACGGAAGAAAAAAAATATGTCTATGTCGACGAGCTTTTGCCGAGTCTTTTTTTTCGGCCTTCACCGAATCTTTTAGGTACTCAGCAAACAATGTTTTTCATGCAGTGCCAAACGTTCCCTGCTCGGAACATCTGGTACGCTCTAGTGGTCACAACGTTAGTGTTGCAGCTCCAATTTTGCGCTAGCTTACGAGTCACCCGCGGGTTAATTACTCCACCAGTTAATTCACAAACCGTTATGCATATGATTAGTAGTGATCCAAAGGCTCTTATATTTTTTTTATAGAGGGAGTACATTGTTTGCTTCCTGATATGTGCTGGCAGCTTCATAGAATCATTATTATTATCCCTGCTTACCCCACAACGTACCAAGTTGAAACTCGTGTGAGGTTTTCAGCTTACCATTTGCTCTCATATGTAAGCATGGCTTTAATTATATTGATTTTTCCAGTCACTTCCAAATAAGTGAAACGCGACACCGATCACTCCGGCGCTACATGTTCTAACATGTGTGTTCTTCACAAAAAATGTGTAGTAAAAAAATAAGTATATCTTCCCGCATAGTCTCTTGGAGTTATGGACTTCACCCCCTAGCTAGGTCAAGCCCGTATCTAGAAAGTTGCAGCCTGCGCTCCGGCGGACGGCCTCGAAAGTTGGACACCACGCCAACTCACAAGTCTTCATGAGCAACCCATCGCATTTTCCGCTTCTTCTCCGGGTTTTTTCTTCTGATTTCATGGGCCCAAGATGGTGTTTGCCGGAACAAGTGGTCAAGCAGGTCACCGCAAAATGTGGCCCGCATTCCCATCCAAGTGCCCAATTGCCAAGCACAAAATAAAAACAAATGTGTTGTGTACATTGGATGTTGTTTATGCGGAAAAGTTTCACAAAGTACTTGCTCAACCAACCTCGCTTTGACTCGACTCAAACGAAGTACAAAATGAACTCAACCGTAGTGCGGTGAGTCAGAAGCAGAGACATAGCTTAGACGCTCGCCAGAGTCACAAAGAGCAAACTACTTTGCACGCACATCGAGAAAAAGCATGCATGGATATCCACATAAGCATTTGTCAATAAGAATGTCCTAACTTTGGCGAAGGAGCTCATGAATAAATTGATAAAATGTAGAAGGCAAGGGGAGGTTAAAAAGCTTGGGATGGAGGGGTGATGGTGGTTAGAGAAAAACTAGGAGCGGAGGTTGATCAAATAATATCTAGGTGGGGAGATCTAGATATGATATTTGTTGTGTTGCATTGAGCTATAGCCTTACTTACCTATGAGGTTGCCTTAATTCAACAAAAATACAAGTTTGGGGGGGGCATTGGCCCCTCTCTCTAACAATTGTTAATTTGCTTCTCAAATATCTCGGCCTTGAGTTTACGGGTATATATGGCTTGCTTGCTATATTGATTTACCTGCATTAAGGCTGCAATCAAATGAATGGCTCATCATTCGAGGCACTTTATCATGGAGTTGAACTTTATTCGGAGTACAATAAGTGGGATTAGGGAATCATGCCGTCTTGGTCCAAGGTTTCCTTGGTGGCTCAAATCACAAAAGAATATCTCCTCCTTTTTATGTCTGATGGCAGCATAGACCTCTCCGCTCTCCAGCAATAACATCAGTGGCACATTACCAGCTATTGTTACACGGATGGACACACTTAAATTAGATATAATCTCAAATCAATCGAATGGTTCAGTACGACCTCGTAATAAAATTGGTTTGGATCTCTCAAGAAACTCTCTACCAGGGCCTCTACCATTGAAGTTTCAATTTCACACGATCAATAATTGTTTTTTTTTCTGCTTGGCAACCAATTCACATGCACTAGTTTGGTTCCTAACATCATTATAGAATTATCTTTCATATCTTGACACTGGAAACAATATGGTAACATGTCAGTTCTCTCGATGTTCAGAAAATTTGCATTGTTGCCGCGAGAGTACATGTTGTTTCTTGACATCCTTGAAATGGCCCCAATTTTTTCCGTGGCCTTGCATGACCAATTCAAGGCACCATGCCTTGGGTTTTCAACAAGTTTTGCATTTTTTTGGAGTTTTCACGGTGAAAAAAGGTTGATAAATGGCTGGACGTGTCGCACATGCAAACGGTGTCGGAATTTGTTCAAACCTAGCATGGATGCCTAACATGGGCATGCCCACCTGATTACAAAAGATGTGGTCATTTATCCATAGTCTAAAAAACCACAAGTTGAAAGAAGTGTGCTATCCTAGGCCAGGACAAGTGCATCCGTGAGTATGTAATTTTTCCTAATTTGAATGCTTATGTTATTTCCATCATTATCAATCACATGAACATTTTCTTTTTGTCGTAACCATTTCTTCAAATTTAAAAGCAATTTTGGAATTTTAATTTTTGTATGAAAAATTTACAACCTTGAACACTTTTTCCAAAATTGTTTAAAAATGCCCAACTATAGGGGAAAACTTAGAACACAAATTGCAAACCATATAGTTTTTAAAAATTATCAACATTTTTTGAAATGCAAGCATTTTTTAAATTTGTGAACAAAAATTCAAAAACGGGAAACTTTTGTGAAATTCCGGAATATTTTTTAAAATTGTAAATAATATTTGAAAACAAGGACATTTTTGGGTATTCCAAACAATATTTCAATATTTTGAACTGGTTTCAAAAAGAATTATATTTTTTCAAAAAGTAGAAAAATGAATTAGCAAAAAATATAAAAGAAATAAAACGCTTAGGCCTTGCCCAACTAGGCGACAACATCGCTCCAGTCGGGCACCTGTTGGAAAATGTTCATTGATTTAGAAAACAAATGTTCACGGACACGAAATATTTCGCTGATTTTCAGAAACAGTTCACTAAAAAAATTTCTCAGCTCCAAAAAATAGTTTGTGCATTAAAAAAAATTATCAAAATTTAAAAAAGTTCATGAATTAAAATAAAATCATGGGTGTTGATAAAAAGTCCGTAAAAGTTGAAAAGAGTTCGTGCATTTGAAATATATTGATGGATATGAAAAAAAGCTCACAAATTTAAGAAAATGTTCACGACTTTGAAAGGTTCATGAATTTAAGAAAATTTCATGATTTAAAAATAAAATTCGCGAATTTTAGAAAAGAAAAAAAAGAAAGAGAAATAAAAACAGAAGAAAAAAGAAAAGAAAACCAAATAAGAAAGCAAATGTGTGTGTTTTAAGCATTGAAAAGGGAAAAGAAATAAAAAAGACACGTCAGGTAAGATGTCCCACTTGATTACTACAGTTGCACTTAACCCAGGAGGTCAGAAGTAAGAATCACATCACCACAGATTCTTTTGAGGTTTACTAGAAAAGAAAAAAAATGGGCCAGGCCAGGAGCACGCGCGCGGAGGGAGGGTGGGGGGGGCGCTTTGCACTGAATAGGATCAGGCTGCCATGAGGAGATCTTTCAGAGCCTCCATGCCACTCACTCTTTCATTGAGCGTCGATGCAGGAGTTTCAAGCACACATATGCGTGGCTGCTGCCTGTCGCGATAAATTCATAAACTACTCCCTCTATAAAATAATATAAGAGCGTTTAACGTATTTAAACACTTATATTATTTTATAGAGGGAGTACTTGGTAATTTCATCGCTTGTCATACTGGATTTACAGGACGCTTTTGCGCTGGAATCCATCGCATGGCGTGAAGTGGCGGAAGGCAGGTTGTTCTGAGTATTGCTAATGACAGTCATGGCAGGTACTGACTCAATCATCACCGAGATCAAAACCAGGGCGTCAAACTTTACATGCAACTTTGTGTTTGAAGGAAGTGATGCTAATGATGAAGCATATAGTCTAGCCAGATTTTCATTATCTTTAGATCAGGGGCGTCATGTGTGATGTGTGGCTGATCCAACCCCATGATCCTATTTGTATCCCACGAATCGTGGTTTATTATGAATAAAGTTGGTTTTACCCCTAAAACATATCTCATCCGTTCCAAATAGATGGCTTAACTTTGTCTTAAAGTTAAGACAAAATTAGGTCATCTATTTTGGAGCAGGAAAAATCTGAAAAGGTACGGAAAGATCTGGTCCGTTGATGTTTTTTTAGAGGGTTGTACCGAACATAACTTCAAATTTGCGGTCGACGTCCAACCCTAGATAGTCAAAAGAATCTTCTTCGATCCAGAGACGAGAAAGTCTTCCCTTTCCCTTACTCCGAGGCAGCTGTGCCCACAAACTAGACTAAAACTTGAGTGCTGCCTTGCTGGCCTGATGCCAAGTGTTGCCACAGGAGCAACTAAAGGGTGCCAATTTAAGGGCCAGTCGGCGGTTGTTTAGCCACGAATCATTGCAAGTTTGGTTGCCTCAACTCTTGCCCAAAACCTGAGCAAAAATAAAAATAAAATAAAATATAGTACCTACCATGATATTCTTTTTTGGCAAAACAAAATTCGCCATTTCGATCATGTAGGTATTCTTTCGGCTGGCTGGTTGAAATTCAGTTTCAGCAGGCGTTGCGACTGATTTGCATAGCAAACCGAACAGTCGCGATACGACAGTTAAAAGATATATTCTCTGAACCAGCAATGTGCAATGCAGTTCAGTAAGTAGCAATGGTATCTGTAACATTGGCGAAAATGGCGCCTTTTGTACCCAAGGAAACAATGCTGGCACTTGTGTCAAGAAAACAAAATTAGCACACGCCTGTATTCTGCTAGGCATAGCAACGATCAGATCTTCAAGATCACAAAAATGGAGGATTTGCAAGAATGGGAGACAACAAAAAAAAAAACACTCAACCGCAGCGTGGATGAGCAGAGCACAAATGGGGCAGAAAGAATGAATGTCGGGCTATTTTTATTCATAGAAACAACCAAAGAAAGAAATGTCAGCATGTATATGTATCACATCAGCGCCACATGGCCCTCCACAGGGCATGAAAATGACAACCTTCCTACCAGATTACATCAACATCCTTCTCAACTCAAATGGAAACTGGCCCGGCGCCAAAAACGGCGCGACCGTTCATTCCTCCGCAGAATAACCAATCCTCCAATTTTTTGTTTGCTATAATATGACTTATGTACACGTAACGAAGAAGCCGGCGCTCGGCAGGCCTCTTCTTATCTCTTCCTCCTCCCTCTCTAACAATGGCATGCATCTAAAAATATGTCAGGAGCTTTATTTTTCTCTGAGAAGCGTCTGTCTGTCTTTCTACGGCGCGGAGCAGAATGAATGTATGGAAATGGTGGCGGAGAGCAGAGTTGCAAGAGATGAAAGAATTGCTCAAGGTTGATGCAATGGTGGGTACTAGTGATAGTATGAAATGAGGGAGCCTAGATGATTCAATAATAGGTCGAATGAAGGGTCAGGACTCAGGACTAGCAACAGGATTGGGGGGTGAGGGCAAACTCTTTGATATACAAAATTTAATTTGGTTCATGCTCAATGGAGGCTGCTGAGGTGCTGTGGAGGGGCTGATTCTATAGAAAAAAATGTGTTGGTAAAATGTCGGCAATCGACCGGGGGACTCTATGCATCGAAGGACTAGTATGGGTGCCACTGGTATGACCTCCTCAAGAATGGGAGACAGCATAGTGCCTCACTGAATAGCGTAAGACGTGTAAGCTAGGGCAGATCATCTCTTTCACCCGTGCGCCGTCCTTGTATATCTTGAATGCCGGGACTACGCGCACATTCTCTGCCTTTGCTATCATTGGGCTCTCATCAACATTTACCTGCAAGTTTGCATATGCAAGGGATCAGTTAGCAACTTGGAAGCTTTTGACAGATTGCTACAGTTGATATACATACACACAGAGGGAGAGAGATGTTAGGTTGATTACCTTCAGAAAGTTCACCGAAGGGCACTCGGAACAAAGAGCATCCACTGATGGGGTAATCTGTGCACACTGCTGATTCATTGTTGCCATGAAGTAAAGAACAGTCACCCCTGAAAGTGTCCATTTAAATCAGTCAGGCCATCTTCAGAACCGAATACAGACAAAGCATATGCAAGAAAATCTTGGTAACTCTTTTAAGCATAGAACTGGGGCAAATCATGAGGATAAATGAACAATACTAGCATAATTAAGGACATGAAAAAATTATAACAGCTGAGGGAAGTAAAGGAAAAACTCACCAGGCGAATGTATAGCAGCTCGGACTTGCTCTATGCTGGTAACTATCTCAACCTCTCCACCAAACTTCATATTTGATACCTCCTCACCACGGGTTGTCTTCAGCGCGACTTGGGCATGGAACAATGACTCCGCAACCTCCGTGTCGCCAGGAAGCTCCTTGCGAAGCACCTCGTAGTCTCGCACACAATCAGCCCAACGCTCAAGCTACAACAATGCCAACAGGGAGGTGTCAAAAGCATATTAGGTGAGTAACCAGGAACATGTCGACGTATGTAAGTTGCTTACCTTTGCGTAGGACGCTGCACGCCTTAAGAGAGCTTTTGTGTAGCTAGGTTGGATCCTCAGCGCCTCATTGCAATCCTCAACGGCTTTCGCCCACCGACCTAACTTGGACCAGCAAGCTGCTCTGTTGCAGTACAACACAGGATTTGAGGACTCATGCTTGAGCCCTTCACCGTAGGCGATAGATGCCTCGGCAAACTTGCCCGCCTTAAAAAGGTCATTCCCCTGAGCTCGAGCACGCGCAACTAGCCTCATGTTATTCAGGATCGATCCAACCTCTGCATTTGCAGGATCAATAGCTCTAGCCTTCTCAGCAATGGCAATAGCTGCATCAAACCTGCAGAAACCAACTTTCAATGCTTGTACCAGAAAAAGAAAATGATCATAGTCCCTAGATGTGTTCTAGAACTGTACCTCCCAAATGCCATGTTGACCTGGGCTTGGACAACATGCACATATGAATCAGCTACCATGCCTGACAGTTTGGTGGACATTGAAGATAGGGATGCACTGTCCAATTTCAGCAAACCCGTAATAGTCGAATCGGCCTCCTCTAGTTTGTTAAGCCGGAGAAGCGCTTCGGACCTCATGGCAAGCAGCTGCATAAGAAACATGGGTCCATGGTTAGAAACTGAATTTTGACGCTGACCGCAAAATGACGGTGTATCTTTATAGGATGAAAAATGTCACAAGCTATAAGGCCAGAGAGGTTACCAGCTGAGAGGAGTCTGCTCCGTTGGCAATGGCGGCGTCTGCTTCCCTCAGCGCGCTCTTCCAGTCTCCGATCCTCCTCGCGTCCATGCATTTCCCCAGATGGCTCTCCACCTCATGAAGTTTCTGCCACTCAGCAGGGTCAGACTGGTTCGCGTTCCCGGCCAGCGTAAGCTGCCTCCTTGCCTTCTCAACCATCCCAAATCTGCAATGTGGCCATCAGAAATGCCATTTCAGTCACAATTCAAGCGCACAATCACCGCACTTTGACACCACCGGCGTTACCGTCGGATCGAAACGATAAACTAGGACCACATTCTGGTCTAAATGCACAATACGCAATGCAAATAAGCACTCCATTTGAACCGCATTCTGCGATGCGAATTCGCAAAGCACATTAAGAACACATTGATTGACTACAATAAACCGACAAATGATGCAAATACGTATTTCTTTTCCATTCTTCGCGGCATGCAATTAATTAGAGATTTCAAATGATGTAATCTTGTAGCTGGCTATCTGCAAGATCAAAGTTTTTTGCTTTGAAGACAAGCAAAATAGCAGCTGCTGCCGATGTACTATCTGCAAGGAAGTGCTTAGCACACAAGCAACAGTGGGAAGCAAGGTGAAAACACAAGATTCGGGGATCCGACGCAATGCAGCGGCGGGAGGTATGCATGGAGGAGCGCCGGAGCGGGTCTCACCGGAGGCAGAGCGCGGCGAGGCGGCCGTGGGCGCGGCCGCTGGCCGGGTCGAGCCGGACGGCCTCCTCGCAGTCGCGGAGGGCCTCGGCGAGGCGGCCAAGCCCGGTGAGCGCGGCGGCGCGGTTGCCGCGGCACGCGGCGCTGTCCGGGCAGAGCGCCAGGGCGCGGTCGTAGTGCCGCAGCGCCTCGCCGTACCGCCCCTGCTTGTACAGCTCGTTCCCGGCCCGGGTGACCTCCTGCAGGCTGTCCGGCGGCGCCGGGAAGCTCGCCGGGGACCTCGAGGATCTGCCGGCGAGCGGCGCCGCGTCAATGCTGCCGCTCCTCGCGGGGGCCATGCCGCCCCGCATGATGCTGCCGTGGCCGTAGTGGCCGGTGCCGGATCCGAGCACGTCCGGGCGCGCGCGCGGCCGGGGCGCGGCGGGCGCCGGCGCGACGCGGCCAGACGAGCAGATGTTGCCGGTGGGGAGCGCATTGGTGAGCGGCGAGCTCGCCGTGCTCCCGCCGCCGCCCCCTCCACCGCCCCCCGAGCTGCCGCTCCCGCCGGAGAAAATCAGCGGCCCAGATCCGGAGCGCCGGTGCCCGGGCGGCCGCGGCGGGTTGCTGCTGGCGCTGCCGCTGCCGCTCTCCGCCGCCAGCTCGCCCGAGTGGCTCCCCCTCCCGCTCACGCTCCGAGCGCCGCCGCCCCTCCCGCCCGCCGCCGCCGCATTGCACAGAGCCGGCGACTTGGCCGACCCGGCGGAGGAGGAGGACGACGACGGCGTGGCCCGCAGCCGCAGCGGCGAGACCGGCGAGCCGAGATCCGCGAACACGTCCCGCTTGGAGTCCGGCTTGTCCCGGTCCACGCCCCCGCCCGCCTCAAGCGTCAGCCGGCGCACCCGGTCGGCCTCCGACGACGCCATGGCCACCCGCTCACCACCAGCGCCGCCCCCTCACCGGCCAAGCAGGCATGCAAGAACACGCCCGACCGAGCTAGCTAGCTAGCAAGACGAGCTCCAGAGAAGCACGCACGCACACGCGAGCCCAAGCAAGCAAGAGTCAAGCGCGGTGGCGGTGGCGGTGGGTCGGAGCGGTCATGGAGAGGCCACAGGGGGTGGGGGTGGGGTGGGGTGGGGTGGGGAGAAGTGAGCTGGGAGGAAAGGAATAGAAGAAGAAGAAGAAGGAAGGAAGGAGGGTGGGTGGCGTTGAATCAGCGCCGGATTTGTATTAATTTATAAGTAAACTCTGAGCTGTAAATTTCATCTTTCTGTAAAACCATAATCAAGGTAGTATCGATTTTGTTATTAGTGCGATTAAAAATATGTATTTTATTTTTACTTCCCTGCCTTTTGCATTTTGATTTTGTCAGTGAAATTAAGAGTATTTTTATTTCCTTGCCTTTTCCGTTTTGATTTTGTGGGGCTAATTAAAAATGTTTTTTATTTCCTTTCCTTTTCTGGTTTGATTCGGTTTATTATATACTCAATTAAAAAGAGGATCTTGATAGATTCGGTTGTCATAGCCGTTTTGAAATCCACGGACGGTTATAGTTTGGCGCATGCGCACTTTCATCAACCGTTATATGTTTTCCTACCGATTGCGTCATTTAAACGTTATCCTGTTTGGATGATTTTCATATAAAAAAAAGCATAGAAACAAGGATGTCATATGAAAATTTTCTATAGATGCATTTGGTTTGTAGGAACGCGTACAAGATTTTATAGAAATATTGTTCATTTTCTTTGTTTGAAGTAAATTACAAATCCATTCAAAGTTTACTTTTTGTACGTAGGAATGAGACAAGATAATTCCTGAGAGTGACACAGTCATCCTATCAAATTTTTATGCTACTCATAATTCCTACGTTTTGGTTTTCTCATGATCGACAAAGCTAGTTAGTGCCACATTGGCTACACAACACCGTGAACAAACATATGCATACTCAATCCGAGTGAGAGTGTCAGTTTTAATTTGCACAATCTGAAATTGTCCAAATGATATTGTTTTAATAAAGTGAAAGTTCATTTTTTGCAAGTTATCCATACTTCAGAATAAGTATACCGGGGCATCCGGACGATGGGTGCCACTATTTGAAGTTGGCCACACGGGGTTTATGCAACCGGCTCAGTTTAGTGCATGGTTTGTCAATAGTATATTATCAGTTTTTTCTGTAGGGAGCCTTCGTGTTTGTTCTTCTTTAGAGAGTCTTCGAGTTTGGTTTGGGGCGTGGCGTCGTTGCCCCAGGGTAGGAATAATGCGCTCGCCGCCTATCCCGTCTCGTTGGTGTGTTTTCACCAGCAAAGGGCGTGTGAAGCTCTCTTTGACGGATCTCTCGAGACCTAGTCGGATTACGTTTTCTGTGGATTCGCCTAAATTTTATCGTCAACGTGGTCTTTCGAGTTTGTACATGCCCTTATCGATGTTTTTTTTCTTCAGGCTAGTGGTTTGTTCATATATTGTGGCCTTCTTTGTCTCATGTTCTGCATCGACGACTTCCTGACCGTTGCTTCTACAAGTTCCCGGGTTTAAAAAATTTGCTGCCCCGAGGCGGAGGTCTAGAGGCGACATCGAGCTATGCTCACGGCGCCGCAGGATGCATCCCAGAGATTTTGAATGTATTTCTATTTTTCTATAAGGGTGCGCTTATAAGGACCCAAGATGCCAAACATTGTTTAATTTGTACTGCTATACAATAATTCAATTATAGTCACACACTTTACAAATTTTGATTTGATGCATATAGAACAAAACACTAACCAGTTCCATAGTTTGCCATCCAAACATGATTTGGTGTTGAAACTTCAGTGGGTTTCCATGAGCTAATTCAATGGGCATCCAAACAAGTGATTTCGTATTCATGTTCAGTTTCCTCGTTGAACTAGAATTGAAACAAATTCTATACGGAGGCTTGCAATACAGACATCCAAACGCAGCGCTATAGGATTCAATCATGTGAATCAAACGGCAGCTGTAGGAAAAAAAATCCTAAGAATTCTAACCTTTCAAAAATCCCACGGAATTCCTTTGAATCAAAGGAGCCCTAGATTTGAAGTCTCGTACCCTTCCATTTTCGTTTCTTGGCTGTAAAATTACCCCCAACCAAACATGCTGGAACAAATTCCTATGTAGGCATGCGTGTCCACATATTTTGGATGTTTTGCTTGAGGAAACTAATCGCCATTGGGTTTTTATTTTATTGAGATTATCGGCTTTGAAATTCTTGTGGCGCCAGGTGTAATACTCCCTCCGTCCGGAAATACTTGTCATCAAAATAAATAAAATGAGATGTATCTAGATGTATTTTGGTTCTAGATACATCCTTTTTGTTCATTTCGATGACAAGTATTTTCAGACGGAGAGAGTATACTCCTGTTGCCAGCACGCAAGATTCCATGGCATAATCCATATTCTTATTTCGGTTCCAACGGCCATCTGCTACTACTACACCAGTAGTACCGTGCGTAATCAGAGTTGTCTCTCTCGATCGATCGTCCGTACACGTGTCGGTGATGGATCGGGATGGAGCGCCACCACCACCGTCCATGCAAGCTGGCGTGGCATATCGACCTACGCTACGCGTATACTGCTATAGCTGAGCTGGCTTCCATATGCAGGCCTGTAAATCCGCTTCCATTCCGTTTCTGGTCGATACGCTACACATATGTCCCCATCCGACGAGCCGGCGTGTAAATGCACGGCTGCACGCGCTGACGGGGACCGAGGAGGGTAGGTATATATAGGCGTCTACGTGGCAGCCTGACCTCCACGTCATCTGCACGAAGGCGCGCTGGGTTCGTGGATGGCATGTATGGTTTTCTTCTTCGGCGTTTTAGTCGTGGTGGGGTGTTACATCTGGAGTTCGCTGACGTGTCTGGGTGTTGTTTCGGTCTGATTCGTTCGACGGCAAAGGCTTCACTTTCGGTGAGTGAAGCCACCTTGAAGGCCCGCAAAGCTGCATATCAGCGATCGATGGAGCCGCGTCGAGCTCGGGTAAGGAGGTGATCCGTTATTCTTTTCTTTGGTGGCTGCTGTGGTGGTGCTGGAGGCAGATGACGCGCGTTGGTATCGGGCTCAGAGATGCTTTGTTATCTTTTCAGTTTTGCCATGTTGGTCTTTGTGTGACTTGTATTTTGTTCTTTGTGATATGAATAATGAGACACGTATTGCCATGGAAAAAAGTACTGTATATATAGATCGGCATCGTCGGTCGGATATACGTACGTGACGAGATGGCGCAACGTAGGAGTACGTACGCACGCATGAGTGGAAAGCACTTGTACACATTTTCTTCTTCTACTGCTGCCCCTATTCTAATTTGGAATTGGACGGATCATTCTGGCGGCGTGCGTACGTGATTACGTGGACGGTCTCTCGGTCCAGCTGGGTACATACGTACGTGTGGACGAACAGCTGGAGTACGTGCATGCATGGTGCACGTACGTGCCCGTCCCCGTCCGTGGACGCGCGCGTACTGCTGTACAACAGTACAAATATAGGTACAATATAGTACTCTCTTTGTAATAACCAAATATAAGAGGTTTTTGGATCACTACAGATGAGAAGATCACTACGTGCGTACTCTGACAGGAAAAAAAAAGTGAGCTCTACCGTGTACCCAGAGCACGCAAAGCAAGCAAGCCTTGCGGGTGTATAAAATATATTTTTTGCGGGTGGCCATGCAATCACTTAAGGGCTTCTAAAGGATTTGCGAAGGGACTCTAAATCTTGGGAATTTTTACCATGTGGGTTGTTCGATGGGAAATGATCACAATCAGCCGGCCGATCATGCGTTGAGTTCCGTCACACGCGCAGCCCGTTAGATACGAGTTCGATGAGACGAGGCACAGCTTCTAATTTGCTGGCCAGGACGTACACCACTTGACGCGTGCCTCTGTCACCTAGGCAATTTTTCTGCAGAATCATTTGTGTTGCAGAAGTCCTTTCGCAACATCTATGTTGCAAAAAGGTTAAGATGATTTTTTTTGCAACATCAGATGTGTTGCAGAAGTCTTTCCGCAACATTATTCATGTTTCAAAAAAGTTAAGACGAAAAACACTGCAACAGAAACTCTGTTGCAAATGGTTCTGCAACAAAGAGTCTGTTGCAAACAAGGGACGGGATGCTGAATAGCCCCAGATCAAACGGTTGTGAACGTGGCGGATTTTTTTAAAAAGATCCGCCGGCTGACGCGTAGCATCGCCCTTTATTTGATCCTGGGATGGTAAACCATGTCAATTTTTCTTAGGATTCATTTGCACTATGTTTTATATAAAAACAGTCATCCACTCTAACCTCTTTGAAAATTGTAGATCCCTAACAATATTCACAAGGTTCCTTTCAGGAGGTGGCTAGGAGGCGGCGGCTACTCCTCCCCTTCAACCGCCTGTGTAGTCGTTGGCTCCCCTACCATGGGGACTACAAGGTTCAACAATGACGACTACGACTCCGGGTTTGGTCTCTAGGGAACGTGCATGACAACTTCCAGGTTGTTAGCGACAAGGGTGGACCGGTTCAGTATGGGGAGCGGCAAATACACAGTAAATATACTGGGAACACCGCCTATAAATCGGTTCCCTAAAAAATGTTTCTCCCTTTAGTCGATTTTCCCTTCTTTCTTCCTCCTCCCCGTCGCCTCCTTCCTTCCTGTCCCACCATCCCTGTGCCGCTTCATCGATGACGTCACGGCTGACCACGACGCCCCTTTTTTCCTAGCCGCATGAGAATACACTAATTTGAAATAACTTGCTTTCGGTTTGCCAACCTAGCTGCAAATAAATAAATAAATATATATATATATATATATATATATATATATATATATATATATATATATATATATATATATATATATATATATATATATATATATAACTTGTTTGTAAGTACGGCGGCATTGCTGTATTTTTGTCCCTCCCATGGCAGGCATGTGCTTGTACATGCTTTTCCTCTTGTCATTTTGTCGCCGACCTGAAATCCCCTCGACCGGTTAATTTGGTCGGTCGATTCTTACAGGGCTACAGGTACAGCATATTTCTGGCTCATTACAGGACACAATAATGGATGGCATCTCCTGTCTGTCTTTGGACTGGTCGTATATACTCTCTTCCTGCCTGCTTGGACCGGTCGTATATACTCTTCCTGCAGCTGGCAGGGCCAGTTGATTAACGAATCATCATGGATGCCTCCAGTAATCAACAGGAAAACAACACCGTTTTCAGATTTGGGGATCTAGAGGAATAGTATAACACTAGTACATATAATGCGTATAGTGCTGATGATGCAGATGCAGATGCATATGAGTTAATGCAACTAGGTATGTGTGCAAAAAATATAAGACGTTTTTGTAGCTTAATACTTTTTTTCTAATGGGTGAGTCGGACAATAACTATCTGTATACATGGATGAGACCGATGCCTTCTTTGGCGCACGCGACCACCCCCCGCACCCACACCATGTCAAGCCTCCCCCTTCACCTTTGTCGGCGGCGTTGCGCCAGATGGACCATTCCTGTCTGACCATAACTTATCGTTCTCTAGCTCGAATGTTTTTCTCTGGACACGTTTGATAGCCCACATTAGGGTCTCCAAGCCCCGCTGGATGTAGTTTCGGGCCGTTTGGTTGCTTGAGTTGTACCGTAATCTTAGCCCATACGAACATTAAAGCACATCGGGGTCAAGCTCTCGAGGAACGTTTGAATAAGCCATTTTTTCACAGCCAGACCCGAGCGATGCAACTCGAGGCATGTGGCGGTTGCATGCGTGAGGCTACACGCAAGACGTCACGTTGTTTCCCGAAGCACTGCCATAACTCCCCTCACCCTTCTCTCACAGCTCGCTGTGCCCTCTCTCAACTCTCACACCGGCGGCGGCGAGCACAAGATCTGAAGGGCGAGCAGCGACGACGAGCATCAGAGCAAAGATCTGGACGATGAGCACCCGTGTCATCACCGCACCGTCAGGAGTTTGTCAATGGCAGTTTGTCCTCTGTCTTCGATGTCATTGATTTATACCATGCTCGCATTCGATTTCGCATGGCGCACTCCATTTAGGCATCAAACCTACCCCTCAGCTTTGATTTGGGACTTGATTTAGGCATATCAGATTAGGGATTTAAGCGGTTCGAACATGATTGAGTAGGATTTTTATTAGGAGGGAGGGGTTAAATCGAGGTTACATCCCTTCAAATCCAACCCAACAAGTAGTAGTTGCGACGAGCCTGGAGGAGCTTGGACCAGCGGTAGCCTTGAGGCAGGTAATCGTGAACCTCAAAGAGCATTGTAGGGTAGCCTGGCTTAGGAGCCCCGACCACCATCTCCACCACTTCCTCGGCATTGTCGGCATCCTCTATCTCCACCGCTTCGCCATTGCCAGCATCCACCATATCCTCCAAGTGAGTAGATTTTTTGCATACCTCATGAAAGTGCTAGTATTCGACTAGAGGTGGGGGGGTGAATACGAGATTTTTATGAAAGTCTTCAAAACATGGGTGCTTGAAAGACAAACAATAGAAATGAACCTATTGATATGCAGTGAAAGGTAGACCACACTAGACAAGCCATAGTCAAGTAAGCAATGTAGTGAAAGCACGAAGACTATCAGCATCTAGGTAGTATGGATCAGGATGGAAGATAGTATGAAGCCAAACAGTAAACAGTCTTCACACAGTGAAGTCAATCAGATCAGGCCAATGGGCAAAGACTTCACGAAGACAAACTGTAAATAAAGAGAGAGGATGGATAGAACGAGTTGCTTGGAGAGGACAAGGGATTTGTTGGACCAGTTCCAGTTGCTGTGACAACTGTAGGTCTAGTTAGGGAGGCTAAGATTCAACTCAGAAGACCGCATCTTCACCTTATTCCCCTTGAGCTAAGAACACTTAGTCCTCGCCCAATCACTCCGGTAAGTCTTCAAGGGAGACTTCCAAACCTTCACAGACTTCGTTCACCGGCAATCCACAATGACTCTTGGATGCTCAGAACGTGATGCCTAACCGGCTGGAGGATTCACAGCCCTCAAGTGTAATAAGTCTTCAGATCACGCAGACAGAAAGACTTCAGTGATGCCTAACACTCTTTGGCTCTGGGTGTTTTCTCGCAAGGATTACTCTCTCAAAGGCTTCGGAGGTGGGTTGCTCTCAAACAACAAAAGCCTGCACTAAATCTGAGTAGCCACAATTTATGGTGTAGGGGGTGGGCTATTTATAGCCAGGAGGCAACCCGACCTGATTTGTCCAAAATGACCCTGGGTCACTAAGGAACTGACACGTGTCCAACGGTCAGATTTCAAACACACGCGGCAACTTGACTTGGGCTACAAGTAAAGCTGACTCATCCAGCTCTGGATAAGATTTTCTCTCATTGTCTTCGTTCGAAGACTTAGGATTTGGTTGAGCATCACTTCAGTCACTCTGACTTTGTTACTTGGACCCCACTTAACAGTACGGTGGTTCCTATAACTCAACAAAGAAGAAAAGGAAACTACGAAACAACTATGTCTTCACACTCCATAGTCTTCATGAGATGTCTTCTCTTGTCATAGTCTTCAATGTGAATATCTTCACAGACCACCATTGTCTTCAATGTCTTCACACATTTTTAGGGCTCATGTCTGGTAGGTAAACCGAATCAATATGGGACTACTACCTGTGTTATCCTGCAATTCTCACAAACACATCAGTCCCTCAACCAAGTTTGTCGTCAATACTCCAAAACCAACTAGGGGTGGCACTAGATGCACTTACAATCTCCCCCTTTTTGGTGATTGATGACAAACTGGTTGAAGTTTTCAACGGGGATAAAAGTATGTGAAAGTTTAGTGTTCTAAGTATTGTCTTCATACATATGACGAGGCTCCCCTTGAAGATGTGCATATAAACGATTTGCTTTTGAATGCAAATGCACATGACAGGTTTTGCTTTGTGAAGGCCATCTTCAAAGTGTGAAGACAATACATTATGCATATAGAAAGATAATGAAGATAATGATATGTGATACGTCCATTTTGCATCATGCTTTTATATCGATATTTATTGCATTATGGGCTGTTATTACACGTTATGTCACAATACTTATGGCCATTCTCTCTTATTTTACAAGGTTTATCATGAAGAGGGAGAATGTCGGCAGCTGGGATTCTGGCTGGAAAAGGAGCAAATATTGGAAACCTATTCTGCACAACTCCAAAAGTCCTGAAACTCCACGAAAGTCATTTTTGGAATTAATAAGAATTGCTGAGCAAAGAAAGTACCAGAGGGGGCCCACACCCTGGCCACGAGGGTGGGGGGCGCGCCCACCCCTACTGGGCGCGCCCCCTATCTCGTGGGCCCCCTGGTGGCTCTCCGGTGCCCATCTTCTGCTATATGAAGGATTTTACCCTGGAAAAAATCATAAGCAAGCTTACGAGACGAAACTCCGCCGCCACGAGGCGGAACCTTGGCGGAACCAATATAGGGCTCCGGCGGAGCTGTTCTGCCGGGGAAACTTCCCTCCCGGAGGGGGAAATCATCCCCATCGTCATCAACAACGATCCTCTCATCGGGAGGGGGTCAATCTCCATCAACATCTTCACCAGCACCATCTCCTCTCAAACCCTAGTTCATCTCTTGTATCCAATCTTGTATCCAAAACCACAAATGGGTACCTGTGGGTTGCTAGTAGTGTTGATTACTCCTTGTAGTTGATACTAATTGGTTTACTTGGTGGAAGATCATATGTTCAGATCCTTAATGCATATTAATACTCCTCTGATTATGGACATGAATATGCTTTGTGAGTAGTTACGTTTGTTCCCGAGGACATGGGTAAAGTCTTGTTATTAGTAGTCATGTGAATTCGGTATTCATTTGATATTTTGATGAGATGTATGTTGTCTCTCCTTTAGTGGTGTTATGTGAACGTCGACTACATGGCACTTCACCATTATTTGGGCCTAGAGGAAGGCATTGGGAAGTAATAAGTAGATGATGGGTTGCTAGAGTGACAGAAGCTTAAACCCTAGTTTATAAGTTGCTTCGTAAGAGGCTGATTTGGATCCATTAGTTTCATGCTATGGTCAGGTTTACCTTAATACTTCTTTTGTAGTTGCGGATGCTTGCAATAGAGGTTAATCATAAGTGGGATGCTTGTCCAAAAAAGGGCAGTACCCAAGCATTGGTCCACCCACATATCAAATTATCAAAGTAACAAACGCGAATCATATGAGCATGATGAAACTAGCTTGACGATAATTCCCATGTGTCCTCGGGAGCGCTTTTCTCATTATCAGAAATTGTCCAGGCTTGTCCTTTGCTACAAAAAGGATTGGGCCACCTTGCTGCACCTTATTTACTTTTATTGCTTGTTACCCGTTACGAATTATCTTATCACAAAACTATCTGTTACCTACAATTTCAGTGCTTGCAGAGAATACCTTACTGAAAACCGCTTGTCATTTCCTTGTGCTCCTCATTGGGTTCGACACTCTTACTTATCGAAAGGACTATGATAGATCCCCTATACTTGTGGGTCATCAATATGCATAATGGAAAATGGACGTCTGCAGAATGACTTCATGCGGAATTTATCATCGCAACACAGAGTAGCAGAAAAAGTAGCAGACGACCATCGAGTTTAAGTGTTACAACTCAAAGAACCAAATGTATCAAAATACGAGAATTGTAAAAACTTGGCAAAATAATGCAACCACCCATAAGGACCCGCTTGAAGACTATCAACTCATATGCTTCTCCGCCTTTTGTCAATAATGACCAAAAAGGTTTGAAGACATAGAACGTCTACTCGTTCCCAGAAGGAGCAGGGTCGGCGTTGGAGTTTGGTGGTGCAAAAGGGCCTGGTGCAGAGTCGAGATGCAGTGTAGCCATGGTCGGTGAAGTGGCGTCGTCTTCTTCATCGACGACATTCGCAAGAGCAGTTGCAGCTGAAGATGAATACACAGAATCTTCAAGTGAGGGAGTGCGACGCCAGCTTGCATTTGGTGGAGGCCTGGAATCAAACTTGAAGCCCTCGGTGAAACCATCTGTGTGAAGATCATCTTCAGAACACAACAGAGTGAGGCTCTTCCAGGACCGCCGTGCGTTTTCATGGGCAACAAATGAGTTCTTGGTGGCCAAGTTGCAAATGCGATTGACATCCACCAAGAGACTCTGCATCTGACGCTTCAGCCAGTCGTGGTGCTTGTCCTGCTTCTGATGTAAGGCCACTAGCATCTCTCGGTCATTGAGTACACAAGAACACTTCCGAGGCCTTTGAGCAATTGTACTAGCAGTGGCTTTGGTATTTACACGATGAGGCATACGCACATTGCCAGCCAGAGGATAAGCAGGAATAGCAGCATTTGGAACATGAACTCCTTCTATGGGCTGCATGAAGCTTTGATGATCACGGTTATGAAGATATATCGGCGCCTTGGCAGGCTCGGGGTAGATGGCTTCAACTGACAGATCAACCTCAGGCAGAAAGACAAGATGGTTGCGTGCTGAAGGCTGATAGTTGACAGAAGAATGGAGTTTGATCAGGCGCATTACCCATGGAGCATAAAACTTCAGGCCAAACAGATCAATCCCAGATGCATCAAGTTGTCTGATGAAGAAATCCTGGGAGTTGAATCTGATGCCATTGACAATATAGAAGACCAAAGTCTTCATGGTGCCTTCAAGTTTGGCTTCAGACGAATGTCCCTTGATAAGCCATAGAGTACGCCTCAGTATATGATAGCCTGCGCGGGGTAAGTACTTGAGGTCCTTGATGAAGAATTCCTTTGGATATTCTGCATCTTGAGGCGATGGCTTCATCATGCTGAGCATCTGACTCATATTGGGTTCAGGCCTCTGAAATATACTCTGCAGTTCTTCTCTATGACGCTGACAACCAGGCTCATACAATTCACCTAGAGTGGGCAGGGAGGTAAGCTCGATGATGTCTTGAGCTTTAGCTTCATGGTGCACATCTCCTGTCATCCACTCGAGGATCCATGTCTTCGGATCCCTGTTGTAGCCACGAATGCGAAGAGTAGCATAGAACTGCAGCAGAAGCTCTTCATTCCAGTGCTCTTTGGCAGTGACAAATTGCAGAAGACCAGCATCCCGGAAACAGTCCAAAGCTTCTTCAAGATAGGGGAGCCCAACAATAGCTTCACAATCAAGACGCATGTGAGGAAAGATTCGCTCTTGATTGTAGAGGACATATGAGTAATAGCTGCGCTATTGACGGCCCCAGAAGCGATCCGAAGAGATCTTTGGCTTCGAGTACGGATTCTTGTCACTGTCAAAGAAGGTATTGTGTGCTCTGAAGCTGTTGACACTGAAAGATCCTGGCGATGTAGCAACACTTGGAAGCCTTGGCAGCCCGGGCTTTGGCTTCTGAACCTGTGGTCGCTGCTCCACATGATAGTCATATTATGGACCGGGAGCAGTGGGAGGAACCATGACTGGCGAGCGAACAGTGACCAACTCCGCATCACGATTGTAAGCCATTTCCATAGTGTGAGGCCTTGGGGGAGGAACAACGCCGTCAGTGGGGACCGGCGTCACAGAAGCTTCAGGGTTCACATTGACTTCAGGCACAACATTAGCTTCAAGCTCCAATGATCTTCAGCCAAGACAGGGTCATTGGCTTCAGCAGTGTTTGTGGCAGCCTCATTGTTCTCAACCTCCATTTGGTCAACGACCGGAGGGTCTTGTACAATCACATTCTCCTCGAGAATGACTTGATCTGGGGCAGGGGGTGTGGCAACTCTTTCTTCTCTTCTTTCTTCTTCTTCTTCATCGGTTGATGCGGTCGGAATGTCTTCAACAACTTTGACCAACAGACAAGAGATCGTCCGAGAAAGTGACATGTTCTTGAAGTGGACTTGCGATCAACCTTGTCACCAGCATAATCAGCATCAGAATATCCAATCAGATCAAATGTTGAGCCCTTTGGATACCATAATCCTATCGTTGGGGTATAAGCCAAATATCAAAGTTTTCGCTTCACCGCTAGGTGATGCGACTCCTTTGGTGCCGTTTGGAATCGGGCACACATACAAACGCTAAGCATTATATCTAGCCTAGATGCACATAAGTAAAGTAAAGAACCAATCATGGAGCGATATACCTTTTGATCGAACTCTTTACCATTGTCGTCAGGACCCAGATGACTTTTGGTTGGCATTGGCGTCGTGTATCCTTTGCAGTCTTGCATTCCAAACTTCTTCAGGCAATCTTTGAGGTATTTCTCTTGTGATATGAAGATTCCATTGCTCTGCTGACGGATTTGAAGACCAAGGAAAAATTTCAGCTCACCCATCATGGACATCTGATATTGCTCTTGCATCATGTGCCCAAACTCATCACTGTATCTTTTGTCAGTGCAGCCGAAGATAATGTCATCCACATAGATTTGACACACAAACAGTTCACCGTCATATGTCTTCGTGAAGAGTATCGGATCTAGAGAACCATGTTTGAAGCCTTTGCTCTTCAGGAAGTCTTTGAGTGTGTATACCAAGTGCGAGGAGCTTGTTTGATGCCATACAGTGCCTTGTTGAGCTTGTATACCATATCAGGATGTTTTGGATCTTCAAATCCAGGTGGTTGTGCAACATACACTTCTTCTTCAATCTTGCCATTGAGGAAGGCACTCTTCACATCCATTTGGCACAGAAGAATGTTGTGATGGTTGGCATAGGCTAGCAGTATGCAAATGGCTTCAAGTCTTGCCACAGGAGCAAATGTTTCATCGAAGTCAATTCCTTCTACTTGAGTGTAGCCTTGAGCAACTAGACGAGCCTTGTTTCTGACAACTTGACCATGCTCATCTTGTTTGTTGCAATAGATCCATTTGGTGCCAATGATATTGTGCTTGCGAGGATCAGGATGCTTGACCAGTTCCCATACATTGTTCAGCTCGAACTGATGAAACTCTTCTTGCATAGCTTGAATCCATTCAGGCTCCATAAAGGCTTGAGCAACCTTCTTGGGTTCAGATATAGAGACAAATGCAAAGTGCCCACAGAAATTTGCTAGTTGTGTTGCTCTTGAACGAGTGAGTGGACCAGGTGCATTGATGCTATCAATTATCTTCTCAATATGTACTTCATTTGCAACATGGGGATGAACTGGATGAAGATTTTGCCCTTGCAGATCATTGTCTTCAGCTTCAGCATTGACTTCAGGCTGAGCATTTTCTTCGGGTTGATTTGGTGCAATGATGATTTCTTCTTCAGCCTGAGCTTCTGAGGGTATGGTTTCTCCAATACCCATGAGCTTGATAGGTTCACTAGGAGGGACTTCATCTAACACATTTGGCAGGTGCTCTCTTTGCGAGCCGTTAGTCTCATCGAACTGCACATCCACAGTTTCAACCACTTTATAGTGAAAGAGGTTGAAGACTCTATAGGAGTGCTAGTCCTTTCCGTATCCAAGCATAAAACCTTCATGTGCTTTCGGTGCAAATTTTGAAGTGTGATGTGGACCCTTGATCCAGCACCTAGCACCAAATACTCTGAAGTAACTGACTTTTGCCTTCTTACCAGTTAGCAGCTCATATGATGTCTTGTTCAGAAGCTTGTGAAGATAAACACGGTTGATGACATGGCATGCAGTATCAATGGCTTCGGGCCAGAACTTCCTTGGAGTCTAGTACTCATCAAGCATCGTCCGAGCCATCTCAATGAGGGTTCTATTCTTGCGCTCCATGATGCCATTCTGCTGAGGTGTGTAAGGAGCTGAAAAATCATGAGTGATGCCAAGATAAGTGTCGAGGCTGGTGTTCTTGAATTTTGTGCCATTGTCACTTCTGATGTGCTTGATCTTGATGCCATAGTTCGTCATGGCACGGTTGGCAAATCGTCTGAAGACATCCCGCACTTCAGTCTTGTAGAGGATTATATGCACCCATGTATATCTTGAGTAATCATCAACAATGACGAAGCCATAGATACAAGCAGTGGTAGTAAGAGTAGAGTAATGAGTAGGGCCGAATAAGTCCATGTGAAGCAGCTCGAAGGGTTGTGATGTCGTCATGATTGTCTTCGAGGGATGCTTGGCCCTAGTCATCTTCCCAGCTTCACAAGCACCACACAGATGATCCTTCTTGTACTTGACGCCCTCGATCCCCACAACATGTTTCTTCTTCACGAGAGTGTACAATTTCCTCATGCTAGCATGTCCTAGCCTTTGATGCCAGAGCCATCACTCTGAAGCTTTTGCTAGAAGACATACATCCAACTGTGGTCCTGCTGAGAAATCTACCATATACAGATCATCTTTTCGATACCCTTCAAAGACTAGAGACTTGTCAGATTCCATAAGCACAAGGCAACGATATTTTCCAAAAATCACAATCATGTTCAAATCACAAAGCATTGAGATAGACATTAAGTTGAAACCAAGGGATTCAACAAGCATCACTTTATCCATGTGTTGATCCTTTGAGATTGCAACTCTACCAAGACCCAATACCTTGCTTTTGCCAGTGTCAGCAAATGTGATGTGACTTTTGTCAGGCGGGCGTAGGGTTGAATCCATCAGAAGACTTCGATCACCAGTCATATGGTTGGTGCAGCCACTATCCATAATCCATTCTAAAGCCTTTGGTATCATATCCTACAGTACAGTTTGGGGGATAGGCTTCACCAAGCAGAGAGTTGTGAAGCAGAAACATTTGACGAACTAGAGGAACATGAAAGTTCAGATCCTGGTTAGGATAAATAATATGATTGTCAAGGAATCCTGGGACGAAATACATAGTAAGACCATTTGGACATTTTATCTTGCATCCCACAAGATGTTTAAGGTCCCCAGCATAAGCATCAGACGCCTTTGATTTCCGGCTGGAGACCTTACCCTGCAAAAAGAGAGTTAAGTGTTCTTAACCACCCACATCTTCAGGGGTGGCTTAGAAGCGATGAGTCTAAGTGCAGCATCTGAGAACTTCGGCTTTGGAGCCCTAGCAAATAGCCTTGCAGGAGGTGCATAATACTCATAAGAATAAGCAGAAAATTTCTTGATCTTATGAACATAGAGGTTTGATGAAACACGCTCATATTCGAAGGTCTGAGTATGTTTTCCCTGCAAAACATTGGTATTAGGGTGACTCAGGTGAGTCCTTTGTCTGTATGAAGCCTTTGGACCATATGAAGCCTTTGGTCCGGGATTTGTCTTCTTCCCCGGTGGTGTCATGATGACATTCACGGGAAGACTTTCAAGACAACTTTTGGGTATCCAGATCTTCTTAAGAGGCGGTCCATTCCTGCAGTTAGTACCAATGTACCTGGCAAACACTTCACCATTCTAATTCCTGAACAGTTTATAGTTTGCATCAAAGGATTCATCAATGATAATTGGGTTAGCACAAGAGAAGCCAGATAAGGTAGATGGGTCTACTGGAGGTCCCTTAGCAACAACCCACGTGGTTTTGGGGTACTGCTCAGGCATCCAGTAAGAACCATCAACATTCATTTTCCTCTCGAACCCAACACCCTCTTTCCTAGGGTTTCGGTTCAGAATCTGCTTTTTGATGACATCACATAGTGTCTGATGCCCTTTGAGACTTTTGTACATTCCTGTCTCAAGCAATGTCTTCAACCTGGCATTCTCATCAGCAATAGTAGTGGTATCCTCAGCAGAGGGGTTAGTTACCATATTAGCAGTTGAAGATATTGCAACAGTAGCAGCAATTGAACATTTAGCAACAGAGACAACATTATCACGCTCAAGACATTTCAGACATGGTGGTTCAAATCCTTCCTGAGCGGAACTGATCTGTCGAGCGCGGAGTGACTCATTCTCCTTTTGAAGATCTTCATGAGCCGATCTCAATTTCTCAAGCTCTTGCTTCCTTTGAAGATAATCATAGGAGAGCTTTTCATTAGAAGTTGAGAGCGTTTCATGACGACTTTCAAGTTCCTCGTACTTAACATGAAGATTTTTAATGCCTTCAATTAAGGACCGAGTTCGGGTCATTTCCGCGTCCAATAGGTCATCGCTTTTGTCTAACAACTTCTGAATATGTTCCATAGCATTCTGTTGTTCAATTGCAATTTTAGCAAATGTTTTGTAGCTAGGTTTAGATTCACATTCAGAGTCATCTTCACTTGATGTTTGAAAGTAAGCATCGCGTGAGTTTACCTTGGCACCACGTGCCATGAAGCAGTAGGTGGGAGCAGAGTCATCCTCATCCTTGGCATCAGCGTTGGTGACGAGGCCATTGTCTTCACTGTTGAAGATGGACTTGGCGACATACGCAGAAGCTAGAGCCAGGCTTGCTACTCCAGGATCAGATTCCTCTTCAGACTCCACCTCTGCCTCCTCAGATGCAGACTCCTCCTCTGAATCCATCTCCTTGCCAAAAAATGCATGAGCCTTGCTTGATGAGCTCTTTTTGTGTGATGAAGACTTCGATGAAGACTTGGAAGAAGACTTTGAGGATTTCTTCTTCTTCTTGTCATCAGAATCATATTCCTTGCTCTTCTTCTTCTTCTTTGTCTCATTGTCCTACTGTGGACACTCAGAGATGTAGTGACCAGGTTTCTTGCACTTGTGGCAGGTTCTCTTCTTGTGATCACGAGAGGAAGCTTCATCATTTCTTGAGCTGGACCTTGAAGACTTTCTGAAGTCTTTCTTCTTGGCGAACTTCTGGAATTTCTTCACAGGCATAGCAAGCTCCTTTCAAATATGTTCAGGATCCCCAGAATTGCAGTCAGATTCTTCTTCAGATGAGGAGACAACCTTCGCCTTCAAAGCGCGAGTACGGTCATAGTTGGGACCATATATATCTCTTTTCTGAGATAGATGGAACTCATGTGTGTCGAGCCTCTCAAGTATGTCAGACGGATCGAGAGTCTTGAAGTCAGGGCGCTCTTGAATCATCAGGGCCAGGGTGTCAAATGAGCTGTCAAGAGATCTCAGAAGTGTCTTGACGATTTCGTGCTTGGTGATCTCAGTGGTACCGAGTGCATGAAGATCATTTGTGATATCAGTGAGGCGAACAAATGTGAGTTGGACATTCTCATTGTCATTTCTCTTGAAGCGGTTGAAGAGATTGCGAAGAATACTGATCCTTGAATCTCTCCGTGTTGAGACGCCTTCGTTGACCTTGGAAAGCCAGTCCCAGACTAGCCAGTCCCCTTTGTCGTTGCTCGTCAGATCAGGATCGGGTACCTCGTCACCTTTAAGCTGTCGACACTCAACACCCTGAACATGATCGCCTTCAACGATGATGACATCAAGGTGGTGATCAAGTGCAAGAGGCACGACGAGGCATTTGTCGTGCATCGTTAGGAAGTTATCTCCACACCTTTAATATTTTTGTGTAGGATGTTTAAGATTGTGCCGCAATTGTTTTGTCATTTAACTGCATGTGAGTGTGTGTGCTTAAGACTCTTGTTTATGGGTTTATGCTATGCATATTTATCCATGTTGTGCCTGTATGTGCTGGTAATCTCACCACTCCAACAAGAGGTTATGAGACCACATGTGTGGCATGTAACCAAACACCAACAGATTGGGTCTTCCTAGAACAGGCCCGCAACCAAACACCATATGTGCGTTTCTGATCTGCCAGGCTAAAGGGATGCAGGCAAATGAACTATGTGCAAAATATGGGGTTTTTGCCTGTTTTCACTCGGTCTAACCGAGTAAGACCACTGATGCAAAGTGCCTAAAATCCATGCAGCTTACCAAATACGTCCTTGTTGTGTGGGAATCGACTTAACCGAAGTAAAATATAAGTTGCCTTTTAAATACCAAATGTGGAATGTATCCCAATTTCTCTTGGCGACAGAAACATCTATGGTATACTATCTCCTTTATGGTATTAGGCTCGCGCATATCCCAAGATTTACAATTTGACCAACGTAGTATAATTTATATATCACAAAAAATATCATCAAAAACTTCAAATGGCATATTTTTAAGTGGTATAATTTTTGGAGAAGATATTGTGATTCGGGGGCCTGCACTTCTAGGGGGGTCATCCTCAGCTCAAGTACGTCCAACGATCAAGGCTTTTCATCTTTTTGAATGGGTGACTCAAGGTGCTTTAAAAAACGTTTATTTGTAATGTTCGTGCGGGTGAAAGGATGACATCATTTTTTTCTCGAGTGAAAGGGTGACATCGTTGCTTTAATCCAATTACAATTGTTTTACCGAAGTCTTGGGAGTATTTCTTCTAGCAGAGATTGGTCCCACGAAGGTGTTTACATGCTTTTTTGCTTTGTCCTTTGTACATGTGATCAGTTAATCTGATCGGTCGGTTCTTACAGCACAGCTTAGCTCATTTTAGGACAATAATAATGCACGGCATCTCCTGTCCTAATCCAAATAACAGCCTTGGACCGGTCGTATATACTCTTCCTGCAGCTGGCAGGGCAGAGCAGGGCCAGTAATTAATTAACGGATCACGGATGCCTTCATTGATTTGATTAATCAACAGGAAAACAACACTGTTTTCAGATTTGGGGATCTAGAGGAATAGTATAACATTACACATAATGCATATGCAGATGTATGGTCATGCTGCTGCCTATTTTTTCTTCTTTTTATTATTCAATGGGTCCTCCACAAAATAACTATCTGCAGTATACATGGATGAGATGAAGTGAGATGATTGATTGTTAAACAAGACTATCCCAATAAGTAAGTAAGTGTCTGTAATACATATGATCTTCCATGGCATGTTATATATAGACAGGGCTCAACTCAAATAAAATAAAAGTAGACAGTGCTTGCCTAGGGCTAGTATTGACCAGCCTTGCCGACCATGGACGTGTCTGTCCATCCATACATTATAGCATCTCCTAGCCATGTTGGGTTTCTCGAATGAAGGAGTTGAGCTGGATTAGTCAGATCATGCTCTTCCAGCTAGCAGCTAGAAAAAACTGATTAGGCAAAAAAAAAAAAACTAGTGCAATTTAGCATCAGAACGTATTTTCAGTTGTGTAAACGCAGCTCATACCGACCAGATGTTGCCCTGTGTTCAGTCGCTAGCTCATTCCATCTACCAGACCGTTTTCCACAAGAAAAGATCTTAACCTTCCCTCCTCCTTCCATCGACGCCGCCGCCGGTCCGTCCCATCTCCGATGGTCTTTGGGCCATGGAGGTGCAGAGGGCCTCGGCCCCCCACCGACATGAGGGACCCGCTCTCGAAGCGTCATTGTTGGTGTTGTGTGGCGGCAGCGATGTCCCTCAGCAGGAATAATGTCTCCCATGTTCTAAATCCGCCCCGATGGTGCATCTAGCGTCGTCGGAGGGCATGTGGAGGTGTGTCTCCGTCGGATCTTGCGGGATTCTTTCGGTGCTGGTCTTTAATGGATCTGTTTTGATCCGTTCTTCGTTTGGATGTTTGCAAGTTTGATCCTTCTGATCTACGACTTTTCTTCATCGGCGATGGTTGTTGCTGTGGTGCGCTGGTCCTACGGGACCTTAGCATGACGACTTCTCGACTGTCTACTACAACAAGGTTTGTCAGGTTCCAGCAATTGAAGTGATGACGGCGTGCCTTCGGCTCGCTCGCATGATTGTAGTCGTCTCTAGGTGGTCCACGGATCTGGTTCTAATTTTGATTACCTCTGGTGTTCTTTGTACTGCCATGATTGGAGATGAATAGATTGAAAGTTCCCCATGTCGTAACCCCCCTGCTGTTGAGCTTTTTTTTTGCGATGAAAAAAAGTGCGTTCTCTCATGCTAGCACTGTAAATTAATATTATCCTCAGTCTTTTTTGCGACGACAAAAATCTGTAGATTCTCGGTCGGTTAGCTAACTACCTCATGTATTTATTTATTTTGCATCGACAACTACCTCATGTATAACCATACTTGGTGTTAAAAATATGCACAACCGTACGTAGAGCGGCATTACATACAGTGTTTTTACAGACAGGCCGCAGTATGTCCCTCGCATCCCAGGCATGCATCTTTTTGTCGTCGGCAGAGACAGGATAACCAAAACTAATTCTCTGGATTTGGTCGGTTCTTACAGCGCGATCTCGCCCCTTTAACCCGCATCACAGGACCCTAACTAATGGCGCCCCGTAATTAATCACCCTAGACCGGTCTTCCTGCAGTATCTAACAGTACTATAGTAGCAGAGACAGTTAATTAATAATAATCGGTTGGTTATTAACAGATCACAAATGCCTCGATTGATTAATAATTGATCAACAGGAAAACACAACAGCTGCTTGAATATATTTTTCTGGCGGGGAACCGCTTGAAGATTTTGGGGATCTAGATGAATGGATTAATAATGTTTGCACCGAAACAATTTTCTTCCACATGCATGCAAGCATGGGGCGGTCAGACTCAGACAATAATGCAGATGATATGCAGTGCGCAGATGAGATGATTGGCTGTTGAATATGACCACGTACCCCTGTTAAAAATAGAGCAACCAGCTGTATGTGTACTTCATCTCCATCACATATATGTACATACAGTGTTGAACACTCTGGCTTGCCGGTTGATTGTTAACCAGGATTCAGGAACCATGGATGTGGTCTGGCCAGTTAACATGTTGAGTCTGTCAAATGATTTGATCATGATTTTGATTTGACCGGTCCTAATACAGGCCCAATCACACTCGCGGCCAGCTAGCTAGAAACATGTCTACATGTGTGCACGGCACACTCCATGAACACATTAACCAAACCGGCTCTGTCTCTGTCTGATGCATGCAATTAATTACCGAAACCTTGAAATGCCCAATACGGAAAAAAGTAATGAAATAGTTAACTGGAAGAGGTCAGAAGTAGACCGGGTGCAAAGCAAGGTAGTACGTAGGTAGCATTGTAGCCATGTTCCCCAAGATTTGGTGCCCTTAAACAACTAGATTTGATCCGGACCTAAACTTAATTAGCAGAGGAGGAGGAAGCCATGTGAGGGATGCCCTGCCTGCCAGGTCAGGTCAGGTCCAGTGAGACACTTATCTGCATGCCATGCCACAACAGCTGATGATGATGATTAGATCCACAGATTAATTCCCTTGCGCTGTTGTTAAAGCAATTAAGAAAAACAGCACAGGCGCTTTCTGCTCCTTGATTATTTAGCAGGTACTGGAATTAATTAGTTTAACCTGCTAACTAAGCGTGGTGCGTATATACATGTGTGTGGTAAAAGAACAGATTAATCTGGATATAACTTATGCTGGTTGGGGAGGACACATGAACAGAGAGTTTTTATTTAGATAGCTTTCAAGTTTCAATGTGAAGCAGGGTTCAGTCTTCACTCAAGCAAAACCAGGCTTTAGTCACAGAATATTTATGCACAACTTTTTTCACCGGTGAAGCTAAGGGACCAATGAAGATGAATCCCCTATGTCCTGTCCATTAACAGATGAATGGTGACTTGCTTGGATGTTAATTGTAGGTTAAGGGTTAATCCAGTGCTTTGCATCATCAGCCTAAACATGGAAATTAATGCCTACCCATTTCAATCATGGGCAGGTAAGCAAGAAACAAAAATGATTGAGCTGGCCAGGCTGTGTGTGTGTATACCTAAGCCCAGGGAAATCTAGCTAGCTAGCCCCAAGAAGACACACCCCACCAGCATCAGCAGGAGCTGTCAAGCATGGCAAGAGCCAAGGGACAAGTGTGTGTTAATGGATAGTGGTTGCAGTGCAAGAGCATGTGAGCTACTAGATTAGTGAGTGCTGAGCTTTCTTGACACCCCAGCCCAGAAGAACTTAACATAAATGTTGTTGGGGGAACAATCCTGAACCCTAAAGGAGTGGAGAAAAGCAGGTGGGGGGTGCATTGCATGCACTCAATGCACATACATATGCAGATCACTCACTCACCACCCCACCTGTGATGGCACCATTATTTATTCTCCTCCTCAGATGCTTCACACACAGCCTTGGGAGCAGAGAGCCACACATAAACATTGCTTCCAACTCAAGGCCTAGCTGTACTTTGTAACCTGTGATGCATGCTCCACCAGCCAGCAAACCACATTGTATAATCAAGCAGCCCCTGCATGACCTCAGATGACAGCAACATCATGTGATGGATTAATGTGCATCTGGATGAAGGGTCAATTGGTTCTTAATTAATTAATATAATCTACCATGCAACTAGGTCTCAAGATCATAAAACAAGGGTTGGGTCTGTGGTGAACTGGTTATCCTCTGGTTTAAATTTGTTGTCACTGTCAGATGATTGGGCCTCAAGGGCTGTGCAGGGAAGGGGATCCGATGAAACACCGGAGCAAGATCATTGGCCACATCAGGATCAGATTAAGGGCTGCATCTTGCATGCATGTGCAGGTTCAGTCCTTGCTCAGTCACTAACTAGATTTTATATCATATTTCTTGCTCTTTGAGCAGATGGAACCTAATTGAACTGAACTAGGGTAGGACATATGATAAAATTACTTAGCAGGCTCTAATCAAAAGAACTAACACATATATCTTTGCTAGTTAGCATTGCAAATTTTCAGTTAGCATGTCATATCATGCAAAGGCCGGTGCAGCCGGCGGTGGTGGTCATCTCCTAAGCCGGAGGTGCTTGGCCTGAGGCTGGGTGGTTGGATCTTGAGATCTGTCATCTAGACCCGGCTGTGAGTCGGGGAGACATAGTTGCCGGTGAGAACCGAGCCGATGCCGGTGTTCTGCGCTGTTACCTTGATAAAGGCATCATCGTGTAACTACTGTCGACCCACTCGTGTTGCTCAGGGGGGAACCCTAGGATCTGGTCTTCCAAATCGAACAATGGCGACACCGCGGTGTCATTTCTCTCTTGGGAGCATCGTTTGTGGAGCAGCGCCGAAAGACAGAGGCAGGAGGTGAAGCGACTCGTCTTGCACGGAGTTTCGGTGGAGATGTCGAGTCATGCCTGGCCGACAGGTGCTACGCTGTGTCATGCCTGTTTGGCAGGTGCTACGCACGACAAATCTTCCAGAGACTTCAAGTTGTGTTGGTTGGTGGTATTTGGTGGCATGGTGCTCCAGTGTACTTGCAACGACCACGATGTGCTCAACAGTTTGCGTGCAGGGAGGTAGTGTCGTTGGGTGCCATGGTGGCGTCGACGGATGGTCGGACTGGCAAGGATGATGTTGATCTCTTTCCTGAAGATGGGTCATCGGTTCAATGATGAGGACGACTTCTAAAATGTGTGCATGTGGTGTACGCTTTTGGTTTGCTGCACCGGCTGTAGGTTCCGATACGTTATGTGGATGAATTGGCGACGACTCCGGTTTTAGATGTGGTGAGTGAGACCATTCCACATTATCGAGTTTGTAGGTATGAGTGGTGGCTTCGAGTGTCTTGATGTATATTCTTGACAGACCTTTATTGAATAATTAATAAAGATAGTTGTATGCATCAACCATGAAGAGGCAGGGGTTTTTAACCTCGTTTTTCAAAAAATCATGGAAAGGCAGACATGGGTAAAGTATGTACGTATGTATCATGGTGACATGACTTGCAAGCACTAGAATAAAATGCAGGGCAGCTAGCTAGCTTCCTCCAAGCCCCAACTGGCTTGTCTGTCTTGTTGACATGTGCATATCGTAGTAAAGTGGCACACTGAAAGTTGGAGGCTTGGCCTTTTCCTACAGATCTAAGAACGGTCGACAGGACATGTTCCTCTCCCCACTTTTCTGTATGCCATCTTCTTTTCCATCAGATTACAGTGCAGTTGCTCGGTGGCAACACATAAACCAACAATGGACGGCAGAGAGAAAACGGGACAAAAACAACAAGAAGATGGAGTGACATGCATGCATGGTGGATATATATTTCATCCCGATACTACAAACACGATGTACATATCTTGGAGAAAATATGAGAAAATTTCGTCGAAAAATTTCACGGCGACCCAACCCATAGGGAAAAAGAGGTGCGAGCACACATCGATCTAAATTCAGATTGGACTCCTGGATAAATAGATGGATAGGATAGGGTTGCTTTTGGGGCTGGTCATGTGTTGGGAGCGTGCTCATTGATCTCAAGGTTAATCATGCATGCAAGCAAGCAATGGGCATTGCATTTGTCACGTGAGTGGGGCCACCTGTATCATAAAACACTGCTTGTCATTGAAGCCTGAACTGCAGAGGTCAGCGAGAGAGAGAGAGAGAGAGGTTACTATAGCTAGATGAAAAGTGAGCGATGTGGATATGGTTAAGGGAGGAGGAGGATGAGAAGAAGATGACAAGGGAGGAGTGCCAGTGCCAATGCCAATGCCTTTGCCTTTTCATTCACGCACGAGCACGGGACCCCCTACCCCTACCCCTACATCAACCCCTATCCACAAGACCACAACCCCTCTTCCTTCTTACTATGCCCACTCTACTTGTTTATCTATCGTCTTGCCGTCTTAGCATGCATGCTCATGCTTGCAGACACTCACTCCAACTCTTCAAGCTCATGTTGCTGAAACTTATGTGTAGATATGCACGGGCATTGATATGTGTAGCTCCAAACTAACTGTATGTACTGCATCTCTCTGTGTGCGTGCTACTGGCTCTGAAACGAATACACTGATCACAGCAACAACAACATTTTCCATTTTAATTTAGACACACAGCAGATGATCTATCAGCAGCACAAATCATGTACGCATGACCAGTGCCGTGCCCTGCATTGCAGGCTATCCATACATGATGGTTTGCAGGTCATATCCCATACCTGATGATCTGCACTGATCATCTGACGATGATGCTGTTTGTTTGAGTCCGGTTTGTCATGTCACATGAAACCAATGCATATGCAGCGCAACAGCAACACCGGTAGGTAGGTTTAGCTTAGCTTAGGTAGCTAGTTTTAGGTAGGTACAACGTACAAATGTCCTCCATACTTCCATAAGACTAGCCATAGTGCATAGTAACATACACTAGTAACATACACATATCCCTAGACTATGTTACTATCTTCATAGTGGGTAGTAACATAAGTGTGGTAACATGCAAAACTTCATTTATTATGTTATAGACTCATATTGCATTGGGACATGTGATGTTACAAAGAATGGCAGCTAAGTTACTACAACTACCTCTCTCCTCATTAACTCATTGCCACATAAGCAAATTTGCTGAGTTGGACTCGATGTTACTGCTGAAGTTACTCCCACTATGGCTAGTCTAACCACAAGCCTTCTCTTTCTAGGTAGTAGGGACTTTACTGTAGCATGGTCAATGTCCTGCGTGCATGCACAAGCAAACGATTCTCCAGCACAGTACGCATGCATGCATGCACGCCCAGCCTCGGCCAAAACCTATGGTATGCTGGCTGCGTTGCATTGCATTATTTCCAACCTCTCCTCTCACATTATCGTGTCTCTAGCTAGCACCACATCGTGCATGCATGTGAGGGCCATGTCATGGTATATATGCACATCGATCTCCCCTCTGTCCCTGTCCGGCCTGTGAGACAAATGGCTGGCTGGCTGGCTGGCCGGCCGGCGTACGCTGGACGGATCAATCATCCAGCCTCCCTGTGCCGTGGCCGTGAGGGCACTGCATGCTGCCTGCTAGCTGCTCCCTACCAGCTCGGCGCTGGGCCATGGCCGTCGGTCACCGAGCAATCTGGACTGTTGGTCATCGGACGGACGGCCTGGATCGGCTGGGGCCGTTCGTTGAAGATCTGTGTAGGAGAGGAAACCCATGATCCTCCTACGTATATAAGTACATCCTATCCAGCCTCTTGTTTGTTGCTATTCATCTTTGACACATGGCATTCTTTTTGGCTAGTGAGGAAAAATCATTGACGATCAGCCGGGGGCGGAGCCAGGATTTGGACATGATCGGATCAATGTGATCGTGGCCCCATTGGAACGCGGGAATTTTCTGCCACCACT
The DNA here is from genome assembly GCA_021605205.1 of Aegilops longissima. NCBI lineage: Eukaryota > Viridiplantae > Streptophyta > Magnoliopsida > Poales > Poaceae > Aegilops > Aegilops longissima. The sequence goes on from CM038676.1 coordinate 655,635,496, forward strand.
ACGGGAAGTTAAGATGGAGTATGGACTTATACTACTACTAGGAAAAATTATGGATGCATATGACCAGTTGCAAGGCAAGGTCAACCTCTCACATCAATGCAGACCTTAGCTAGCTAGCTAGATGTGGTGCCGTGACATGCCGTGCCATGGATCAAGTTGAAGACCTGCTGGAGGAGTTGACCATATGTCGATATGTAATCCCAGTGAAGAAGAAGCTGGCTGCATGCTGCATGCACTTGCAGCAACATCATGGGCATCTTGGCCTTCTTTCTTCCCATGATGGTGGATTGGAGCAGAGCGATTGAGGTCCAGTTTTGCCATCATCTTCTCTGCAAGCCCATTCCTCTTGGTTTGTTCTCATCAAAATTGGCACCAAAACTGGAAACTGCAGCTCCTGCCACCACACAAGGGTTCAGTGATGAAGTGCCATATTTTGGTCATGTGTGCTCCAGTGCACCAGCCACAACGACAAGTGCTGCTTCCTCTTGGTTAGTTAAAGATTGTCACAGGAATGAAGAGAACATATTACTACAGCCAAGGGAAAAAGATTGCTTCAGAACTTAACAATGAAGCAAAGAACTAAACACAACAGATGAACTCCATGCCATGCTGCACAGAGTGGAGTGTTACAAGGCTGTGATCGATGTCACACACATGAGGGCCTCATTTGTTACTGGCTGCTCAATCCTCGTTCATGACATCTGGTTGCCAGTTCCCAGCTTGCATGGGCATGGGCTTGTCGTGGGAGAGTGATCTGCGATGATCTTCCTCTCCGGTTCGAACAGATCTCGGTTAGCACCATTCAGCTGAGACTGCAAAATGGCGGTCTGCGTCTCCTGGATGCTGAGGGAGTTCTTAAGATGCTGCCGGCGTCAAACGCCCCGCCTGATGCTGCCGTGGCCGGATTCGAGCACGTCCGGGCGGGCGCGCAGCCGCGACGCCGACGCGGCCAGACGAGCAGATATTACCAGTGGGGAGCGCATTGGTGAGCGGCGAGCTCGTCGTGCTCCCGCCGCCTTCTCCTCCACCACCCCCGAGCTGCCGCTCCCGCCGGAGAAAATCAGCGTCCCAGATCCGGGGCGTCGGTGCCCGAGCGGCCGCGGCTGATTGCCTCCGCTGCTCGGTCGGCTTCCGACGACGCCATTGCCACTCGCTCACCACCAGTGCCACCTCCTCACTGACCAAGCAGGCATGCAAGAACACGGCCGAGCTTGCTAGCAAGACGAGCTGGAGAGAAGCACGCACGCACACGCGAGTCCGAGCAAGAGTCAAGCGCGGGGCGGTGCGTCGGAGGGGTCAGCCACAGGGGGGTGGGGGGAGAAGTGAACTGGGAGGAAAGGAATAGAAGAAGAAGAAGAAGAAGAAGAAGAAGAAGAAGAAGAAGAAGAAGAAGAAGAAGGAAGGAGCCGATTTATATTAATTTACAAGTAAACACTGAGCTGTAATTTTTATCTTTCTGTGAACCATGATCTCTCAAGGTATTTTGATTTTGTTATTAGTGCGATTAAAAATATATTTATTTACTTCCCTTTTCTATTTTGATTTTGTTAGTGTATTTGATAATTTTTTTTATTTCCTTTCCTTTTCTGGTTTGATTCAGTTTTATAAACTCAATTAAAATGAGGATCTTGCTAGGTTCGGTTGTCATAGCCGTTTCGAAATCCACCAACCGTTATAGTTTGCCGCATGCACTTCCATCAACTGTTATATATTTTCCTACCGAATGCGTCATCTAGATCTCGTTCATTTTGGAGGTTTTTCATAGAAAAAACATAGAAACAAGGTTTCCATGGAAAAAAAATTATATATGCATTTGGTTTATAAGAAACGCGTACAAGAATTTTGTAGGAATAATATTCATCTCCTTTGTTTCTAAAGGAAACTATACATTCATTCAAATCATATTTTTCTACTACGTAGGAACGAGACCAGACAATTCCTGAGGATGACAAGGTTATCTTATCAAATTTTTATAATAATCCTAGTTCTTACGTTTTGGATCCCTCCAAACAGAAAAGAAGGAGGACCCCCGGCCTCTGCATCTGGAAGATGCATGCAGCCACTTTTCTAATTATTCACACAAGATTTTACAAAGTCATACAACAGTAAGTCTAAAACCATCGTCTGGGCAACATCTGTCGTTACTCCTATCCAGTTGATATAGGATACTGATAGTCTGGACCTAATACCAAACAGACCTAGCAGCAAAACCTAACACCTAAGACCTGAGGTCCCAACCAGGACGCCTGCCGGGCATGGAGCACCCACCAGTCCGGCACACACCTCAACCAGGACGCCTGCCGGGTATGAGGTCGCCGCAGCCACCTGCCACCAATCCATCTACAGTGTTGTACTACTGCATCTACATTGCCTGGTCTAGCTATCGTCGACGCCACCATGACGCCAGAAAACGCCACCATCATGCGCTCGTCCATCATCACACGCTCACCGGCGATACCCCACTGCTCCATGCCGCTGAGACCCGCCGTTGTCGACATGCCAGATACCACGCCGCTCCTCCTTCGCGAACACCACCTGCTGCCACTGGTCCCATCCCCTCCACGTGCAGTTCCTCTAACCGAGCACCCAAACGCCCCAAGCGGCGCCTCCAAGAAGGGTACAACACACGCAGTGCCGCTGCTGCCCAATCTAAGGAGATTTTAGGTTTTCACCCGGGCATGGGGTCGGGGTGGAGGGCAGGGACCGCGCCGGCACCTGCAAGGAAAGAGAACGGTGACCCTGGTCATCGCCACCGTCGGGATGAACGAGTCATCCAGAGTTTCCTCCGGTCCAATGTCACCTCTACCAGCCCCCGCGAACGTACCGAGGCCGACAACCGCGATCGTAAGCCACCAACTACAGCGGGAGAGAGCCTGTAGCGCGGAGGAGATCCATCGGCAACTCACCGCCCACGCGGTCAAGACGATGTACATCCACCCCCCCACCCCCCCCTCCCCGTCCACACCGCCTGAGGCCGCCGCCCCGGCATCCACCCACCGCACACATCCCATGGAAACATGGAGAAAGACCCACAACGCCGCCACCAGGGAGCACCACACCGCGAAAACCCAAGCCAGGCAGGACCAGGCAAGGCCATGCCGGCCAGATCCGGTGAACCCCGGCCCACCAGCCGCCAGATCGGAGGAGCTGGCCCCGATCCCAGGGCAGGGGAAGCGAGCGGCGGCGCCCGATGCGAGGTAGGGGGCTCCAGAGGCCGAGGCAGGTGCGCGGGGAAGCCCCCGCCGCCGCCTACCGCCACACGGGAAAGCCTGACGACGGCTGCCGGCGGCGGCGGGGGAAGAGGAGAAGGGAAGGTGGGGAACCGACGGCGCCTAGGGTTTCTCCCCCCAGTCACCCGAGAGCAAATCCACAGGGTTGCATGATCCTTACTTCATGCTAGGTATACCTCGGCCATCGGGATGATGGGTGCCACTATATGAAATTGGTCGCACGGGGTTTATGCAACCGTCTTAGATTAGTGGTTCGACAATAGAGTATTGTCAGTTTTTCCTTTAGGGAACCTTCGTGTTTGCTTTACTTTAGGGAGTCTTTGACTTTGGTTTGGGGCGCCAAGGCGTTGCCCCAAGGAAGGAATAATGTTCTCCTCATCTATCCCTGTTTTGTTGGTGTGTTTTTGCCAGCGAAGGGCGTGTGGAAATGTCTCGCCGACAAGTCTCTTGGGAACCTGTCAGATTAGGTTTCCGATGGATTCGTATGGATTCACCTGGCTTTTGTGGTCTACGTGGTCTTTGGAGTTTCTACAAGCCCTTACCGATATTTTTTAGGGGCAGCAACAGATCGCGTCCGTCGTCATCTCATGTTCTGCATCAATGACTTCCCAACCTCTACTTCTACAAGCTTCTGGGTTTTAAAAAGTTGGCTCTGCCAAGGCAGAGGTCCGGAGTGTTGGGGAACGTTGCAGAAAATTAAAATTTTCCTAAGGTTTCACCAAGATCCATCTATGAGTTCATCTAAGCAACGAGTCATGGGAGAGAGATTGCATCTACATACCACTTGTAGATCGCGTGCGGAAGCGTTCACTAGAACGTGGATGATGGAGTCGTACTCGCCGTGATCCAAATCACCGATGACCGAGTGCCGAACGGACGGCACCTCCGCGTTCAACACACGTACGGAGCGGATGACGTCTCCTCCTTCTTGATCCAGCAAGGGGAAATGAGAGGTTGAAAAAGATGGCTCCAGCAGCAGCACGACGGCGTGGTGTTGGTGGTACGGCAGTTCTCCGGCAGGGCTTCGCCAAGCTCGCGTGGAGAAAGAGAGGTGTTGGGGAGGGGAGGGCTGCGCCTTCAATGGTGTGTGTAGCCTCCCCCACCCTCTATTTATAGGAGGAGAGGGCAGGGGCCGGCCATCTAGGGGAACCCTAGATGGGGCGGCGGCAAAGGGAGGAGGGTGGCTTGCCCCCAAGCTGGGGCGCCCTTTAGGTTTCCTCCCCATGCCCTAGCCAATGGGCCTAGGTGGAGGCGCCCAGCCCACCAGGCTGGCTCCTCTCCCACTTAGCCCATGTGGCCCCACTACTACAAAAAGGGCTATAGATGGAATGACTACTAATGGCGCACTGTGATGTGGTGCGCCATTACTATATTCTAATGGCGCACCATGTCTCAGTGCGCCATTAATAATATGGCGCACTGGTGTGTGGTGCGCCATTAGTAGTTTAAAAAACATAAAAAATTGTTACTAATGGCGCACTGATGCATAGTGCGCCATTACTAATGATATAGTAATGGCGCACCACATCCACGGTGCGCCATTAGTAGTTTAAAAAATGTAAAAATAAATAAATAAAATTTTGTTACTAATGGCGCACCATGTCTCGTGTGCCATTACTAATTTAACTAGTAATGGCGCACTTTCCACCGGTGCGCCATTACTAAGTTTTTTCAAAAAAAAATCAAAAAAATATCATTTTTATTTTTCTTTTCAAAACTACTAATGGCGCACCGTGGGAGTGGTGCGCCATTACTAGTTCTAGTAATGGCGCACCACTCCCACGGTGCGCCATTAGTAACTTGGCCACCTTCCACCGAATGCACCCCCCACCCGTGGATCAACACTACTAATGGCGCAAGATGGGGTGGTGCGCCATTACTAGTTCAACTAGTAATGGCGCACCACCCCACGGTGCGCCATTAGTAACTTGGCCACCTTCCACCGAATGCACTTCCGTGGATCGCTTTTTCAGTTTTAAAAAAATAAAAGAAAATGATGAAAATGTCAAAAAATAAAAGAAAATAAGTTTCCCATGTGATATGTGGTCTAGTTGTTGGGAAAATTTGCAAATATGAATTTCGACTTCATTTGCAAAATCTCTCGAGAATTTGTAAAAATGGGCATAACTTTTGCATACTAACTCGGATGAAAAAGTTTTTAATATGAAAAATCATCTACTCGAAAAGTTACATCCAAATTTAACCGGGGGAACCCCGTTAAACATTTTCAAAATCCCCAAAAACCTAACAGAAAAAAAGTTACTGGGCTTTCAAGATCTAGCGGCCAAAAAATTCAAAAAATTTCAAACTTACTAGTGGCGCACCGTGGATGTGGTGCGCCACTAGTAACAGAAAAAACATTGGTTTTGAATTTTTTTTTTTTGATTTTTTTTCAAAAAATGATACGTAATATGATCGAGAAGTTTGAAATATTTTTCAAAATTTCATCATAGTCATGAACATGAACAAAATCCTAGACATCAATAAGGTATAACAGGATTGATATGCTAGATATATCAACAAGTGCCTGTGAAGTGAGTTGTTCTTTGGGGTTGGATAGAACTCGAAGTTAAGCGTGCTTGGGCTGGAGTAGTGTGAGGATGGGTGACCTTTGGAAAGTTTGACCACGGAGTGCGATTTGACCTGAGATTAAGCATATTGACCGAGATTAAGCCATAGTGAGCTGAGATTAAGAAAAATTTGAAAAAAATTTAAAAAATTTAAAAATTTTAAAAAATTCTGAAAAAATTTGAAAAAAAGTTACTAATGGCGATCGAGAGTGGTGCGCCATTAGTATGCCAAAGCACCGGGAGGCATACTAATGGCGCCTCGGCCTATACTAATGGCGCACCATGATCGCCATTAGTATATCTGAGATACTAATGGCGCACTGGTGATGCGCCATTAGTAAAATTACTAATGGCGTGCTATTAATGGCGCACCACGATCGCCATTAATAGCCATATTAGGTGCGCCATTAGTAGGGGTTTTCTAGTAGTGCCCCGGAGGGTGGCCCTCCGTGGACCTCCGGAACTATCCGGTGGCCCCGTACATTACTGGTATACCCCGATACTTTCCGAGTCCGTTTAACCACTTTCCATATATAAATCTTTACCTCCGGACCATTCCGAACTCCTCGTGACGTCCGGGATCTCATCCGGACTCGAACAACATTCGGTAATCACATACTTGTCTTCCTAATAACCCTAGCGCCACCGAACCTTAAGTGTAGACCCTACGGGTTCGGGAGACATGCGAACATGACCGAGACGACCTCGGTCAATAACCAACAGCGGGATCTGGATACCCATGTTGGCTCCCACATGTTCCTCGATGTTGTCATCGGATGAACCACGATGTCAAGGGTTCAAGCAACCCGTATTCTATTCCCTTTATCGACGGTATGTTACTTGCCCGAGACTCGATCGTCGGTATCCCAATACCTCGTTTAGTCTCGTTACGGCAAGTCACTTTACTCGTACCGTAATGCATGATCCGTGACCGGACACTTGATCACTTTGAGATCATTATGATGATGCACTACCGAGTGGGCCCAGTGATACCTCTCCGTAACACGGTGACAAATCCTGTCTCGATCCGTGTCAACCCAAAAGACACTTTCGGAGATACCTGTAGTGCACCTTTATAGTCACCCGATTACGTTGTGACGTTTGATACACCCAAAGCACTCCTACGGTATCCGGAGTTACACGATCTCACGGTCTAAGGAAGAGATACTTGACATTGGAAAAGCTCTAGCAAAACGAACTACACGATCTTTGTGCTATGCTTAGGATTGGGTCTTGTCCATCACGTCATTCTCCTAATGACGTGATCCCGTTGTCAATGACATCTGATGTCCATAGTCAGGAAACCATGACTATCTGTTGACCAACGAGCTAGTCAACTAGAGGCTTACTAGGGACGTATTGTAGTCTATGTATTCACACGTGTATTACGATTTCCGGATAATACAGTTATAGCATGAATAAAGACAATTATCATGAACAAGGAAATATAATAATAATGCTTTTATTATTGCCTCTAGGGCATATTACCAACAGTCTCCCACTTGCACTAGAGTCAATAATCTAGTTACATTGTGATGAATCGAACACCCATAGAGTTCTGGTGTTGATCATGTTTTGCCCGCGGAAGAGGTTTAGTCAACGGATCTGCGACATTCAGATCCGTATGCACTTTACAAATTTCTATGTCTCCATCCTGAACATTTTCACGGATGGAGTTGAAGCGACGCTTGATGTGCTGGTCTTCTTGTGAAACCTGGGCTCCTTGGCAAGTGCAATAGCTCCAGTGTTGTCACGGAAGAGTTTGATCGGCCCCGACGCATTGGGTATGACTCCTAGGTCGGTGATGAACTCCTTCACCCAAATTGCTTCATGCTGCCTCCGAGGCTGCCATGTACTCCGCTTCACATGTAGATCCCGCCACGACGCTTCGCTTGCAAAAATGCACCAGCTCTCGCTCCACCATTCAACATATACACGATCCGGTTTGTGACTTAGAGTCATCAGAATCTGTGTCGAAGCTAGCGTCGACGTAACCCTTCTGACGAGCTCTTCGTCACCTCCATAAACGAGAAACATGTCCTTTGTCCTTTTCGTACTTCAGGATATTCTTGACCGCTGTCCGTTGTTCCTTGCGGGATTACTTTGGTACCTTCCTACCAAACTTACGGGAAGGTTTACATCAGGTCCGGTACACAGCATGGCATACATAATGGATCCTATGGCTGAGGCATAGGGGATGACACTCATCTCTTCTTTATCTTTTGCCGTGGTCGGGCATTGAGCTGAGCTCAATTTCACACCTTGCAATACAGGCAAGAACCCCTTCTTGGACTGGTCCATTTTGAACTTCTTCAAAATCTTATCAAGGTATGTGCTTTGTGAAAGACCTATGAGGCGTCTCGATCTATCTCTATAGATCTTGATGCCTAATATATAAGCAGCTTCTCCAAGGTCCTTCATTGAAAACACTTGTTCAAGTAGGCCTTAATGCTGTCCAAGAATTCTATATCATTTCCCATCAAAAGTATGTCATCTACATATAATATGAGAAATGCTACAGAGCTCCCACTCACTTTCTTGTAAACGCAGGCTTCTCCATAAGTCTGCATAAACCCAAACGCTTTGATCATTTCATCAAAGCGAATGTTCCAACTCCGAGATGCTTGCACCAGCCCATAAATGGATCGCTGGAGCTTGCATACTTTGTCAGCATTCTTAGGATCGACAAAACCCTCCGGCTGCATCATATACAGCTCTTCCTTAAGATATCCGTTAAGGAACGCTGTTTTGACGTCCATCTGCCATCTTATATTTACTAATTCGAGGCACCATACGGACTCTCACGTTAATCCACATCATTAAAAATATCTTAGCCGTTTGATCTATGTAATTGATTATCTTGACCTTACAATTTACGTTACATTACTCTTGCCGGAAAAAATAAACAATCTGACACAACCTACACGTATGTATGACTAGAAGAAAAAAATCTACCCTGTTCTAAAAAACATCCCTCCTAACCAACCACGTACGGAATTCTACAATAATCCACTTCATTAAAAAATAATCATTCTATTTGATCCTGATTGCATGATCTCCATGTTGCCTGTTTATAGCCGTAGGATGAAGAACTCATGGAGTCCAGACCCTATCTCCCACGTGCACATGTTGGCATACTCTTCACGGGCAGCTTTCAAAAAAAATCCTCACGTGCAGAAAAGAAACTCTTCCACGACCTGCCAAAAACAAGTCTCTCGCAGTACATGACTCATGTCTGATCCCAGCCCACCGATTGAATCTCCTCTGCCACAACCATGTTGTAACCCATGTTGGCTGATGAAGCTGAGGAGGAGGTTCTTTCTATCTTAGCTTCCATGTTCTGATCAAATTGCAATGGGTGATGTTGTGGAGAAGGATGTGTACTGACGGCAGTTTAAATCAGATCGGTCAGCCGCCGCCGTTGGTCAGAATGTAGTGGAGGAACTAGCAGATTTGTGGCTCCGTGCACCTCCTCTACATTGTTGCACCCATAACTCCGTATCCCCACGAATCTATGATGAAGGCAAGTAACTCATTATTATCCTTAATTGCCCACAAATTAGATTAATCTATCTATACTACTCACGGCTGATTTCTAAAAGGGGGAATAATAACATAGAATTTGTGTTTTGTGGGATCTGAAAGAATACCAAGCAAAGTAGGGTATTGTGCCATTGCCTGATTCAACAAGTACGGGGTATTTATTTCGGTTCAAGCGCAATTTACACAGATCTTCATCGAGGTTCCTGAAAGCTTGAGGTTGTTCGATTGGTTTGCTCTCGGAGAAAAAGGTTTGTTTTATTGTTGTCCTAGATATTATAATGTTTTATAGTTTTACTTACAATTTTATAGTTAAATCATACTTTCTTTCAGCTTCACATGGCTCTAAGTTTGACAAAAGGTGCAGGTCTAAGTGTTCTTTAGGGCTGGACTGCATTTCCTCCAGCGGTACCTTGCAGTACCTACAACATGCTTGAGCGTTAACCACATGAGCTAAAGCAAACACCAGCAGATGCTTTACAGATTTTTGCCTATTTCTACCAGAATCAACTAATTTACCAAGTACTCCGTACCATCAATCATCCATCCAGAAGGCATCAACCAATGATGGATGGATGCTGGCTATAAGTTGGCATTCTCTGCCAACATACGGCACAGCCAAAAGAATGATCACTGATGCACCGGAAAAGAGATCACAGAAGGGCCTGCACACGGGAAGTTAGATTCAGGTCAGTTTAGTTTTTCCATCACTCGGTATTCCTCCGGTGCTTCTCATTTAATCATTGATTTTGTTTTTTTATGGATGCAAGCAACCTGATGGTCGAAGCTGCTGAATTGGTGGGTTCTAAACCAAGTACTATTGACTTGCGTTTTCCTGCCAGACATGGCCTGATTTTGCTAAGAGGCCGGGTTCTTCGAGGCTTGACAGGAAGATGGATCCAGGAGAGGTTGGATTAGACTATGACGCATGTAAACAGGAAGGGATAGTAGGACAATGATGACTGGCGCTAGGATCGCTTAATGTATAGTTCTTCTAATCTGCAACCTCCAACGACGTCCGCTTCTAACACTAAATCAAATTGGGGAGGTGAATCACACTGATGTCAGTTTGGTGTGTTCCTCCAATTAGCAGCCTCACGAACAATGGTGCCAAACTGATTCGGGTTGTTGTTGATGCATCATCTTCCTACTGTATCATTCATCATTGATTGTGGTAAGTAAATAGCCTTAATAGCTTATTTAAAGAATTTAAACCTTACTTTTGAAAAGCTGTCGAAATATCCTGCCGTGCCTTAATAGCTTATTTGATTATTTTCAATCCATACTTTTCAATAGCTGTCTAAATAATCCTAGCGTGCCATAATAGCTTATTGCGTAATTTTAGTCTTTACTTTTCAATAGCTGTCCAAATAATCCTACACTGCCTTAATAGCTTATTTGAATATTTTTAATCCTTACTTGACAATGATCCGCTGAGTAATCTACTGTGTTCTTTTGCACTTTTGGAATGCAGCTACCCGTTTAATTAGTAATGTGTTGGACACTTGGACCGTGAGGTTTTTAGTTTTTACTGCAGATGTACTAAAGTTTATATTGTATTTCATATATGTTTCCTTTAAATAAGATTTGTAACCGAGATGATCATAATAGAGTATAGAGATATGGTGTGCACCATGTTCTTTTTTTTCAAAAACACTTTTATATCTTTTTTTTTAAAATTGGCTAAGGTTGGTGAGGGAGGCTATGAACAAATCTATTGAACTGAATAAAACATAATATATATGTCGTCCGGTAAAGGTGACTTAGAAATCTCATGTAATGTTAAGATATTTTGAAAAATATATCCATTGACCGAATGGATATGCAAATTTGGCTTTTCTTCCGATTAAGAGTTTTAATCAGACATGATAAGAAATAGACAAACAATGTGCCAATCCACTGAACTACTAAAGAAATTGTGTAATGCCCGTATGGTGGCGCAAAATCACAATATAACACAATTTCTTATAGAACTCCTTGCATGCCTATCCCAATATATAGCTATGATATAAAGCCTCTACTATTCAATGCTTTTATTTTGAAATTTACTAGCCCGTGCAGCGGCACGGGTTGATGACTAGTATCTCATAATCATAGTATGCGGCAATTGCTAACATGATTCGGACGGACTTAAGTTTCGCTACGGGAGAGAAAGTCTCATCGTAGTCAATCCCTTGAACTTGCCGATAACCTTTAGCGACAAGTCGAGTTTATAGATGGTGACATTACCATCCGCGTCCGTCTTCTTCTTAAAGATCCATTTGTTTTCTATCGCTCGCCGATCATCGGGCAAGTCTGTCAAAGTCCATACTTTGTTTTCATACATGGATCCTATCTCGGATTGCATGGCTTCAAGCCATTTGTTGGAATCCGGGCCCGCCATCGCTTCTTCATAGTTCAAGGTTCACCGTTGTCTAACAACATGATTTCCGGGACAGGGTTGCCATACCACTGGTGTGGAACGTGTCCTTGTGGACCTCTGAGTTCAGTAGCAACTTGATCTGAAGTACCTTGATCATCATCATTAATTTCCTCTCCAGTTAGGTGTAGCCACCACAGAACATTTTCCTGAGCTGCACTACTTTCCGGTTCAAGAGGTAGTACTTCATCGAGTTCTACTTTCCTCCCACTTACTCCTTTCGAGAGAAACTCTTTTCGAAAGGATCCATTCTTGGCAACAAAGATCTTGCCTTCGGATCTAAGGTAGAAGGTATACCCAATGGTTTCCTTAGGGTATCCTATGAAGACGCATTTTCTGACTTGGGTTCGAGCTTTTCAGGTTGAAGTTTCTTGACATAAGCATCGCATCCCCAAACTTTTAGAAACGACAGCTTAGGTTTCTTCCCAAACCATAATTCATACGGTGTCGTCTCAACGGATTTAGACGGTGCCCTATTTAAAGTGAATGTAGCTGTCTCTAGAGCGTATCCCCAAAATGATAGCGGTAAATCGGTAAGAGACATCATAGATCGCACCATATCCAATAGAGTGCGATTATGACGTTCGGACACACCGTTACTACTGAGGTGTTCCAGCGGCGTGAGTTGTGAAACGATTCCACATTTCCTTAAGTGTGTGCCAAATTCGTGACTTAAATATTCTCCTCCACGATCTGATCGTAAGAACTTTATTTTTCGGTCACGTTGATTCTCTACCTTATTCTGAAATTCCTTGAACTTTTCAAAGGTCTCAGACTTGTGTTTCATCAAGTAGACATACCCATATCTACTTAAGTCGTCTGAGAGTGAGAACATAACGATATCCTCGCGAGCCTCAACGCCATTGGACCGCATACATCGGTATGTATGATTTCCAATAAGTTGGTTGCTCGCCCATTGTTCCGGAGAACGGAGTCTTGGTCATTTTGCCCATGAGGCATGGTTCGCATGTGTCAAATGATTCATAATCGAGAGACTCTAAAAGTCCATCAGAATGGAGCTTCTTCATGCGCTTGACACCAATGTGACCAAGGCGGCAGTGCCACAAGTATGTGGGACTATCGTTATCAACTTTACATCTTTTGGTATTCACACTATGAATATGTGTAATATTACGCCGAGATTCATTAAGAATAAACCATTGACCATCGGAGCATGACCATAAAACATATCTCTCATATAAATAGAACAACCATTATTCTCGGATTTAAATGAGTAGCCATCTCGCATTAAACGAGATCCTGATACAATGTTCATGCTCAAACTTGGCACTAAATAACAATTATTGAGGTTTAAAACTAATCCCGTAGGTAAATGTAGAGGTAGCGTGCCGACGGCGATCACATCGACCTTGGAACCATTCCCGACGCGCATCGTCACCTCGTCCTTTGCTAGTCTCCGTTTATTCCGCAGCTCCTGCTGTGAGTTACAAATATGAGCAACGGCACCGGTATCAAATACCCAGAGTTACTACGAGTACTGGTAAGGTACACATCAATTACATGTATATCAAATATACCTTTAGTGTTGCCGGCCTTCTTGTCCGCTAAGTATTTGGGGCAGTTCCGCTCAAAGGACCCTTCCCTTGCAATAAAAGCACTCGGTCTCGTGCTTGGGTCCATTCTTTGACTTCTTCCCGGCAACTTGCTTACCGGGCGCGGCAACCTCCTTGCCGTCCTTCTTGAAGTTCTTCTTACCCTTGCCCTTCTTGAACTTAGTGGTCTTATTGACCATCAACACTTGATGCTCTTTCTTGATTTCAACCTCGGCTGACTTCAGCATAGAGAATACTTCAGGGATGGTCTTTACCATCCCCTGCATATTGTAGTTCATCACAAAGCTCTTGTAGCTTGGTGGGAGCGACTGGAGGATTCTGTCAATGACCGCCTCATCAGGGAGGTTAATATTCAGCTGGGTCATACGGTTGTGCAACCCAGACATCTTGAGAATGTGCTCACTGATAGAACTATTTTCCTCCATCTTACAACTATAGAACTTGTCGGAGATGTCATATCTCTCGACCCGGGCGTGAGCTTGGAAAACCAGTTTCAGCTCCTCGAACATCTCATATGCTCCGTGATGCTCAAAACGCTTTTGGAGCCTCGGTTCTAAGCTGTAAAGCATGCCACACTGAACGAGGGAGTAATCATCAGTACGTGCCTGCCAAACGTTCAAATCGTCTTGCAGTGCTGGGAGAGCAGGTGGGTCACCTAACGGTGCTTCTAAGACATATGCCTTCTTGGCAGCTATGAGGATGATCCTCAGGTTCCGGACCCAGTCCGTATAGTTGCTGCCATCATCTTTCAGCTTGGTTTTCTCTAGGAACGCGTTGAAGTTCATGTTGACATGAGCGTTGGCCATTTGATCTACAAGACATATCATTCAAAAGTTTTACACTAAGTTCATGATAATTAAGTTCATCTAATCAAATTATTTCAATGAACTCCCACTCAGATTAGACATCCCTCTAGTCATCTAAGTGTTACACGATCCGAGTCGACTAGGCCGTGTCCGATCATCACGTGAGACGGACTAGTCATCATCGGTGAACATTCTCATGTTGATCGTATCTTCTATACGACTCGTGTTCGACCTTTCGGTCTCCGTGTTCCGAGGCTATGTCTGTACATGCTAGGCTCGTCAAGTTTAACCCTAAGTGTTTTGCGTGTGTAAATCTGTCTTACACCCGTTGTATGTGAACGTAAGAATCCATCACACCCGATCATCACGTGGTGCTTAGAAGCTGACGAACTTTAGCAACGGTGCACAGTTAGGGAGAACACTTCTTGAAATTGTTGTAAGGATCATCTTATTTACTACCGTCGTTCTAAGTAAACAAGATGTATAAGCATAATAAACATCACATGCAATTATATAGTAGTGACATGATATGGCCAATATCATAAAACTCCATTGATCTCCATCTTCGGGGCTCCATGATCATCTTGTCACCGGCATGGCACCATGATCTCCATCATCATGATCTCCATCATCGTGCCTCCATGAAGTTGTCACGCCAACGACTACTTCTACTACTATGGCTAACGCGTTTAGCAATGAAGTAAAGTAAGTTACATGGCGTCCTTCAATGACACGCAGGTCATACAAACATAAAGACAACTCCTATGGCTCCTGCCGGTTGTCATACTCATCGACATGCAAGTCGTGATTCCTATTACAAGAACATGATCTCATACATCACAATATGTCATTCATCATTCATCACAACTTGGCCATATCACATCACATGTCAATTGCTGCAAAAACAAGTTAGACGTCCTCTAATTGTTTGTTTGCATCTTTTACGTGGCTGCAATTGGGTTCTAGCAAGAACGTTTTCTTACCTACGAATAACCACAACGTGATCTTGTCAACTTCTATTTACCCTTCATAAGGACCCTTTTCATCGAATCCGCTCCAACTAAAGTAGGAGAGACAGACATCCGCCAGCCACCTTATGCAACTAGTACATGTTAGTCGGTGGAACCGGTCTCACGTAAGCGTACGTGTAAGGTTGGTCCGGGCCGCTTCATCCCACAATACCGCGGAAGCAAGATAAGATTAGTAATGGCAAGTAAGTTGACAAGATCCACGCCCACAACTATATTGTGTTCTACTCATGCAATAGAGCACTACGCATAGACCTAGCTCATGATGCCACTGTTGGGGAACGTTGCAGAAAATTAAAATTTTCCTAAGGTTTCACCAAGATCCATCTATGAGTTCATCTAAGCAACGAGTCATGGGAGAGAGATTGCATCTACATACCACTTGTAGATCGCGTGCGGAAGCGTTCACTAGAACGTGGATGATGGAGTCATACTCGCCGTGATCCAAATCACCGATGACCGAGTGCCGAACGGACGGCACCTCCGCGTTCAACACACGTACGGAGCGGATGACGTCTCCTCCTTCTTGATCCAGCAAGGGGAAAGGAGAGGTTGAAAAAGATGGCTCCAGCAGCAGCACGACGGCGTGGTGTTGGTGGTACGGCAGTTCTCCGGCAGGGCTTCGCCAAGCTGGCGTGGAGAAAGAGAGGTGTTGGGGAGGGGAGGGGCTGCGCCTTCAATGGTGTGTGCAGCCTCCCCCACCCCTCTATTTATAGGAGGAGAGGGCAGGGGGCCGGCCATCTAGGGGAACCCTAGATGGGCGGCGGCAAAGGGAGGAGGGAGGGTGGCTTGCCCCCAAGCTGGGGGCGCCCCTTAGGGTTTCCTCCCCATGCCCTAGCCAAGATGGGCCTGGGTGGGAGGCGCCCAGCCCACCAGGGCTGGCTCCTCTCCCACTTAGCCCATGTGGCCCCGGAGGGGTGGCCCCCCGTGGACCTCCGGAACTATCCCGTGGCCCCAGTACATTACAGTATACCCCAAACTTTCCGAGTCCGCTTAACCACTTTACATATATAAATCTTTACCTCCGGACCATTCCGAACTCCTCGTGACGTCCGGGATCTCATCCGGACTCAACAACATTTGGTAATCACATACTTGTCTTCCTAATAACCCTAGCGCCACCGAACCTCAAGTGTGTAGACCCTACGGGTTCGGGAGACATGCAGACATGACCGAGACGACCTCGGTCAATAACCAACAGCGGATCTGGATACCCATGTTGGCTCCTACATGTTCCTCGATGTTGTCATCGGATGAACCACGATGTCAAGGGTTCAAGCAACCCGTATTCTATTCCCTTTATCGACGGTATGTTACTTGCCCGAGACTCGATCGTCGGTATCCCAATACCTCGCTTAGTCTCGTTACGGCAAGTCACTTTACTCAGACAGTAATGCATGATCCCGTGACCAGACACTTGATCACTTTGAGCTCATTATGATGATGCACTACCGAGTGGGCCCAGTGATACCTCTCCGTAACACGAGTGACAAATCCTGTCTCGATCCGTGTCAACCCAAAAGACACTTTCGGAGATATCTGTAGTGCACCTTTATAGTCACCCGATTCGTTGTGACGTTTGATACACCCAAAGCACTCCTACGGTATCCGGGAGTTACACGATCTCACGGTCTAAGGAAGAGATACTTGACATTGGAAAAGCTCTAGCAAAACGAACTACACGATCTTTGTGCTATGCTTAGGATTGGGTCTTGTCCATCACGTCATTCTCCTAATGACGTGATCCCGTTGTCAATGACATCTGATGTCCATAGTCAGGAAACTATGACTATCTGTTGACCAACGAGCTAGTCAACTAGAGGCTTACTAGGGACGTATTGTAGTCTATGTATTCACACGTGTATTACGATTTCCGGATAATACAGTTATAGCATGAATAAAGACAATTATCATGAACAAGGAAATATAATAATAATGCTTTTATTATTGCCTCTAGGGCATATTACCAACACGGAGGCGACATCGAGCTATGCTCACGGCCGGGTCACGGCGTCGTAGGTGGATACAGGAGAAAGAACTCCTCGACATCCCAAAGATTTTGAATGTACTCCTATTTTATGTAAGGGTGTGTTTATAAGGACCCGTGATTTTTAGTATATGACTTTAAGCCCTTTTTCAAGACAAAAAGGGTGGTGTTTTTGCAAAAGCACAATAGATGCAGGCAGGAGTTGGTCTCCTAATTTTGGACGTGATGCCTATATAATGATCATTGCCTGGACATCATCATAATTATTTGATTTTCTATGAATTGTCCAACAATAATTTGTTTACCCACCATGTGCTATTTTCTTGAGAGAAGCCACTAGTGAAATCTACGGCCCCCGAGTCTATTTTCTATATATTTTCAGATCTATATTGCTATTTGTTTTTTCTTTCATTTGCATCTTTTATTTTCAGATCTATATTATCAAAAACCCAAAAATACGTCACTGAATTTTATTTGTCGTTATTCTATTTGCATCTATCAATCTATCTATTTACTAATCTTTTACCTGAGAGGGATTGACAACCCCTCTTACGGGTCGGGTTGCAAGTATTTGTTCTTTGTGTGCAAGTACCCTTTACATAGTGTTGTCTGGTTCTCCTACTGGTTCGATAACCTTGGTTTCATAACTGAGGGAAATACCTACCGTAGTTGTGTTGCATCATCCCTTCCTCTTTGCGGAAATACCGACGTAGTTCAAGTGACATCAGTTGCATGTGTGAGACCACATGTGAGACATCACATTGTTTCCTGAAGTACCGCCATAAAACCCCTCTCCTTTCTCTAACGTGGTGGCCAGCACAAGATCTGGACGGTGAGTAGCGACGACGAGCATCAAAGCGAAGATCTGGACGGTGAGTAGCGACGACGAGTGTCGGAGCGAAGACTAGACGGCGAGCACATGTGTCGATCACCGACATCATCATCACACTGTCAAACGTTCATCAATGGTAGTAAACCCTTTGCCCTTGATGGCAACGATTTATACCATTATCGCATTCAATTTACGCATGACACACTCGATTTGGGCATCAAATCTACCTCCCGTCTTTGATTTGGGACTCGATTTAGGCATATCAGATTAGGGATTTGAGTGTCTCAAACAAGATTGAGTAGGATTTTCAGTAGAGTGGTGGGGTATTAAATTGAGCTTACATGCATCCATTCAAATCCAACCCAACAAGCAGTAGATTATAGTCGTGGCAAGCCTAGATGGGCTTGGAGTGACGATAGTATTGAGACTTGTAATCATCGACCTCCAAGGGTATTGTACGATAGCCTGGCTCTAGAGCCCCGACCACCATCAGCAGATCAAGATTGGGTACCTCGTCACCTTCAAGTTGACGACTCCCAACACCCTGAAGGTGATTGTCTTCAACGACGACGGCGTCAAGGTGGTGACCAAGTGCAAGAGGCACGCGGAGGCATTTGCCATGGATCGTTGGGAAGTTATCTCTGCAACTTTAAGACTTTTGCATAGGATGTTTAAGACTTTGCCACAACTGTTTGTCGTTTAACTACATGTGAGTGTGTGTTTAAGACTCTGGTTTATGGGTTTATGCTATGGATGTTTATCTCTTTGTTGTGTCTGTGTGTGTGTTGATAACCTCACCACTCCAACAAGTTACTAGAGCACATGTGTTGCATGTAACCAAACACCAACATTGTGCATCTCCTTAGAACATTACTACAACCAAACACCGTGTGTGTTTCTGCTCATCCAGGCTAGAGGGATGCAGGCAAACAAACTCATGGTTTTTGTCTGCTTTCACTCAGCCTGATTGGGTTGGGACACAAATGCAAAGTGCCCAAAATACGTGCAGTCTACCAAATGCACCCTTATTGTGTGGGAATCGACTGAACCGAAGTAAAATTTAAGTTACCTTTTAAATACCAAATATGGAATGTATTACAATTTCTCTTGTCAACTGAAAACATCCATGGTATACTATCTGCTTTGTGGTTTATTAGGCTTGCGCATGTTCCAAGATTTACAGTTTGATCAACTTAGTATAAGTTATATCACAAAAAATATATCATTAAATGCTTCAAATCTCTTTTCTAATACCAAAATGGAATATTTTCTAATGGTATAAATTTTGAAATATATTACTTGTATTATATTGGGCACCTATCCGAGTGGCACCTTCTATCTTAACAATCTAAGAATACACATGGGCCCAATAAATCAGAAAGGAGGTAGTATGTATTTTCAGTTAGCCAACATACTCATGTGGTAATATAAGTTGTTTTTATGTACGGCGACGTTGAAAAATGTGTGCACAAAAATATTAGGGTTTCTTTGCTTCCCGCCGGCTCTGCCACCATTCCGCCTCGTCTTCGGTGGCCTTAGGGCCATGGAGCGCGATGGATTCTGACCCTTGCCAGTAGGAGGGTTCCATTTTTAGATGTTCCTTCGAGATTTGTTAGGATCCATGTCCTGCTGAGGAAGACGAGACGACGGAAGCTCCTTGAAGATGGAATAAGATTCTCCCCCACCTAGCCCCGTCCAGGGGTGCGCCTAGTATCTTCGGTCGGCGTGTGGGTATGTGTCTCCGACAGATCATTCTTTGGTTGATTTGCTCGGATCTGGTCATCATTAGTCTATGTTCGTGTGGTTTTAGATTGGATCTTTTCTATCTACTCTACTCTTTATCGGCGGTGGTTGTTCTGGTGCGCTGGTCCTATGAGGCCTTAGCACGGCCGACTCTGCGAGGGAGGGGCAATGACGACGGTGCGCCTTCGGCTCGCTTCAGTGCTTGTAGTTATCGCTAGGTGGTTTACGGGTCTAAATGTAATTTTTATTATCTCTGATGCTCGTTGTACTACCATGATTGAAAATGAATAGATCAAAGTTTGTTCGATACACGTGATCGGTTAATCTGATCGCTCGGTTCTTATAGCACGGCTTAACTCATTTTAGGACAATAATAATGCATGGCATCTCCTGTCCTAATCCAAATAACAGCCTTGGACCGGTCGTATATACTCTTCCTGCAGCTGGCAGGGCAGAGCAGGGCCAGTAATTAATTAACGGATCACGGATGCCTTCATTGATTTGATTAATCAACAGGAAAGCAACACTGTTTTCAGATTTGGGGATCTAGAGGAATAGTATAACATTACACATAATGCATATGCAGATGCAGATGTATAGTCATACTGCTACCTTTTTTTTTTCTTTTGCTATTATTCAATGGGTCAGCCACACAATAACTATCTGCAGTATACATGGATGAGATGAAGTGAGATTATTGATTGTTAAACAAGACTATCCCAGAAAGTAAGTAACTGTCTATAATACAAATTATCTCCAAGGCACGTTATATATAGACAGGGTTCAATTAAAAAGAATAGATAGTGCTTGCCTAGAGCTAGTATTGCCCAGCCTTGCCGCCCGTCAATCAGAAAACGATGGATTTCTAACCTTACTCGTGTCACAACATTTTAGACATGTGTTTGATTCGTTGCCATACTTTTCTAACAACATGGCCCACATGTCATAGGCTTATTTTTTTGTCAAATTTTATTACACTTGTGGTGGTCATTTTGTTAGCCACACTTTTGTGGCAGTCAAACTTTGGCTAAGCTTAGTTGTGGCAAAGTTAGTCATGAACCGAATGGGCATGTGGTCTGGTTGATCTGGACGTGTTTGTCCATTCATGCATTATAGCATCTCCTAGCCAGTTAACCTGCATGTTGTGGCATCTCAAAAAGAAAACACATGCATGTTGTGGCTCTCGAATGATTTGACCTGGATTAGTCAAATCATGCTCATCCAGCTAGCAGCTAGAAAAAAATGTTTAGGCTAAAAGAACTAGTGCAATTTAGCGTCAGGACATATTCTTAGTTGTGTAAACTCACTTCATACGATCAGATGTTGCCATGTAGTTCAATCTCTAGCTCATTTCATTTTACCTGGATTTCGTGATCCATGCTGTAAACTGCTGTTGAGCTGAATATATACCGCCTTTGGCGCCCTTGAACGTTCAAAGAAAAAAAAATAAAGGAAATATGATTTGCTTTCGGACAACAACAACAAAAGAACACACACTTTCTGCTAGCATGCATGCTCGCTCATGCTATTCTTAGCAGAAAATTAGTAGTAATCATTTCAAGTCTTTTGCGATTGGAAAAAGTGCATTCTCTCATGCTAGCACCGTAAACTAATATTATTCTCATTTTTTGGGGACAAAAATCTATATACTCTCGGTCGGTTAACTAAGGACCTCATGTATTTTTTTTTAACTGCCTCATGTACGACTGTACGTCCTGTTAAATAAAATGTATACCTATGTATGGTGGCATTACATAGAGTGTTTTTACAGACAGGCTGCAGTATGTCCCTCGCACCCCAGGCATGCATCTTTTTGTCGTCAGCAGAGACGGGATAACCAAAAAATAATTCTCTGGATTTGATGGGTTCTTACAGCGCGATCTCGCCCCTTAATCCGCATCACAGGGCCCTAATTAATCACCCTAGACTGGTCTTCCTGCAGCATCTAGCAGTATAGTACTATAGTAGCAGAGACAGTTAATTAACAATCAATTGGTTATTAGCAGGTCACAAACGCCTCGAATGTTATCCAGATTAATCAGCAGGAAACACAACAGCTGCTTGAATATGCTCTTTTTTTGGCGTGGAACCGCTTGAAGATTTGGGGATCTAGATGAATGGATTAATAATCTTACACAAAAACTACTTTTTTTTCCTCCACATGCATGCATGCATGCATGGGGCGGTCAGACCCAGTCAATGATGCAGATGATATGCAGATGCAGTGCAGTGCGCAGATGAGATGATTGGTTGTTGAATATGACTATGTGCCCCTGTTAAAAATAGAGCAACCAGCTGTATGTGTACTTCATCTCCATGACATATGTGTATATACAGTGTTGAACACTCTGGCTTGCCGGTTGATTGTTAACCAGGATTCAGGAACCATGGATGTGGTTAACATGTTGAGCCTGCCAAATGATTTGATCATGATTTCGATTTGATCGGTCCTAATCCAGGCGACCAGGCCCAATCACACTCTCAGACAGCTAGCTAGAAACAAGTCTACATGTGTGTGTGCACTGCATTTCACTTCACTGCATGCACACTCCATACACACATCCAGCTGATTAACCAAACCGGCTCTCTCTGATGCATTCAATTAATTACTGAAACCTTGAGATGCCCGATAGGGAAAAATAGTAATGAAATAGTTAACTGGAAGAGGTCAGAAGTAGACCGGGTGCAAAGCAAGGTAGTACGTAGGTAGCATTGTAGCCATGTTCCCAAGATTTGGTGCCCTTAAACAACTAGATTTGATCCGGGCCTAAACTTAATTAGCATGTGAGCGATGCCCTGCCTGCCAGGTCAGGCCTGCATGCAGGTCCAGTGAGGCACTTATCTGCATGCCATGCCACAGCAGCTGATGATGATGATGATGATGAGATCCACAGATTAATTCCCTTGCGCTGTTGTTGGATCAATTAAGAAAAACCAGCACAGGCTCTTTCTGCTCCTTGATTAATTAGCAAGCGATTAACCAAACGTGGTGTGTGTGTGTGTGTTTATCTGTGTAGTGAAGAACAGATTCATTAATCTGGATAATTTATTGTGGCTGAAGAGAAGGCATGAGCAGAGAGTTTTTATTTACTCACACAGTAGGGTTCAGTCTTGACTCTTGACTTCTTGGTTAGAGAATATTTATGCATAAGTAGCTTTCCTTTTTCACCAATGAAGGCACTGGAAGATGAGCCCCCTTTGCCTTGTAGAGATGAATGATGACTTGATTGGATGTTAACTGTAGGTTAAGGATTAATCCAGTGCTTTGCATCATCAGCCTAAACATGGAAATTAATGCCTACCCATTTGAATCAAGGGCAGGTAAGCAAGAAACAAAAATGATTGAGGCTGGCCAGGCTGTGTGGCTTTGGTATACCTAAGCCCATGGAAATGTAGCTAGCTCCAAGAAGACACACCCCACCAGCATCAGCAGGAGCTGTCAAGCATGGCAAGAGCCAAGGAACAAGTGTGTGCTATTAATTGGACAGTGGCTGCAGTGCAGGAGCATGTGAGCTAGTAGCTTAGCTTAGTGTGTGTTGAGCTTTCTTGACACCCCAGCCCAGAAGAACATAACATAAATGTTGTTGGGGGAACAATCCTGAACCCTAAAGGAGTGGAGAAAAGCAGGTGGGGGGGGCATGCACACCTGTCCTACTTACTCAATGCGCATACATATGCAGATCACTCACTCACACTCACCACCCCACCTGTGATGGCACCATTATTTATTCTCCTCCATGCTCAGATGCTTCACACACAGCCTTGGGAGCACAGAGCCACACATAAACATTGCTTCCAACTCAAGGCCTGGCTGTACTTTGTAACCTGTGATGCATGCTCCACCAGCCAGCAAACCCATATTCTGTAATATAATCAAGCAGCCCCTTTGCCTGCATGCATGACCTAGGATGACACCAGCAGCATCATGTGATGGATTACTGTGCATCAGGCTGCATGGAGTGTCAATTGGTTCTTAATTAACTGATATAAAATGCAGGGAGGGGTAAGCCTCAAGACCATAAAACAAACAAGGGTTGGGGTCTGTGGTGAGCTGGTTATCCTCTGGTTTAAATTTTGTTGTCACTGTCAGATGATTAGGCCTCAGGGGCCGTGCAGGGGAAGGGGATCCGATGAAACACCGGAGCAAGATCATTGGCCACATCAGGATCAGATTAAAGGCTGCATCCTGCATGCATGTGCAGGCTCAGTCCTTGCTGCTCAGTCACTAAGTGACTAGATTATATATTATTTATCTTGATCTTGCATCCAGAAGAAGATGGAACCAAACTGAAGTTCTGAATTGAACAAGGGTAGGACGCACAGGAGTATGAAATCAGCAGACTCTGATTAAAAGAAGAAGTAAATCTGGTTTGGGCTAATTACTGTCAGATTAGGTGCAGCTAGCTTTTCCGTTAGCATGCCATGTGTGGTACTGTACCTATCCATCAGGGTTGTGATTTGTGAATGTATGTATCATGGTGACATGACTTGCAAGCACTAGAATAAAATGCTGGGCAGCTAGCAAGCAAGCTAGCTACTTCCTAGCCCCAACTGGCTTGTCTGTCTTGTTGACATGTGCATATCGTAGTAAAGTGGCACACTGAAAGTTGGAGGCTTGGCCTTTTCCCGCAGATCTAAGAACGGTCGACATGACATGTTCCTCCCTCCACTTTTCTGTATGCCTTCTTCTTTTTCCTTGAGATTGCATTGCAACTGCCCGGTGGCAACACATCTAAACCAACAATGGACGGCAGAGAGAAAAAGAAAAGAAAACAGTCCCAGTGCTGCATACATAATGCACATCTCAGTCTAGTACTGCAAACACAATGCATATGTTTTGGGGAGAATGGCAAAAACTCCATCAAGAAATTGCACAGCGACCGGAACTAGCTACTAGATATGAAAAAACAAATTGAAGAGCAACGCGCCGGTTTCTTTTTTCATTTCTCTTGAGAAATGCACGCATCGACGCGTCGTTTTATATGTGTACATAGTACTCCCTCCGTTTTTATTTACTCTGCATATTATAGTTGATCGTAGTCAAATTTCGTAGAGTTCGACCAAGTTTATAGAAAATTACAATCATTTACTAATACAAATATACATATGTGCGAAAGTTCATTCAATAACAAATCTGATGATATTGTTTTGTTATGTTAATATTTTTGTTTATGAATTTTGTCAAAGTTTTACAAAGCTTGGTTTTGACTAAAGCTAATATGCGGACGAAATAAGAACGGAGGGAGTTTCACCTTCAATCCAGATCGAATTCCTGGATAAATAGATGGATCATGGATAGGGTTGCTTTTGGGGCTGGTCATGTGCTGGGAGCGTGCGCGCGCTTTGATCTCAAGGTTAATCATGCATGCAAGCAAGCAAGCAAGCAATGGGCTTTGCATTGGCACGTGAGTGGGCCCACGTGCATGTGTTTTTCTTCATAAAACACTGCTTGTCATTGAAGTCTGAACTGCAGTGGTCAGAGAGAGAGAGGTTAGGGTTACTATAGCTGGATGAAAAGTGGTGGCTGTGGATATGGTTGAGGGAGGAGGAGGAGGATGAGAAGAAGATGACAAAGGGAGGAGTGCCAGTGGCAGTGCGTTTGCCATTGCCTTTTCATTCACGCACGGGCACGGGCACGGGACCCCCTACCCCTACCCAACCCCTATCCACAACCAACCCTTCTACATAGTACCTTCCTATGCCCACTCTACTCGTGCATCTATCCTGGCATGCATGCATGCTTGCAGTTGCAGACACTCACTCACTCACTCACTCCAAGCTCATGATGCTGAAACCTATGTAGGTACGCACGGGCATTGATGTGTGTAGCTCCAAACTGAACTGTATGTACAGCATCTCTATGTGTGCGCGCGCGCGCTAGCTTTGAAATAAGTACATTGTAGGAGCACTCAACAGCGCTGATTTCCCATTTTAACTCAGACGATCATCGGTGCAGGCCATGCACGTACTCCCATCTGCGTGTGTCACACCCCATACCTGACGCTTGATCTGCACCGATCACGTGCCCGTCGCCATGTGACACGACAAACCAGCTCGTTGCCATGTTTGCCGTGTGACACGAAGCCAATGCATATGCAATGCAACAGCAGCACAGTGCACAGGTAGGTAGGCTTACCATCAGGCATCAGCTAGCTGGTTTTAGGTAGGCACAGAGGTCCTCTCCTCCCTCCGTAACCATAAGCCTTGTAGGGAGGAGGAGGAGGAGGAGTAGAGTGGGCAACTGGCATGGACTGCACTGTAGCATGGTCAATGCCCTGCGTGCACAACCAAACGATTCTCCAGCACGTACAGTGCGCATGCATGCACTGCACGCCCACCCTCGGCTGCAATGATAGGCCGATGTCACGGGCTGGAAAGGAAATTTTTCTGAAATCCGTGGCTCAGGCCATCCCCAACTATGTGATGAGCTGCTTCCAACTGCCTGTCTCCATTTGTGAGCAAATGAAGAGCTACATTGCCAACCACTGGTGGGGTGTCGAAGACGGCCGCCAAAAAATGCATTGGCGTTCTTGGGAGTGGCTTTCTACCCCAAAGTTTCTCGGTGGAATGGGCTTCCGCGATTTGGTACTTTTCAATCAGGCGATGCTTGCGCGTCAGTGTTGGCGTCTCCTGACCGAACCCGACTCTTTGTGTTCGAGGGTCTTAAAGGGACGCTACTTCCCTGATGGGGCTTTTTGGACTGCCACCAAGCCAAGATCATCTTCCTTCACTTGGCGCAGTTTGCTTTTTGGGCGTCAACTGATTCAGAAGGGAGCTCGGTGGGGTGTAGGAAATGGCACCCGGATCAACGTTATGGAAGACAACTGGATTCCAGGTTTCCCTCCTGGAACTTTCAACTCGATTCTCCCTATTCCGGCTGAAACTTCAGTTCAGTTCTTGCTGACTGAGTCATTGGTGACTTGGGACGAAGACCTTGTGCGAAGCTTCTTTGCTGATCCTATTGCGGAACAAATTCTGCAAGTTTCCATAAGTCGTTTTGGGGGAGATGACTTCCTGTCGTGGCCTCATGACAAGCTTGGCATCTACTCGGTCAAGTCTGGCTATAATCTTACTCGAAGTGAGAACTTCTTCTCCTCTACAAGTGGAAAAGGCAAGGGTCTGGCTTCCAATATTCAAGTGCAAGAAAAGGAGTGGAAGGCCCTTTGGTCAGTCAATTGTCCAAACAAAATGAAGATTGTTTTGTGGCGTTTCGTGCATGATTGTTTACCTACGGGTTTCCAGCTGGTGAGGCGTCATATTCCAGCCGACGATGGATGTTTCTTCTGCAACCGGACTGAGCGTGTGGAGCATCTCTTCCTGTTGTGTCCCTTCGCCCGTTCCGTTTGGAAAGGGGTTAAAGAGGAGTTCAGTGTCAGGCTATGTAGAAAAGACATGGTTAATGGCCGTCAATGGATGTTCGATTTCCTAGCTCATGCTTCGAAGCTTCAAGCTACTGTCTTGGCTATCACTCTATGGCATATCTGGGAAGCTAGAAATGAGGTACGTAATAATGGCACCGAAGTGCATCCTGCTAGAACTGCTTCAAAAGTTCGTGCCTATGTCCGTATGGTGTTGCAGCATTGTTCTAAGCCTAAACCCGACCCCAGGCGTGAGTCTTCTTCTTCAACTGTTATTTGGACTCCGCCACCTGCTGGTGTGGTGGCTGTGAATGTTGACGCGGCGCTGTTTCCTTCTATCCGATGGATGGGCATGGGCTTTGTGGCTAGGAATCATCTTGGGGAGTGCATGTTTGCTGGCAATGAGAAGCTTCAAGGCTTCTCTGAACCGGAGTTGGCTGAGGCGCTTGCCATCCGACGTGCTCTTGAGGTTTGTCGATCTGAAGGTTGTTCGTCAATTGTTTTGGCATCTGACTGCCTCTCCATGGTGAACAAAATCAAGTCTACGGCTCAAGATCGATCAAGAGTGGGCACTGTTGTCTCGGATATCAAATCTCTTGCATCTGGGTTTACTCAATGTTCTTTCTTACATGTCAGGCGTGGTATGAATGTAGCGGCACACAAACTAGCTCGTAGTTGTGAGCACTCTGTTAATCTTTTTTATCTTGGTGTGGTTCCGGATTGTATCAGGGTCGAACTTGGTTGTGATGTTCAGTAATCAATGAAGTCCTGTTAATCTCAAAAAAACCCAAAACTCCATGTACGCTGCCCGCATTATTTCCTTGCTCTCCTCTCACATTCTCGTGTCTCTACTCTAGCATGCATGATGCATGTGATGTGAGGGCCGGCCATGCCGTGCCATGCGTCCATCTCCATCCCGCTGTCCCTGTCCGGCCTGTGACAAATGGCCGGCTGGCCGGATCAATCATCCAGCCTCCACTGGTGGAAAAATAGCCTTCGGTCGCGGTTCGCAACGGCCATTAGTCGCGGCTGCTTGATCACGACAAGCAAAGCGATTAAAGCCGCCACCTTTAGTCGCGGCTGCCATTGAACCGCGACTAAAGGCCCGTCCACGTGGCGCAAAGCGGTTGTCGGGCGGAGGACCTTTAGTCGCGGTTCTTCCGCCAACCGCGACTAAAAGCCGCCGCAGGTTTAGGGTTTTAGCCCCCTAAACCTGTTTTCTGTTTAATTTGTTTTGTTTTATTTCTTTTGTGCTTTATTTTAATTTTGAAGGAGTTTCATATATTCTACGGTACTACATACATGCATATGAATGTACAATTTCAAATAAATTTGAAATTAGAACCAAAAGAATTCAAGAGGAATATACAATATATATTCAATATCATCGGATGACCATATACAATTTTGAACAAGTTTCCATACATGATTTAATCCATATAAAGTTCTTCGTCCTCGTGATAGTGTTCTCCTTTAGGATGGAGGACTTCCTGCAGAACCATCCAGCTAGTTCCTCTTGAAGTGGTCGAAGCGAGCTTCGGACTAAGCGTCCACCGGAGGTTATTCCTCTGAGCATTGGTATCACTCGGATCAACCCGCCAGAGGTGTATCTCCGGATCATCTCACGATAAAGTATGCACATAGATTGGTCAACGGTGGCTGAATATCCCCGTCTTAGTCTTTACCCTTTTGAATTCTAGCTCTTTTTGAATTCACCGACCTTTGTATCTACGAACCGTCTCCAAACCCTACGAGGCAAAGAAAATTAAATGGACAAGAGAGTTATTAGTTACTTGATATTAGGAAATGAACGAAATAGGCCGATCGATATAGAGCGCAAATGAATGAAAATAATTACTTCGCAGCATTTTTCTCGATGTCGGCCCAAAGCTTTGGATCCTTATCCAGAGAGTCGTGGACGAGACATTCGAGGTGTTCACTTTAATTACTAGCAGAATCCAGTGGAACCTGCGGACACGATACATGCACAGACGTCATGCATAACTCATCGATTAGCCGCCACATACCATGCATGGAGTAAACAAAAGAGAATGTGCTCAAGATGAAACACTCACCCAAAATGGTAAGGAAATAGAATATCACTTTTGAGTTCCTGCTTTGTAAGAAACTGCCACAGGTCTGCCTCCACGTCGTCGGGTAATGCTCCAACACAACATCATTAACGATGTGTGGGTCAATGAACCCAACATCATGGATGTTCCTTACTCTGCATTCCTTTTCTTCATTCTGCATGTATAATAGAGGACACAACAATATAGTTAGGACATATATATAGTGCAGGCAATATGAACGAGATGGGGTAGAAATTAATAAATCACTTACGTAATGTAGCAACCGATGATAGATTTGTCGAGCTCAAGAGATTGAAAAGCTGGAACAATTCACTCAGTTCAACTTGTACATAGTAATGTTTGAAGTGATGCTCATGTCTAACTTCCGCATAAATATAATCTTTGGCGTTTTTAATTTTTATGTAACCCTTGTACCAATTCAGCAGACGTTTCATTTGGTCGTAGATCCTTTTCTCGCAGGCTCGACGAGAGGCCCATTCTTGACATATGTAATTACTACCTCCTTCTCGGCAACTCATCAAGGCCTAACAGTTCACGAAGAGTAATACCTAAGTTGGCCGCTTGTTCTCGCACTCACATACTCAATCCTGTCTGCCGCAGCTTGTATGATCTCGGGGCATCCGGACGTAAGGATTCCACTATAAGCGGGCAATCGATTGTTTACTTTGTTCCCGAGCTGGGCAACTTGTTTCCGCTTTTATACTTTCGCCTTCTCCGCTCTTTGTTCTCCTTGAACATGAGTGCCTGCTTTTAAGTTCACGTGCATAGTCATTAGGGAGATTCTTCATGGCTTGGGACGGTGTGCTCAAAAATGACTTAGCCCACTTCTTTTGTTGATCGAAATATACCGGCTTGGGCTCGGGCTCTCTTTTCTTCTTGCAGTCCGCCTTCCATTTCTCCAAATCAGCGATCGCGCCAGCGTCGACTTCCTCGGCACTACGCTCCCAAGGCCTTGTGGGAGAGGCTTCATGATGGCTCCGTACCTTTGTGGTCTTAGGTACATAAGGGTCCGGTTAATACTCCAGACTTCTCGCTCGCTTCTTTGCCATAGGTGGATTGGGGCGGCGTCTCATCACCCGCGGACGAGGATCGGGGCGGCGGATGATCACCACGGACGTTAGGATCGGGGCGGCGTCGGCTGATGTGACGGAGGTGTAGGTGAACCGCCACCACCACCACCACCACCACCACCGCCACCGCCACCACCACCACCGTGAGGGGGTGGACTTGTTGTCCTTGGCGCCTCCTGAAACTTGATAAACTTCTTTTGCCATAGAATGTAATGGCGCTTGACATCTTCAAGTCTTTTCTCCCTTCGGTGTAGCAATTTCAATCTCCGTGTCCTCAAACCCTTTGACTATGTCCTCCACCGTGACACGAGCATAGCCATCTTTAATGGGGTTGTTGTGGTGGAGTGCTCCAGTAAACATGGTAAAGCATCGCCGATGGCTACCTTCATGGATATGTTCCCCATAGGATAATACAGATGACATTCTTTCATCTCCTTTATATCGCCCACGGGTAGCGAGGAGGCTCCGTGCAGTAATTTCGACCACCGAGGCTCCGGTGCAGTAATTTCGATCGTCGGTGCATCTACACCAGCCGGTGGGGCCTCCGTGGAAGCCACGCTGCTTCTACGCTGCTGGCTTCCGAGATCCGCTGGATGATCTTCATGCTGCACCCGAGCTGAATCTCTTTCGCTACTAGTACACTCATGGTTTTCTTCATCACTTCCATTTCGATGCCAACCGCCCCACAACATCTGCTTCCCGATCCATCTTTCTCTTACGGCTTCAGAATCAGACGGGTCATCGCTCGGGGAACCCTATTTTCCACGGAATGTGCCCCATGCCTCGTACACGCCCTCCGTGTTCAGGATTCCCGAGGGCTTTTGTCGCTGCGTCGTTCTCTCCGTTGAACTTGATCTTCCCTCTTGAGCAGCCTTCATTGCGCCAATAAGGGCTTGGGTGGGTTTAATTAATTTGCCCAGTAAACACACTCCCCTGCCTCCGGGTTGAGCGTTCCCCATGCCCGCATTCACCAGCTTTTGGCCCTTGGGTCCCATCCTCCGCACTGGACGGATTCCTCGCGCCCTCACTCGTTCTCCATCTTCTCGAACCTAGGCACCCAAATGCGATACCCTCCTGGCCCCATAACATGATTGTACTCCTTCTTAGCCGCATTTTCCTTATTTTGTTTCGATATTTGAAGGAACTGCTCCGATTTCTTTTGCTTCACAAATTCTGGCCAATCATCTTTCAGTTTCTCATATTGTCCTACGAAATCCGAGTCTTGTTCTGCTTGACAAAGTCACGGGCTAGATTTTGCTTGAATTTCCGAATGCGCGGCCATCTTATGAAGAGCGAACTGTTTGACTTTCCTCCTCCTCTCCTTGTTTTCCTCAATCTTGTTACCCTCCTCATCGAATTTGTTGTATTCGGAGGTAGAACGAAATGTTCCATAAGCTTCGTCAAGCAATCTTTTTTGTTCTCTTATCGACAAAAGTGAAACCATCAATTCGTGCCTTCTTTGGCTCATTCCACTCTCGACGGTGATCGAGACGTTGTCTCTAACAATGGCTCCGCATTGGCTGATAAACTTGGTGGCGTTCTTGCGGGGCTCCAGCTGCCTGCCGGTTGCAAAGTCGACAACCTGGATGGTGCATGTTTCTCCTGGTTTCATCGTCCGGTTGCGCCACGCTTTGACGACGTACTCGATTGTTTTGACGATCCGCCGAGGGCTAAAATAAGAAAGAGAGTCGCGCGTTAGTACACACATATTTATTCAAATCAGTTAGTTTGTATCACCGAGGCTCAATGTATATATATACCTCGCCGGGAGGTGGTTGCTACTTCCATTTGAAGATCGCTGTTTATCGACGCTTTCTTGACATCATCTTGTCGACGCGCCTTCATCTTCACCGTCAAGGTTCAGATAAGAAGAGATATCATCTTCTTCTTCTCCGGTCGGCACATATTGAATATCGCCGTTTATGATGCCGAACATATGTGCTTCACCGTCCGGATCATAGTTGTCCATAATCGGGTCAGCTCTATCGTCCGACATTATGTCAGTCCTGAAAACATGTAGTAAAAACAAATTAATTAAGTGAAGAAGGGGGGCGGTGGCGGTGGCGGTGGCGAAAGGGCGGTGGCAAAAGGAGGTGGCGAAAGTTCTGTTGTTTTTTGTTTTTGGGGTTTAGGGTTTTAAGTTGTTTACCGTTTTTGTTAAACTAAAACTAGTTAAAATTAAAAAGAACAAAAAAAAGAAAAAATTCCTTTTCCTTTTCTTTTTCTTCTTCTTCCTTTTCCTTTTCTTTTCTTTCTTCTTCTTCCTTTTCCTTTCTTCTTCTTTCTTCTTCTTCTTCTTCTTCCTTTTCCTTTTGTTTTTCTTTGACCGGTTTTCTGTTGTTTTTGTTTTTGGGGTTTAGGGTTTTAAGTTATTTACCGTTCTTGTTAAACTAAAACTAGTTAAAATAAAAGAACAAAAAAAGAAAAAAAGAAAAATTCCTTTTCCTTTTCCTTTTCTTCTTCTTCCTTTTCCTTTTCTTTTCTTTCTTCTTCTTCCTTTTCCTTTCTTCTTCTTTCTTCTTCTTTCTTCTTCTTCCTTTTCCTTTTCTTTTCTTTCTTCTTCTTCCTTTTCCTTTCTTCTTCTTTCTTCTTCTTTCTTCTTCTTCCTTTTCCTTTTCTTTTCTTTCTTCTTCTTCCTTTTCCTTTCTTCTTCTTTCTTCTTCTTCCTTTTCCTTTTCTTTTCTTTCTTCTTCTTCCTTTTCCTTTTCTTTTCTTTCTTCTTCTTCCTTTTCCTTTCTTTCTTCTTTCTTCTTCTTTCTTCTTCTTCATTTTCCTTTTGTTTTTCTTTGGCGGTTCTTTGTTTTTGTTTTTCCTTTTTTTTTTTGTTTTTTTTCTGCTTGTGGGCAAGGGCGCAGGGCGGCGGTGTTGGGCGGCATGCGGCGGCGGCGGCAAGGCGGCAAGGGCGTAGGGCGGCGGGTGGCGGGGCGGGCGGCGGGTGCGGGGCAAGGGCAGGGGCAGGGGGCGGCAAGACATCGGGACGGGCGGCGGCGCCATCGGGACGGAGCGGCGGCGTGAGGCTTCAGCGTCAAGGTCGGTCGGCGTCTTGGCAGCGCTTCAAGCGCCGATCGGCGCCGGGCAGCGCTTGGCGTCAGAGAGGCGAATGGGGCAAACTGCTAAGTGCAGATGTTATAGACGAACCTTTAGTCGCGGTGGGGAGGCGGATCATGACTAAAGGTACCTTTAGTCGCGGTCCGCCTCCCCCCGCGACTAAAGTGTTTTGCCACCGCCTGCCTCACAGAAGAACCTTTAGTCATGGCTGGGGGGCGGGCCGCGACTAAAGGGTACCTTTAGTCGCTGCCCGCCTCCCTCACCCGCGACTAAAGGGTCTGGCTGAAACTGGCGCGGTGCGGTGGGATGTTTAGTCCCACTCGCTAGCCGAGAGGCATCGACAGTGGTTTATAAGCGGCTGCGCCACCACTTCGAGCTCCTCTCAAATGCAGCTTACGGGCCTATTCATTTACTACTCAGGCTCAGGCCTATTGGGCCTTCATGGGCTGAATCTGCCCATTAATGGGTTTCTAGTCGATTCAGCCGTGGTGGCCCGATGGGTGGCATATTTTTATTTTTGCCTGTTTTTGTTTTCATTTTTGCTTTATTTATTTTGTTTTGTTTCTACTTACAACAAAAAACTTATTTATTTTATTTTATTTTGTTTCTAGTTACTTATTTATTTTACTTTATGATAATTATTTTTGCAATTAAAGTTTCCAATTACTTATTTATTTATGTTATTAAAATCTTAAAAATACAATTATATATCAAAAAATCAGAAAATAAAACTAATTCATTTTAAATTCTTGTTTTTCTTCTGTTTTTTCTTCCTTTTTCTTCTTTTTTTTTCTTCTGTTTGTTTCTTCCTTTTCTTGTTTTTCTTCTTTTTTTCTTCCTTTCTTCCTTTTTCCTTTTTTCTTCTGTTTTTCTTCTGTTTGTTTTTTCTTATGTTTTTCTTCTGTTTGTTTTTTTCTTCTGTTTTTCTTTTTTCTTCTGTTTGTTTTTTTCTTCTGTTTTTCCTTTTTCTTCTGTTTTTTCTTCTGTTTTTTTCTTTTCCTTCTTTCTTCTTCTTCCTTTTTCCTTTTAAAATCAGAAAATAAAACTAATTCATTTTAAAATCTTAAAAATACAATTATATATCGAAAAATCAGAAAATAAAACTAATCCCTTGAAGGTTTGACAAAAGGTTTGATACATCATTCAGTTCATCGACCAAATACAAAGTTTGGTACAATAAATTATTACACATCAATTCTTCCCTTGTGTCCCTGCTTGCTTACGATTGTGCGTATCCATGGAGCATCCTCATCATTTAACTTAATGCTTGGGTCGGTGTTCACTTTGAAGGGCGGAATTTCAGCAAACATATTATAATCTTGACATGTCTGTCTTGTCCTCCACTCCCACGATGTTTCTTTTCCCCGAAAGAACAATGTGGCGCTTTGAATCATCGCATGATGTCTTGATCGTTTTCTTATCTTTCCGTTTCCTCGGTTTGCTACTCATGTCCTTCACATAGAAAACCTGAGCGACATCTTTCGCTAGGACGAATGGTTCGTCAAGGTAACCAAGATTGTTGAAATCCACCATTGTCATTCCGTATTGCTGGTCCACCTTTACCCCACCTCCTGTTAGCTTGAACCATTTGCACCGAACAAAGGGACCTTAAAGGAGGGTCCATAGTCAAGTTCCCATATCTCCTCTATGTAACCATAATATGTGACCTTTTGCCCATTCTCGGTTCTTTGCATCAAAGCGACACCACTGTTTTGGTTGGTGCTCTTTTTATCTTGGGCGATCGTGTAAAATGTATTCCCATTTATCTCGTACCCTTGGAAAGTCGTTATAGTCGAAGATGGTGTCTTGGCCAACATGTACAGCTGATCTACAACATCATTGTCATTCATTAAATGTTTTCTCAACCAACTGCCGAAAGTCTCCATGTGGGCCTTCCTAATCCAGGATTCAGCTTCCCGGGTTGTCCGAGCGTAAAATATTCTTGTGTTTCTCAAAGCACGGAGCCACCAAGCTGGAATTGGTCAAGACAAGGTGGTGTGCTTCAATCGAAATGGCCGTCCATACATATCGTTGATTTCCTTCCGATCGTGCCTTTTCCACTTAGTCTCCCCTCGTGCCGCGATCGAGGAAGACCAATCGGCTTAAGGTCAGAACAAAGTCAACACAAAACTCAATTACCTCCTCATTTCCATAGCCCTTGGCGATGCTTCCTTCGGCCTAGCACGGTTACTGAACATATTTCTTTAATACTCCCATGAACCTCTCGAAGGGAACATATTGTGTAGAAATACAGACCGAGAACGGAAATCTCTTCGACTAGGTGAACCAGGAGGTGCGTCATAATATTGAAGAAGGATGGCGGAACACCAACTCGAAATCGACAAGACATTGGATCACATCGCTCAGAACCGTGGTAGAACTTCGGATTGATTACCTTCGAGAGATTGCATTGAGGAATGCACATAGCTTCACAATGGCTAATCGAACATTTTCCGCAGAGCCCCTCAAAGCAATCGGAAGCAATTGCGTCATAATCACGTGGCGGTCGTGAGACTTCAGGTTTTGGAACTTTTCTCCGCCATGTTTATTATTCCCTTTATATTGGGCGAGAATCCAGACGGGACCTTCATACTGCTCGGGCATTCAAAAAGATGACCTTCTCTTCTTTGGTCGAGCGTAGGCGGCACGACCTTGAAACCATTCCGGATGCGGTCATCGTGGTCTTTCAAACGTTGCTGGTCCTGCCGTGCTTCCTTTGTATCATTTGTCTTCCCATACACGCCCAAGAAGCTTAGGAGGTTCACGCAAATATTCTTCGAACGTGCATCACGTCGATTGCAGAGCGGACTTCTAGGATTTTCCAATATTCTAGCTCCCGAATATAGATTTCTTCTTCCACATGGCTGCGTGCCGTCGGCTCCTTCGAACTGATTGTCCGCCAGACCCTTTCCAAAGATGACTTTCAAATCCTTGACCATATCAAATACCTCAAGACCAAGCAGGTTCCGCAGCTTCGCCGGTGATCTGCCTTGCCGTTGTAATGCTTGCCTTTCTTTCTTCGGATGAGTTTTCGGAAGAAATCGACGATGCCCAAGGTACACGTTCTTCTTACAATTTGGCAAATGTACACTTTCGGTCTCATGTAAGCAAAGCGTGCATGCATTGTATCCCTTATTTGACAGTCCCGAAAGGTTACTAAGAGCAGGCCAATCGTTGATGGTTACGAAAAGCAACGCTCGTGGGTCAAATTCCTCTTGTTTGTGCTCATCCCACACACGGACACCACCCCACAGCTGTAAAAGTTCATCAACTAATGGCCTTAGGTACACATCGATGTCGTTGCGGGTTGCTTCGACCTTGGATGAGCACCGCATCATAATGAACTTCCGCTTCATGCACAACCAAGGAGGAAGGTTGTAGATGCATAGAGTCACGGGCCAGTGCTATGGCTGGAGCTCGCTCGCCAAAAGGATTCATGCCATCCGTGCTTAGAGCAAATCTTATGTTCCTTGCGTCATTGCAAAATCTGTGAACCATCTCGTCGATCTTTCTCCATTATGTTCCATCTGCGGTGTGTCTCAACTCCCGTCCGACTTACGTTTCTCTTTGTGCCATCGCAACAACTTGGCATGCTTTTTGTTCATGAACAGACGTTTCAACCGTGGTATTATAGGAGCATACCACATCACCTTGGCGGAACCCTCTTCACGGGTTTCGCCCTCAACATCGCCACCGGGGTCATCGACTCGATCTTATAACGCAATGCAAGGCATACCGGCATTCATTCAAATTCTCGTATTCATCATGGTAGAGGATGCGATCGTTGATGCATGCATGTATCTTGTAACCTCTAAACCTAGAGGGCGATAACCTTCTTTGCTTCAGACGCGTCTTGGCGGGCAACTCGTTATCCTTTGAAACATATTCTTCAACATTTTCAGCAAGTTTTCAAATGCCGAGTCAGCTACACCTGCCTCGCCTTCCATTTCAGCAAATCCAGCAGCAGCCCAGCTTTTTCGAGACCATCATCGCATCCGGGTACAGCGCCTTTCGTGATCCTCTAACATGCGATCCAAATTCTCCTCTCCTTTTCGGTTTAGCGGCGTCTCCGTGCATCAAGCAATGGTCCCACCAAGATCATCAACGGGATCATCACGTGCCTCTTCTTCACCTTCCCTTCACCTTCAAATCCTCCATGAAAGTATCACCAAATGAGCAAGATAGCTTTCATCGATGAAATCATCCCTTCTTCATCTTCTTCCATTATAACCCTCTTTCTCCATGCTTGGTCCAACAATTATAGCTTGGCATGAAACCCTTCAAGCGAGATGCATGTGAACAACTCTTGAGGAAGAGTAACCTTCTCATTCTTACAGATAACACATGGACAGATAACAAAACCCCCGCTTGTTCGCATTAGCCACTACGAGGAAATCTTTCAAACCCGTAGTGAACTCACGGAGAGTCGGTTACCGTACATCCATTGCCGATTCATCTGCATTATTATAATATAAAATATATAATTAACCATCATGCATTTGTTATGAACTACACACACATGCATATTGACACATCAAAGGTTCATCAAGTTGCTAACCGCGATCGAAGAGTGTGGCTCCAACACTTCATGTCATGTTTGTTTCATGCTCTTGGGGCATTTCATCAAACACCTTATGTGCATAAGAGGAACCAAAAGCAAACCTACACCCACTTGTGAAGAGAATGGCTCCAAATGGCTAAGTGTTGGCTCTTTGGATGGGTATATATAGGGAGGGCTTTAGTCGCGGTTGGCCAACCATGACTAAAGGTGCCCGAAAACCTTTAGTCGCGGTTGGCTCAGCCACCATGATTAAAGCCCTCACGTGCACCACCGCCACCGAGCGCCCAGGCCCAGCCTTTGGTCGCGGTTCACCTCCGTAATCATGATTAAAGGTCCCATTAATCGCGGTTCCTACAACCGCGACTTATGGGCTGGACGGAAAGCCTGTTTTTCCACTAGTGCTCCCTGTGCCGTGGCCGCGAGGGCACTGCCCCCTACCAGCTCGACGAGGGGCCGCGGCCGTCGGTGACCCGACCGACGGCCCGGATCGATCGGCCGTCCAACAAGACCCGTGTCTGGAGAAGATACTCATTGGCACTCCTCATACTGCGTATGTAGTTCATGCAGCCTCATTGTTTGTTGCTACTCGTCTTAATGACACGGGCCAATCTTTTGGCTAGTGAAGAGAAATCGTCGACGACCGACCGATCAGGGACGGAGCCAGGATTTGGACATAGATCGGGTCAATGCGATCGAGGAGGCCCCGTTTGGCGTTTGGAACGCGGGAACTTTCCACGACCACTATGCCAACTTAAGCTGGAGTATGGATCTGAACTACTCCTTAGGAAGATATGGACGCATATGCCCAGTTGCAAGTTGCAAGGGAGGGTCAACCTCTCACATCAATGCATGCAGACCTTGGCAATGCAAGACATTGTGCCATGCCATGGATCAAGTTGAAGACCTGCAGTGGAGTTGACCATATGTGTCCATATTTGATCCTATTGAAGAAGCAGCTGGCTGCACGCTGCATGCACTTACACTTGGACTACAACTGCAGCAACAGCATGGGCATCTTGCTTGGCCTCGGTGGACTGGAGCAGAGCAGAGGAGAGGAGAGGAGAGTGAGTGAGGTCCAGCTCTGCTTGGCCATCATCTTCATCTTCCTCTCTGCATGCCCATCCCTCTTGGTTGCTTTGCTTCTCATGAAAACTGGCACCAAGATTAGGAACTGCAGCCCTGGCCACCACAGGAGGATTGAGTGATCAAGTGCCATATTTTGGTCATGCCATGTGCTCCACTGCGAAGACACAACAGCAAGTGCTGCTGCCACATGTTGTCCTTTTTTGGCAGGACAACAGCATTACAAGAAACATGGTTAAGATTGTCACAAGAATGAAGGAAACATTACCATTTACTTATACAAGGCCACTATGGAATATACACTTTGCATCTATACAAGGCCACCAACAGTAATCGAGGCAAAAATTATAATGACACTCAGTACTTCTTCCGTTCTGTGTTTCTTGCATGCAAGTTGGGTCGTAGAACATGCATTAATTTTTTACCTTGGTACCTGTAATTTGAGCTTGTGGCCTTGTATACAAGAATGTAGGGAGTACCATTCATTGATGGGCACTCTCTGGTTACAGGCCTAATCAGCTTGTAACAAGGAAAGGTTTGGGCCTTGTATTTGGTATCTGAATGGATGAGTCCCATGGTACAGAGCAGTTGAGTGCTACAGGCTTGTCTAAAAAAAAGAAGTTGAGTGCTACAGGCTGTGATGTCCATACACATGACGCCCATTTGTTACAGGCTGCTCAATCCATCAATTTTGTGGAATCAACTGAACTGCCTTCGCAAACAGAAAGCATCAGAAACATACAGAGAAACAAAGACATTACTAAAAAAAAGTCCACAAATTTGAAGCCGCACTGGCCTAAACCACGCCGAGCTAAAAGAGGGGGCATGTAACACGATCACGCCTGCAAACCCGAAAAACCTATACAGCACTCATCCAGGTCCAGTATCCTACCTAGCCCTAGCAACTGAAGAAAAATTAAGCCCTTCTTTTAACACTGAGCAACCGAGGACTAAGACTGAGGGGAAAGAAAAACGAATCAACGTAACATTCTGCAAAGACCCTAGCACGTGCGACGAAATCTTTTCCTGTGAATCCCTTGACAACACCAATTTGCTAGCCACCTTAGCCCTAGCAAATTACGCCTTGTAGCGAGCTTGTGGAGTAGATCCTACAATATGTTGGGCACCTGCGCCGAGAGCCTTTCCTGCAGCTCTCTCATCTTCGAGCAGAGCTCCACCTTCTGCTCCTTGTAGCTCTGTAGCAGGAAGTCCTTCCCTTCTATCACCTCCTTCAGCTCGCCGACCTCTCTCTTGAGCATCTCCACCCTCTCTGCCTCGCCGTTCCTCTTCTCAACACCGATACAGTGCAGCTCAGGGTCATCGATGCTGCTATCAGCGTAGCCATTAGCATGCCCACTGGCGGCATCTGGTTGCCAGTTTCCAGCTTGCAGCGGCTTGTCGCGGGAGAGTGCTTCTGCCACACAATGATCTGCGATGATCTTCCTTAGCTGCTGGATCTCCCTCTCGGATTCGAACAGATCTCGGTTCGCACCATCCAGCTGGGACTGCAAATTGGCGGTCTGCGTCTCCTCGATGCTGAGAGAGTTCTTAAGATCAGCTATCTGTGCTTGCATCTCCATGATCATCTCATCACGTCTCCTGAGGTGCTGTCTCAACTTCTGTATGACCTCTCTCTTGATATAAATGTCAGATCCTGATTCTGAAACACAGGGAGAGCCAGAACTGTTTGAGTACTGCAATGGTCTGCGATGATCTTCAAGCCGGTCAGGCGATGACGTCCACATGATGCCACTATTCTCTTTGCTTGATTCTGGCCCTGGTATCTTTGCAAGAGGAAGGGATGGTTCATCAGGTTTTGATAAAGAACTTGCAGGTCCTTGCTTGATTTCCACTCCGCCATCTGCAATTCCCGCACATAACAACCAACGGTAAACATTGTTTCTGCCTTTTTGCAACAACTGATAAGTCATCAATAAAAATAGCAAGACAGCGCCCAGCATTAGCCCAGTCAAGGGTGTAACAGTGCAATTTAACAATGCGAAATTCGCTATATAGCCACTGTGTCAGTATACTGCCAGTGTGTGGCTTAATTTTTTGCTTCATGGCTAGTACTCCTGGACTATGTTCAAGGTATTGCAGATTACATAACTGTAATCTCATAATCCAACGAGGCAATGATAGTTAATGACATCAACTGTGTTACTATATTTACAATGCCAGCTGAAAAAACTCAACACTGCAGACTGCAAAGTTTGCTGCAACCTCATGAATACTCGGCAACAGAGCATAAATTAAGCTGTAGTACAAGTTACCTGAGACACAGCAGTAGCAATTGGTTTCATCATCAAAACGGTACAGATTCGAGTGCAGTTCACAAGATCCATGCCTTCTTTTGGCTGCAAATTCAGATAGTCAGCACTCAGCAGACAGCACATATGACTGCAGTTAGAACTACAGGTGCAAATGAGAGCATCAGACCTCTGGAGGTACTATTTTGCTTCTTCGTATCAAACATTTGCTTCAGCTTGCACCCAAATCTGACTGAAAGAGTGCTCAGAAGAACTCCTCCTGCGACAAGAACCCAGCTCGGCCCTTCTCCCTGGGCATGGCTAACTCTCCCCGCCTTCTGCACGCTCCCGTTAGTCCTGGAGGACCTCATCCTAAGAACAACTTGACCTAGACAGACATGTACGCATCACAACCTGTCAAGCATTATGATGGTTCCCATGCAGTACAGGAAACAAATAGAAGTACATTTCGCCGATATAAATATGGAAAATGAAGTGGAAAGGCCACTATCCGATCCTAGTCTCGCCCATACAAATATGGATCAGAGGGGTAAAACAAGACTATGCTGCTGCTGCTTCAGCAGCAACAGCAATATGCAAATATGGATCACAGGGGTAAAACAAGGTTATGCTCTGCAGCAGCAATTTTTGTTGCAATGACCTGAATTACATCACCTAAGTGAGTGAACTGGGCTGAAAACACGGGCATCTCGCCTTACATTCAAGTCTGAGGGTGGCGTGTACATGAATGAAATGGAGGACCACACCACACATGTACAAATGCATCCTAGGTCTCTTTTTTGAGTGCATCCTAGATCTCTGACCAAGAGGGATTGCATCTAAGCAAGAGGAGTTGCGTCTCCTCGAGTCTGGCGGCTCGGGATCTCACTGCCACAGCAATAATCCATCCATGGAGGGGGAGCTAGCTCGAGAAACGACGGCGGCGGCCAGCTAGCTCTAAGGACAATCACAGCCACCCCCGCGGTTCATAGAATCCTAACGGCGTCGACTCCTGCTCCTCTCGGCGGCGCTAATGGCGCGCCCGCGCCTCAGTCGGCCGTTTCCAGCCAGACGGGACCTGGCGCTACTGGATCTGGGGAGGTCACGGGGCGAGGAGGGGTCTCACCACTCACCAGACGGTCGTCCTATCGGTCGGCAGCTGCTCCGGCAGCTCCCGTGTGCCTGCTCGGTGCACGGACGCCGTGGACCTGCCCCGCCGATCGCCCGCCCGCCGCCGCCGACGCCGCCACCTGGCGAGAGTTGGGGGAGTGAGGGCTCTGAGCGGAGGGAGAGACGAACTGCGGGGGCTGCTTGGGATTTCGGCCTGCGCTATGTTGGGCCTGGGCCGGGCTGAGGAGAACCATCGAGCCCTTCGCTGAAAAGTAGGTACCGGCTAGCTTTTAGGCGATACTCAAAAAAAAAAAAGGC
Source organism: Aegilops longissima (assembly GCA_021605205.1). Lineage (NCBI taxonomy): Eukaryota > Viridiplantae > Streptophyta > Magnoliopsida > Poales > Poaceae > Aegilops > Aegilops longissima. The sequence continues at coordinate 655,678,115 of CM038676.1, forward strand.
TAGCTTTTAGGCACCCCTCAAAAAAAAAGGCTGGCTTTTAGGCCAGAGAAAGATACTCCCTCCGTCCGAAAATACTTGTCTTCAAAATGGATAAAAAGGGATGTATCTAGAACTAAAATACATCTAGATACATCCCCTTTCATTCATTTTGATGACAAGTATTTCCGGACGGAGGGAGTACTAGTCTCACTAAAAAAGTAGTGGTGCCTCACTAAAAAAATTAAAAGATCCTAAAAAATTAATGCCCTAAAAAACTATACTAACAAAATTAAAAGTCATTAACCAAAAAAATGCAGTTCTCTCAAAAAATAGAAGGCAAAAAAAATCAATTCACTTGATAACAGAAGACAAAGAATAGAATCATCAATCCCGCAAAAAAATAAAAATAAGAATCATCAAAGAGTAGGCGAAAAGCACCTTCCAAGAATGGATAATGGTTAATGATTTGTTAATATAATACCTGTCTCTCTTTGTAGAGAACTTGTAAGAGAATCTTATATTGTACTAACTCCGTCCCAAAATAAGTGTCTCAAGTTTGTATTAACTTTAGTACAAAGTTGTACTAAGCTTGAGAGACTTATTTTGGGATGGAGGGAGTAGTACATTTGTACGACTGTACATGCGAGGCTATATATTGTCAATGCATGAAAATGCATGGTGATTTTTGTCTGCTCAGCTCAAATCATGGCAAAGAGAACACACAAGTTCACAGTCTGTTACACATCATCACTTGACTGATCATCCACACAGAGGGGCAAAAAAAATAATGTAACCAGCCTACACAACACAAGAGCTCACAGCCTGTTACAGACACCATCACCTTTTTTTTTTTTTTTTGCGGGTGAACAGACACCATCACTTGACTGGTCATCATCCACAGAGGCCAACTGAAGCAAGACATCATCAGCATCAATGTAAGAAGTCCATGCATGGATAAATGCTACCCTGCAGCCTGTGCAGGTTCTTCAGGTGTCGCCGCAGGGGAGCCCATCCTTGCAAGGCGAGTGAAGCTCCTTCATCCGGACTGGGGGAACCCCGGGCTCCGTCGCCAAGTCCACCTCGGCTCGCCTCTCCACCGCCCTTCTCCTCGCGACCGCCGGCTTACGCAGCTCTCCTCCACCTCTTGTCCGTGAGCTTATCACGATCTCGAGCTCCTTCTTGCGGCCGTGCCACTTCGATCATGAAAAGAGAATAAGAGTTTGGAATTGGTGTCAGGAAAAGATGAAGATAAAAAAAAACTGTGTAGCGTGCAGCAGCATGCTTCAATGGGTGCAAGGTGTAAGACCAAATGGTGAATGGATCTACATTTTTGGGGCATTCTAACAAAACAAAAATGATTTAAATAATTATGACAGTGGCTGATGGACCTTTTTTCTGACAAAGGAATTCAGATTATGTCACCAACCATCTCTGTAAGGCGGGAGTACTGCAAGCAAAAAGTAACAAGCCTAAAGGCTTTAGGATCAATCAGAAATTTATTAGGATGTAAATGTCTATATAGGCTTGGTCACAATAGTATTAGGACGTAAATGTCTGTATTTATGACATTCTCATAAAACAGAACCCATCTAAATAGTTAGGACAATTATGAACCTGTTTCAGATCAAAACAAAATAGCTTCAGATTATGTAACTAGCCATCACTGTAAACGGAGGGTCAGAAAAGTATTAGGACATAAATGTCAGAAACGTATTAGGACGCAATGCAGACAAATATGATTATTCCGACAAATATAGGAAATGTCCATTACCTTGGTTAGCCTCTCCTTAAGCTTTGGTCTTGTGGATGCCAGCACCCGTCTCGGCTGAGCATCTGACTTTTGCAGCACCAGCTTCTCAGGTTTCGCCTTCTTTGTTCTTTTAGTCAGTAGCTCCATTTTCTCTGCTGCTTGAAGCTTCTTGGCAACGATTTTTGTCACCACCCTTTTAAGCTTCTTGGTTACCCGTTCTTTCTCTTTGTTCCATAGGAACACAGACATCATCTCAGACTGTATCTTGTCATAGCTGTCCCAGTCCAGCTTATCTTGCCCGTGGTCACCTTCTTTCGCTGCCTCAGCGATACTATCTGACCATATGCGAAGGATCATCTGTCTTGACCTGACAGAAATCATTCTCCTCTCCCATACCTTTCTCAGCGCGGCGCTTATTTTGTCTTTGCTCGATTGTCTGAAATACGACCAAACAGAATTTCAGAGCTACATACCAGCAATTTATGGATACACCTTAAAATAACAGAAACATGTATTTACGATTTACCTATGCAACTGACGGTGTCCTAGCATTTTCTTCTTAACCTGGGATAACAAAAGGAAAAAAGGAGAGCAACTGGCTTGAATTTTCACAGAGACTTCACAGACCATAACAAGAGCAGTTTATTCTTTGCCAGATGCCAAAGCGGGTTTCTTACATGACATCACCTTGGGATCTCTCAGAGCCTCAATAGTTCCCTGCTTGATGCGCTGCCTGTGCTCTAAAACACAAGAGAGAATGTATTACTCCTCCACACTGTACTGTCATGGCATATACTGCTTGTGTACCACATTGTCATGCACAACTGAATCGCCGAGGTAAAAAATCTTGGCAAGAGCGTGGCCGACATACCTTGGGTTAATTTCCTTCCTTTGGTCCACGGAGCCTTCCCCTTGTTTGCAGCACTAATCTTTCGTCTTCTTTCGATTTCCTTCTCTGACAAACCACCGGGGTAGGCACTGCCTAATTCCAGATTTGATGGTGGACAATCGTCTTGCACTTGCCCCATCATATCGCCCTGCTTGGCTGAAAATACAGAAGAACAAATATGGGCCCATCGTTTATCCATGTCGTCGGACGGTCGTCCTGTGCAAGCCAGTGTTCTGAAGGATGGCCGGGGTGAAACAAGCCCTCGATGCTGTATTGACTGATCAAGGCGCCGAATTCCTTTCTGCTCCGACGACACGCGGCGCTTGCAGCACACAAGCTGGACTGTTCGGTACCCCGTAGCAGCAGCCCACTGCAAGGCCATCGAACGCATGGTCGCCCTGTAAGTGCCATTTGGTTCAGTAAGCATTCAGGCTATCTGTTCACTGAAAAAATTCAGTAGAAAACGACAGCCTCGCCGCCGAGTTACAGTAGGAGGCTGAGCCGATGGCAATGTATTCATTCACAAAATCACAAATGCGGTGAAGAAGGGGAACTAACTAGGCAGCACCTGTACGTATGATGCACAATTTGGTCCAGTGAGTTGTTCACTGAAGAAATTCAGCAGGACCCGACACGACGGCCGAGTTATAGTAGGAAGATGAACTGATGTCAAGGTATTCATTTACAAGGGGAAGTAATAGGCAGCAACAGAGTAAGGGGAACAGAGCCTGAGCATCCGAAGTGAGCAGTGTAGAGAAGAGAGAGAGAGAGAAACAAGGAGAAAGGGTAGGGGATGTTCGAAATATACCTGGCACAATGCGCGGCCGCAGCCATGGATTTCGTGGGGTGGGAGGGCCTAGGCCAGTAGGAGCAAACAGTGCAGCCTGAGCCGGAGGGGAGAGCAAGCCGGCGGCGGCAGCGGCCTGAGCCGGAGGGGAGTGGAGGAACTGGTCGGGCAGTGGATAGGAAGGAATAGGATACTCTTCGATGAGGCATCTTGGGCCTGTCGCCTGTGTGTGTATACGCATATGCGTCCATTCTGGGCTAGCAAACTGGGCCTGTAACCCATAGCCAGACGACTCCTCGATTTTTTTTTCTTGATCATCATATATGATGAGGAGTCTGTGTATATGCATATGCCTTCATTTGGATAGGATGCCCTTTGGTTTTTCGATAAAGGGAGTTTTTAGTAACTCAAAATGTAGCATCAGGTGGATACAGAACATGATGACCGACACCCAGAACAAACTAAGCGACGATATAAAAAAGCTTAAATATCGTCGCTAGTAGAACAAACTAAGACACGATAAAAGGCTTAAATGTCGTCACTAATAGAGTTATATAGGACCGACACTATGCCTATGTCGAATGAGGTGGCGAAACGATCCGGGGATTATGCTACCAACCATGTTGGGTAAAACCTCCTTGGCCACCCGCTCCAGCCACATACATACCGGCTTGAACTGTGGATGACATTACGTTCGGTATAGTGTAGACCACGTACGAAGCGAGTGTGTACAACAGAAAATAACCTGTAAAGGGGGAGGAATTTCCCCCCTAAAAAACCTAATAATTTCTACATAACCAAATCGCCCATAATACGGATGAATCGTACGTTGGTTTACTGTCTGATGTGGGGAGGTGCAACAATGAATCTTTTCAATACCTCAAGGACTGAATATGGGCGAAGGCGCAAGGGTGGATTGGTAAGTCTATGCCATCGTTGGGAAAATAAATTTTGATCAAGTCGGTAGTGCAAGAAATCCTCGCGTACTCCATGTTATGCTTTATAGTGCCAAGAGGTTTATGTAATCATATTAACACCATGCTTAAGAAATTTTATTGGGGATTTAAGGATGGCATGCGGAAAACTGTATGGGTCTCATGGGAGGATGTGACAATGCCAACGTATATAGGCGGTTGAGGTTTTTGTAACACCGAGCTCTTTAGCTTGGCCATGTTGGCGAAACATGGATGGAAAATTCTACAAGAGCCCAAGTCACATGGTGCGAAGATATTGAAAGTTTTTTGTTACCCCTTTGCAAATATTCTTGATTTAGAGCTTGGCAACCACCATCGGCAGGCGTGCTGCGCTATTCATGTAGGGATGTCAGTACTTAAACATGGTTTAATTAAGAGAATTAGTGATGGAGAGTCAGCAAATATCCAGAATCATAACTGGCTACCATGCGATAATATGATGTGGGCTTTATAACCGGTTTCTACTAATCACCAACAGTTGTTTCAGTGTTGATTGATGGTCCGTCAAGGCAATCGAATGGTGTTGTCATCAATGAACATATATGTCCTATGAATGCACAAACCATACTCAATATACCTATGAGGATGATTGCAACAGAAGAATGTTGGTATGAATAGTCAGGTAACTTCTCGATGAAGTCGGACAACAGCTATTTTGGATACAAAGCGTCGGACGGAAGATTGGTTAGAGAACCAGTCAAGTCATCTAGAGGTTCTCAAAATCAATGGATCAAGTTGTGGAGGGCCAACATTCCTGCTAAGACGCTAGCGTTTAGCAAAGAATTCTATCCCAACTGGAAGTCCAACCGTTGGCGAGCTCGTGGGGTCCACGGTGAGGTGATGGCTAGGGCTCGCCTGAGTTGCGTACTCGCTAGCAAACTTCGGGTGTGGTTGTCCAGCTCTATTCCGAGCACTCCTGGACAGGCAATTTGGTCAGGGTGTGTGGTCGATCATGACGAACACGAGGTTCACGTTGGCAAGGTCAAATTGATGCTTACCTTGCCTGAATCAATGGCATGATGATGACGCGACTTGGGTGTCGTCGTGGACATGTTCCGGGGCATCTCTGGATGCGCGCCTGGTATCCAGACAATGCGCTAATGAGAGGGGGGCCGAACGGTGGTGAGGTCGGGCTCGAGGTGGAGTAGCTCGCCGGAATTTCACCACCAGCTAAGATGAATCAATTCAATCAACTCCTAGTCACCAGAATTATTTTGAGCCACAATATCAATCAATTCCTAGTCGCCGGAATTATTTTGAGCCACGGTATCAATCAATTCAATCAACTCCTAGTCACCACTAGCTAAGATGAACCAATCACAGAAATTCTAAATAATTTTTAATTCACTCTAAATTAATAGTTCACATTATCTTTTTTGACAAATTTAGGATTTGGATTAATTTTTTAAGACATTTTTTAGGGTAATTGTTTTGAGAGATAAGGAAGAGCCAGTCTTGGGCTGGGCCTCGTTCCACCAAGGCCGGCCTAGTCGTTTGCTGTCGGGGATCCAAGCCCAGCCCAGCCCAAGACTCCTATATATGTGGGAGGGGGACTCCTAGCACAACCACAACATTGTCTTAGCCGTGTGCGGCGCCCCCCTCCACCGTTTACACCCTGGTCATATTTTCGTAGTGCTAAGGCGAAGCTTTGCGAAGATAGCATCACCATCACCGTCACCACACCGTCGTGCTACCGAAACTCATCCACTACCTCACCGTCTTGCTGGATCAAGAAGACGGAGGACGTCACCGAGCTGAACGTGTGCTGAACACGGAGGTTCCTACGTTCGGTACTTGATCGGTTGGAGCGCGAAGAAGTTCGACTACATCAACCGCGTTATTAAACACTTCCGCTTACGGTCTACGAGGGTACGTAGACATAATCTCCCCCTCTCGTTGCTATGCATCTCCATGGATGGATCTTTCGTGTGCGTAGAATTTTTTTGTTTTCCATGCAACGTTTCCCAACACAAACCATACTCAATATACCTCTAAGGATGATTGCAACATAACACTGTTGGGCCTGGAACTATGAACGGTCAGGTAACTTCTCGGTGAAGTCGGGAAGCAGCTACCTCTGAGGATGATTGCAACAGAAGAATGTTGGGCCTGAAACTATGAACAGTCAGGTAACTTCTCAGTGAAGTCGACCAACAACTACTTGTGGATACGAAGTGTTGGAGGGAAGATTGGTTAGAGAACCGGTCAAGTCATTCAGATACTAGAGGTTCTCAAAATTAATCAATGGATCAAGTTGTGGAGGGCCAACATTCCTGCTGAGATGAGAAGTTTTGTCTGGCGTTTAGCAAAGAATTCTATCCAACCTGGAGGGCTAACAGTTGGAGAGCTCGGGGAACCACGGCAGAGGTGATGGCTACGGCTCGCCCAAGTTGCGTGCTTGTCAGCAAGCTTCGGGTATGGTCACCCAACTCGATTCCAAGCACTCCTGGTCAGGCAATTTGGTCAGGGTGTGTAGTCGATCATGACGAACATGAGGGTCACAACAACAAGGCCAAAATGATGCTTATCTTGCCGGTATCAATGGTGTGATGACGTTGCAACTCGGGTGTCACAACAACAACAAGGAATGGAGGGAGTAGTTCACATTTAAGAAACTGTCGAAAACTTAGGATTTGGATTTATTTTTTGAGGAACTTTTGAGAGAGACAGGATGGTCTTCGACGGAAGAGCGAGTCTTGGGCCGGGCCTCATTCCACCAAGGCCGGCCTAGTAGTTTGCTGTCGGGGATCCAAGCCCAGCCCAGCCCAACAAACGAAGCAAGGCTCCTCCTTTGGTTTCGTTTGGCTTATAGCCGAGGCGGAGCCGCGGAGGAGGCGGTGCTCTGCTGCTTTGCCTCGCTTCGCTTCGCGGGAGGGAGGGAAAGTCGGCCAACCTTCCCGCTGCCGGCGTCGGCGTCGCCGTCGCCGTCGGTCGCGTCTCCGCCGCCCGCAGGTGAGCCGCCGGCCTCCTCTCGCCCCTCCCCTCCCCCTCCGCCTCCTCCGCCTAGGGTTTTGTGCTTCGCCAACCAGAGCTGACGAGCATTTCTTCCCCCCGTTCCGTTGTTCGTCGCAGCAGCAGGCACCGCCGCCCCCTCGCTCCTCCTCTCCGGCGAGCTCGGCGACTCCCTCGCCGCGGAATCAGACGCTCCTCCCGCCTCCGCACGTCCGCAGGTGCAGGTGAGAAGCGCGCGCCCCCTCCGCCCTCCCCCTCCCCGCCTCCCGTAGCAGCGCCATCCTCCCGTAGCAGCGTCATCAGTTAATCGGCGGAACGGGCGCCGCACGCTCCGCGGCGGACGTACGCATCTGGGGTCGGGATTTTGGCTGGGAAGGTTGTGCGGTGAACTGTTGTTGGCCGGGAATGTTTCTGCGAACTGCTCTTGGCCGACAGATCGTTTCTGCAAATTTTGGCCGGGATTCGGGATCGGGATTTTGGCCGGGATTCGCGTCCCGGGCAGGCTGTTCTTAGTTATTAGGTATCATATCACTTGAGTTCTTAAGTTATGTGCTGTGATTCGTGAATAATGCCAATGATGCTTGATAGTGTTTTCCGAGCAGATATTGGATGGATCAGCAGGGGAGCAGATATTGCAACTGATCTATTTACCGAGTGACATGCGATTTTACTCGACTTGCTTAGCCCAATTTGTGTGCACATTGCTGTAAGATGAGCTGTGCTGTGTGATGTTCCTTTACAATGATAGACTCTGTCTCTCCTGCATTCCGATGCATTTGTAGTTAAGTGACCTGCTGATGTTGGGATCGGTTCTTAGTTATTGGTATAATTCATGAATGCTTGCTAATGGTGCCACCAACTGTTTTGTTTGTTAGCGTATTCTGAGCAAAAAATCTTTAAGATTATCATAGTTTCCAAGAAATTGGTTGTTGAACCCATTATATATCTGTCAACCCTTGCTGAGTGCTAAGTACTAGGTGTTTTCTAGGATACAGATGCTTTCAAAAAGTTAATTAGTTTCAATTCTCCAGGCAAGCATTCATCTTCTTTTGATTGACATTCATCTTGCATTTTGTCGAATGCAGTATGCAACCTACGGTGTAAAATGCTGGCTTATTTCATATGCCAAGTGTGTAGGTGGATACATGTATTTTCTGCCTAGACAAGATTGAGCGCGTGTTCTCCCGAATTAGTTCTAGTTCATTGTTGAGTATTTATATTGCTTGCATTCTTACTAATTGTTGTGATTCATGAATGCTTGCCGATGGCACCATGGCTGTTTTGTTTATGACTTTATTCCAAGCAGATATTGCAAGTGATTGCTTGCGCTCTGGTGATCTTCTTACCGAGAGGCATGTTATTTCACTTGACTTGTTTTTAGTGCGTTGCTTAACCCAATTTGTGTGCACATTGCTGTAGGGTGAGCTGTGTTGTGTGATGTTCCTTTGTGATGATAGACTCTGTATTTCCTGCATTCGGTTGCATTTGTACCTGAGTCACCTGCTGATGTTGAGATTCATTTGCTAGTTTACTCACATTCTAAGTTACTGGTATGATTCATGAATGCTTGCTAAGGGTGCCACCTACTGTATTGTTTGTTAGGTATTCTGAGCAAAAAATCCTTCTGATTTTGTTAGTTTCTGAGCAAAATTGGTTGCTGAACCCATTATATGTCTATCAACCTTGGCTGAGTGTTAAGTACTGAGTGTTTTCTAGGATACAGATGCTTTTGATTGACATTCGTCTTGCATTGCATTGAATGCAGACTACAACCTATGGTGTAAAATGCTGTCCTATTTCATACGCCAACCGTGTAGGTGGATGCATGTATTTGTTGCCTAGACAAGATTGCGCGCGCTGTGTTCTCCCGGATTAGTTCTAGTTCATTGTTGAGTATAGTCTGTAAATTCTATGGGCATGACGCACTTGGATGCATAATTAATGAACTATTTCATTTTATTAAATTTCTTGGTTCGTGCTCTAAACCATATGTATTGCACCTGCTGATGTTGAGATCCATCTGCTATAATATATAGTTTACTTGGATTCTTAGTTATTTGTGTAATTCATGAATGATTGCTAATGGTGCCACCAACTCTTTTGTTTGTTACCGTATTCTCAACAAAAAAATCCTACCAACTGTTTTGTTTGTTAGCGCATTCTCAGAAAAAAATCCTTCTGATTTTCTTAGTTTCTGAGCAAAATTGGTTGCCGAACCCATTATATTTATCTCTCCCCTTGCTGAGTGTCAATATTCAGTTGCTTCCACAAAGTTAATTAGTCAAGTACTAGTTGGTTCATCTGCTATAATGTATAGTTTACTTGAGTTCTTAGTTGCTGGCGTGGTTCGTGAATGCTTGCTGGCTGTACATTTAACTCTGAACTCTGACGCTTGGAAACTTTGTTCTGTAATGCGGATTGAAAAATCTTTGATATCTGCGGCTATGCATATTGCTTTGGATTGCAGTAAGTTTGAGCATGTTGAGATCTCTGATATCTAGTTGGATGCATGAGTTTTTCCAATTGAATTGTACGTACTAGTTTAGATTTTTTTTTAGCACAATCCCGCTGTTGGTTTATCTGAACTGAATGCCTTCTTCAGAAATTGTCTAGCTGAACATAAGTTTTCTGAGCAAGTTTGATCGTGCATCCCACAACATGCATCCTGTCTCATACTGTGCATCTCATATTCTCATTGCAGCTACCACCTCATCATTGGCCGTGATGTCGCAATTGCAGAAGTGCTTGTGCGCCAACCGCAACTGCTTCCATGAGTACGTGCACAACCTCACACAGTTGGAATGCCATGAACATGATTCATCCAACCAGTTTGCTAATTTCTTTGTTATGTACAGAGATTGCGCTTGTTTCACAAGGGAAGGGGTCTGCTCCGAGTACTGCGAGTGCCGTGGCGACTGCAAGAACATCTGGAAACACGAGGAGGAAGTCACAAAGGAATTCGCTGAATACACCAAGAGGAAAGCTGATGAAGCTGCCGCCCAAGCTGCTGCTGCCCAAGCTGCCTTTGCCCAAGCTGCCGCTGCCCAAGCTGCTGCTGCCCAAGCTGCCGCTGCCCAAGCTGCTGCTGCCCAAGCTGCCGCTGCCCAAGCTGCTGCTGACCAAGCTGCCGCTGCCCAACCTGCTGCTGACCAAGCTGCCGCTGCCCAAGCTGCCGCTCAACCTCAACCTAAGCCATTGCCAGCACAAGAACCAGAGTCGAAGGGTGAAGCCAGGTATGCAGAGTTGAATGCAAAATCCTACTGTTGGTTTATATGAACTGAATGCATGAATTAGTCGGCTTGTGCATTGCAGGAATAACTCCCCATCGGCAGTCAAAATGAATTGGTGCAGCTGCAGGACGAGCGGATGTCGCATCCACCGCTGCCCTTGCTTCATGGTGCGTTCTATGCACGCATAGTCTTCTTATGCATTCTTGTTGCATTTATCGTTTTCACAAAAACTAGATATGCTTGTTCTTTTCTGATCCTAATTGAGACTAGCTGGTTTGTTCTAAAGCACAACGCCCAGTGCTCCTCAAAATGCAACTGCGTGGCCACGGTGTGTCTTAATCGCAGTGGGGCCAAAGGGGGTGAGTGCACCAAATTTCCTTTTTATGTGTGTTTGCTTTGCATGACTGTTCACGCTCGTGTAATTTCCGTTCCTCTACTGTGTACAAAGTTCTTGCTTCAGGTTCTGTAACGAGCACGGCGACTGCAGGAGCGGTGCTGGTAACTTCTTCTTCTTCTTCTTCTTCTTTAGAGGAGAGCACACTACATTCATGAATACCATTCTGCTCTGGCCTCTGCCAAGAACCTGAAAGAAATGTGTTGCACTTCTTCCAGGCCAATGAGGGTGGTAAGGGGTGCACGTGCGTGTTAAGCAAATGCAGAAACAACAAGTGTGGTTGCCTGAATGTATGCGCTCTACATGCACGGTCCTTCCTTGTTCTGCATTCTTGTCTCTCCAGAAACTAGACATGCTGCTGTTGCTTGACCGAAATTCTTCTTCTCCTGAAGCGCGGGGCCAGGTGCACCTTAAAATGCAGTTGCCAAGGGTGCTTAAATGGAAAAGGGACCGGAGGGGGTGAGCAACCACATTCTCCTCTCTTTATGTGTGACTCCTTGTTTGCATGATGGATCACGCTCGTGCATTTCTCTCTGCTGTTCTGCATGTACAAAGCAGCTGATAAATCCAATGCTGGAGCAGGAGGTACGGGTGGCACAAGTGACACCAGAGGCTCAGGTCCCAACAAGCAAATAAGAATCGGGGTAAGTTTGTTTGCTTCCACTTGCGCAGTTTGTTGAGAGGAATCATAGGTTAATTATGTGTATGTCTGCCCCAATCTGTTGAGGGATAAGCAACTAACCCTGGTGATATGCCCCTTTTGTGCAGTGATGACAGTAGGCTTGAGACATACCAGAGCATGATGCAACAAGTCACCTTACTTACTTACCATCTCCTTGTAATGATTACTCGAAGCAAGCACGTCGAGAACTCCATGATCTGCGATGTCGTTAGCCTCAGCCTCAGCCTCAGGGGGCTCTTGATCAGATATACTGATGGATACTTGATACTCCCTCTGTAACATTTTATAAGACGTTTTGAGTCAGTCCATGGCAGTGTCAAAAAACGTCTTATATCATGTCACCGAGGGAGTACATATATACTCCTGTAAGAATAGTTGCCCTCATCGATCGGTTGCCGTCCATACTCGTTCTTATGCATACAATACATACTTGCTGCAAATGATTTCTCTCTTATAAACTTTAGGGTTAATTCTGGTGGTGTTTGAAAATTGAAACCCAAACTAGTGCTAGTATGCATGGACAAAGAGGCCCTGGTGGCATTATTTCTGCATTGCGTTACATACTCTGATGATATGCATGCTCTCATCAACTTGTGAATTCCTTCACTAATGGCTCTGCTTGAAAATTGCCTGCAAGCTCTGTTGAAATATGAGATTTCAGATATGACAATTTCAGATTTAATCTCCAAGGGCCCATGTAGGGCCCATGTAGGTGGCATGATAAGGTGGTGGGAAGTTTAGTCCCACCCCGGAAGTGGAAGGAGAGTTGGAGTGGTTTGTAAGGGATTCTCTCCCTCATGCTATTGGAGCTTGAGAAGAGATGAGGCCCTCGCGCACTCCTCCTCGTCGCGCCGCGCCGCGGTTTGTGGGATTGAGCCGAGCCGAGCTCACTCCTATGCGCTTCTTTTTGCCGGTCAGGAACGGAGAGTCTTTGACAGGTAGGGCCACGATCTGAGACGTCGGATCGTGGGCTACCGACTTGGACGTGGGTTCAGGCCACGTCTCTCCACGCGCGGCCGCACATATATATGTGGGGCGCTGCCAACCCTAGCCGCCACGAAACAGAACGCATCTCCGCATCCACGCCTGCGTTGTTCCTCTGCTGCTGCCGTCGGCGACTCCGTCTCGTTCACCGCGTACACGGTTGACGGGAGAGCAAGCCTCCGAAACCCCGCCTCTCCGGATCATGTACGGGAGAGGGGCGATTAGGTTTTTGGGTAGCGACTACGCGACTGCTCGCTTCTGTTCATCTACGTCCGCATCACCTTCGTCATCACCATGTCAACCGACGCCGACCGTGCCACCGCTGAGAAGGCCGAGCCGACAAGAAGGCCGCCGAGGATGCCGCGGCTGCTGCCACCGCCGCGTGGCCGATTGGAGGGTATACATCGTTTATCCCTCTCATGTTTCTTTCTGTTGTAGCAGTACTATCGATATGCGTAGATGTTTCTACTATATGCATAGTACATGCTCTGTTAGATCGTAATCAATGTGTTATCAATGCTGTCCATGTCATGCTCATGATTTATTCATGGATTAATTTGTCCATGTCATGCTCATGATTTATTCATGCTCATGTTTTGCTGCTGCACTGAAACCGTCACCGTTTACGGGGACGTACTTTAAGCGTTGGCAGACTAAAACCACCTTATGGCTCATGGCCATGAGCGTGTTCAGGTCGCGGTGTGACTCCCACAGAATGATCGCTCTGAACAGGAGAAGGCGTTCAAGGAGGCCACCGTCGTGTTCCTCGGGCAGTTCGGCGTGATTGGAGATAAGCTGGTTGGCGCATATTTGCATGTGCGGTCTGCCAAGGACTTGTGGGGGCGCTCGAATCTAAGTTCGGGGCTGCCGGCGCAGGAGCGAGATGTATATTATAGAGCAGTTCCACGATTACAAGATGGGTGAAAACCGTCTGTATTAGAGCAGGCTCATGAGATAATATGCATTGTTAAGGAGCTTGAGCTTCTTAAGTGCGAAGTTACGGGCAAGTTTGTTGTCGGCTGCATAATCGCTAAGCTTCCCAATTCTGGAGGAACTTTGCCACCACTCAAACATCGAGGCGTGAATTCTCTGTGGAGGATGTCATTGGCCATCCGAGTGTTGAGCAGAATTCAAGGGCAAAGGACTCGCACGGAAAAAGGTCAAGGAACTTCATGGCCAATATGGTGCATCGGAAGAACTCCAATTCCCACAAGCCCAAGGGAAAGAACGGTGTCCAACAGTGCCGACTTTAAGAAGAAGGGTAAGAAGACCTTCAAGAAGAACAAGAAGGATGAGGGCTGCTTTACTTGTGGTTCGCTTGAACATTGGGCCAACAAGTGCCCAAATAAGTATAAGAAGCAAGGGCAGGACTCCAAGTCTGTCAATATGATTGTGAGCAACAATGAGAGTGGTGCATCCGGTGCGGTAATTTATTTGCTGTATTTTCAGTTTTGCCGTCCACCGATTGGTGGGTCGACACAGTGCGGTGTTCATGTGTGTGCCGACATTTCATTGTTTTCTTCTTACCGGCCACAGTCACGGGTCCGTCTTGATGGGGAATGGCGCGAGTGCTTCATTCTTGGTGTTGGCACGGTCGATCTGAAGTTTACTTCGGGAAGGATCGTGCAGCTGAAGAACGTGCAGCATGTCCCCGCCATCAAGAAAAACCTCGTTAGTGGCTCCCTTCTATGTAGAGAAGGGTTTAAGTTGGTATTTGAGTCTAATAAATTAGTTGTTACGAAATATGGACTATTTGTTGGAAAGGGTTATGAATGCGGAGGCATGTTCCGCCTTTCTCTTGCAGATCTATGTAATAAAGTCGTGAACAATATTCATTCGAGTGTTAATGAATCTGAAGTCGGCATTCACGTCTTTGTCACATTAGTTTCGTGTTATGACGCTGCTAGCAAAATCGAATTTAATCGAGTTTCACTTTAGCCAAAGGTTCTAAGTGCCATTCGTGTGTGCAATCTAAGCAACCTCGCAAGCCTCACAAGGCAGCAGAGGAGAGACACTTAGCGCCATCGGAACTCATACATTCGATCTTTGTGAGATGAATGGTGTGTTGACTAAAGGTGGAAAGAAATATTTCATGACTTTGATAGATGATTCCACTAGATATTGCTATGTGTATCTGTTAAATACTAAAGATGAGGCTCTACACTACTTCAAAATCTATAAGGCAGAAGTTGAGAATCAACTTGAAAAGAAAATTAAACGAGTTCGGTCAGATCGTGGTGGAGAGTACTTCTCGAAATAGTTTGATGCCTTTTGCGCGGAACACGGTATTATTCACGAGAGGACGCCTCCCTACTCACCCCAGTCAAATGGGGTTGCCGAGCGGAAAAACCGTACTCTAACTGATTTGGTTAACGCCATGTTAGATACGTCGGGTTTATCCAAGGCATGGTGGGGGGAGGCTATAATGACATCATGTCATGTCCTGAATAAAGTTCCGACAAAGGATAACGAGATCACTCCTTACGAGAAGTGGACCAAGAGAAGGACAACACTCTCGTACTTACGTACCTGGGGCTGCTTGGCGAAATTTAATGTGCCGATCCCCAAAAAGCGTAAGCTTGGACCAAAGACCGTGGACTGTGTTAATTTGGGCTATGCTATGAATAGTGTTGGCTATAGATTTCTAGTAGTGAAATCTGAGGTATCTGACATGAAGGTCGGTATAATTATGGAGTCTAAAGATGCTACATTCTTTGAGGACATTTTCCCCATGAGAGATGTACAAAGCACTTCTAGACAGGAATCTGAGGAGACTCCTGAACCTGCCATTCCGATGGAATATTATAATCAAACACATGATGAAAAATCCTGAGGAGGATAATGAGGAATCCCTTGGTAGGGGCAAGAGACAAAGGACTGTAAAGACCTTTGGTGATGATTTCTTCATATACCTCGTGGAGGATAATCCCACTTCTATTTTAGAAGCGTATGCATCTACATAAGCTAACTACTGGAAGGATGCGGTCCGTAGCGAGATGGATTCCATCATGGCTAACGGGACTTGGGAGCTTACTGAACGTCATTGGGATGCAAGTGGGTGTTCAAGAAGAAGCTTAGGCCCGACGGTACGATAGAAAAGTACAAGGCTAGGCTTGTGGCCAAGGGCTACGCCCAGAAAGAAGAAGAAGATTTCTTCGACACTTATTCACTGTGGCGGGCCGACCACCATTCGAGTATTACTCTCGTTGGCGGCCTCGCATGGTCTTCTCATTCATCAAATGGATGTTAAGGCGGCTTTCTGAACGGAGAGCTAAAGGAGGAAATCTATATGCAACACTGATGGCTTTGTGATGGATGGTCGGGAAGGAAAGGTGTGTAAGTTGGTGAAATATTTGTATGGCTGAGACAAGCGCCTAAGCAATGGCATGACAAGTTTAATGAAACGTTGACATCTGTTGGCTTTGTGGTTAATGAGGCCGACAAATGTGTATACTATCGCTATGGTGGGGGCGAAGGAGTTATACTGTGTTTGTATGTTGATGACATATTGATATTTGGGACTAATCTCAAGTTGATCGAGGAGGTTAAGTCTTTCCTATCTCAGAACTTTGAGATGAAGGACCTTGGAGTGGCTGATGTTATCTTGAACATCAAGCTATTGAGAGATGATGAGGGTGGGATTACACTTCTGCAATCCCATTATGTTGAGAAGGTGTTGAGTCGTTTTGGATATTCAGACTGTAAACCATCTCAAACACCATATGATTCTAGTGTGCTGTTTCGAAAGTCTAAAGGCACAACTATAGATCAATTGAGATACTCTCAGATTGTTGGTTCACTCCAGTATCTAGCGAGCGCAACGAGGCCTGACATCGCATTTGCTATTAGCAAACTGAGCCGATTTGTTTCCAAACCGGGTGATGTACATTGGCGTGCTCTTGAGAGAGTTATGCGCTATCTGAAAGGTACTATGAACTATGGACTTCACTATACTGGATACCCGTCGGTACTTGAAGGGTATAGTGATGTGAATTGGATCTCTGATGCTGATGAGATGAAGGCCTGGCCCGGGTATATGTTTACTCTTGGAGGTGGTGCTGTTTCATGGAAGTCTTGCAAGCAAACGATCTTAACAAGATCGACAATGGAAGCAGAATTAACAACATTAGACACATCGGGTGGCGAAGCAGAATGGCTTCGAGATCTGTTGATGGACTTGCCAGTGGTTGAGAAGCCTGTTCCGGCAATCCTTATGAATTATGACAATCAAACAGTTATTGTCAAGGTGAAGAGTTCAAAGGACAACATGAAGTCCAACAAACACATAAGAATGAGATTGAAAGCTGTCAGAAAATTGAGGAACTCCGGAGTGATAGCGTTGGATTATATTCAAACGGCTAAGAATCTGGCAGATCCCTTTACTAAAGGGCTATCACGTGTTGTGATAGATAGCACATCAAGGGAGATGGGTATGAGACTCACATGAGTTGCCATGGTAGTAACCCAACCTATGTGATCGGAGATCCCGTGAAGTAGGACCTGGGAAAACAAGCCAGTGGTGAACCGAGGAGAGTAACTTTACTAACCCACTCCGTCGGAGATGCAATACTCTCGAAAACTGTATGGAAGGATGACTACTGTCTTAATGTGTTCCAAGGCTTATATGCATAAGCAAGATGCTATCCTACAGAGCGATCTTTGGAGGAACACACCTATATGAGCCCGACTGCTGGTCACAGTCTATGAGATTGGGGTGATCTCTAGCAAGCTCATGAACAGGCCAGAGTGTGACTAATATTCTCCACCCGAGGGGTCGGCCTTGGCAGCCTCGTGTCAGTGAGACTTGTGGTGAAACTTCTTGGCGTAAACCGACAATTCAAGGCATAGTCCATTGTTCAGTTGTGAAGGAGTGTAACTACTTGGTCTAGGTGGAGCTCAACCTTAATCGGTCTCCACCGAGATCTTTGGTATATCAAAACAGCGTTTGGAACAAAGGACAAACTGGGCCCCTGAGATCTGGTGGGGGATTGTTGAAATATGAGATGGGCCTAGAGCCCATATGACAATTTTAGATTTAATCTCCAAGGGCCCATGTAGGTGGCATGACAAGGTGGTGGGAAGTTTAGTCCCACCCCGGAAGTGGAAGGAGAGTTGGAGTGGTTTATAAGGGATTCTCTCCCTCATGCTATTGGAGCTTGAGAAGAGATGAGGCCCTCGCGCACTCCTCCCCGTCACGACGCGCCGCGCCGCGCGGTTTCTTGAGATTGAGCCGAGCTGAGCTCACTCCTATCGCTTCTTTTGCGGTCAGAGCGGAGAGTCTTTCACGGTAGGGCCACGATCCGAGGCGTCGGATCGTGGGCTACCGACTTGGACGTGGGTTCAGACCACGTCTCTCCACGCGCGGCCGCACATATATATGTGGGGCGCTGCCAACCCTAGCCGCCACGAAACAGAATGCATCTCCGCCTCCACGCCCGCGTTGTTCCTATGCTGCTACCGCCGGCGACTCCGTCCCGTTCACCGCGTACACGGTTGACGGGAGAGCAGGCCTCCGAAACCCCGCCTCTCCGGATCCTATACGGGAGAGGGGCGATTAGGTTTTTGGGTAGCGACTACGCGATCGCTAAACACGCTCATCTACGTCCGCATCACCTTCGTCATCACCATGTCAACCGACGCCGACCGTGCCGCCACTGAGAAGGCCGAGGCCGACAAGAAGGCCGCCGAGGATGCCGCGGCTGCTGCCACCGCCACCACCGCCGCGTGGCCGATTGGAGGGTATACATTGTTTATCCCTCTCATGTTTCTTTCTATTGAAGCAGTACTAGCGATATGCGTAGATGTTTCTACTATATGCGTAGTACATGCTCTGTTAGATCGTAATCAGTGTGTTATCAATGCTATCCATGTCATGCTCATGATTTATTCATGGATTAATTTGATCAAAAAACTGCCTATTTTCTTATCAAGCTCTACTCTGAAGGAGGCAACCATGTCCAACTGATACACACGACATTTGTAGCACAAGAGCTTGGCTTAAAACTTGTGGACCAACTCCGAGGCGATAGGACATAGCACCCTCTTCCTTTACATACACACGCTCAAACTGATGATCAAGGTTAAGTCACTTATTTTGGGACGGAGGGAGTATTACCTTAGTAGAACGGTATTGCCGGAGTGAGTTCCTTTTTACAGAAAGGGCCAAGTCTATATGTTGATAAACTAGCCCTTACAAGAACATCACTAAAAAAGGAAAGTTATAGGCAAGTTCTTGATGAAATCAGCACTGTCTTCATTCTACATCCACAGCTTGTTGCTGCCTATGGACCTCCATCTCATCGGAGCAACCTTGTTGAGACTGAGGAGCTTGAAGGAGCACCGACCGGGAAGTCATCAACGTACTCCAGGACACGGTCTGGATATATTGTCATCTCGGAGAAGTTGACATCAAGGAGGGCCAGAAGAAGGAGCCGGAGAACAAAAACGCGCTAAGATGTCATCTCCTCCATAGGGCCACCGATCACCTAGACCAAACAAAGCTGAAGCTAAACACACCCTCCATCGATGCCAAACAACATCTCAGAATGAGAACCGGATGGGGAGGTATATTTCTTCGCCGCCGATGCCACCATCTCCTCGCCATCACCAGCTAGACACCTAGACTTACCCAATATAATATGTATCCTCTTGAACATTGCTACTTCATAAAGGTGAGAAATTATTAAATTTTTTTTGCTAATCTATGTGTATGAGATCTAGATTATTATATCTCTACAACTTAAAAAAATAAGCAGTGTTCCTTTTCCTACAAGGCAGAACTCTTCGGTAATCGGTTTCCCCCTCCCATCACGTCCCTTTATCGAACTTTTTTAGAGTGGATTTTCTACTCTCGGGTGTATTACACCCGAGTTGTCAAAAAATATTGAAAACTGATATCAAACAACATCGAAAAAATCTAAAATTTTGCGACATCAAACTCTATCGAATGTTTGAGGTTCTTGCAAAATTTCATCCAAAAATAACATCCGAGGACTATCCAAAAATTTCTTCAATCTTGTATCTTCATAGTCCAGGAGTCCGGCCAACGGTGATAGTTCGGCTATCCGGACACCCCCTAATCCAGGACTCCCTCAGTAGCCCCTGAACCAGGCTTCAATGACGACGAGTCCGGCGCGCATATTGTCTTCGTCATTGCAAGGCGGGTTCCTCCTCCGAATACTTCATAGAAGATTTTGAACACAAGGATAGTGTCCGGCTCTGCAAAACAAGTTCCACATACCACCGTAGAGAGAATAACCTTTGCATAGATCTGCTGACGTATTCCGCGGCGCGACATCACACCACGGCCAGGCCTTTATACGAATCGTTTTACTGTTCCACCTCAGCGCGTTTAGCGAGGCGGTTTCCTTGGCACGTCTTATCAGAGCAGAGATCGTGCCCCCTTATTCCGGGATCCTCATCAATACGGGCATGGGTAACCCAATCATGCCCGTTGGCACGCCTCCTCCATCGAAGGCGAGTCCCAAACGGTCACGGGGAGGGCTCTTGGTATTCAACCTCTTGAGACCAAGGCCCGCTCCTTTCTTTCAATCTCAATCAAATCCGCCCCTCGCCTCGAGTTTCAACACCTAAAGCTCCAGATTTAGGCGCTTTGGACCTTCAACGATGTCCGGCTCTGACCTGCACGGCCGGTGGATGTCTTCCTCTGTCACGGAAGAAGATGTGCTAAAGCTGAGAGACGCCAGATATCTAACCGGCAAAATTTCGCATAGGCTGCCTGCCCAAGGGCAGGTTATTCCCACTCCCGAGCCTGGTGAGAGCGTGGTATTCGTGTCTCACTTCCTTCGGGGTTTAGGCTTCCCGATGGACCCCTTTGTGAGGGGGCTCATGTTTTATTATGGGCTGGAATTCCATGACTTGGATCCGGAGTCCATCCTCCACATCTCGTCGTTCATTGTCGTATGTGAAGCCTTCCTCCGCATTACCCCTCACTTCGGATTGTGGCTCAAGACCTTCAAAGTGGAGCGAAGATGCTCAAGGGCATCGAGGCGAGTCTTGGAGGGGCTGTTATAAGCAAGAATGCGGACGCTCCATGGCCCGAGGGCTCTTTTCAAGAGGAGCTCAATTTATGGCAACAGGAGTGGTTTTATATCACCGCTCCCAGGGGCACCAAATGGGCGGCGCCACCTGCCTTCTGCTCGGGTCCTCCACTGCGGCGGGCGTCATGGGTCAATAAAGGGCTCGACTGGGGACCGTCCAAGGACGTACCTCTGTTGCAGGGCCGTATTCGAGACCTCCGAGAGAGAGAGAGATCAATCTGGTCGTAGTAGCGCAGGTCATGCTGATTCGTCGCACCTTGCCCTGCAAACGTCGTCTCCTCCGCCTGTGGGAGTTTAATCCGGAGGGACCACGAGCTCTCCAACATTTTATGGGCGTAACGCCCGTGGAGATGTACCAACTGTTCTTTGGATCACAAGCAATGTGTCCGGACTTAACCGAGGGCGCTTGGTCTGAGCTGCAATCGCCGGATACTCAAGTAAGTAGTCTGTGCCGGACATGCTATCCGCATGTTTATCATACACTTTCCCTTAAAAGAGCTATCCTTTAAACAGGAGTGGATAGCAAAAGCAAAACTGATCAGGTGTCCGGCCCCCCTCCCTGAGACCACGCGGATCCTATATTAACCAAGATGCTAGAGGCTGTGCCTTTTGAAGAAGGCGAAGGGGGGAACAAAGGAACTACTACCTCCGTGAAGGAGGCTATCAAGAAAGGGGGGATCGAGAATCCCTCCCTCCAAGGGGAGAAGAGGACCGCTTCCGTAGATCCGGAGACCAAAGCCTCGAAGCGGGGGAAGAAATCTTCACCAGAGGGTCCTGCGGCGGGAGATGCCCCGGCCGCACTATTTCCCCAAGGAGATCAGCCCTCCAGGGAGCCGTAAGTAAAGGGGGCGTTTTTTTAAAAGAGAGACATCCCTGTTTTATTTCTGAAGGTAACCGAAATTTACCTTGTAGTTCGGATCTCAGCCCTTCACAGCAGAGCTCGTTTTCAGGGGATCTTGATCCGGAGATGATGGAGAGCAAACGCCTCCGCCTTGCCGTCTTGTTATGCGAGGTGGGCGACCACGAGGTGTCGTCGCGGAGGCTTCTCCGAATCGGCGGGGCGAAAGGCAACCGTATGTCCCCTCAAAGCCCTCCGTGTCCGGCCTTCAAAAAAGGCCACCGGACGAGTCCATCACCAACGGGTGTACGGTCGGAGGAGCTGAAGGATCTGCTCGGGCGAGCGTCTAGCTCGGAAGGTCACCGTACGTTAATGGGTACGGTGATTGAAAGGATTTCATCCGCTGAGAGCGGATTGCATGAAGCCGTCGTAAGTTTACTGACGGGTTTTGAGGTACGCAAAATGATGTACGTTCTGACAGTTTTGCATATAAAATCGCCTGTATAGATAGTAGCCCACGAGACTTGGTGCGGTGTCAAAAATGACGACGCGCCGAGGATCATAACCCCGATATAATATCGCTCTTCCTATGTAGGTGGCGAAGCGTCCGGTGGCTAGCCGGGCTGTTGAATTTGTCGAATCAGGCGACAACTTGCGTGGCGGATCACGGACATCAAGCTTGTTAATAAGCGGCAGACGAGTCACAAGGTATGCAACTTCTCGCGGACACTGGTAAGGGGCTTGGCGCCCATGCCTTACAACATGTATGCTTAATGCAGATGGTGCGCTGCTATGGAGAGCCTTGGTGGAGCTCGCCCGAGCCAAGGAGCAAGCCAGAAAAAGTGATCGGGCTGCCTTAAAGGTGGCGAAGAGCTAAAAGCGAACAGGCTGCTCCTTTGCCGAAGCAAGAAAGAAATGGCCGAGATGGCCGTGAAATTGAAGAATGTTCTTGACCGCTGCGAGCTTCTTGAAAAGAAGATCGAGCGAAACAAGAGGACCTGAAAAGGCCGCCACCGAGGCCAAGGATACTCGCTCTGCAATGAGAGCTATGAAGGAGGAGCTCGTCGGGCGGAGATATTGCGGTGGAAAGCCCTTTACGACACGGAGGAAATTCACGGATCCTAAATGCGCTCAATTGGACTGGCTGTGGGTGCGGAGGATGCTTATCTGGACTTAGTGGCGAGTGCATGCCGCAGCGGCGAACACTTCCGAGTCAAAAGGATCACGGAATGGAAGAGCTTTTTGGTCGTAGTTCCATAGTCCGGAGCATCCACTTTCATTAACCGATCGTTTGGCGAATGGGCTGAGCTGAATAGGTTGTCGGACTTGCCATGAAGGCTGTCATGACTCATTTGTGGCCGAAAAGGCCCGAGCCGAAGAGTTATTTTGGCTTGGCGCAACAGTTCCTTGGTGTGGCGCCGCATATCGATGCAATGAAGCGGTCAGCATGCATAGAGGGTGCGTGGATGGCTCTTGCCCGTGTCTAGACATCTTGGGCGGAGATGAAGGCCACCGACGTTGCATCCCAAGATTGAGACGAAGCAGTACACCCAAGCACTATTTTGAGGAAGTCTGCAGGCGCTCGTTTAATAGAGACGCGATGCTGATATTATGTTTTAATGACATGTATGATTTGTGAAAACAGTGTTTCAATATAATATAAGAGCTTTTTATACTTGTGCGTTCAAGTATTAAAACACCTCTCTGTGTGCCGTTGATGTATATGTGTATATAACTTTGAAGATGGCAGTCTTGACTTCAGCCCCACACACATAGTGCGGGGTGTTTGCAAAAGCGCATTTTCACACTTAATCCAACGTCTTGGTCTGTAAAGGAGGTGATAGCGTAGCAAACTAGGCAACCGGACTATAATGCTTTATCACTTTCACTTAGCCATAGGAGTTTGATGGTGGGGCTACTATATAGCCCCTAGGGGCACCGCGCTCTCCCGAATTCAGGGCGCGTATGTGCCTGACCAGGAAACGGCCCTTCATCAATGCGGGGGAATTCTAAACATTCCGCTGGGTCATGGAGTGGTTGACCAGTCTCACGCTATATCATGACAGTTAGTTTTCGGCTTTCTCTACTGAGGTGCTCACCTGGCCGAACCGGGGCACAATCGCAGTAGTTCTCCTGGTGCCGCGTTAGCCGATAGAACGGAATGTAAGGTAGCAAAACACAGGAGCCGGGCAAACCCAACATTTGACCAAAGACATGATTCGGAGCTGATGCATATAAGGCCTAACTCGAGACACGAACACTCCCTAAGGTATTCGGTCTTTATGAAAACAGGCAGAATAATGCCCTAAGCCCCAGTGTCCGGTACACGCAAAAATTCTGGTGCGGCCGATGCCAAAACGCCAGCCTCCTCCTCGGTTATAGCAAGAAACCGGGGGATGTGTATCAACAAGAGACAGTAAAAAAGGTTTACGCAGGGTCTTAATCTGAAAAGAATCCTTGCAACGGGTCCCTACTGCACGTCTGCGCCTGTGTCTCCGTTGTGCCGTATCCTGGACGGGTATAGCACGGTGTTCATCTGTAAAAGAGAAGAACTTAGTTGAAAAGAAAAAAAATATCGTGCGAAAATGTACTTTATATTAAATAAACAGAGTACGGTTCGAAAAGTGAATAAAATAGAGCTTTATTGTCTCTTGTTGTACATGCGTGCAGCCCCTTGTACGGGGGTATGCCGCTAGTGGTCCTTTATATGTTTACGCCGAACTCATCTAGCCATGTCCGGGGTTCAAATGACCTGTTCAGGTGCTTTGATTAGCGGAGCCGGATTAGTGTGGGGCTGTCAAGGCAGTCTCACGTTCTTCCGTGCTCGAGTAACACTTGATACTCCCTTTTAATGAGATGATGCCGCGTGGACCGGGCATTTTAAGTGTAAGAGATGCATAATGCGGTATTGCGTTAAAGCGGTAAAGCTTCACGTCCCATGAGTGCTTGATAGCTACTTTCGAATGGGGCGATGTGGAAGGTTAACTTTTTGCGGCGGAAGTTGTCGGATGAGCCGAACACAACTTCTAGCAGTAGGGAGCCCGTACAATGGGCATATAGGCCTGGCATTACCCCTTTAAAGGAGGTGTTGCTATGGGGAATTTTGGTTGGGTCTATCCCCATTTTGCGGATTGTGTCCTGATATAGCAGGTTTAGATCGCTGCCTCCGTCCATTAGGACTTGCGTAAATTGGAGTCCGTCGATTATAGGATCTAATATCAAGGCAGTCCATCCTGCATTCCGGATACTTCCGGAATAGTCCTGATGATCGAAGGTGATTGGTTTTGACAACCATCGTTGGGACTCTGCTGGGATAGATCGTGCAGCGCGTATTTCTATGGGCGCCACTCTGTTTTTCCCTTTTGTCACTTGAAGTGAGTTCGCTGTTTTGACTTTTTGTGGGAAATTCTTTTGTTTTCCGGTGCTCTGCTTGTGGGGTTCGTCATCGTCCTCGCTTGGTGCGTCGAGCCCCTTGTGTTCGGCATTGAGTTTGGCGGACTGCTTGAAGACCCAACACTCTCTGTGGGTATGGTTTGCAGGCTTCCCGAGAGTACTGTGGATTTGGCATATTTTGTCCAAGATTTTGTTTAGGTTGGATAGCTCGTCGCTGTTGTCCTTGAGGGGCAGTTTTTTTTATGATTCTGCCGGGAGCTTCTGAATCTGGCGTTGACTGCCGTGCTCTTCGGGCTGTTTCCCTTTGTCCGGCGCTGGTCCTTGCTGCATCGTGGTTTTCTGTTTCCATCCCTGACTTCGGATGTACTTGGGTCGCTTTTACCGCATCTTGCCAGCCAACTATCCTCTCCCGCGCAAAAGCGGGTCATGAGGCTTGTTAATGCAGCCATTGTTCTCGGCTTCTCTGGCGAGGTGTCTCATGCGAGCCATTCGTCTCGGACGTTGTGTTTGAAAGCTGCTAAGGCTTGGCGTCCGGACGATCGACTATTTGGTTCTTTTGATGAGGAACCTGTTCCAAAATTTGCGGGCTAACTCTCCGGGTTGTTGAGTTATGTGACTTAAATCGCTGCGCATCCGGAGGGCGGACATAAGTCCCTTGAAAATTTGCCCGGAAAGCATCCTCGAGCTCTTTCCAACTTCCAATGGTATTTTCAGGGAGGCTTTTGAGCCAATGCCGGGCTGGCCCTTTGAGCTTGAGGGGTAAGCATTTTATGGCGTGGAGATTATCTCCTCTAGCCATGTGTATGTGGAGGATGTAATCCTCAATCCGACTCTGTGGTCTGTTGTTCCGTCGTATGCCTCTATGTTTACAGTTTGAATCCGCTGGGGAATTGTGATCCAAAGACTCATCGGTGAAACACGAGGGTGTCGGCACCCCTATATTTGGGTGTGCCGTGATGTTCGGATATTTGGCGTGTTGCATTCACTACTAGGAAAAGGCCTACTAATGGCGCACTGGTTTTGCCTACTAATGGCGCATTACCAGTGCGCCATTAGTAGCACGCCACTAGTATTTCTTACTAATGGTGCACCACTGGTGCGCCATTAGTATCTGGTATACTAATGGCACACCAAGCAGTGCGCCATTAGTTTTGCCCATAGTGCGCCACTAGTGTCTTCTATACTAATGGCGCACCACATGGTAGTGCGCCATTAGTAACAATTTTTTTAATTTTTTTTCTTAATCTCAGGTCACTATTTCACCTATGATATATCCAACACATATATATATACAACAAGCATCCATATAACAATCATAGCCAACACACAAGTTCCATCATATATACATACATAGCCAACACACAAGTTCCATCATATATACATACATAGCCAACACACAAGTTCCATCATATATACATACATAGCCAACACATAGTTCCATCGTTACATATTACAAAAGTTTCACATTGTTCATCCAACACCGTTATCCATCAATTCACAAAAGTTTCACATTGATACAAAATAAAAACACAAATGGAAAAGAAGCACTCCATCCATGCAAGCTTCCGTGAATTAAATCAAATCTGCAAAATGATAAACAAGAAGTTAGAAGAAGAAAAAGAAGAAGACTATAAGAATACTAGAAGAAGAAGAACACTAGAAGAAGAATAAGAAGAATTTTGGAAAAGAAGAAGAATAAGAAGAAGACTATAAGCTCATTATGTAAACTTGATCATTTTGTGCTAACATAAGTTATTTTGGAGCTAACCTATAGGAAACTAAGCATATAAGCTCTAATTTAGTATATTAGAGCCAACTTAGGTAAAATGAAGCTAACCTATGTCATTTTGGAAAAGAAGAAGAATAAGAAAAAGACTATAAGCTTATTATGTAAACTTGATCATTTTGTGCTAACGTAAGTTATTTTGGAGCTAACCTATAGGAAACTAAGCATATAAGCTCTAAGTTAGCATATTAGAGCCAACTTAGGTAAAAATGAAGCTAACCTATAGGAAACTAAGCATATTAGAGATAACATAGGTAACTAAGTATATATATATATATATATATATATATATCATTTTGGATAACTAACCTATAGGAGATCTGACATACCTGACAAAGTTCAGTTCTCATGCATTGTTCTTCTCCTTCTCCTTCTCCTTCTCCTTCTCCTTCCTCATTTGATCGCCAAGAGCGGCGAGGCGGTGGAGGCGATGGAGGCAGTGGGATGTAGTCTTCTACCACAATTGGCGTGGTCATGTCGCCCGGTGTGGGATCGCCGGCACCACCACCATCGCGAGGCCAACTTCAGGCACGACCATCGCTAGGTCATCCTCAGCCACCTCCATCTCTTGCCCATGGTCAGCCACCACCATCTCTTGCCCATGGTCAGCCACCACCATCTCTTGCCCTTGGTCAGCCACCACCAACACTAGGTCATCCTCAGCCTGATGCCAATCGTCATCCTGCAGCTCCTCAACCCCACTCTGCTCCTCTTCTCCCGCACTCCAGTCCGGATCATCCTTCTTGTTGTCTATGCTGCTGCCAGAATCGTTGCTGCTTTCGCTACAACCAAAATCGCTGCTTCTTTCGCTACAACCAGAATCGCTGCTGCCAGTGTCGCTGCTGCTGCTCCCATTACCTGTCCAAAATGCAACAATGACCGTTAACAATCGATGTGAGACAAATCCAAATGTAGAGGAATAAGAAGAGGCAGAACGTACCTGCATCATCATCGTCAGCGTAGCGCATGCGACACATAGTCGTGTTGAACACCTTCACAATGAGCATGGTGGCGTCGTCGTCGTACATACAAGAGAAGGAAGTACCCCACCGCAGTCGTAGGCATGGTAGAACTTCTCCCACCCACGAGACAAGTACATGTGGCCCTCCTTGATCACCAACTCCACATCCCACTGCTGCGAATCCGCTGCCGGCTGTCGCAGCTTCACATTATTGGCGGATCTTCACCCATCGGCATGTTCATAAAACTGTCGGGCAGCCTCTGCAGTTTGGGACAATGAGTGATGTAGCAAACAACAGATATCATAATGAGATGGGTGAAGGGAGATCTCTCGTTTATATACCTGCGTCATGGATGAAGTCTCAAGTATGATAGTGAAGAACTGGAAGCATCCAACTCAGATGCTAGCGATGTCGCGGAGCGGCGGTGGCTGCTTCCCGCCATCTCTGATAAGCAGCAGAAGAGACCAATTAGTACCCTTACAACAGATCATAAAACATGCATGATAACATGCATGATGCCCATCATGCATCATTTTCTAACCAAGGCATAGCTCAGGAAAACCACTTGCTTTGACCAGAACTAGCTGATTACCCCAAATCTCATGGTAAAATTAGCAAGGCAGAGCATTTCTCTTACATGACCATAGCAAGAATGACACACTCCCCTAATTATTTTGCCTGCCACTAGGATGAGCACTTAATATGGATTGATTGTGCTTTCATTTTAAATTTGCAGGTAAGAACAATGAACTTATAGAAACTCCTTAATATGAATATTATCTTGATGATAAAAGAAGTGAGACAAGAAGTGTACGCAGCCTTGAGTAGATTCCGGGACACGAAGGTTGTTCACCCTGCTCATATCAAATATTATGTTGTATTAGCAGCAAGTAGATGTAAACTAACCTATAGCTGGAAACTAAACATATAAATGGTTGAAATACATAATTCTAGCTGTAAACTAACCTATAGCTGGAAGAAACTAACTAGAAAAAGTGAAACATGGGAGGAACCTCTTTGTCTTTTAAAGAAGCTGATTTTTTAGGGGTAAGAAGCTGAATCGGTCATTCTCCATAGAAATCATACCAATTCTAGCTACATGGGGGAGCTGCTAATTCATCTTCACCAACCAAATTCAGTGAAATAAGCACATAATCCAGTCAAGCTAGCTATCGCTACCAATTGCTGCTACTTCAGTTTTAAGCAAGCATCACTATGGTACTCCAAATCATTAAGTCAAGCTACTACAGTGCAAGCTAGTGCTACTGCATCAATGGCCATGTAATGCTTCTGGGGCCTGAGTGGATATGTTTATATGCAAATTGACCATAAAGCGTTGATCGCACATTGGTCCACATGTCCGAGTCAACTAACTTGGGACATCTAAGTAGGATCTTGACACAAACAGTACATCCCCATGGTCATGGAAGCAACTGACAAGCGTCGACAGATCAGATCAACAACTACGTTCGTTTAATACAAAAAATCAACTAGAAATTCAACAGACACAATTAAATAAAGTAATTTTACAATGATATTAAGTAGGACAGACAAAAGGCCAAGTAGCACAAGGGAGGAACATTTTTTGCAAGAACATCTACACGGTACATGCACACTTCTGTACGGCTACACTATCTAACCTTTCCTACTCCTACTCCTCCCAACTACCTACACCTACCTATGGCCAAGCAGGCCAGGGAGGGACACACACACAAGCAGCATTCTTCTTGGTGCTGCCATTTTCGCGTCAGGAACTGAAGCAGAAGAGGGACGCGCCGGCACATCTTCCCCTCTCCAAAACCAAAACAAGATGTGCGGCCAACATCCCTCGCTAGTGGCTATTCCCTAGGAGACAGCTAGTTGCTGTAGTCTACAGAGGATCGTTTACGTGCAGGTGGAGGCGGCGTGCCTCCGCGGCGGCACAAACATGAAGAGGGACTCGATGTCCGGCGGGTGGATCGGCGCCGCACCTGGGGTTGGGGCCGGGGCGGGAGCGGGCTGCGGCTGCTGCGCGCAGGCGGAGGTCCGCAGCGCTCCATCTGGAGAGGGAGGAGGCCGAAGCCGAGCAGAGCAGCAGGGCTGCGGCGGTCTTGGCGCGAGAGCCTCGTGTCGTCGCCGTGGGTGCTAGGGACAGTGGGGAGTCGGAGGCGCGCGGAAGGGAGGAGGAGGAATGGGGAGGAAGGGTGGAGAGGGAGGAAGGAGGAAGGAGGAGAGGTACTGGCGGAGTGGCCGGTCGCCCGGAGGGGTCGGGTCGGCGGCGGGGTGGATTCGGCGGGGTCGGCGGCAGCAGGGGACGGAGGGGACGGAGGGGGCGGCGGCGGCGGCGTACGTTTGGGGCGGAGGGGGCAAATTAGGTCGAGTGGGGAGGAAGAGAGGGAGGGGAACGGGTGGAGTGAGGGAGAAGCTTACTAATGGCGCACCGTGTGGTAGTGCGCCATTACTTGTTAGAACTAGTAATGGCGCACTTCGACCTGATGCGCCATTAGTATGTATGGAAAAATGGAAAAAAAATTAATACTAGTGGCACACCCTGTTTCTGGTGCACCATTAGTGTCTTCCACACTAATGGCGCATCACCAACAGGTGCGCCATTAGTATATAGTAGTGGCGCACTACTTCCATGGTGCGCCATTAGTATCAATCCTATCTATAGCCCTTTTCCTAGTAGTGATTGCTTGGAAGAGCTTGCTTTCTCGGCCCATAGATGGACCTAACTGGGCCATCCTTTTGATGCGAATCCTTATGCGGATCGCGTGCCGGCTTGTGTGCGGCGCCGCTTGCCGCTCCATGTTTGCCATGTGGTCGTCTATCCGACCGGGCGGCCTCTTTGTTCTTTGATTGCGGGGGCTCTACGGCCTCCTCATCAAATTCGGGCAGTAATTTGCGCTTCGGGTAGCTCTTTGTTTGGCGACTGTCGCCATATTTCTCTGCGGTGTTGAGTACTTTGCTCCATCTGATTCTGAGTGCATCTTACGCTGTTTTGAGCTTCCGCTTCTGCTTTTTCAGGCTACGCGCAGTGGCGACGAGCCTTTTGTGGAGGTTCTTCTGCTCCAACAATTTGTCCGGCGTGAGATCGTCCGGACTGTTATCTTCGCCGGGGACGGGTTGTTTATCCAAGTTGTCCTGTTCGGACGGTTGCTCGATATCATGTTAAATCGTCCACGGTTTGCCCTGCTCTATGGCTGGGTCTATTTGGCTACCGTCTTTGTCGGCGGGACTTGGTCTGCGCGTTTACGTTGCCGTTTGACCCCTTTTCGAGGATTTATCGCCGTGAGTGTCCCGTTGTTCCTCGTCGTCACTTCCTTTAGGTGTATCCACCATGTATACATTGTGGGATGAGGTGGCTGTCCAGTATCCTATAGGTGCTGGTTCATGGTTGTCTCCTACATCGTCGTCCATACCGTCGATGTCTTTGGAGTCGAAATCGAGCACGTCGTTTAAGCTTTCGACAGTGGCTACAAAGTGGGCGGTGGGTGGGCGTTGAATTTCTTCGTCGTCCGCATCCCAACCTTCCTGACCGTAGTCCGGCCAGGGCTCTCCTGATAAAGAGAGAGACTTTAGTGAATTCAGGATGTCGCCAAAGGGCGAGTGCTGAAAGATGTCCGCGGTAGTGAACTCCATAACCGGCGCCCAATTGGATTCGATTGGCAGGGGCGCGGGGGGTTCGGAGTCCGGAGAGTAGTCCGGCACCTTGGAGTCACGGTCTTCGCAAAGGACATGGATGGAGTTCGGCTCAATCGCCGTAGAGATCGTAGCCCCCGAGGTGGTGTCCAACCACTCGTCCTCGTCGTGGAGTCGGCTCGAGCTAAGGGTCGGAGCGGACTGCTGTGCGACCTCCGTGGCAATCCTTTATTCGCGGCGAGCTAGATCGTGCCCATCGAGGACGATCTGGCGCTGCTTGGCGTGGCTCGAATCCGTCGAAGATCAAGTCTCCGCGGATGTCGGCCGTGTAGTTCAAACTCCCAAATCTAACCGATGGCGGGCGTAGCTTCGATCTGCTCCAGATGGCCAAGTGAATTGCCCGCAGCAAAGCCGCGAATCTGAAGATCTGTCCGGGAGAAAAGTCTCAACCTGGACCGCGTCGTTGTTGATGATCGAAGGAGCCATCGGGCCTAAGGATGGCGACACGAGGAACTCTCAATGAAAGCACCAATGGCGGTGTCAAAACCGGCGGATCTCGGGTAGGGGTCCCGAATCATGCGTCTAGGCGGATGGTAACAGGAGACAAGGGACACGATGTTTTACCGAGTTCGGGCCCTCTCGATGGAGGTAGAACCCTACTCCTTCTTGATTAATATTGATGATATGGGTAGTACAAGAGTGGATCTACCATGAGATCAGAGAGGCTAAACCCTAGAAGCTAGCCTATGGTATGATTGTTGTTCGTCCTACGGAGTATAACCCTCCGGTTTATATAGACACCGGATAGGGTTAGGGTTACACAGAGTCGGTTACAATGGTAGGAGATCTACATATCCGTATCGCCAAGCTTGCCCTCCACGCCAAGGAAAGTCCCATCCGGACACGGGACAAAGTCTTCAATCTTGTATCTTCATAATCCAGGAGTCCGGCCAACAGTGATAGTTCGGCTATCCGGACACCCCCAAATTCAGGACTCTCTCATTCTTCCTATACCTTTCAGAGTCCAAGGCCTGGAAAAATTTGGATGGCTCGTCCCCGAACTTGACCCATCTTATGGTGCACCACTTTTTCCAATAAGCTTGTTGATATTGTAATAATCTTATGATGTGCGCCTTGAGAATTCTTCTAAATTTCGGACTCTTACGTATATTGTGACAGCACACAATACCACATATTGCATGTCTAACACTCCTAATCTGAACTTTTCAAGTTAAGATTATGTTTGAACTCTTCAAATTGTCTTGTAGCCAAGGCCTTTGTAAACCCATCTGCAACTTGGTCTTTTGAAGGAATATATTGAATCTCCAACTCCTCGCTCGCAAACCTTTCTCTAACAAAATGGTAATCAATCTCAATGTGTTTAGTCCTTGCATGAAACACAGGATTAGCAAAAAGATATGTGGCACCAAGATTGTCACACCAAAGACATGGTGTTTGAGCATATATTCCAAGTTCCTTGAGCATGGACTTAACCCATATGATCTCTGCAGTTTGCATTAGACAGTGCTTTGTACTCTGCCTCAGTACTAGATCGTGATACTGTTGCTTGCTTCTTGGCACACCAAGAAATAAGATTAGATCCAAAGAAAACTGCAAAATCACCCGTGGACCTCTTGTAATCCAGGCATCTTGCCCAGTTAGAGTCAGAGAAAGCACTAACAAGACTAGATGAGGACTTGTTGAAGGTGAGTCCAACACTTAAAGTGTTCTTTACATGTCACAAAATACGCTTAGCAGCAGTCCAATGAGCTGAGGTAGGTGCATGAAGAAACTGACACACTTTGTTGACTGCAAACAAAATATCAGGCCATGTAAGTGTCAAGTATTGAAGTGCACCAACCAGACTTCTGTACTTGGTGCCATCCTCTTGACTCAAGAGTACACCCTCTGTAAGAGTCATTTTTTCTACACTGGAAAGCCGAGTTGGGGATGGTTTACAGCCTTGCATCGCCTTGCTCAAAAGGCCAGTTGCATATTTTTCCTGAGAAAGATGAAGTCCACCTTCATGGTCTCTCTTTACCTCAATACCAAGAAAGAAGTGAAGATCTCCTAGATCCTTGAGAGCAAAATCTGAGTGCAAATCTTGCAACAAAGCGGTGACAGCCTTATCATATGAATTGCTAACAATAATATCATCCACATAAATAAGCACAAAAATGATAGTATGTGACTTATTATAAATGAACAAGGATGTGTCTGACTTGGAGGGAATGAAACCAAGTTGGAGCTCAAGCGGGAATACCATGCTCTGGGAGCTTGCTTTAAACCATAGAGGGATCTGTCAAGCCGACATATATGGAACGGTTTGTTTTTATCCTCAAACCCAGGAGGTTGTTTCATGTAAACGTCCTCTTCCAGAACGCCATGAAGGAACATATTCTGCACATCTAGCTGACGCAGACTCCAGCCTCTGGACACAACAATGGACAAAACAAGACGAATGGTGGCAGCTTTAGCAACATGAGTGAAAGTGTCCTCATAGTCAAGTCCATACCTTTGCTTAAACCCCTTAGCAACAAGCCTTGCTTTATAGCGATCAATAGTGCCATCATACCGACGTTTGATGCGGTACACCCACTTGCAATCAATGACATTCTTGCATGGATGATACGTAACAAGGTGCCAAGTATGATATTCCTGAAGAGCATGGAACTCATCATCCATAGCTTGCTTCCACAGAGGATCAACAAGAGCATCATTAACATTACGTGGTTCACCTGTGGAATCAAAAAAAATAGCCAAACAATATTTAGTTTTGTAATTGACAGGCTAAATGATCCCTGTCTGAAGCTTCGTGCGGGGTGGCGTTGGTGGAGCTGTAGAAGATCCGGGCGAGGCGACAGGCTGCTGCAGAGGAGATCCTGCCGATCCCGAGGGAGCAGACCCGGCATGCAGTGCGGGATCATTTGTGGTCGGGGACATGGAGGGAGGAGCAGAAGCGGTTGCAGAGGATCCGTGCAGGCGGGGATCAGGAGCGGATCTGGCGCTGATCCCGCGTCTGGCCCGGCTAACACAGCCGTAGGGGCTCGTCTAGAGTAGACTTGCGGGGCCGACGCATACCGCCCGGTCGGTAGGTCCCCTGCCTCTGATTGGTGCGTCGCGCCCGGGTTGGCCAACTCGGGGAAGGAGCGCGACGTGGCGGAGCGAGGTTGGCTTGGAGTGGAGGGCGGGCTGCTCGATCCCACCAGGAGGGGCGCTGATCCCGAGGGGGATATGGTCGGCCCTAACGCAGTCAGGGGCTCCAATCCCGAGGGAGACCCCCCTTGATCGCTTGTGTCCTCTTCTGTACCTTCTGGTACATTATTTTTTGCACTGTGTTCTGTCACGTTTGTTTCTGCAACATAAAAACTCAGATGCAGCAGGAGCGATATTAGTCAAAGTTGGGTTTGTACAATTATCAACACCCTCACACGGAACGCCGGAGAGATGAGGGGGAAGGAGAAGAATTTCCTTCCGGAGTAGAGCGCCGGCATTTGAATGAAGTTTTTCAAAGGGAAATTGAGTTTCATCAAAAACGACGTCACGTGAGATATAAACACGCCCGGTGGAAACATTCTAACACTTGACGCCCTTATGTTGAGCACTATACACAAGGAAAACACATTGCTTAGAATGAAAACTGAGCTTACGAGTGTTATAGGGACGAAGATTTGGCCAACATGCACACCCAAAGACTCGAAGAGTGGTGTAATCTGGTGTGACATGAAGGAGGCGTTTAGTGGGGATTTCATTGAAGATAGTACGACTGGGCCACATGTTAATGAGATGTACGGCAGTAAGAAAAGCTTCGTCCCAAAATTTGAGTGGCATAGAAGCAGAAGTTAAAATAGCGAGACCTACTTCGACAATGTGTCTATGCTTGCGTTCAGCAGAACCATTTTTTGGTGAGCATGTGGACAAGAGACATGGTGAGAGATACTTATCTTCTGAAAGAAAGAATTCAATTTCTCAAACTCACCACCCCAATCTTATTGCACATAAATTATTTTGCTATCAAATTTACGTTCAACAAGGGCTTGGAAATTGTGGAAAACTTGAAACACATCAGCACATTTCTTAAGAAGATATATCCACGTATACTTGCTATAGTCATCAATGAAGCTCACATAATAAGAATGTCTACCAACAGAGGTGGGGGCAGGACCCTGATGACCCACAAGTGTAGGGGATCTATCGTAGTCCTTTCGATAAGTAAGAGTGTCGAACCCAACGAGGAGCAGAAGGAAATGATAAGCGGTTTCGATGGGTTTTCTCTGCAAGCACTGAAATTGTAGGTGATAGATAGTTTTGTGATAAGATAAATAGTAACGAGTAACAAGTAAATAAAGTGCAGCAAGGTGGACCAATCCTTTATGTAGCAAAGGATAAGCCTGGACAATTTCTAATAATGATAAAGGAGCTCCTGAGGACACATTGGGAATTATCGTCAAGCTAGTTATCATCACGTTCATACGATTCGCGTTCGGTACTTTGATAATTTGATATGTGGGTGGACCGGTACTTGGGTACTGCCCTAACTTGGACAAGCATCCCAATTATGATTAACCCATATTGCAAGCATCCACAACTACAGAAGAAGTATTAAGGTAAACCTAACCACAACATTAAACATATGGATCCATATCAGCCCCTAACGAAGCAACACATAAACTAGGGTTTAAGCTTCTGTCACTCTAGCAACCCATCATCTACTTATTACTTCCCCATGCCTTCCTCTAGGCCCAAATGATGGTGAAGTGTCATGTAGTCGACGTTCACATAACACCACTAGAGGAAAAGACAACATACATCTCATCAAAATATCGAATGAATACCAAATTCACATGACTACTAATAGCAAGACTTCACCCATGTCCTCAGGAACAAACGTAACTACTCACAAAGAATATTCATGTTCATAATCAGAGGAGTAATAATATGCATAAAGGATCTGAACATATGATCTTCCACCAAGTAAACCAATTAGCATCAACTACAAGGAGTAATCAACACTACTAGCAACCCACGGTACCAATTTGTGGTTTTGATACAAGATTGGATACAAGAGATGAACTAGGGTTTTGAGAGGAGATGGTGCTGGTGAAGATGTTGATGGAGATTGACCCCTCCGATGAGAGGATCGTTGGTGATGACGTTGGTGATGATTTCCCCCTCCGGGAAGTGTCCCAGCGAACAGCTCCGCCAGAGCCCTAGATTGATTCCGCCAAGGTTCCGCCTCGTGGCGGCGGAGTTTTGTCCCGTAAGCTTGCTTACGATTTTTCGGGTAAAAGTGATGATATAGCATAAGATGGACGCTGGAGGCCCACGAGGCCCGGGAGATAGGGGCGCCCCTTTCTCTGGGACAGGTGTGGGCCCCTGGTCTATTTCTTTCGCTCAGAAATTCTTATTAAATCAAAAAGTTGTTTCGTGGAGTCTCGGGACTTTTGGAGCTGTGCGAATAGGTTTCAAAGTTTGCTCCTTTTCGGCCCGAATTCCAGCTGCCAAGCATCCCCCTCTTCATGGTAAACCTTGTAAAATAAGAGAGAATAGCCATAAGTATTGAGATATAAACTGTAATAACATCCCATAATGCAATAAATATTGATATAAAAGCATGATGCAAAATGGACGTATCAACTCCCCCAAGGTTAGACCTCGCTTGTCCTCAAGCGGAAGCCGAAATCGAAAAATATGTCCACATGTTTAGAGATAGAGGTGTCAATAAAAAATAAAATACGGACATGAGGGCATCATGATCATTCTAATAACAGCAACATATATAGATTTTGTCATATGATTTCCTATGCTCAAGTAACAAGCAATTCACAATGTCAAGTATGGCTCACAGACTTTATTGAGAACTAACAAACCATAATCTCAGTCATTGAAGCAATTGCAATTTATCGTAACATCAGAAAGAGTCAATAATAGAGCTTTTGAGCAAGCTCACATACTCAACTATCTCGTAGTCTCCTATAATTGCTAACACTCACGCAGTACTTGTGGTTATAGAGTTTCAGCCGGACACTGAGAAAGATAGGGGCTTATTGTGTTGCCTCCCAACGTATTCACCTTTAGGTGATGCCAACAATAATAACCTATGCCAACTTACATCCAATTGGATATATATATCATGATCTTTCAAACACGAGGAGCTTGCCAAAGGATAAAAAAAAATAAAAATAAAAAGGGAAAGGTGAGGATCACCTTGACTCAAGCATTAAGTAAAAACATAAAGTAAAAGATAGGCCCTTCGCAGAGGGAAGCAGAGGTTGTCATCCGCATTTAGGGTTGATGCACAAAATCCTAATGCAAAAGAAAGTCACTTTATATTGCCCCTTGTATGTGGACCTTTATTATGCAGTCCGTCGCTTTTATTACTTCCATAACAAGTTCGTACAAAGCTTATTTTCTCTGCACTAATAAGTCATACATATTTAGAGAGCAATTTTTATTGCTTGCACCGATGACAACTTACTTGAAGGATCTTACTCAATCCATTGGTAGGTATGGTGGACTCTCATGGCAAAACTGGGTTTAAGGATATTTGGAAGCACAAGTAGTATCTCTACTTGGTGCGAGGAATTTGGCTAGCATGAGGGGGGAAAGGCAAGCTCAACATGTTTGGAAGGTCAATGACAATATACTTTAACTGAGATGTCGGAAAACATAAACCATTACATTGTCTTCCTTGTCCAACATCAACTCTTTTAGCATGTCATACTTAATGAGTGCTTCACAATGATAAAAGATGACCAAGATAATATATTTATATGTGAACCCCTCTTTCCTTATCACTTCCTATTAATTGCAACGATGACCATGTTGGGGAACGTAACAATAATTCAAAATTTTCTACGCATCACCAAGATCAATCTATGGAGATTCTAGCAACAAGAGAGGGAGAGGATGAGTTGATCTTCATACCCTTGAAGATCACGATGCGGAAGCGTTACAAGAACGCGGTTGGTGGAGTCGTACACGCAGCGATTCAGATCACGATCGATTCTGATCTAAGCGCCGAATGGACGGCGCCTCCGCATTCAACACACGTACATCCCGGGGACGTCTCCTCCTTCTTGATCCAGCAAGGGGAGATGAGAAGTTGAGGGAAAACTCCAGCAGCACGACGGCATGGTGGCGATGGAGCTCGTGGTTCTCCGGCAGGGCTTCGCCAAGCACTACGGAGGAGGAGGAGGTGTTGGAGGAGGGAGGGGGCTGCGCCAGGGAAGAGGTGCGGCTTCCCTCCCACCCCTCCACTATATATAGGGGCAAGGGGAAAGGGGGAGGCACCCTAGGGTTTCCCCTAGGGGCGGCGACCAGCAGATAGGATCTCCCTAGGGAAAATCCTAGGAGACTTGCCCCCAAGCCAAGCAGGTGGAGGATTGCCTCCCAAGCCAGGTGGGGCGCCCACCTCCCAAATAACGTGGGAAAGGGTGTGGGGCGCACCACCCCTTAGTGGGCTGGTTTTCCCCTTCCCCTTTGGCCCATGAGGCCCTCCAACACTTGCCGGGGCTCCCGAAACACCTTTCGGTCATGCTGGCCATAGCCTGGTACCCCCAGAACACTTCCCGACTCCAATACACTTCGTCCAATATATCGATCTTCACCGCCGGACCATTCCGGAACTCCTCATGACGTCAGAATCACATCCGAGACTCCGAACTACCTTCAGTAACCACATATTATTTCCCATAACAACTCTAGCGTCACCGAACCTTAAGTGTGTAGGCCCTACGGGTTCGGGA
The DNA here is from genome assembly GCA_021605205.1 of Aegilops longissima. Lineage (NCBI taxonomy): Eukaryota > Viridiplantae > Streptophyta > Magnoliopsida > Poales > Poaceae > Aegilops > Aegilops longissima. Next base: position 655,717,144 of record CM038676.1, read on the forward strand.
ACCATGCAGACATGACCGAGACGTTGGCCAGCCAATAACCAACAGCGGGATCTGGATACCCATGTTGGCTCCCACATGTTCCACGATGATCTCATCGGATGAACCACGATGTCGAGGATTCAAGCAATCCCGTATACAATTCCCTTTGTCAATCGGTACGTTACTTGCCCGAGATTCAATCGTCTCCCAATACCTCGTTCAATCTCGTTACTGGCAAGTCACTTTACTCATTCCATAATGCATGATCCCGTGACTAACTACTTAGTCACATTGAGCTCATTATGATGATGCATTACCGAGTGGGCCCAGAGATACCTCTCCGTCACGGAGTGACAAATCCAGTCTCGATTCGTACCAACCCAATGACACTTTCGGAGATACCCGTAGTGCACCTTTATAGCCACCCAGATACGTTGTGACGTTTGGCACACCCAAAGCATTCCTACGGTATCCGGGAGTTGCACAATCTCATGGTCTAAGGAAATGATACTTGACATTAGAAAAGCTTTTAGCAATCGAACTACACGATCTTGTGCTATGCTTAGGATTGGGTCTTGTCCATCACATCATTCTCCTAATGACGTGATCCAGTTATCAATGACATCCAATGTCCATGGTCAGAAACCATAACCATCTACTGATCAACGAGCTAGTCAACTAGAGGCTCACTAGGGACATGCTGTGGTCTATGTATTCACACATGTATTACGTTTCCAGTTAATACAATTTTAGCATGAACAATAGACAATTATTATGAACAAGGAAATATAATAATAACCATTTTATTATTGCCTCTAGGGCATATTTCCAACACTCTCCCACTTGAACTAGAGTCAATAATCTAGTTCACATCACTATGTGATTGCAATGAATCCAACACCCACTGGGTTTGATCATATCTTGCTTGTGAGAGAGGTTTATTAGTCAACGGGTCTGAACCTTTCAGATCCGTGTGTGCTTTACAAATATCTATGTCATCTTGTAGATGCATCTACCAGGCGCTACTTGGAGCTATACCAAATAACTGCTGTACTATACGAATCCGGTTTACTACTCAGAGTCATCCGGATTAGTGTCAAGGTTTGCATCGGCGTAACCCTTTACGATGAAATCCTTTACCACCTCCATAATTGAGAAAATTCCTTAGTCCACTAGTTACTAAGGATAACCTTGACCGCTGTCCTGTGATCCATTCCTGGATCGCACTTGTACCCCTTGATTGACTCATGGCAAGGCACACTTTAGGTGCGGTACACAACATAACATACCGTGGAGCCTGCGTCTAAAGCATAGGGGACGACCTTCGTCCTTTCTCTCTCTTCTGCCGTGGTCAGGTCTTGAGTCTTACTCAATACTCACACCTTATAACACAGCCAAGAACTCCTTCTTTACTGATCTATTTGAACTCCTTCAAAATCTTGTCACGGTATGTATTCATTTGAAAGCACTATTAAGCGTTTTTGATCTATCCTTATAGATCTTGATGCTCAATGTTCAAGTAGCTTAATCCATGTTTTCCATTGAAAAACACCTTTCAAATAACCCTATATGCTTTCCAGAAATTATACAACATTTCTGATCAACAATATGTTAACAACATATACTTATCAGAAATTCTATAGTGCTCCCACTCACTTCTTTGGAAATACAAGTTTCTCATAAACTTTGCACAAACCCAAAATCTTTGATCATCTCATCAAAGCGTATATTCCATCTCCGAGATGCTTACTCCGGTCCTTAGAAGGATTGCTGGAGCTTTGCATACTTGTTAGCATCTTTTAGGATTGACAAAACCTTCTGGTTGTATCACATACAACCTTTCCTCAAGAAAATTGTCGAGGAAATAATGTTTTGACACCCTATCTGCAAGATTTCATAAATAATGCAGTAACTGCTAATATAATTCCAACAGAATCTTAGCATCGCTACGAGTGAGAAAGTCTCATCGTAGTCAACTCCTTGAACTTGTCGGAAACATCTTAGCGACAAGTCGAGCTTTCTTAATGGTGACACATACCATCATTGTCTGTCTTCCCTTTTAGAATCCATCTGTACCCAACAGCCTTATGACCATAAAGTAGTTCTTTCAAAGCCTACACTTTGTTTTCATACATGGATCCTCTCTCGGATTTTATGGCCTCGAGCCATTCGTCGGAATCTGGGCCCACCATCGCTTCTCCATAGCTCGTAGGTTCATTGTTGTCTAGCAACATGACCTCCAAGACAGGATTACGTACCACTCTGAAGTAGTACGCATCCTTGTCGACCTACGAGGTTTGGTAGTGACTTGATCCGAAGTTTTATGATTACTATCATCAGCTTCCACTTCAATTGGTGTAGGCGCCACAGGAACAACTTCCTGTGCCCTGCTACATACTAGTTGAAGTGACGGTTCAACAACTTCATCAAGTCTCCACCATCCTCCCACTCAATTCTTTCAAGAGAAACATTTCCTCGAGAAAGGACCCGTTTCCAGAAACAATCACTTTTGCTTCCGAATCTGAATTAGGAGGTATACCCAACTCTTTTGGGTGTCCTATGAAGATGCATTTATCCGCTTTGGGTTCGAGCTTATCAGGCTAAAACTTTTCCACATAAGCGTCGAGCCCCAAACTTTTAAGAAATGACAGCTTAGGTTTCTCTAAACCATAGTTCATACGGTGTCATCTCAATGGAATTACGTGGTGCCCTATTTAAAGTGAATGCGGTTGTCTCTAATGCCTAACCCATAAACGATAGTGGTAATTCGATAAGAGACATCATGGTATGCACCACATCCAATAGGGTGCAGCTATGATGTCCGGACACACCATCACACTATGGTGTTCTAGGCGGTATTAGTTGTGAAACAATTTCCACAATGTCTTAATTGTGTACCAAACACGTAACTCAGATATTCATCTCTATGATCATATCATAGACATTTTATCCTCTTGTCACGATGATCTTCAACTTCATTCTGAAATTACTTGAACCTTTCAATAATTCGGACTTGTGTTTCATCAAGTAAATATACTTAGCATCTACTCAAATCATCTGTGAAGTAAGAACATAACGATATCCACTGCGTGCCTCAGCACTCATTGGACTGTACACATCAAAATGTATTACTTCCAACAAGTTGCTTTCTTGTTCCATCTCACTGAAAACGAGGCCTTTCAGTCATCTTGCCCATGTGGTATGATTTGCATGTCTCAAGTGATTCGAAATAAAGTGAGTCGAAACGATCCATCTGTATGGAGTTTCTTCATGCATATATACCAATAGACATGGTTCGCATGTCTCAATCTTTTCAAAAAACGAGTGAGTCCAAAGATCCATCAACATGGAGCTTCTTCATGCGTTTTATACCAATATGACTCAAATGGCAGTGCCACAAGTATGTGGTACTATCATTACTATCTTATATCTTTTGGCATGAACATGTGTATCACTACGATCGAGATTCAATAAACCATTCATTTTAGGTGCAAGACCATTGAAGGTATTATTCAAATAAACAGAGTAACCATTATTCTCCTTAAATGAATAACCCTGTTGCGATAAACATAATCCAATCATGTCTATGCTCAACGCAAACCCAAATAACAATTATTTAGGTTTAACACCAGTCCCGATGGTAGAGGGAGCGTGCGATGTTTGATCACATCAACCTTGGAAACACTTCCAACACATATCGTCATCTCACCTTTAGCTAGTCTCCGTAACCTTTTATTTCGAGTTACTAACACTTAGCAACCGAACCAGTATTTATTACCCTGGTGCTACTAGGAGTACTAGTAAAGTACACATTAATATAACGTACACTACTAGGAAAATGGCTATAGATAGGATTGATACTAATGGCGCACCATGGAAGTAATGCGCCACTACTATATACTAATGGCGCACCTGTTGGTGATGCGCCATTAGTGTGGAAGACACTAATGGCGCACCAGAAACAGGGTGCGCCACTAGTATTAATTTTTTTCCATTTTTCCATACATACTAATGGCATCAGGTAGAAGTGCGCCATTGCTAGTTCTAACTAGTAATGGCGCACCAAAGTGATAAAGATCGCCATTATTGTAATTTTTTTATTCTTTTTTTTTGCAAAACTACTAATGGCGCACCGTTTCACAGTGCGCCATTACTAGTTTAAACTAGTAATGGCGCACTATTGCCCGGTGCGCCATTAGTGTATATATTTTTTTTTTACTTTTTTGCAAAACTACTAATGGCGCACCACCTGCAGGTGCGCCATTAGTAACCAGGGTTACTAATGGCGCATTTGCGGGTGGTGCGCCATTAGTAACCTGAGACTAACAAGATATTTTGGACAGCCCCACACCTACCCACTCACTTTCCCCACTTCATTCCCTCCACCTCCTTCTCCAAGCTTTCGGCTGCCTCCTCCTCCTCACCTCATTTCCACCATAGATTCATCAAAATTAAGTGGTGAAATTACCTTTTTTGATAGGTTAGTAAGGGGAAAGCTATCTTCATGATGTAGATCTAATTTTTTTCTCCCTAGCTCGCTCCAACAACGTGCACATGCACTTTTTGTGGCCTAGCTAGATATATGTATGTTTGTGGTGTTGCATGTGTTTGTGGTGTTGCATATATGTTTGTGTTTGCAGGTACCAGTATTTGAAATGCGATAGTTGCCAATATTTTGCCGGAATGTTTTGATTCATTTCCGTTTGGCGAGAATTTTGGCACTATGCATTCTTTAGTCCTATTTTTAGGAAGGTCATGCCAAATTTTTCTTGATTCTAAAATATCCTTTTGCTCTACCCATGACGACCATAGTCCGCACAATGACCGAAGGCATCGTGAATAGGTTTTTGAGCTCCGAAGGCCGAGATGCTTCAAAAGAACGAGACAGAGATAAGATGTCCGTGTCGAAGATGCAAGCTGAAGAGCCTTATTGCGGACCCGGATTCCGGGCAGGTGCGGGACCACCTGCTCTTGCGTGGTTTCATGGATGGCTATCGGTGGCAAGGTGATGAAGATGACTATGAAGTCGTCCATGGGGGTCGGGCAAGAAATGAGGAAGGGCAACAAGACAAGTACCACCGCGACGAGGGCGGGCGAGAAGACGAAGAATCTCCAGGACATCATCACGACGGTGATGATGTACACAGTCATCATGTAGAAGATGTCGTACATGATGATGAGGAAGATCAAGACGAAGGGCATGATCATGAAGATGAAGATGCGGAGCGGACGGCGATGGAGGCTGGGTGCAGGACCCTCATATTCAAGAGCTGCTTCTCAAGCGGACGGATACGCAAGAGCTGCCGCCGAGAGAAAGCCAAGCTGGATCAGCCGGAGATAGAGCGGTTACTCCATTGTATGAAGGATGCAGGCCGAGGATACCCGCTGAAAGTAACGCTCATGGCTCGGAGATGAAGGTAAAACACAAAATGACCGGCGCGTGCTTCGGCGAGAACATGTCATTACGCACGAACGTCTTCCCAAGGGAACAAGTGCCCGACCAGTTTGGAGGCGAAGAAAATCGTGTGTCCTCTGGATTTACCGCGTGAAATACCATGTGTGCATGAACAATTGCATCATTTATCGGGACGGGCACGCGGAGTCTACCATATGTCCGGTGTGCGGCGTCACTCGATACAAGAAGAGGAAGAAAAGCTCCTCGAAAATCGGTGTGGTACTTTCCGATCACTCCTCGTCTGCAGCGGTATTTCGCGGACCCTAAGGTAGCAAAGCTCCTGCGTTGGCATGCTAATAGGGAGGAGAAGAAGCGGGAAGATGCATGACGAAAATGATCCGGAGATAAATAAAAAAGACAAGATGCTGAGTCACCCTAAGGATGCGAGCCAGTGGCAAGCGTTGAACTTCGAATACCCAGAATTTGGGAAGGATCCAAGGAACATCGTGCTGGGCGCGAGCACCGATGGAGTCAATCCGTTTGGCAGCCAGAGAAGCACACATAGCACCTGGCCTGTGTTTGTGGATGTACAACCTTCCCCCCTGGTTGTGCATGAAGAGGAAGTACATTCACATGAGTATGCTAATTGAAGGGCGAAACAACCAGGAAACGAAATCAATCATGTCTGGGGCTCTTTGAAGGAGGAGCTAGACACGCTGTGGAAAACGCCACCAATCGTGGGGCCGCAGAGAAAGAATATTTCCCTGTGAGAGCCGCACTGCTCACGACGGTGCATGACTATCTCGGTTACGGATATCTCGCGGGGCAGGTAGTCCACGGATTTTCTGGATGCGTAAGGTGCATGGATGGCACAACGTATTGCCAGCTAGATAGAGATCCTGAAGGAAATATGCCCTAGAGGCAATAATAAAGTTATTATTTATTTCCTTATTTCATGATAAATGTTTATTATTCATGCTAGAATTGTATTAACCGGAAACATAATACATGTGTGAATACATAGACAAACATAGTGTCACTAGTATGCCTCTACTTGACTAGCTCGTTGAATCAAAGATGGTTAAGTTTCCTAGCCATAGACATGAGTTGTCATTTGATTAACGGGATCACATCATTAGAAGAATGATGTGATTGACTTGACCCATTCCGTTAGCCTAGCACTTGATCATTTAGTATGTTGCTATTGCTTTCTTCATGACTTATACATGTTCCTGTAACTATGAGATTATGCAACTCCGTTTACGGAGGAACACTTTGGGTGCTACCAAGCGTCACAACATAACTGGGTGATTATAAAGGAGTACTACAGGTGTCTCCAAAGGTACATGTTGGGTTGGCGTATTTGAGATTAGGTTTTGTCACTCCGATTGTCGGAGAGGTATCTCTGGGCCCTCTCGGTAATGCACATCACTATAAGCCTTGCAAGCAATGTAGCTAATGAGTTAGTTACGAAATGATGCATTACGTAGCGAGTAAAGATACTTGCGATAGCGAGATTGAACTAGGTATTGGATACCGACGATCGAATCTCGGGCAAGTAACATACCGATGACAAAGGGAACAACGTATGTTGTTATGCGGTTTGACCGATAAAGATCTTCATAGAATATGTAGGAGCCAATATGGGCATCCAGGTTCCGCTATTGGTTATTTACTTAGAATAGTTCTAGGTCATGTCTACATAGTTCTCGAACCCGTAGGGTCCATGCACGCTAACGTTACGATGACAGTTTTATTATGAGTTTATGAGTTTTGATGTACCGAAGGAGTTGGAGTCCCGGATGAGATCGGGGACATGACGAGGAGTCTCGAAATGGTCGAGGCGTAAAGATCGATATATTGGGCGACTATATTCGGACATCGGAAAGGTTCAGTGATTGGTATTTTTGAGTACCGGAGAGTTACGGGAATACGTATTGGGCCTTATTGGGCCATACGGGAAAGAAGGAAAAGGGCCTCAAGGGTGGCGCACCTTCCCTTGGTCTGGTCCGAATTGGACTAGGGAAGGCGCCCCTTCCTTCCTTCTCCTTTTCTCTTCCTTTCCTTCTCTCCTACTCCTACTACATGGAAGGGTTCCTAGTTGGACTAGGAAAGGGAATCCTACTCGGTGGGAGTAGGACTCCCCTAGGGCGCGCCATAGAGAGGGCCGGCCCTCCCTCCTCCACTCCTTTATATCTGGGGCAGGGGCACCCCATGGACACACAAGTTGATCTCTGGATCGTTCCTTAGCCGTGTGCGGTGCCCCCTCCACCATATTCCACCTCGGTCATATCGTCGCGAGTTTAGGCGAAGCCCTGCGCCGATAGAGCATCATCATCATCCTGCGCCTTCGTCTTGACAGAACTCACCCCGACACTTTGCTGGATCGGAGTCCGGGATCGTCATCGAGCTGAGCGTGTGCTGAACTTCGGAGGTGCCGTCGTTCGGTACTTGGATCGGTCGGATCGTGAAGGCGTCGACTACATCAACCGCGTTGTCATAACGCTTCCGCTTCGGTCTCACGAGTGCGTGGACAACACTCTCCCCTCTCGTTGCTATGCCATCACCATGATCCTTGCGTGTGCGTAGGAATTTTTTTGAAATTACTACGTTCCCCAACAGTGGCATCCGAGCCAGGTTTTATGCGTAGATGTCATATGCACGAGTAGAACACAAGTGAGTTGTGGGCGATACAAGTCATACTGCTTACCAGCATGTCATACTTTGGTTCAGCGGTATTGTTGGATGAAGCGGCCCGGACCGACATTACGCGTACACTTACGCGAGACTGGTTTTACCGCCGTTCTTCGCACACAGGTGACTAGCGGGTGTCTGTTTCTCCAACTTTAGTTGAACCGAGTGTGGCTACGCCCGGTCCTTGAGAAGGTTAAAACAACACTAACTTGGCAAACTATCGTTGTGGTTGTGATGCGTAGGTAAGAACGGTTCTTGCTCAGCCCGTAGCAGCCACGTAAAATTTGCAACAACAAAGTAGAGGACGTCTAACTTGTTTTTGCAGGGCATGTTGTGATGTGATATGGTCAAGACGTGATGAGATATAAGTTGTTGTATGAGATGATCATGTTTTGTTGAAGTTATCGGCAACTGGTAGAAGCCCTATGGTTGTCTCTTTGTTGCATAAGATGCAAGTGCCAAATAATTGCTTTACTTTATTGCTATACGATAGCAATAGTTGCAAGAGCAATGGTTGGCGAGACGACCATGTGACGACACATTGATATAGATCAAGATGATGAAGATCATGGTGTCGTGCCGGTAACGATAGAGATCATGACAGTACTTTGGAGATGGAGATCACAAGCACAAGATGATGATGGCCATATCATATCACTTATATTGATTGCATGTGATGTTTATCTTTTATACATCTTATTTTGCTTAGTTTGACGGTAGCATTTTAAGATGATCTCTCACTAAAATTATCAAGAAGTGTTCTCCCGAGTATGCACCGTTGCGAAAGTTCTTCGTCTTTGAGACACCACGTGATGATCGGGTGTGATAGGCTCTACGTTCAAATACAATGGGTGCAAAACAGTTGCACACGGAATACTCAGGTTAAACTTGACGAGCCTAGCATATAACAGATATGGCCTCGGAACACGGAGACCGAAGGTCGGCGTGAATCATATAGTAGATATGATCAACATAGTGATGTTCACCATTGAAACTACTCCATCTCACGTGATGATCGGACATGGTTTAGTTGATATGGATCACGTAATCACTTAGAAGATTAGAGGGATATCTATCTAAGTGGGAGTTCTTAAGTAATATGATTAATTGGACTTAAATTTATCAAGAACTTAGTCCTGGTAGTATTTTGCAAATTATGTTGTAGATCAATAGCTCGCGTTGTTGCTTCCCTATGTTTTTATATGTGTTCCTAGAGAAAATTGTATTGAAAAATGTTAGTAGCAATGATGCGGATTGGATCCATGATCTGAAGTTTATCCTCATTGCTGCACAGAAGAATTATGTCCTTAATGCACCGCTAGGTGACAGACCTATTGCAGGAGTAGATGCAGACGTTATGAACGTTTGGCTAGCTCAATATGATGACTACTTGATAGTTTAGTGCACCATGCTTAACGGCTTAGAATCGGGACTTCAAAGGCGTTTTGAGCGTCACGGACCATATGAGATGTTCCAGGAATTGAAGTTAATATTTCAAGAAAATACCGAGTTGAGAGATATGAAGTCTCCAACAAGTTCTATAGCTAAAAGATGGAGGAGAATCGCTCAACTAGTGAGCATGTGCTCAGATTATGCAGGTACTTCAATCGCTTGAATCAAGTGGGAGTTAATCTTCCGGATAAGATAGTGATTGACAGAATTCTCTAGTCACCATCACCAAGTTAGTAGAACTTCGTGATGAACTATAATATGCAAGGGATGACAAAAGTAATTCCCAAGCTCTTCGTGATGCTGAAATCGACGAAGGTAGAAATCAAGAAAAGAGCATCAAGTGTTGATGATTGACAAGACCACTAGTTTCAAGAAAAGGGCAAAGGAAAGAAAGGGAACTTCAAGTAGAATGACAAGCAAGTTGTCGCTCCTGAAGAAGCCCAAAGCTGGACCAAAGCCTGAAACTGAGTGCTTCTCTGCAAAGGAAATGATCACTTTGGGAGCGAAATGACCTGAATATTTGGTAGATAAGAAGGGTGGCAAAGTGAACAAGGGTATATTTGATATCTGGTGTTTGATGTGTGCCTTACTAGTGTTTATATTAGCCCCAGTATTTGATACTTGTTCGGTTGCTAAGATTAGTAACTCGAAACATGAGTTACATAATAAACAGAGACTAGTTGAGGGGAAGTGACGATGAGTGTTGGAAATAGTTCCAAGATTGATATGATCATCATCACACACTCCCTATATTTTCGAGATTAGTGTTAAAAGCCAAATAAATGTTATTTAGCGTTTGCGTTGAGCATGAATATGATTTGATCATGTTTATTGCAAAACGGTTATTCATTTAAAGTTAAAGAATAATTGTTATTCTGTTTACATGAATAAAACCTTCATGGTTATACACCCAATGAAAATAGTTTGTTGGATCTCGATCGTAGTGATACACATATTCATAATATTGATGCCAAAAGATGCAAAGTTAATAATGATAGTGCAACTTATTTGTGGCACTGCCGTTTGGGTCATATCGGTGTAAAAGCATGAAGGAACTCCATAAAGATGGATTTTGGAATCACTTGGTTATGAATCATTTGATGCTTGTGAGCCGTGCTTTTTGGGCAAGATGACTAAAACTCCGTTCTCGGAACAATGGAGCGAGCTACCGACTTGTTGGAAATAATACATACCAATGTATGCGATCCAATGAGTGTTGATGCCCGTGGCAAGTATCATTATTTTCTGACCTTCACAGATGATTTGAGCAGATATGCATATATCTTCTTGAAGAAACATAAGTCTGAAATAGTTGAAAAGTTCAAAGAATTTCAAAGTGAAGTGGAAAATCATCGTAACAAGAAAATAAAGTTTCTGCGATCTGATCGTGGAGATGAATATTTGAGTTACGAGTTTGGTCTTCAATTAAAAGAAAGTGGAATAGTTTCACAGCTCACGCCACATGGAACACCACAACCTAATGGTGTGTCCGAACGTCGTAACCGCACTTTATTGGATATGGTGCGATCTATGATGTATCTTACCGATTTACCACTATCGTTTTGGGGTTATGCATTAGAGACAGCTGCATTCACGTTTAATAGGGCACCATCTAAATCCGCTGAAATGACACCGTATGAACTATGGTTTAGCAGTAAACCTAAGCTGTCGTTTCTAAAGCTTGGAGTTGCGATGCTTATATGAAAAGGTTTCAACCTGATAAGCTCGAACCCAAATCGGAAAAGTGCGTCTTCATAGAATACCCAAAGATAACTATTGGGTACACCTTCTATCACAGATCCGAAGGCAAGTTATTCATTGCTAAGATGGATCCTTTCTAGAGAAGAAGTTTCTCTCGAAAGAAGTGAGTGGGAGGAAAGTAGAGCTTGATAAGGTAATTGTACCTTCTCTCGAATTGGAAAGTAGTTCATCACGAAATCAGTTCTGTGATTCCTACACCAATCAGTGAGGAAGCTAATGATGATGATCATGAAGCTTCAGATCAAGTTACTACCGAACCTCGTAGGTCTTCCAAAATAAGATCCGCACCAATGTGGTACGGTAATCCTATTCTAGAAGTCATGTTATTAGACCATGATGAACCTACGAACTATGAGGAAGCGATGATGAGCCTAGATTCCGCGAAATGGCTTGAGGCCATGAAATCTGAGATAGGATCCATGTATGAGAACAAAGTATGGACTTTGATTGACTTGCTCGATGATCAGCAAGCCATGTTAATAAATGGATCTTCAAGAGGAAGACGGACACTGATAGTAGTGTTACTATCTACAAAGCTCGACTTGTCACAAAAAAAAAGGTTTTTCGACAAGTTCAAGGTGTTGAATACAATGAGATTTTCTCAACTGTAGCGATGCTTAAGTATGTCCGAATCATGTTAGCAATTGCCACATTTTATGAAATCTGGCAAATGGATGTCAAAACTACATTTTTAATGGATTTATTAAGGAAGAGTTGTATATGATGCAACCAGAAGGTTTTGTCAATCCTAAAGGAGCTAACAAAATGTGCAAGCTCCAGCGATCCATCTATGGACTGGTGCAAGCATCTCAGAGTTGGAATACACACTTTGATAAGTTGATCAAAGCATATAGTTTTATACAGACTTGGGTGAAGCCTGTATTTACAAGAAAGTGAGTGGGAGCACTACAACATTTCGATAAGTATATGTGAATGACATATTGTTGATCGAAATGATGTAGAATTTTTCGGAAAGCATAAAGGAGTATTTGGAAGGACTTCTTTAAAAGAAAGACATCAAGAAGCTACTTACATATTGAGCATCAAGATCTATTGAGATAGATCAAGGCGCTTGATAAGTTTTTCAATAAGTATATACCTTGTCAAGATTTTGAAGTAGTTCAAAATGGAGCAGTCAAAGAAAAGTTCTTGCACGTGTTGCAAAGGTGTGAAATTGAGTAAGACTCAAATCCCGACCACGGCAGAAAATAGAAAAGAGAATGAAAGTCATTCCCTATGCCTCGACCATAGGTTCTATAAAGTATGCTATGCTATGTACCGGACCTATTGTATACCTTGCTCTGTATTTGGCAAGGGAGTACAATAGTGATCTAGGAGTAGATCACTGGACATTGGTCAAGAATATCCTTAGTGAGGACTAAGGAAATATTTCTCGATTATGGAGGTGATAAAAGAGCCCGTCGTAAAGAGTTACATCGATGCAAGCTTTTTACACTGATCCAGATAAGTCTCAATCTGGATACATATTGAAAGTGGGAGCAATTAGCTAGAGTAGCTCCGTGCAGAGCATTGTAGACATAGAATATTTGCAAAAAATACATACGGCTCTGAATGTAACAGACCCGTTGACTAAGATTCTCTCACGAGCAAAACATGATCATACCTTAGTACTCTTTGGGTGTTAATCACATAGCGATGTGAACTAGATTATTGACTCTAGTAAACCCTTTGGGTGCTGGTCACATGACGATGTGAACTATGGGTGTTAATCACATACAGATGTGAATATTAGTGTTGAATCACATGATGATGTGAACTAGATTATTGACTCTAGTGCAAGTGGGAGACTGAAGGAAATTTGTCCTAGAGGCAATAATCAAGTTATTATTTATTTCCTTATTTCATGATAAATGTTTATTATTCATGCTAGAATTGTATTAACCGGAAACATAATACATGTGTGAATACATAGACAAACGTAGTGTCACTAGTATGCCTCTACTTGACTAGCTCGTTGAATCAAAGATGGTTAAGTTTCCTAGCCATAGACATGAGTTGTCATTTGATTAACGGGATCACATCATTAGGAGAATGATGTGATTGACTTGACCCATTCCGTTAGCCTAGCACTTGATCGTTTAGTATGTTGCTATTGCTTTCTTCATGACTTATACATGTTCCTGTAACTATGAGATTATGCAACTCCCGTTTACCGGAGGAACACTTTGGGTTCTACCAAACGTCACAACGAATCGGGTGATTATAAAGGAGTACTACAGGTGTCTCCAAAGGTACATGTTGGGTTGGCGTATTTGAGATTAGGTTTTGTCACTCCGATTGTCGGAGAGGTATCTCTGGCCCTCTCGGTAATGCACATCACTATAAGCCTTGCAAGCAATGTAGCTAATGAGTTAGTTACGGAATGATGCATTACGTAACGAGTAAAGAGACTTGCGATAACGAGATTGAACTAGGTATTGGATACCGACGATCGAATCTCGGGCAAGTAACATACCGATGACAAAGGGAATAACGATGTTGTTATGCGGTTTGACCGATAAAGATCTTCGTAGAATATGTAGGAGCCAATATGGGCATCCAGGTTCCACTATTGGTTATTGACCGAGAATAGTTCTAGGTCATGTCTACATAGTTCTCGAACCCGTAGGGTCCGCACGCTTAACGTTACGATGACAGTTTTATTATGAGTTTATGAGTTTTGATGCACCGAAGGAGTTCGGAGTCCCGGATGAGATCGGGGACATGACGAGGAGTCTCGAAATGGTCGAGACGTAAAGATCGATATATTGGACGACTATATTCGGACATCGGAAAGGTTCCGAGTGATTCGGGTATTTTTCGGAGTACCGGAGAGTTACGGGAATACGTATTGGGCCTTATTGGGCCATATGGGAAAGAAGGAAAAGGTCCTCAAGGGTGGCCGCACCCCTTCCCTTGGTCTGGTCCGAATTGGACTAGGGAAGGGGGGCGCCTCCTTCCTTCCTTCTCCTTTTCTCTTCCCTTTCCTTCTCTCCTACTCCTACTACATGGAAGGGTTCCTAGTTGGACTAGGAAAAGGGGAATCCTACTCCCGGTGGGAGTAGGACTCCCCTAGGGCGCGCCATAGAGAGGGCTGGCCTCCCTCCTCCACTCCTTTATATCACGGGGCAGGGGCACCCCATGGACACACAAGTTGATCTACGGATCGTTCCTTAGCCGTGTCGGTGCCCCCTCCACCATATTCCACCTCGGTCATATCGTCGCGGAGTTTAGGCGAAGCCTGCGTCGGTAGAGCATCATCATCGCTCCCACGCCGTCGTCTTGACGAACTCATCCCGACACTTTGCTGGATCGGAGTCCGGGATCGTCATCGAGCTGAGCGTGTGCTGAACTCGGAGGTGCCGTGACGTTCGGTACTTGGATCGGTCGGATCGTGAAGACGTCGACTACATCAACAGCGTTGTCATAACGCTTCGCTTCGGTCTCACGAGGGCGTGGACAACACTCTCCCTCTCGTTGCTATGCCATCACCATGATCCTTGCGTGTGCGTAGGAATTTTTTTGAAATTACTACGTTCCCCAACAGATCCCGGGTTTTCGAAAACCGTGTTCATGGGACATCAAAGTGGCTTCGCGACGATGAACCGTGGAGGAAACGCAAGGATCTGTTCGATGGTGAAACCGAACCCCGAAAACGCCCGTGTACGAGGAGCGGCGAGAAAATAGACGAGCTGTTGAAAAATTGGAAAGACTGCCCACTGTCGGGAAAGAAGCAAAAGGCGCCAGGGTCGGGAAAGAAGCGAAAGGCGCCAGAGCCGCTGCTGAAGGTATGGAAAACGAGGTCAGTTTTCTGGGACTTGCCCTACTGGAAGATCCACCGTGTGCCTCACAGCCTTTATGTCATGCATATCACGAAGAACATGTGCGAGAGTCTGCTTGGTACCCTGCTCAACATGCGGAGAGGACCAAAGATGGGCGAAAGCAAGGCAGACTTGAAATCAATGGGCATCGGGCGGGAGCTTCACGCTAATGATGATGATGATGATGATGATGAGGCGAAGCGGACACGAAAAGTCGTCGCAAAGGCAAAAAGGCTAAGAAGACCGGAAATGACTACCCTCCGCATGCTTCACTCTAAGTCGGGAGGAGATCGAGCAGTTTTCACCTGCCTCCTAGGAGTAAAACTTCCTTACGGTTATGCAGGAAGATAGGCGAGATACCTAGACCCAATGAAGCGAAGTTCAGCGGATGAAGTCTCACGATCGCGCGTCTTGATGACGCAGATACTTCCAGCCAGCAATCAGGGGATCATGGGCGCTTTACGTCCGTGAAACGCTATTTGGCCTATGCAACTTTTTCGACGTCATCTCTCGGAAGTCGGTGGTGATACTATGCGAGCTTGAGATGTACTTCCCGCCTGCATTCTTCGACGTTATGGCGCATCTGCTGGTCCATATCGTGGAGGATATCATCCAACTCGGGCCGACGTTCCTGCACAGCATGATGCCGTTCGAAAGGATGAATGGTGTCATCGAAGGATACGTTCGCAACATGTCACGTCCAGAGGGAAGTATAGCCAGGGGCTTTCTGACCGAAGAGTGCATCTCCTACTGCACGAATTATCTAGGCATCGAGAACCCTGGGTCACTAAGGAACTGACACGTGTTCCAATGGTCAGATTTCAAACACACACGACAACTTTACTTGGGCTACAAGAAAAGCTGACTCATCCAGCTCTGGATAAGTTTTGCTCTCATTGTCTTTGCTCGAAGACATAGGATTTGGGTTGAGCATCACTTGGTCATTCGACTATGATCACTTGGACCCCACTTAACGATGCGGTGGTTCCTACGACTCAACAAAGAAGAAAAGGAAACAACGAAACGACACAGTCTTCGCGCTCAATAGTCTTCACTCAATGTATTCTCATGTCATAGTCTTCAATGTGAATATCTTCACATACCACCATTGTCGTCAATGTCTTCATACATTTTAGGGTCGACTCCGGTAGGTAAACCGAATCAATGAGGGACACTACCATGCGTTATCCTGCAATTCTCACAAACGATTAGTCCCTCAACCACATTTGTCATCAATACTCCAAAACCAACTAGGGTGGCACTAGATGCACTTACAATCTCCCCTTTTGGTGATTGATGACAAACTGGTTGAAGTTTTCAACGGGATAAAATATGTGAAATTGTAAAGGATAGGAATTGTCTTCATAAGTGGCAAAGGCTCCCCACAAGATGTGCATATAAGTAGTTTGCTTATGGAATGCAAATGCACATGGCAGGTTGTACTTGTGGTGATCCTCTTCAACTTATGAAGATAATTCATCATGCATGAAATGATATAGCTAAGAGAATGACATGCATAATGAAAGATGGACGTCTGCAGAATGATCTAAGTGCGGAAGTTATCGCCGCACATGCGGAATTTATCATCGCACTGCAGTAAAGCAAATAAGTAGCAAACGACCATCGAGTTTAAGTGTTACAACTCAAAGAACCAAATGTATCAAAAGCGAGAGTTGTAAACACTAGGCAAAATATAATGCAACCGCCCTTATGAACCCGCTTGAAGACTATCAAACTCATATGCTTCTCCCCCTTTTGTTAGTAAGGACCAAAAAGGTTTGAAGACATAGAGCATCTACTCGTCCTCTTCTGAAGAAGATGATGCAGCAGGGTTGTCGTTGTTGGTTGGCGGTGCAGACGAGCTTGGCGCAGTGTCGATTCATGCAGAAGTAGGGGGCGGTGAAGTAGCATCGGCTTCATCATCGATCACTCTGGCATTGACAGTTGCCACGGAGGAAGAATAGTCAGAGTCTTCAAGAGGTGGAGTTCGTCGTAGGACTGCATTCCGTGGAGGAGTGGAGTCAAACTTGAAGCGTTCAGTGAAGCCATCGTCTTGAAGATCTGCTTCAGCACTGAGCAGGGTCAAACTCTTCCATGATCGCCGACAAGTCTCGTGAGTGACAAAAGCATTCTTGGTGGCAAGGTTTCGAATGCGATTGACGTCCACCAAGAGGCTTTGCATTTGACGCTTGAGCCAGGAGTGATGCTTATCTTGCTTTTGATGCAGCACCACAAGAAGTTCTCGATCATTGAGGACTCGAGGCGCTTAGGGCCTTTGGCAAATTGTGCTCTCGGTGGCTTCCCGTGCGATGAGGCGACGTGTGTTCCCAGCCAGGGGATAGACACGTGATACCACTTGGACGCCTTCCATGGGTTGAGAGAAGCTGTGGTGATCTGCGTTCTGAAGACTTTGAGGCGTTTTGGCAGGCTCAGGATATATGGCTTCAACAGACATATCAACCTCTGGTAGAAAGATCAGATGATTGCGAGCAGAGGGTTGATAGTTGATAGCAGAGTGCATCTTGATGAGGCGCATGACCCATGGAGCATAGAACTTCAGACCAAACGGATCAGATCCAGACGCAACCAGTTGTCGGATGAAGAATTCTTGTGTGTTGAAGCTGATGCCATTGAGGATGTAGAAGACCAATGTCTTCATTGCTCCTTCCAGTTTTGCAGATGATGAATGCCCTTTGATTGGCCATAGAGTTCGCCTGATGATGTGATATATGGTACGAGGCAGATACTCAAGGTCATCAACAAAGAAGTGCTGAGGGTATTCAACATCGTGTGGCAGTGGCTTCATCATGCTCGACATCGACTCATGTCGAGTTACGGCTTATGAAATATGCTCTCAAGGCATCGCGGTGGAGTTGACATCCGAGTTCAAACAGCTCTCCGGGAGTGGGTAGGCTGTGAGCTCAATGATGTCAAGAGCTTTGGCTTCATGATGAACATTTCCAGTCATCCACTCGAGAACCCATGTCTTTGTGTCTCTGTTGTAGCCGCGGATGTGGAGGGTAGCATAGAATTGAAGCACAAGTTCTTCATTCCAGTGTTCTTTGTCTGTAATGAAACCAAGCAGACTGCATCATGAAAGCAATCAAGTGCTTCTTCTAAGCACGGCAGTCCGGCAATAGCTTCAGTGTCAAAGGCGCATATGAGGAAAATCGGCCTTGGTCATCTGTAACACAGAGTAATAGCTTCTTTGCTGATAGCTCGAAGCGGTCGATGAGATCCTTGGCCTTGTGTAGGGGTTCTTTGCACTGTCAAAGGAGGTATTGTGGGCTTTGAAGCCATTTGCATTGAAAGAACCCGTTGAGGTGGCAGTGCCTGGAAACCTTGGCAGTCTTGGCTTCGGCTTCTGAACCTGAGGCCTATGCTCAATATGATAGTCAAACCGAGGATCGAGGCATGAGGCGGAGGGACCAGAGCGGGCCATCTTCTCGTGACTAGCTCGCCATAGTTGTATGCTTGCTCGATTGTGTAGGGCCTTGGTGGCGGCCTCGGGCGATGGCGGGCAGCGAGGCTTCAGCTGCTTGGCGAGATGCTTGAGAGCGAAGGCCTCATAGGCTTCGCACACATTTCCTTCAAAGGCCTTGAGGCGGTTGGTACAGGCTCCACATTGGCTTCAGCCATGACCACGTCATTGGCTTCATTGGTGTTGGAGGTGGCAGCCTCAATGTTCTCAACCTCCACTTGAGGAGATGGAGGGTCGGGCACTGGCACGTTGATATCGGTATGACTTCTTGATTCTGAGGGTGTAGGGACTCGTTCTTCTTCTTCTTGGGTGTCTGCGGCTGATGCAGCGGATTGTCTTCCGCAGCTCGGCTTCGACTCGGAGACATTCACAGTTGGGTGGCTTCGAAAACACTTGGCGTGCAACAGGTTGGTGGTGCACTTCTCCTTCTGAACGCTCGAGAGAGGTACTTGAGGCCTTTGACCTTTGCGAAGCTGCGAAATCTTGGCGGCGCCTTTGGAGATGGGGTTGCCTGGGCCTCAAAGTCTTCCTCTTCTTCTTGCTGTTGTTGTTGGGGAGTGACTTGATGTTGGGGAGTACTGGGGGAGTCTTGTTGTTGGGGGCGATCAGCCCATGAAGCATCCTGTGTAATTGGCGTCAGAGGGCGACCAATGTCGATGAGTTCGCTGTTCGCATGCGAGCAGCGATGATACCACATTGTACTCGATTTGAGGAAGAACTTCATCATCTTCAACATTGTCACGGTGACCAATGTCTTCAGCAGTGATGGGATCAGCTGCTGGAATCTCTTCAGCTTCAGGAGCCTCTGTGGAAGCAGGCTCATGAACAGTCATGCGAAGTTCTTGGGTTGCAGACGCGGGACGAACCACAGAAATGGGTTCAACAATCAAGGGCTCTGTGGGAGCAGCCCGATTCTTCTTGGTCTTAAGCTTCTTCTTGGAGGGAGCAGCATCAGAGGCGTCAGGATTTTTCCTTTTTCTCGCTTCAGCCTCGGCAGCCCTCGTCTTCTTACATTGAAGCGGTTGACGGACCTTTGGCTTCGAGCCAGTCATGCTGCTTGGGAAGACTATGCGGGGCTCTTCCTGCCTTGAAGGTGCAGCTTGGTCAGATGAAGACTTCTTTTTCTTTGTAGCCATCCTAGGGTCGATGCCAGGACGGCCAAGAGCCTTGCGCTTCTCAGCCTCATTGTAGGCAAGCACACACTTGTCAGCCAGAGCCTTCATGCGCTCACGAGAGCCTCTGGCTTCTTCACGCTTCTTGACAAAGTTTTCTTTGAGGTCGTGCAGCATGACCTTGAAGTTTTTAACGTCTTGCACACTAAGTGCAGCCATGTGCTTCTTGAACTGAGCCTTCTCATAGTCAATCTTGTGCTTCAGTTCAACAATCCGCTGAGCTAGAGCTAGCTCAGAAGCAATGGCGCCGTTGAAAGAGACGTTGAGGCCAATAGGAAGTTGCAGATCTTCAAAACTGATGTTTGGGGTATCAAACCATTCATCAATGAACTGATGGATGATTGCCACATCAAAGAGAGGCAAGTTGTTGAAGATTTCTGCTTCTTCTTTGCTCTTGATAAGTTGCTCAAGAGCATCATCTGCAAGATCGTCATCACTTGATGATCAATGTGCTCTTCACGCAGAATGGCAGCGAGGTCGATGTCGATTCGAAGATTCTTGACACTTTTCTTTCTCTTCTCCGTCTTCTTGGAGATGCGGATTGATCCTCGATCGCAATCGGCTTCGGGAGGTGCAAGGACAATGGCTTCACGTGAAGCTTTTGGAGGAGCAACTGATTTTGAAGCCTTGACTTTCTTAAGCTTCTGCGGCTTTGGAGCAGGAGCAGGAGCTGGAGCTGGGGCTTCATCCGAATCAGCCTCGTCATCAGAGTGATCCACTTTGGCACCTTGGACCAGGATGTAGGTGATGAGGCCATCAAGGTTTGAAAAGGGACCGATGACATTGGGTTCAACATCGCGTGAGCCGTCAGCACGGGGAGCAGAGGGACCAGGGTTGAACTCTAATCCCAATGACTTCTTGTTTTCCTTGGCAGAAGCCTTTGCGTGCTGGTAGTTGCGCTTGAAGAGATTGTCATCACGACACTAGAGCAAAGACGTCGGGTCGGCATTCTCAGGCTGAGGTCCACGGACCATGCAAGGATAGAAATCTTGTGCAATAGCTTCAGCCATGTTCTTGGGAGGAAGGCCTCGAAACAGAATATCACCCCAAGGGCTTCTGATGGCATTCTTCTCGGCATATTCCCGTGTGACGAAATTGTACTTGAACCATTGTTCAGCCCAATATCGTCGAATCCATTGGATTCGCGTCTTGCGCTGATTATAAGACTCTTCGGGATCTATTTTGTACAGCTCTGCGAGGTCATCAGGCAAATCTTTTGAGGTTCCCTCACGACGCTGTCTGCCGCCCTTCCTGACTGATTTATCTGTAGCCACGAGCTTCAAACTAAATGGCTTCACGTTCAAAGGCTTCAAAGGCTTGCGTTTGCTTGACAGACAGGAACTGGCTTCAGGAGAGTTAGTTTGATGCTGTAAAAATTCTTCAAACGAATGCAGACTATGAGAACCAAGGGATTCTCCCACGGACATGTACCTGTGACAGCATTAGAGATGCGAGGGATGGGGAAGAGGTCATATGCATTCTCGTAAGATTTTGAAGATAAATCAGTTTGAAGACATTGACCTCATGATGCGAAGACATTCACTTATCTGCTGAGAGTTGGTTCCAGATTTATGCGAATCCGTGAATAAGTACAAGTGAGGAATCTAACTAGTTGTGAAGCTTAAGTGAATATACTAGGCGATCTGAGATGCATGAATAGATCTAACATAGTATGGGCAGAAACCAATTTTGGCAAGTAGGATGAATCTTGAAGATCAAAAAGATGGTAAAAATAGAGTTATATTTACCGCTTCAAAGAACTGCTAGACGGGAGGAAAGGAGGCCGAGCAGTTCAGTCCACCGTGCCCTAACTTGGCGACGGAGGACACCTACGGCGGCGGCGGAGATGACGATGTTCGCGGCCGGCGTGAGGACGGCGTCGGAGAGGTCGCGGCAGCTAAGCGCTTCGTCGCCGGCGTCGTCGAGAGCTAGCGGTGGCGCTAGGGTTTTGACGAGGTGGAGAGGTGGAAGCAGATTTTCTCTACCGCAGGGGACAGGTATTTATAACGAGGTGTGCGGCGCAGCGCAATTACACAGGTGCCCCTGACGGTTCACATCTGAGGGGCACGTGGCATGCATGCAACATACTCTGAGATGTCCCACGTTCCCACGCCCGCCCGGTTTGTCGGATGGTCGTTCCGGCTTCTCCGGAGTTCAACAGTAATGATGAATCATTTAAAACAGACTTAAAGTTTGTCTCTGTGTCTTCTGCTGACAAGGACGCAGAGAAGACATTCGACAGTTTCAATAGAATGCATATGATTTGGATAGATAGAGTTTGAGATAGAAAGCATAGAGAGATTGGGGTCCGATCACATTCACTTAGTTCAAAAGATTCAACTTGAAGACATAGCTATAAGTGAATGTTGTAGAGGACAGAAATATATATATCAGACAGCAACCAAATCAACATAGTGAAGAAAATCATGAAGATAGGTTGAAGTTGAAGACAAATCAAATGCGAATAGCTTCAAGAAATAACCCCATGAGTGGAACACTTCAAACAAAGAAATTTGGTGGTGGCGTTACCCACCGTATAGGAAGTATTAGACCCAGACACGACGCACAATTATCGTGGCGCTCCGAAGTCAAATTCCACGTTAATGTATTCACACTCAGAATGTAAGTCTTCATTAGATTGAAGACATACATTACTTCGTGTGTTGCACATCTTGCATAAGTGTTAGGATGTATGCTTGATCACAGGACATTTGAGGATTCCAAGATATTTAGCTCACACCGTAACTTGCAAAACCTTTTCTCATCCAAGGGCTTTGTGAACATATCTGCCAGTTGCTCTTCAGTGTTGACGTGAATGATGTCAATATCTTTCTTCATGACATGATCCCTGAGAAAATGATGACGAATTTCAATGTGCTTTGTCTTCGAGTGCTGGACTGGATTGTTGGCAATTTCGATGGCGCTTTCGTTGTCGCGGAAGAGAGGTACTTGTGTCAGATTGATGCCATAGTCCTTGAGAGTTTGCTTCATCCATAGAAGCTGAGCACAGCAAGATCCAGCAGCAATGTATTCAGATTCTGCAGTTGAGAGTGACACACAGTTCTGCTTCTTTGAAGACCAATAGACGAGTGATCGTCCCAGAAAGTGACATGTGCCTGATGTAGACTTGCGATCCACCTTGTCACCAGCATAATCAGCATCCGAAAATCCAACCAAATCAAAATTTGAGCCCTTTGGATACCATAATCCGAGTGTTGGGGTGTGAGCCAAATATCAAAGAATTCGCTTCACAGCTAAGTGATGCGATTCCTTTGGTGCCGCTTGGAATCGAGCACACATGCAAACACTAAGCATAATATCTCGCCTAGATGCACATAGGTAAAGTAAGGAACCAATCATGGAGCGGTATAACTTTTGATTGAACTCTTTACAATTGTCGTCGGGACCCAAGTGGTGTTTGGCTGGCATTGGCGTCGTGTATCCTTTGCACTCTTGCATTCCAAACTTCTTCAGACAATCTTGAAGGTATTTTTCTTGAGATATCAAGATGCCATTCCTTTGCTGACAAATATGAAGACCAAGGAAGAACTTGAGCTCTCCCATCATGGACATCTGGTATTGTTCTTGCATCATGTATCCAAATTCATCACTATACTTCTGGTTGGTGCAGCCGAAGATAATGTCATCCACATATATTTGGCATAAAAACAGTTCACCATCATATGTCTTCGTGAAGAGTGTGGGATCAAGGGATCCAGGTTTGAAGCCTTTGCTCTTCAAGAAGTCTTTGATTGTATCATACCAGGCGCGAGGAGCTTGTTTGAGACCATACAGTGCTTTATTTAGCTTGTACACCATATTAGGATGTTTTGGATCTTCAAAGCCAGGTGTGTCGGTGTACTAGAGTAGGGGTACCCTAGTATCCCAAACTTGTGCACGGGCAGTTGCAGCACCAGCAGCAAGGCTTGCCTGCTGGTGACATCAAGCCCGGCAAGAGGAGCTTGCCGGAAGGTCCTCCGTGGTTCCTTTGGAGCCATTCAAGAACAAAGTATTCAAGCCAAGGAGACAAGGCCCCGGCAAGAGGAGCTTGCCGGGAAGGCCAACCAAGGCATCTCAACGAACTTGCCGCTGCCGCCACGCGTCCGGCAAGGCCCGGCGAGCGACAAGTTTCCAGACGCAACAAGACAACGATCATGGCAAAGGCGCTTGCCGCAAACTACTAATCTGTACTGCGCTCCCAGCACATCCACCAACGTGTCGCCAGGAACTTTCCAAGCGCTGTGGCAAGAGGCTGTCTTGACCAGCGGAGCGCGTGGCAAGCGGCGCCGACAGTGATTGCCATCGTGGCAGCGGTGGCGTCCCCGACGGTCCTGTTTGCCTTTGTTTGGGCGACGTGACGGGCATTTAATGCCTTTGTCCCCTGCCGTCGGGGTTAGGTATGATACATTTATACGGTAGCTGTACCAACCGCAATCCTTTTTCCATTTTACCCTTGTCTACGTTGCCACCTGCCGGAGACCCCTTGAGCATATAAAGGAGGCCCATGCGCGTGAGGGGGTTCAAGGGTTCAAAACCAGAAAACACTCATGCTAAGCCTCGTTAGCAGCGGGTGTGTACTGTAGCACTCAGCGCACCCAAGCAAGAACACAATATACTTAGACATGCAGCAGTAGGAGTGTTATCTCTCCGGAGAGCTCCGAAGCTGGGTAAACTGCTCGTGTGCTTCGCCTCGATCTTCTCTTCGTGCGATCTCCGCCCCCCGCCGAACCGAAAGGGGCTCGGTCCGCCGGTGCCATAGGTGTTCGTGGATCAGCTTCCTCGACATCTTTGGCGCGCCAGGTAGGGGGCGTCGAGATTGTGTGAACCTGATCCGGCGTTCACACGAGCTAGATCTTCATCTTCTTCATCGACATGCCACCGAAGAAGAAGGCTTCGGCGGCAGATGTTCCATCCACGTCGATCCCACCACCACCGGAGCAAACGGGTGGTGGGGTAGACGCCGGCGGAAGAACGGGCGTCGACGAGGGAGCCCACGGTGCTGCCAGGTCCAAGGACAAGGCTGCGCAGACCTCGGCGTCCGTACACGCACCGCGCCCATCTCAGGAGGCGCGGGACCGACAGCGTCATGGTACTCGCAGTACCATACGTTCGTTGGGCCAAGATCGAGCTGGTGGATCTCGGGATGCTCAAGACCAGCATGCACGCCAACAGGCTGGCACGAGCGAGGCACGGTCGCCCGGACGGGATACTGCTCCTTCTAATATAGTTAGAAGTCCGAGCATATCCCGCTCCTCGCGCCGTTCGCCACTACCACCCACCACTCCAGCAGAAGCCTTGGCGAGAGCTCAACTGCTCCTGGATTACCCTCCAACGGCGGACAAGGTCGATGAATGGAGGGCCACCATTCAGAGTCTCATCGGCTTTGCCAACGGCGACACTCCGCGGCAGCCGAGTACATCGTTGCCGCGGCAGGACTGCCAAGCTCGAGCCGGTGGCGACGAAACCGGTGGGGGTGCAACCACCATGCACTCTCCACCCCGAAGGCCAAGATCGCCAACTCGTCAGATCCACATCGACAGTGACTCCACCGCATCATCAGATCCACGAGCTCGTCGCGATCAGCACCAAGTTCTTCACGAACGACAGCAAGAAGACGCTCGAACTCGCATCGAGCGCCGAAGAGAAGCGCGGCGTCAATCCGACCAGCGCGCTGGGCCCTCTGTCGACATGCATGCGCCAGGGGAACCAGGCGACTTGCCGTACACGGTAGGTTGCCCTGCGTTCACTCGTGAGCTGCGGCAAGTCCAGTGGCCCAACAAGAAGAATTTCAAGCGACGCGTGCGAGAGAAGTCGGACGGCAAGACGCATCCGTCGGAGTTCCTCAAGATCTACACCATCGCGGTGCAAGCTGCGGGGCGAGCGACAAGATCTGGCCAACTACTTCCCGCTGGTACTCAAGCCCAATGTCAGATCCTGGCTCATGCACTTGCCGGACAACTCCATATCCTCCTGGACAGATCTATGCCATCAGTTTGTCGGTGCCTTTACAGGCGGCCACAAGCCTCATGGCCAAGAGAGCGATCTTCATCTGCTCGCCCAGAAGGAAGGAGAGCCCCTGCGCAAGTACATTCAGAGATTCAGCCGCGTACAGCACAACATCCCAGATGTACACCCTGCCGCGGTAATAAGCGCGTTCCATCAGAACGTGCGGAACCGCAGGATGCGGGAGGAGATGGCGATGTGCAAGATCAGAGACGTCAGTGAGCTGTATGCCCTAGCCGACAAGTGTGCACGTGCTGAGGAAGGGAGAAAACTCCCCGGAGAGAATACAGAAGCAGGAGGATCTGATAGTGAGGAGGCTGCCTCGGCAAAGAAAAACCGGCGGCGGAACAACAGGAAGAAGAAAGGCAAAGATGTGCTAGTCGTTGAGCAGTCCGGCAACGGAGGTGGCGCCAAGAAAGCCAAAGCTGGTAGCTCCGGCAAGGAGATTGCCGCTGGCACCAACTACCAGGCTGTGGCGGTCGCCGACAAGCAGGATGGCACCAACAAGCAATACTGCAAGATCCACCGCACCAAGGGCCATGACCTCCAGAGCTGCAAGAAGGTCGAGCAGCTCGTCGAGCAGCAAAAGGCTGAATCTGACGACGCGACAAGGAGAAGGCCCAGGAAGGTCTTTGGAGGAGCCAGCAAGAAACGCCCGCCGGGGGAGGACGCCACGCGGCAAGGCCAAGCAGCGGCAAGGAGATAGACCTCCCCGCGGCCGCGACAAGGATGAAGATGACGATGACGATGAAGATATGGATGATGACAAGACCGATGAGTAGGAGTTCCAGAAAGCCATAGAGGTCTTGTGCGTTGACAGCGGTGCTTCTCTGCATACTTCACACCGCCAGCTCAAGCAGTGGATGCGGGAAGTCAATGCGGCAGAACCATCCATCGAGTCACGCAAGCCTCTGAAATGGTCCAGCACGCCTATCATCTTTGATATTGAGGACCACCCTGATCGCATAACTGCGGTCGGGTGCTTGCCGATGTTGGTTTCGCCAACTATCCGCAACCTCAAGGTCACTAAGATGCTAGTTGACGGTGGGGCCGGCTTGAACCTGATCTCCTCAGCGGTACTCCAGAAACTCCAGATCCCTGATGGCGAGCTCGAAGAGACCGGCACATTCCATGGAATCAATCCGGGAAGGAGCAAGCCGAAGGGAAAGATCACGTTGCCGGTGACATTTGGCAGCGAGTTGAACTTCAGAACTGAGAGGTCACTTTTGGCGTTGCTGACTTTCCATTGCCTTACAATGGGATACTTGGTCGTCCAAACTCGCCAAATTCATGGCAGCCTCTCACTATGCATACAACATCTTTGAAGATGCCAGCCCGCTAAGTGTCATCTCTGTCCTGGCGACAAGAAGGATGCTCTTATCTGCGCCGACAAGATCTACCGGGAAGCAGCAGCCGCAGCAGATCACAAGCCACTTGCCGTTGAAGCTCCCGGGGCGAAGAAGAAGACCAAGTCCGGCAAGAGTTCTGATGCCCACTCCGGCAAGCGCACCTCTTGGTGCTGCGCTACCGTCGAGAAGCACCATCGAGCTCCACCGGCAAGTGTAAGAAGACAATGGCAGCTCCACGAGAGACCAAGAAGGTGTCCGCCAAGGAGGATGGCACTGGTGGTACCTTCACCATCGGTGCCACTCTCGACCCTAAATAGGAAGCGCGCTCGTTGCTTTCTGCGGGCGAACGTCGGCGTATTTGCATGGCAACCGTCGACATCCCGGTGTTCCCGGAAAGTAATCGAGCACCATCTTGCCGTCTGTCCTCATCGCGCGCCCGTCAAGCGAAAAGTCGAGAAGCGGCGGTGGGCGCCAAGAGTTCATCGCAGAAGAAATCAAGAAATTGGAAGCAGCAGGCCTTGTCGGAGGAGTGCTCCATCCTCGTGGTTGGCCAATCCAGTAGTAGTGCGCGCAAGGCAAGCGGAAATGGAGACTTTGTATCGACTTTACCGATGTCAATAAAGCTTGTCCCAAAGACCCATTTCCCTTGCCGCGCATCGATCAGATTGTTGACTCCACGGCGGATGTGACTTGCTTTCATTTCTTGATGCATACTCGAGATACCATCAGATCTTCATGGCGAAGAGGATGAGGAGAAGACCGCATTCATCACCCCATGTGGCACATCTTGTTTCGTCGGATGCCTTTCGGTTTAAAGAATGCTGGTTCAACATTTGCAAGGGTAGTCCATGACGCTTTTGAGCCGCAAATGCACAGAAATGTGGAAGCCTACATGGATGACATAGTGGTCAAGAGCAAGGACAAGGCGACTCTGATTCAAGATTTAGACGAAACCTTTGCAAATCTGCGCAAGATCAACCTCAAGCTCAACCCCGAGAAGTGTGTGTTTGGAGTCCCCTCCGGCAAGCTTCTCGGGTTCTTCGTGTCTCAGCGAGGAATTGAAGCCAATCCCGACAAGATCAAGGCCATTGAGCAGATTGAAGCACCAAAGCGCGTCAAGGATGTACGAAGACTTGCCGGTTGCGTAGCTGCTCTCAGCAGGTTTATCTCTAGGTCTGCTGAACGCGCCCTGCCATTTTTCAAAATATTGAAAAAGGCAGGTCCAATGAAATGGACTCGAGCGGAGGCTGCGCTGCAGGACTTAAAGAGATACTGTCCTCCACTCCAATACTTGTCGCACCTAAGCCACAAGAGAAGTTGCTGCTATATATAGCGGCAACCAATCAAGTGGTTAGTGCTGCGTTAGTAGCGGAGAGGGAGGCGGATGATGAGCCGGCAACCATGGCAGATGCATCCAGCGACAAGCAAGGGGCTTCACCGGCAAGCTCTGGTCCCGACAAAGATGGATCTGCGCAGGCGTGTGAGAAGATGCAGAAGAAAATGGTGCAGCACCCCGTTTACTTTGTCAGTTCCCTTTTACAAGGGGGCTAGGTCAAGGTACTCTGGTGTGCAGAAATTGCTTTTCGGCCTTCTCATGGCCTCGAGAAAGCTGCGCCATTACTTCCAAGCACATGAGATCACAGTCGTCACTCGTTTTCCGCTGAAGAGGATACTGCAAAATCCAGAAGCAACAGGCAGGATTGTCGAGTGGGCACTGGAACTGTCAAGCTTTGGCCTCGAGTTTGAGAGCACTTCAACTATCCAAAGCAAGGCATTAGCGGAGTTCATAGCAGAATGGACGCCAACACAAGATGAAGAAATTCCAGAAATGAGCATCCCCGTCAAGGAAGCAAGCAAAGAGTGGCTGATGTACTTTGATGGTGCCTTCTCGCTGCAAAGGCGCCCGGTCTTGGCGTGCTACTTGTTGCACCCACGGAGAGCACCTCAAGTCGTAGTCCAGATGCACTTTCCCAAGGAGCAAGCAACGAACAATACTGCAGAGTATGAAGGCTTGCTTGCCGGTCTTAGGATCGCAGTAGACCTTGGGATCAAGAAGCTCATTGCCAGGGGTGACTCACAGCTTGTCGTCCGACAAGTAAACAAGAATTATCAGAGTCCGTTGATGGAAGCTTACGTTGATGAAGTAAGAAAGCTAGAAGAGCACTTTGATGGCCTTCAAATGGAACATGTTCCAAGAGCTCAGAACGACATTGCCGATGGCCTGTCGAAGTGCGCCGCACTCAAGTTACCTGTGGAACCAGGAATCTTTGTGCTCAAACTGACTCAACCGTCATAACGCCATCAAGCTGGACAAAGCAAGAAGAGGAAGTTGATTTCGGTGACTATTTTCGGCGAGCTCCCGAAGTCGCTGCCAAGAAGGTCCCCAAGATCAACACCAAGAGTGCTGAGGAGCAGTCTGCTCCGGCAAGCCCTAGGGTTTGTTCCGTTGAAGCAGACGCTCCCGACAAGTTTTGCTCCGGCAAGCTTGCCGGGGAACGTCAAGCTCCGGCTGAGCCGCACGTTCTCGCCGTAGAAGCGGATGTTCCCGCAGCAACAGATGTGCCTTTAGTCCTTGTTGTCGAGCCGCAAGCTCCAGCATGGGCGCAACAAATTGTCCATTTCCTTCAGACAGGAGAACTTCCCGAAGAGCAAGAAGAAGCGGAAAGAGTAGCCCGACAGTCAAGTATGTACCAGTTTGTCGACAACACACTGTACAGAAGAAGACTCAACGGTGTGAAATTGAAGTGTATTCACCGGGAAGACGGAAAAAGCTGTTGGCGAGAGATACATGGAGGCATATGTGGTCACCACATTGGCGCAAAACACTTGCCGGCAAAGCATTCCGGCAAGGTTTCTTTGGCCGACAGCCCTCCGTGATGCAAGCGCACAAGTAACCAAGTGTGAAGCGTGCGAGTTCCATTCCAAGCGGATACACCAACCAGCTCAAGCTCTCCAGACGATCCCTTTATGCTGGCCATTTTCGGTGCAGGGGCTCGACATCCTCGGCCCCTTTCCCGAGCTGTCGGGGCTTTGAGTACTTGTACATTGCAATCGACAAGTTCACAAAGTGGCGGAAGTGGAAGCGATGAGGAAGGTGACAACACGGTCAGCGATCAAGTTCTTGGTCGATTGTTTGCCGTTTGGGATCCCTAACAGGATCATCACCGACAACGGCACGCAGTTCACGAGCCGCACCTTCATGCGAGACGTCCAAGATCTTGGCGCCAAGTGCGCTTCGCTTCATTGCTCATCGAGAAGTAGCGGTCAAGCGGAGAGGCGAATGCTGAAGTGCTCGCGGGCTCAAGACCAGAACTTTCGACGAGCTGCACAAATCACGGAAAGCACTGGATTGAGGAGCTGCGGTGGTTCTTTGGTCGATCGGGGCGACACCAAATCGAGCCACTGGCGGACACCTTCGCTCTAGTCTATGGAGCAGAGGCAGTTCTCCCCACGGAACTTCGTATCTGGGTCACCTCGAGTGCTCGCTTATGATGAGCTTGAGCAAGAGCAGTTGCGACAAGATGGCGCTGCTCTCCTTGAGGGGACCGTCTTGAGGCCGTTGTATGCGAGCTGCTCGATACCAGCAAGCTTTGCGCCGCTACCATAGCCGCAAAGTTAGTGCGAAGTCTCAAGGAAGGTGACCTTGTTCTTGGCGCGTTCAGTCCGCCAAGAATGCCAACAAGTTGGCCTTGAAGTGGGAAGGCCCTTACGGGTGAAGCGAGTCACTAGGCTGGCGCCATCCGCCTTGAGACCGAAGATGGCATTCGGTGAGCAACTCTGGAACATTGAGCATCTTCGTAAGTTTTACCCGTAGAAGCGCGGTTGCGGAACCTGTTCCGGCAACCACCTTTAACACAAGTCTTGCCGATGTTGCATGTAATCCTTTGTACAAAGCCGGGCGCAGACCCGTGCATAAGTAAAGCTCATGTGCTCCGCACATCTTGTCAATTTCATGCTTTCTACATTTTATTGCATGCGTTATCTGACACTTTGTGCAGCGCCTACCCCCGGTAAGTAATAACGAGCCGTAAGACTCCATATCATTATTTTCTCTTCTTTCTCTTTCTGAAAGAAAGGAAGGTTCCCTCGCCACAAGTTTGCCGGGGGAAAGGAGAAGATAATGGTGTGGACCAGGCGGCGTTCAAGGAAGTTTCGCCTTACCGGGAAGCAAACGACAGAAAAGCTAAGTTGCTAAAATTTGAGCAATCAGTTTTAAATTTTTTAAGTTATCTTCCTCGAACGACCGTACTTTGTATGGAAAACCTGTCTTGTGGAGGAACCAACTCGTAGCTAGTTGCGCCCTTACTTTGTTTGAGTCCGCTCAACAACTTAAGTGAGCTGCGACTAGGTTGCGACAAGGTTTCTTGTCGATGGCGGCACCGCCAAAGAGGGTCTTGGACGTCCCAGACTCAGCGCTTCATGACTAAGGTGCCTGCGCGACAAGTTCCCTAAAGCGTGGGGCTAAAACATACAAAGGAAGGAATCAAGTAAAGGAAATAACATAGCAATCACTACCCGAAATAGAGTTATATTACAAGATAGCTTGTCGCAGCTCTAATAGATTGTTCTCATAACGTGACTAGCAGCGGCAAGAGAAAGAGAAAACGGGCGGCCTAATCTATGCGATCACCCTCAACACTCTTGATCTTGCTCACCTTGTCCACAATGGGTGCGACAAGGGTCTTGAGCGCTTCCACATCAGCTTCCGGCGGCAAGGTCTTGAGGACGTTGGTGAGGTTGAGGCCTGGGTTGCGGAAGGCCACCTTCATCAGCACCTTTTGAAGAGCTCCCGCGCAGATCTGGCGCGACTCGTCGGCCAGCTGCTTTGGGATCTCTTCCGGTCGCTGGAGGGCCGTCGCCATGCCTTTGAAGAACAAGCTGAGCTTGGCGCTGGGTTGGAGGTGCTCATCGGAGGAATATCCAAGATCCTCCATCCCAGCTGCGCCATCTCCTGTCGATGGCTGCGGCAACATCCACGAGACCCTCGGTCCAGTGCTCCACATTCTCCTGAAAGTGTTGCAGGCGGCAGCGGCTTCGCCCGCCAGCGCCTCGTCGGCCTTGATCTTCTCCTCTAAGGCCACCTCGCGCTCCCTGGCGCCGTCCAGTGTCTGCGTCAAGGTGGTCAGCTTCAACTCAAGATCTGCGTTGGAGTCCTTGTCGGCGCTAAGCTCCTTGCTCCTCTCGGCGACACGACCCTGCAGCTCACCAAGGGTGTAGGCGTCCTTCTCGCGGTCACGCTTGAGCGCGGCAAGCTCCTCGCCGCTCTCCTTGAGATTGGCCTCCAGCTGTGCCACCTTCGTCTCCAGCTCCTTCTTGGCGGCCTCGGCAGCTGCGGCAACATCCTTTGCTTCCTTGAGAGCCCCGCCAAATGTTTGCTCGCGCACGGCAAGATCCTCCTCGTGGCTATCAAGATTAACCTTCCGCTGCGCCAACTCGCCTTCCTGCGCAGACAGCTTCTCGGCGGCAAGCCGCTGTTGCTCTTCAACTTCAGCCTTCTCGAGGAGGAAGGCTTTACGCTCCTCGGCGATTTGCTCCCGCTTCTTTGCCAGGGATCGGAGAGCTTCCTGGTTGAGGCCCCGGAGCTCCTCCGTGCGCTTCTCGATGTCTGCTCCTGCCTTCGCGACAAGCGCTTCTCGGGACGCCAGCTTGGCCTGTCGGGCGCGGTAGAGCGACAACAGCTTCCGCAGCAGCTGCTCCTCCTCAGGCTCGCCGCCGCTGCTGCTCGGCGCGTCGACCAGCGTCAGCCCAGCGGAGACGAGCAGCTCTTCATCAAAGGTTTCTCCTTCGGTCGGCGCCCTGGAGCTCGATGCCCAGGGGAGCTTGATGAAGACGCCATCGCCGACCTTCAAATAGGCGTCGGGCTGGGGCTCTTCAGAGCCTGACGCTGCAGCAGCGGCGGAGGGATCGGCGGTCGGCGTAGCGCCTGGCGCTCCTGCGGCCTCGGGGCCGTCAGTGCGATCGCCGGACCCCTCGCCAGCCTCTGCGGCGGCAGCTTTGGCGGCCTCTTTGCCGGCGGGATCATCAGCGCCGACTTCTTCTTTGATGACAGCAGCGTCGTTAGTATTGCCGCGCGCGTCCTCTTCGCCGGCGACCTCGGTCTCCATTGGCTCTGTGGCAGATGGATCTGATGACCGGAAAAGAAAGAAAAGTCAAGCACATATCCAAAAAAGAAAATCAGAAGAAGAAGAACACAAGGGAAGTTTTCAAGCGAGAGAATTACCTGTGCTAGGATCTGCAGTCGTGGTCTCTACCACCGGAGGGTCACTGGTGCTAACCCTTGCCGGAGAACTGTCCCTTGCCGGAGACGTCTCCCTTGCCGGAGAACACTCCCTTGCCGGGGGATCCTCCCTTGGCGGTGTAGTCGAAGCAGATGGCATTTCGGGAGCGGCTTCCGGGCACTCCTGGTGAGGCTGCTCTGCTCCTGCACAAACCAACGGTTAGATATCAGCAGAGAAAGAGCACCCATGCACGCCTAACAGCAGGAAGTAAACCATATACTTACGATGGGGGCTGCGCTGGGGGCTGCTCTGAGGAAGAGTTGCCGGGTCCGGCAAGGTGGTCTCGGACGCGCCTCTTGCTGTCGCGGTGGGTTCATCCTCGATGACAATCACCGGGACCTTGGCTCTCTTCGACGCTCTCTGGGCCAGCGTCCTGAAAAGGAATGGGTTCAGAGTGATGCAAATCAGATACAAGACAAAGCAACAAAATTGAAGAACTACAAGTACAGCAAAGAATCTTACTCTTCTTCTTCCTCGTCGGAGCTGAGCGCGAAGAGATCGAATTCCGGCTCGCCTCCGGTGCGACGAGGCGGAGGAGTAGGTTCCCTTGGCCGCTTGGCGGGGGCAGGAGCTGTGGTCCGGAAGGCCCGCTCGATTACCCAATGGCGTGAGGTGCTCCCGTGCAACATGCTTGCTTGCAGCGGTGGAGCTGCGCGTCGCCTTCTTGGCGGCTGTTGACCCGTCTGCCGCCCCGCTACTTCCCCGGCCTTGCGGAGATGCCTTCTTGGTGGAGCTGGGGGCTCCGCTTGCGGCAAGCTGTCTGAAGATGGGGAGGAGGCGCCCTCGGTGGGCTCGCTCGACTCAGCTTCAGGCCCGACAAGCTCTTCCTCGCAGGCAAGCTCCTCTCGCTCGACAAGGCTTGCCGCCTCTGCTGCCTCTGCCTCCTCCACGGTGAATCCGAACTCGCCCGCGGCAGCGGCTGCTGCCGCCTCTTCCAACCTGGTGGCGATGCGCTGCATCTCATCATCGGTGGTGTCGCGGGTGAGGCTCCTCTGTTCATCGGGGCGGACCGGCACTTCTACCAGGCCGTCAAAGAACGCCCGCACGACGTCATCTGCAGGCTCTTGCCAAGTTGGGACAATTCCATGCGAGTCGCACAGCGGCATCATTGCACGGATGCGGTCGAGCGAGGAATTGTTGCACAGCGGAACGACACCCCTCGGCAACATGAACAATTCGGGATGATCAGGATCATGCTTGAACAGTTCCAAGAGCATCGCGTCCAGTTCCAAGACAGTGAAGTTGAAGTTGAGGCCCGGGCGCAGCCTCATGATATCCGCCGCGTTCTGGAACTCCCAGGCGGGTCTCCTCCTCTCCGCAAAGGGCGTCTGGCGATGAAGGAAATCCGCGCCAACAGCGCCTACAATGAGCCCGGCAAGCCTAAGGCGTAGGATCCGGGTGACGGCAATCTTCAGCCTAGCGTCTTCCGGGGCCACGCTGCTCCAATCGTTGCCGCACACTATTGGGGTTTGGCGCTGGGCGGTAAATGGCTGCGGGTTCTCCTCGACAATCCAGCACCAGTCTGCCCTCCATTCCTCCCACTTGCTGCGGAGCTCTCCCTCCAGATAAGCTTCCTTCTTGCCAATCCTCGAGATCCAAGCGATTCCGCCGGCAAGAGGCTCCCCTCTCTCAACTCGGGGCATAAAGAAGTGGCGGAAAAGAGCTACGTTTGGATAGACTCCGACAAAGTTTTCGCAGAGATGTGCAAAAACTGCCATGGTCAGAACGGCATTGGGGGTGAAGTCAAGGAGGCGGAACCCGTAAGTGTTCATGATATCACAGAAAAATTCAGAGAAAGGCGGGCAGAGCCCGCAGTAGAAGAACAACGCGAAGAAAGGGTATCCATTCGGAGCCAGTTCCGAAGCGGCAGCTAGGAGTACCTTCGTGCGTGGATGCGCTCGCGTCTCCGTCGACCAGAAGAGGTAGTAGTACTCCCTCAGATCCTTCGCGGCGAGCTGAGGGGGAAGATTGCCCGCTCCTTTCGC
Organism: Aegilops longissima; assembly: GCA_021605205.1. Lineage (NCBI taxonomy): Eukaryota > Viridiplantae > Streptophyta > Magnoliopsida > Poales > Poaceae > Aegilops > Aegilops longissima. The sequence continues at coordinate 655,752,514 of CM038676.1, forward strand.
AGCGCCGCGAGCCGCTGCGCCTCGGCCGACTTCACGACCTTCCCCTTGTCGGCTTTCGGAGCCATGGCGGAGGTGGTGGGGGAGATCGACGGTGTTGGTGATGCTGGTGGCGATGGGGGGCGGAGCGCTGCTCTCTTTTCAGCCTTGGGAAGAAGGGGGGAGCGGCGGAGGTTTTTCGAGATTGGAGCAGCAAGTGGCGAGATGGGCGAACTGCCCCTGTTTCCCCTGCTTATAAAGAGGGAGGGGGCAGACGTTCCATCTTTATGAATAAAGAAACCACCCATGATCTCTCCCACGACTCCGCATTCGACGCGTGCCGTTCGTGGGGGACGTGGTGGGTCCGGAGTGAGTTACGGCGTAACCCATGCCGCGCGTGCCCGTGCCCTGTTTTGGGCCTGGCCCAACAGCACTCGGCATCGTGTGTGACCCAGGCCCGGGGGCTCCTGTCGGTGTACTAGAGTAGGGGTACCCTAGTATCCCGAACTTGTGCACGGGCAGTTGCAGCACCCCGCGGCAAGGCTTGCCGCGGTGACCGCCAAGGCCCCGGCAAGAGGAGCTTTCCGGGAAGGTCCTCCGTGGTTCCTTTGGAGCCATTCAAGAACAAAGTATTCAAGCCAAGGAGACAAGGCCCCGGCAAGAGGAGCTTGCCGGGAAGGCCAACCAAGGCATCTCAAGGAACTTGCCGCGACGCGCCACGCGTCCCGGCAAGGCCCGGCGAGTGACAAGTTTCCAGACGCGACAAGACAACGACTGCGGCAAGGCGCTTGCAGCGACAAACTACTAATCTGTACTGCGCTCGGCAAAGACATCCACCAACGTGTCGCAGGACCTTTCCAAGCGCATGTGGCAAGAGGTCTTGCGGCAGCGGAGCGCGGTGGCAAGCGACAGCGACAGATTGCCATCGTGGCAAGCGGTGGCGTCCACGACGGTCCCTGTTTGCCTTTGTTTGGGCGACGTGACGGGCATTTAATGCCTTTGTCCCCGCCGCCGTGGTTAGGTATGATACATCGCATGTAGTTGTACCAACCACAATCCTTTTTCCATTTTTACCCTTGTCTACGTTGCCACCTGTCGGAGACCCCTTGAGCATATAAAAGGAGGCCCATGCGCAACGTAGAGGGGGGTTCGAAGGGTTCGAAACCAGAAAACACTCATGCTAAGCCTCGTTAGCAGCGGGTGTGTACTGTAGCACTCAGCGCACCCAAGCAAGAACACAATATACTTAGACATGCAGCAGTAGGAGTGTTATCTCTCCGAAGAGCTCCAAAGCTGGGTAAACTGCTCGTGTGCTTCGCCTCGATCTGCTCTTCGTGCGATCTCCGCCCCCCGCCGAACCGAAAGGGGCTCGGTCTGCCGGTCCCATAGGTGTTCGTGGATCAGCTGCCTCGACAAGGTGGTTGAGCGACATATACTTCTTCTTCAATCTTGCCATTGAGAAATGTACTATTCACATCCATTTGATAGAGCAAGATGTTGTGGTGGTTAGCATAGGCTAGTAGTATGCGAATAGCTTCAAGCCTAGCTACTGGAGCAAATGTTTCATCGAAGTCAATTCCCTCAACTTGAGTATATCCTTGAGCCACAAGTCGTGCTTTGTTTCTTACAACTTGACCATGCTCATCTTGCTTGTTTTGATATATCCATTTGGTGCCAATAATGTTATGCTTGCGAGGGTCAGGACGCTTGACAAGTTCCCAAACATTATTCAGCTTGAACTGTTGAAGTTCTTCTTGCATAGCTTGAATCCATTCTGGTTCCATAAAAGCTTCAGCAACTTTCTTGGGTTCTGATATTGACACAAATGAAAAGTGCCCACAGAAATTTGCTAGCTGTGTTGCTCTTGAACGAGTAAGCAGACCAGGTGCATTGATGCTATCAATTATCTTCTCAATCCGTACTTCATTTGCAACTGGAGGATGAACTGGACGAAGACTTTGCTCATGCTGATCATTGGGAGGATTGTCTTCAGGCTGAGCATTGTCTTCAGGTTGAGTAGGTGCCGAGATGATAAGTTCCTCTTCAGGCTGTGCTTCATTTGGCATGATTTCACCAGTTCCCATCAGCTTGATAGATTCGCTGGGTGGAGCTTCGTCTAGTGTGCTTGGCAGGAACTCTCTTTGTGAACCATTGGTTTCATCAAATCGCACGTCTACAGTTTCGACGATTTTGTAGAGATAGAGATTGAAGACTCTGTACGAGTGTGAGTCCTTTCCGTAACCGAGCATGAAGCCTTCGTGAGCTTTGGGTTCAAATTTTGACTTGTGATGGGGATCCTTGATCCGGCACTTAGCCCCAAATACTCAAGTAGGCGACATTGACTTCTTGCCAAGAAGGAGCTCATAGGAAGTTTTGTTCAAGCTTATGGATATAAACACGGTTGATGACGTGACAAGCTGTATCAATGGCTTCAGGCCAGAACTTTCTTGGTGTCTTGTACTCGTCGAGCATCGTTCGAGCCATCTCAATGAGGGTTCTGTTCTTGCGCTCCATGATGCCATTTTGCTGAGGTGTGTATGGAGCAGAGAACTCATGAGTGATTCCCATGGTATCCAGATAAAGATCAAGTCCGGTGTTATTGAATTCAGTGCCGTTATCACTTCTGATATGCTTGATCTTGATGCCATAATTGTTCATTGCTCGATTGGCGAAGCGTCTGAAGACATCTTGCACTTCATTCTTGTAGAGAATTATGTGCACCCATGTGTATCTTGAGTAGTCATCAACAATGACGAAGCCATAGAGACAAGCAGTGGTTGTGAGGGTAGAGTAATGAGTAGGGCCAAACAAGTCCATGTGTAACAACTCGAAGGGTTGAGATGTCGCCATGATTGTCTTGAGGGTGCTTTGCCTAGTCATCTTTCCAGCTTCGCAGCACCACACAAATGATCCTTCTTGAACTTGACACCTTCGATGCCTATGACATGCTTCTTCTTGGCGAGTGTGTGTAAGTTCCTCATGCCTGCATGCCCCAGCCTCCGATGCCAGAGCCAGCAATCTGAAGCTTTTGCAAGAAGACATACGGCAAGTTGTGGACCTGCTGAGAAATCTACCATGTACAGATCATCTTTCATATACCCTTCAAAGACTAGAGACTTGTCAGATTCCATTAGTACGAGGCAATGATATTTTCCGAATATCATAATCATGTTCAAGTCACAAAGAATTGAGACAGACATCAAGTTGAAACCAAGGGATTCAACAAGCATCACTTTATCCATGTGTTGATCCTTTGAGATTGCAACTCTACCTAGACCCAATACCTTGCTTTTACCAGTGTAAGCAAATGTGATATGACTGTTGTCTGATGGACGTAAGGTTGAGTCCATGAGAAGACTTCGATCACCAGTCATATGATTAGTGCATCCACTGTCCATAATCCATTCTGAAGCATGAGGTGTCATACCCTACAGTACAGTTAGGGGGATAGGCTTCACCAAGAGCATTGTGAAGCATAAACATTTGACGGGCAAGTGGATTATTGAAGCTTAAATCAAGATTAGGACTGATAGGATGAATGGCAAACGATTCAGGAACAAAATACATAGTGAGACCATTTGGGCATTTGATCTTGTGCCCTACAAGATGTTTTAGGTCCCCAGCAATAGCATCAGACGCCTTTGATTTTCGGCTGGCGACCCTTTCTTGCAAAAAAGAGTTAATTCTTCTTAACCACCCACATCTTCAGGGGTGGCTTAGAAGCAATGAGTCTAAGTGCAGCATCTGAGAATTTCGGCTTTGGAGCCCTAGAAAATAGCATTGCAGGAGATGAACGATACTCGTATGAATAAGCAGAAAAGTTCTTAGTTCTATCAACATAGCGGTTTGAAGACACATGCTCATATTCATAAACTTGAGTACGGTTTCCCTGCAAAACATTGGCGTTAGGGTGACTCAGGTGAGTCCTCTGTCTGTATGAAGCCTTTGGACCATATGACGCCTTAGGTCTGGGGTTTGTCTTCTTCCCAGGTGGTGTCATGATGACATTCACTGGAAGATTCTCGAGACAGCTTTTGGGAACCCAGATCTTCTTCATAGGCGGTCCATTCCTGCAGTTAGTACCAATATACCTGGCAAACACTTCACCATTCTGATTCTTGAACAGCTTATAGTTTGCATCAAAGGATTCATCAATGATAATAGGGTTAGCACAGGTAAAGCCAGATAAGGTGGATGGATCCACTGAAGGTCCCTTTGCAGCAACCCATGTGGTTTTGGGATACTGCTCAGGCTTCCAGTAGGAACCATCAACATTCATTTTCCTCTTGAACCCAACACCCTCTTTCCTAGGGTTTCGGTTCAGAATCTGCTTTTTGAGGACATCGCAAAGTGTCTGATGCCCTTTCAGACTTTTATACATCCCTGTTTCAAGCAATGTCTTCAACCTAGCATTTTCATCAGCAATAGTAGTGGTATCCTCCGCAGAGGGGTTAGTTACCACATTAGTAGTTGAAGACAATGCAACAGTAGCAACAGTTGAACATTCAGCAACAGAGGTAGCTATTGTTGGGGAACGTTGCAGAAAATTAAAATTTTCCTACGGTTTCACCAAGATCTATCTATGAGTTCATCTAAGCAACGAGTCACGAGAGAGAGTTTGCATCTACATACCACTTGTAGATCGAGTGCGGAAGCGTTCGAGGGAGTGGTGATGATGAAGACGTTCCCAACGTGATTCCGATCACCGATGACCAAAGTGCTGAAAGGACAGCACCTCCGTGTTCAACACACGTACGGGACGATGGCGTCTCCTCCGTCTTGATCCAGCAAGGATGAAGGAGAGGTTGAGGAAGACAACTCCAATGGCAGCACGACGGCGTGGTGCAGTTGGTACGGCAGTTCTCCGGCAGGGCTTCGCCAAGCTCGCGTGGAGAAAGAGAGAAGTTGGGGAGGGGAGGGGCTGCGCCTTCAATCGTGTTAGCAGCCCTCCCCCCACCCCTCTATTTATAGGAGGAGAGGGCCAAGGGGGGGCCGGCCATCTAGGGGAAACCCTAGATGGGGCGGCGACCAAAGGAAGGAGGGAGGGTGGCTTGCCCCCAAGCTGAGGCGCCCCTTTAGGTTTCCTCCCCATGCCCTAGCCAAGATGGGCCTAGGTGGGAGGTGCGCCCAGCCCACCAGGGGCTGGCTCCCTCCCACTTAGCCCATGTGGCCCCCGGAGGGGTGGCCCCTCCGGTGGACCTCCGAACCCTCCCTGTGGCCCCGGTACATTACAGTATACCCCAAACTTTCCGAGTCCGTTTAACCACTTTCCATATATAAATCTTTACCTCCGGACCATTCCGAACTCCTCGTGACGTCCGGGATCTCATCCGGACTCAACAACATTCGTAATCACATACTTGTCTTCCTAATAACCCTAGCATCACCGAACCTTAAGTGTGTAGACCCTACGGGTTCGGGAGACATCTGAACATGACCGAAACTACCTCAAGTCAATAACCAACAGCGGGATCTGGATACCCATGTTGGCTCCCACATGCTCCTCGATGTTGTCATCGGATGAACCACGATGTCAAGGGTTCAAGCAACCCGTATTCTATTCCCTTTGTCGACGGTATGTTACTTGCCCGAGACTCGATCGTCGGTATCCCAATACCTCGCTTAGTCTCGTTACGGCAAGTCACTTTACTCGCATCGCAATGCATGATCCGTGACCAGACACTTGATCACTTTGAGCTCATTATGATGATGCATTACCGAGTGGGCCCAAGATACCTCTCCGTAATACGGAGTGACAAATCCCGCCTCGATCCGTGTCAACCCAATGGTCACTTTCGGAGATACCTGTAGTGCACCTTTATAGTCACCCATTTACGTTGTGACGTTTGATACACCCAAAGCACTCCTACGATATCCGGAATTGCACGATCTCATGGTCTAAGGAAGAGATACTTGACATTGGAAAAGCTCTAGCAAAACGAACTACACGATCTTGTGCTATGCTTAGGATTGGGTCTTGTCCATCACGTCATTCTCCTAATGACGTGATCCGTTATCAATGACATCCGATGTCCATAGTCGAAACCATGACTATCTGTTGACCAACGAGCTAGTCAACTAGAGGCTTACTAGGGGCGTATTGTAGTCTATGTATTCACACGTGTATTACGATTTCCGGATAATACAGTTATAGCATGAATAAAAGACAATTATCATGAACAAGGAAATATAATAATAATACTTTTATTATTGCCTCTAGGGCATATTTCCAACAGTCTCCCACTTGCACTAGAGTCAATAATCTAGTTTACATTGTGATGAATCGAACACCCATAGAGTTCGGTGTTGATCATGTTTTGCCCATGAAGAGGTTTAGTCAACGGATCTGCGACATTCAGATCCGTATGCACTTTACAAATTTCTATGTCTCCATCCTGAACATTTTCACGGATGGAGTTGAAGCGACGCTTGATGTGCCTGGTCTTCTTGTGAAACCTGGCTCCTTGGCAAGTGCAATAGCTCGGTGTTGTCACAGAAGAGTTTGATCGGCCCCGACGCATTGGGTATGACTCCTAGGTCGGTGATGAACTCCTTCACCCAAATTGCTTCATGCGCTGCCTCCGAGGCTGCCATGTACTCCGCTTCACATGTAGATCCCGCCACGACGCTCGCTTGCAGCTGCACCAGCTTCTCGCTCCACCATTCAACATATACACGTATCCGGTTTGTGACTTAGAGTCATCGGATCGTGTCGAAGCTAGCGTCGACGTAACCTGTTACGACGAGCTCTTCGTCACCTCCATAAACGAAACATGTCCTTTGTCCTTTTCGGTACTTTATGATATTCTTGACCGCTGTCCAGTGTTCCTTGCGGGATTACTTTGGTACCTTCCTACCAAACTTACGGCAAGGTTTACATCAGGTGCTGTACACAGCATGGCATACATAATAGATCCTATGGCTGAAGCATAGGGATGACACTCATCTCTTCTTTATCTTTTGCCGTGGTCGGGCATTGAGCTGAGCTCAATCTCACACCTTGCAATACAGGCAAGAACCCCTTCTTGGACTGATCCATTTTGAACTTCTTCAAAATCTTATCAAGGTATGTGCTTTGTGAAAGACCTATGAGGCGTCTCGATCTATCTCTATAGATCTTGATGCCTAATATATAAGCAGCTTCTCCAAGGTCCTTCATTGAAAAACACTTATTCAAGTAGGCCTTAATGCTGTCCAAGAATTCTATATCATTTCCACTCACTTTCTTGTATGTCATCTACATATAATATGAGAAATGCTACAGAGCTCCCACTCACTTTCTTGTAAACGCAGGCTTCTCCATAAGTCTGCATAAACCCAAACGCTTTGATCATCTCATCAAAGCGAATGTTCCAACTCCGAGATGCTTGCACCAGCCCATAAATGGATCATGGAGCTTGCATACTTTGTCGAGATTCTTAGGATCGACAAAACCTTCCGGCTGTATCATATACAGCTCTTCCTTAAGATAGCCGTTAAGGAACGCTGTTTTGACGTCCATCTGCCATATCTCATAATCATAGTATGCGGCAATTGCTAACATGATTCGGACGGACTTAAGCTTCGCTACGGAGAGAAAGTCTCATCGTAGTCAATCCCTTGAACTTGCCGATAACCCTTAGCGACAAGTCGAGCTTTATAGATGGTGACATTACCATCGCGTCCGTCTTCTTCTTAAAGATCCATTTGTTTTCTATCGCTCGCCGATCATCGGGCAAGTCACCAAAGTCCACACTTTGTTTTCATACATGGATTCTATCTCGGACTTCATGGCTTCTAGCCATTTGTTGGAATCTGGGCCCGCCATCGCTTCTTCATAGTTCAAGGTTCATTGTTGTCTAACAACATGATTTCCAAGACAGGGTTGCCGTACCACTGCAGTGCGGAACGTGTCCTAGTGGACCTCACGGTTCAGTAGCAACTTGATCCGAAGTACCTTGATCATCATCATTAATTCCCTCTTGGTTGGTGTAGGCATCACAGAACATTTTCCCGAGCTGCATCACTATCCTGTTCAAGAGGTAGTACTTCATCGAGTTCTACTTTCCTCCCACTTACTCCTTTCGAGAGAAACTCTTTTCCGAAAGGTTCCGTTCTCGGCAACAAAGATCTTGCCTTCGGATCTAAGGTAGAAGGTATACCCAAAGGTTTCCTTAGGGTATCCTATGAAGACGCATTTTCCGACTTGGGTTCGAGCTTTTCAGGTTGAAGTTTCTTGACATAAGCATCGCATCCCCAAACTTTTAGAAACGACAGCTTAGGTTTCTTCCCAAACCATAATTCATACGGTGTCGCCTCAACGGATTTAGACGGTGCCCTATTTAAAGTGAATGTAGCTGTCTCTAGAGCGTATCCCCAAAATGATAGCGGTAAATCGGTAAGAGACATCATAGATCGCACCATATCCAATAGAGTGCGACACGACGTTCGGACACACCGTTCTACCGAGGTGTTCCAGTGGCGTTAGTTGTGAAACGATTCCACATTTTCTTAAGTGTGTACCAAATTGTGACTTAAATATTCTCCTCCACGATCCGATCGTAAGAATTTTATCTTTCGGTCACGTTGATTCTCTACTTCATTCTGAAATTCCTTGAACTTTTCAAAGGTCTCGGACTTGTGTTTCATCAAGTAGACATACCCATATCTAATCAAGTCATCTGTGAGAGTGAGAACATAACGATATCCTCCGTGAGCCTCAACGCCATTGGACCGCACACATCGGTATGTATGATTTCCAACAAGTTGGTTGCTCGCCCATTGTTCCGAGAATGGAGTCTTGGTCATCTTGCCCATGAGGCATGGTTCGCATGTGTCAAATGATTCATAATCAAGAGACTCCAAAAGTCCATCAGCATGGAGCTTCTTCATGCGCTTGACACCAATGTGACCAATGCGGCGATGCCACAAGTATGTGGGACTATCGTTATCAACTTTACATCTTTTGGTATTCACGCTATGAACATGTGTAATACTACGCCGAGATTCATTAAGAATAAACCATTGACCATCGGAGCATGACCATAAAACATATCTCTCATATAAATAGAACAACCATTATTCTCGGATTTAAATGAGTAGCCATCTCGCATTAAACGAGATCCGGATACAATATTCATGCTCAAACTTGGCACCAAATAACAATTATTAAGGTTTATAACTAATCCCGTGGGTAAATGAAGAGGTAGCGTGCGACGGCGATCACATCGACTCTGAACCATTCCCGACGCGCATCGTCACCTCGTCCTTTGCCGCCTCCGCTTATTCCGCAGCTCCTGCTGTGAGTTACAAATATGAGCAACGGCACCGTATCAAATACCGGGAGTTACTACGATTACTGGTAAGGTACACATCAATTACATGTATATCAAATATACCTTTGGTGTTGCCGGCCTTCTTATCCGCTAAGTACTTGGGGCAGTTCCGCTTCTAGTGACCCCTCCCCTTGCAATAAAAGCACTCAGTCTCGGGTTTGGGTCCATTCTTTGACTTCTTCCCGGCAACTTGCTTACCGGGCGCGGCAATCTCCTTGCCGTCCTTCTTGAAGTTCTTCTTACCCTTGCCCTTCTTGAACTTAGTGGTCTTATTGACCATCAACACTTGATGTTCTTTCTTGATTTCAACCTCGGCTGACTTCAGATAGAGAACACTTCAGAATGGTCTTTACCATCCCCTGCATGTTGTAGTTCATCACAAAGCTCTTGTAGCTTGGTGGGAGCGATCGAGGATTCTGTCAATGACCGCCTCATCGGGAGGTTAATATTCAGCTGGGTCATACGGTTGTGCAACCTGGACATCTTCGTAATGTGCTCACCGACAGAACTGTTTTCCTCCATCTTACAACTATAGAACTTGTCGGAGATGTCATATCTCTCGACCGGGCGTGAGCTTGAAAACCAGTTTCAGCTCTTGAACATCTCATATGCTCCGTGATGCTCAAAACGCTTTTGGAGCCCGGTTCTAAGCTGTAAAGCATGCCGCACCGAACGAGGGAGTAATCATCAAGACGAGACTGCCAAGCATTCATAATGTCTTGGTTCTCAGGGACGGAGTGTCACCTAGCGGTCCTTCTAGGACGATTGTTTCTGGCAGCTATGAGGATGATCTCGGGTTCGGACCCAGTCCGTATAGTTGCCGCCGTCATCTTTCAGCTTGGTTTTCTAGGAACGCGTTGAAGTTCAAGTTGACATGAGCGTTGGCCATTTGATCTACAAGACATATCATGTAAAAGATTTTAGACTATTGTTCATGATAATAAAGTTCATCTAATCAAATTATTAATGAACTCCCACTTAGATTAGACATCCTCTAGTCATCTAAGTGTTACACGATCCGAGTCGACTAGGCCGTGTCCGATCAACACGTGAGACGGACTAGTCTGCGTCGGTGAACATTCTCATGTTGATCGTATCTTCCATACGACTCGTGTTCGACCTTTCGGTCTCCGTGTTCGAGGCCATGTCTGTACATGCTAGGCTCGTCAAGTTAACCCTAAGTGTTTCTGCGTGTGTAAATCTGTCTTACACCGTTGTATGTGAACGTAAGAATCCATCACACCCGATCAACACGTGGTGCTTAGAAGCGACGAACTGTAGCACCGGTGCACGCTTAGGGAGAACACTTCTTGAAATTGTTCTAAGGATCATCTTATTTACTACCGTCGTTCTAAGTAAACAAGATGTATAATCATAATAAACATCACATGCAATTATAAAGTAGTGACATGATATGGCCAATATCATATAGCTCCTTGATCTTCATCTTGAGGGCTCCATGATCATCCTGTCACCGCATGACACCATGATCTCCATCATCATGATCTCCATCATCGTGTCTTCATGAAGTTGTCACGCCAACAACTACTTCTACTTCTATGGCTAACGCGTTTAGCAATAAAGTAAAGTGAGTTACATGGCGTTCTTCAATGACACGCAGGTCATACAAAATAAAGACAACTCCTATGGCTCCTGCCGGTTGTCATACTCATCGACATGCAAGTCGTGATTCCTATTACAAGAACATGATCTCATACATCACAATATATCATCATTCATCACAACTTGGCCATATCACGTCACATGACAATTGCTGCAAAAACAAGTTAGACGTCCTCTAATTGTTGTTGCATCTTTTACGTGGCTGCAATTGGGTTCTAGCAAGAACGTTTTCTTACCTACGAATAACCACAACGTGATCTTGTCAACTTCTATTTACCCTTCATAAGGACCCTGTTCATCGAATCCGCTCCAACTAAAGTAGGAGAGACAGACACCGCCAGCCACCTTATGCAACTAGTGCATGTTAGTCGGTGGAACCGGTCTCACGTGGAGAGCGTGTAAGGTTGGTCCGGGCCGCTTCATCCCACAATACCGCGGAAGCAAGAAACGACTAGTAACGGCAAGTAAGTTGACAAGATCCACGCCCACAACAAAATTGTGTTCTACTCGTGCAAAGAGAACTACGATAGACCTAGCTCATGATGCCACTGTTGGGGAACGCTGCAGAAAATTAAAATTTTCCTACGGTTTCACCAAGATCTATCTATGAGTTCATCTAAGCAACGAGTCACGAGAGAGTTTGCATCTACATACCACTTGTAGATCGAAAAGGAAGCGTTCGAGGGAGTGGTGATGATGAAGACGTTCCCAACGTGATTCCGATCACCGATGACCAAAGTGCTGAAAGGACAGCACCTCCGTGTTCAACACACGTACGGGACGATGGCGTCTCCTCCGCCTTGATCCAGCAAGGATGAAGGAGAGGTTGAGGAAGACAACTCCAATGGCAGCACGACGGCGTGGTGCAGTTGGTCTGGCAGTTCTCCGGCAGGGCTTCGCCAAGCTCATGTGGAGAAAGAGAGAAGTTGGGAGGGAGGGCTGCGCCTTCAATCGTGTTAGCAGCCCTCCCCCACCCCTCTATTTATAGGAGGAGAGGGCCAAGGGGGCGGCCATCTAGGGAAACCCTAGATGGGCGGCGGCCAAAGGGAGGAGGGAGGTGGCTTGCCCCCAAGCTAGGGGGCCCCTTTAGGGTTTCCCTCCCCATGCCCTAGCCGCATGGGCCTAGGTGGGAGGTGCGCCCAGCCCACCAGGGCTGGCTCCTCTCCCACTTAGCCCATGTGGCCCCGGAGGGGTGGCCCCTCCCGTGGACCTCCGGAACCCTCCGGTGCCCCGGTACATTACCGTATACCCCGAAACTTTCCTGAGTCCGCTTAACCACTTTCCATATATAAATCTTTACCTCCGGACCATTCCGAACTCCTCGTGACATCCGGGATCTCATCCGGACTCAACAACATTCAGTAATCACATACTTGTCTTCCTAATAACCCTAGCGTCACCGAACCTTATGTGTAGACCCTACGGGTTCGGAGACATGCGACATGACCGAAACTACCTCAAGTCAATAACCAACAGCGGATCTGGATACCCATGTTGGCTCCCACATGCTCCTCGATGTTGTCATCGGATGAACCACGATGTCAAGGGTTCAAGCAACCCGTATTCTATTCCCTTTGTCGACGGTATGTTACTTGCCCGAGACTCGATCGTCGGTATCCCAATACCTCGCTTAGTCTCGTTATCGCAAGTCACTTTACTCGTACCGCAATGCATGATCCCGTGACCAGACACTTGATCACTTTGAGCTCATTATGATGATGCATTACCGAGTGGGCCCAGTGATACCTCTCCGTGTACGGAGTGACAAATCCCATCTCGATCCGTGTCAACCCAATGGTCACTTTCGGAGATACCTGTAGTGCACCTTTATAGTCACCCGATTCGTTGTGACGCTTGATACACCCAAAGCACTCCTACGGTATCCGGAATTGCACGATCTCATGGTCTAAGGAAGAGATACTTGACATTGGAAAAGCTCTAGCAAAACGAACTACACGATCTTGTGCTATGCTTAGGATTGTCTTGTCCATCACGTCATTCTCCTAATGACGTGATCCCGTTGTCAATGACATCCGATGTCCATAGTCGAAAACCATGACTATCTGTTGACCAACGAGCTAGTCAACTAGAGGCTTACTAGGGACGTATTGTAGTCTATGTATTCACACGTGTATTACAATTTCCGGATAATACAGTTATAGCATGAATAAAAGACAATCATCATGAACAAGGAAATATAATAATAATACTTTTATTATTGCCTCTAGGGCATATTTCCAACAGCTATATCACGCTCAAGGCATTTTAGACATGGTGGTTCAAATCCATCCTGAGCGGAGCTGATCTGTTGAGCGCGAAGTGACTCATTCTCTTTTTGAAGATCTTCATGAGCCGTTCTCAATTTCTCAAGCTCTTGTTTCCTTTGGAGATAATCATAGGAGAGCCTTTCATGAGTAGTTGAGAGCGTTTCATGACGACTTTCAAGTTCTTGGTACTTAGCATGAAGATTTTTAATGTCTTCAACTAAGGACTGTGAACGTGTCATTTCCGCGTCCAACAGGTCATCGCTTTTGTCTAACAGTTTTTGAGTTTGTTCCATAGCTCTTTGTTGTTCGGTTGCAATTTTAGCAAGTGTTTTGTAGCTGGGCTTGGATTCACAATCAGAGTCATCTTCACTTGATGTTTGAAAGTAAGCATCACGTGATTTTACCTTGGCACCGCGTGCCATGAAGCAGTAGGTGGGAGCAGGGTCGTCCTTGTCATCAGCTTCATCGTTGGTGTAGAAGTCATTGTCTTCAGCGTTGAAGATGGACTTGGCAACATAGGCTATGGCTAAAGCTAGACTTGCAACGCCCGGGTCGGACTCTTCTTCAGACTCCACTTCCACCTCCTCAGAAGCAGACTCCTCCTCAGAATCCATTTCCTTGCCAACAAAAGCACGAGCCTTGCCAGATGAGCTCTTCTTATGCGATGAAGACTTTGATGAAGACTTGGAAGAAGACTTTGAAGATTTCTTCTTTTTCTTGTCATCAGAATCATATTCCTTGCTCTTCTTCTTCTTCTTCTCATTGTCCCATTGTGGACATTCAGAGATATAGTGTCCAGTTTTCTTGCACTTGTGACAGGTTCTCTTCTTGTGGTCATGAGTGGAAGCTTCATCATCTCTTGAGCTGGGTCGTGAAGACTTTCTGAAGCCTTTCTTCATAGTGAACTTCTGGAACTTCTTCACAAGCATAGCAAGTTCCAGGATCATCAGAACCGCAGTCAGATTCTTCTTCAGATGAGGAAAAAACTTTTGCCTTCAAAGCGCGAGTTCAGCCATAGTTGGGACCATAGATATCTCTTTTCTCGTAAAGTCGAACTCATGTGTGTTGAGCCTCTCAAGTATATCGATGATCGAGTGTCTTGAAGTCGGGGCGTTCTTGTATCATGAGGGCAAGGGTGTCAAAAGAGCTGTCAAGTGATCTCAGTAGTGTCTTGACGATTTCATGCTTGGTGACCTCAGTGGCGCCGAGAGCATGAAGCTCATTTGTGATGTCAGTGAGGCGATCGAACGTGAGCTGGACATTTTCATTGTCGTTTCTCTTGAAGCGGTTGAAAAGGTTGCGAAAAACACTGATCCTTTGATCTCTCTGGGTTGAGACGCCTTCGTTGACCTTGGATAGCCAGTCCCAGACTAGCTTCGACGTTTCCAGAGCACTCACACGGCCATAATGTCCTTTGTGTCAGATGACCACAGATGATGTTCTTTGCAGTTGAGTCCAGTTGGATGAACTTCTTGACATCAGCAGGGGTGACACCTTCACGAGACTTGGGAACGCCGTTCTTGACGACATACCGTAGGTTGACATCAATGGCTTCAAGATGCATGCGCATCTTATTCTTCCAAAGAGGGATAGTCGGTTACATCGAACACGGGCAAGCAGCGGAGACTTTGATTATCCCCGCGATCGACATAGCTAAAACTCCGGTGGTTAAACCAATCACACGTAACAAGGAGTACCATGCTCTGATACCAATTGAAAGTGCTAGTTATCGACTAGAGGGGGGGTGAATAGGCGATTTTTAGGGAAGTCTTCAAAACACGAATGTTTTGAAGACAAACAATAGAAATGACCTAATTGATATGCAGCGGAAGATAAACTACAACAAGCAAGGCATAGTCAAGTATGCAATAATGTGAACGGACAAAGACTAATAGCAGCAAGGTAGTAGGGTCAGGATGGAAGATAGTATGAAGCCAAACAATGATAGTAGTCAAGAAATGAAGTCAAACAGATAAGGCATATAAGCACTGACTTCACGTACAAAAACTCAAGGTAAAGGAGGGAAGGGATAGAACCAGTCACTTGTTGAAGACACATGATTTGTTGGACCAGTTCCAGTTGCTGTGTCAACTGTACATCTGGTTAGGGAGGCTGAGATTCAACTCAGAAGACCGCGTCTTCACCTTATTCCCCTTGAGCTAAGGACACACAGTCCTCGCCCAATCACTCTGGTATGTCTTCAAGGTAGACTTCGAACCTTCACAGATCATGCGTTCACCGCAATCCACAATGACTCTTGGATGCTCAGAACGCGACGCCTAACCGGCTGGAGGATTCACAGTCCTCAAGTGTAACAAGTCTTCAGGTCACACAGACAGGAAAACTTCAGTGATGCCTAACACTCTTTGGCTCTGGGTGTTTTGGCTTTGTCCTCGCAAGGATTTCTCTCTCAAAGGCTTCGAGGTGGGTTGCTCTCAAACGACAAAAGCCGTGCACTAACTCTGAGCAGCCACCAATTTATGGTGTAGGGGGTGGGCTATTTATAGCCTCTGGGCAACCCGACCTGTTATGTCTGAAATGACCCTGGGTCACTAAGGAACTGACACGTGTTCCAACGGTCAGATTTCAAACACACACGGCAACTTTACTTGGGCTACAAGAAAAGCTGACTCATCCAGCTCTGGATAAGTTTTGCTCTCATTGTCTTCGTCAAGACATAGGATTTGGGTTGAGCATCACTTGACCATTCTCGACTATGATCACTTGGACCCCACTTAACAATGACGGTGGTTCCTACGACTCAACAAAGAAGAAAAGGAAACAACGAAACGACACAGTCTTCGCGTTCCATAGTCTTCACTCGATGTCTTCTCATGTCATAGTCTTCAATGTGAATAGCTTCACATACCACCATTGTTGTCAATGTCTTCATACATTTTAAGGGGTCGACTCCGGTAGGTAAACCGAATCAATGAGGGACACTACCTGCGTTATCCTGCAATTCTCACAAACGCATTAGTCCCTCAACCACATTTGTCGTCAATACTCCAAAACCAACTAGGGGTGGCACTATATGAACTTACATAGGCACCTCGGCAGGCTCGCTGGATGGGGTCACCGTGATGGTCGCCGCGAAATGCATGTCGACTTCGAGGGTCGACTCGCCGACTTTGAACGAGCAAACCTAGTCGCGCTACAACACATAGACGTGGTCGATCCTTGGGTGGTAGAGCACAAAACCTTTATTGAGAAGACGTACAATGACCGAGGCCAACAGAGGAAGGACGGAGATATAATCAAAGAGCACAACTCATGTTTCACGCGTTGGTTCAAGCGAAAGCTTCGTCGCACCCTTTACATGAGGATTCTTCCGCGAAGAACAACTCATATTCGCCTTGTCACGTATGCCGAGCACAACCTGATGACCTATCAGGCGTACGATATCAACGGCTACACATTCTACACCGAGAACAAGGACATGAAGAGTGATGGTTATCAGAACTCCGGGGTAACGATGGAATCCTACACCGGCAACGACAAGGACAGATACTACGGAAGGATCGAGGAGATCTGGGAGCTGAGCTACGCTGGAGAGAAGGTCCCGATGTTCCGTGTCAGATGGGCCAAGAGTGTCCTAAAAGAAGACCGGTATTTCACCACCATGGTTATACCCGAAGCCAAATCCAAGACCGCGGGCGCAAACGTCACCTCGAAAAATGAGCCATTGGTACTGGCTTCCCAAGTGGACCAATGCTTCTTCATTACCGACCCGTCAAAGCCCAGTCGTGTTGTCGTGAGGAGAGGCAAAAGGAAGATCATCGGAATGGATGGAGTAGCCAATGAGCAAGACTTCGACAAGTACGGTGACCCGAAGATCGAACATGACGACGATGAAGTAGCAGCACACACCACAAGAAGAAGCAGGACCACCCTACCTAAAGGACGTCCATTCCACAGAAGAACTCCATTTGCGAAAAAGAAGGGCAAGAAGATTGTGAACAGATAGCTAGCTAAGATCGATTGTATTTAAATCGTAGTCTTCATTTCTCGATTGTATTTCATGGGCACTTTTTGATATCATGAATATTTTTAAATTTCATGGGCACTTTTTGAATTCATGAGGACACTTGATCTCGATCCCCTCCATCTCCATCTCGATTCCCCTCCATCTCAATCTCGATCCCCCATCTCGATCCCACCCGCACCTCCCCGCTAGCTCCACCGCCGCCGACCCACCGCAACCTCCCGCTCCACCGTCGCCGACGAGCACCCGACCCCGCACCTCCCGCTCCACCGCCGCCAACGGACACCCCCGCACCCTCCCCCGCTCCACCGCCGCCGCCGATGATATTTTCAAGTAACAAATTTGAACATATTTTTAAAAAAATTATTACTGTTTTTATAAAAAAATATTACTGTTATGATTTAAACAAGTTTGAACATATTTAAACACAAATAAATATAAAAAACAGCATTTAAAATTCATAAAAAAATATTGGGGAGCCTTGGAATCGAACCTAGGACCTCCTGGTGTTTGTGCTGCGTGCTGACCAGTCGGGCTAGTGGGTGGGTTCTGTTGTAGATAGGGTTAGGTTGTAGATAGGGCTAGTGGGGCTAGATTAAAACAAAATTCTAATGGCGCACCGAGGGGTGGTGCGCCATTAGAATAGTCGTACTTATGGCGCATGAGGGGGTGGTGCGCCATTAGAATCCCCCACTAAATCCCCAATCTCTCTAATCTCTCCCCTGCCTCATCGATCTCACCCACTGCCCCCCGTGTTCGCCGTCCCCCTCGCCGCCGCCCTCGCCTCCTTCGCCGTCCCCCTCGCCGCCCCCCTCGCCTCCTTCGCCGTCCCCGAGCCGAGCGCCGCCTCCCTCGCCCCCGAGCCAGCGCCGCCTCCCTCGCCGTCCCCGAGTCGAGTGCCCTCGAAGTCCTCCCGCCCAAGCGCCCCCTCCCCCCGCGGCCCCGCCTGCGCCCTTGACGTGCTCGCCGTCCAACACCGCGCGGCCTGCCCAGGAGGACCGCCGTCGTCTTCCTCTTCGACTACGAGGACCCGGACGAGCTCAGACGCCTAGGAGGACCGCCACCGCTCGACACCCTCGACCGCGCGGCCTGCCCAGGAGGACCGCCACCGCTCGACGCCCTCGACCGCGTGGCCTGCCCAGGAGGACCGCCACCGCTCGACGCCGAATTCGCGCCGCCTCGACTAGCTCCGGCTGCCCCGAGTCGCCCTCGACCTCCCAAGTGAGCACCCGAGCCGCTTCCCCCTCTTCCCCCTCTTTATTTCCTTCTGATGTGTTCTAGGGTTGGGTGTTGGAGAAATTTGGACAAGGAAAGGGGGTTGGAGAATTAAGTAGCTAGGGTTTTCCAAATGTTCAAATCTCTGAGCTTGCATTTAGATGCATTTTAGAGGATACTAGTCTCAACTAAGCATCCGCCTAGAGATTCTTTCTTTAAGTAGCTAGGCTCAATTAGTAAATTTTCAAGTGAGTTTGGATTCATGCAACAATATGAAACATTAATTACTATTCTTTCTGGCCACTAATGATAGATGTAACATGTAAGAAGTCCATAATTGATTAATGGATCTGTTAGTTTGATAGTTTTTTTAGTGTTGCACCTTTTCCTTCTACAACTTGCAGATGTGCACACAGTTTTTTGTGTTCAGTTTAGGAGTTGGTCCTTGGGAAGCATAAATAAAACATTATTGGCAAGTGCAGTCTTGTTACTCCTAGGTATCTACAAATGAGTAGATGAATATTTGTTACCGGGAGGGTTACAATATCTTTCAAACTGATGTTGTTCTCATGATCATGCTTTCTAATGGTTTGATATCACCCAAAGTTTGGCATGGAAACTACAGAGGTACTATGTAGTGTTGTATTACTTCTTCCGGATTCAGGGTGTTTAAATGTGCATTAGTTCTTCTGATAATTAATGGTTAAAGTCCTTTGACAAGAATGTGAACAATAAGAGATGTAACCAATCCCAGAAGTAGAACATGTATCTTTTCTCTCTACAATTCTCATGCAACAATATGGAACTAATTCTTTAAGTAGTTAATGAGAACACTTGGTCCATATTCATTTGCAGTGAACATACATTTTCACTGTTCTTATAATATTTGCTTGATGTCAGATTATGCTATGAGGATATTAGTCTAAGCCCAGCCTTGGATGCATTGTTTTATCCTGCGGTGGTTAAACCGGTTCTGAAAATTATCTAGTTTGACCTGTACTTGTCCAGTTATCATAATCTATTCTTTGACCATGGCAGTAGCTGGCATTTTGTTATGATAATTTCAGTATATATCTTACTGTCCTTTGCTGATCTCGTTGTATTTTCAATTCACAGGCAACTCTCCGACGAAGTCTCCTGCAGGTAATATATGTCTCATGCTTTCTAAAGAGTACTAGTATACTGACTAAACTATCCACTTGCTATGCTTAGCTGCTCTGTTGTCTGAATCGTGACACTTTGCCTGTCATAATGCAACTAAGCATACTAGTCTCAACTAAGCATACTAGTTTTTTGTAGTGAGACAGTAAGAAGGAAACTTCCCAGATTATGTAGAAAGAAAATACTTGGTTTGGCAGCAAGTACCATGACATGAATCAATAAACATATACGGTGGGAAAAATAAAATGGCAGAAACCTGGGAGGTTCTGGTTTGCTGTATCTCCACCAGTTTGGGTTGGTGAATGTGGATGATTTTTTTATCCTGTGAACTCATTGTACTGCTACAAGAATTTGGTATCATCATGGTGTAATTTTGTTAACATTCTGGTTTTGTTAGATAGTGGCTACACTAATCTAGAGTGATACAATTTTCCTTCCCATTTGGTATCATCATGTTCAGTGTATACAGTTATAACATCATGTGGGTTTTTTAAGTCTTTTTACAGCTCTAGTACACTTCTCTTACAATGTTCAGTGTGTATGTCTGAACTTGAATGTTGCAATGTTGTTTTCTTCAGAGGCTACTGTTAAAAACTTGAGCTACTGTCTTGCAAAGATGATGATCATCTTGCTAGTTTGCTGGGTTTTGTCTCCGACCATTGTGTCGTCATGAATTTGCAGGTACCCCAAGAGGCCCTTGAGTTTGCCGGAATGTCGATTAACTTCCGTTCCGGCAAATCCGGGTACTCCATATGTCCTATTTTCAGCAAAGGTCATGCTAAAATTTTCCGTGAATTTTAGCATGACTTTGCTAAAAATAGGACATATGGGGTACTTGCGACTAATGCATGGGCCGGGGTATCTTAGTACTTAGTTAAGTAGGATCAACTGCCCTGCCATTCTTGCTGCATTAAACCATAGGTGGCAATAGAGCCAAGTGATTAGGCCCAACTTAGAATTCTCCTTAGCATCGATAAACCCTAGATGATAAACCCAACATAGGTGGCAATAGAGCCAAGTGATTAGTGCCAAGTGATTAGGCCCAACCTAGGGTGCCTCGGCATCGATAAACCCTAAATGATGAAAACTTAACTTGGCTGCCCCGGATGCCTCGGTGTCGATGAGAACCTAAATGATGTATGCTTAGGCTTTTAGGGTGCCTCGGCATCGACAAACCCTAAATGATGAAAGCTTAGGCTTTTAGGGTGGCTCGGTGTCGACAAACCCTAAATGATGAGACCATGATCTTGTTCCTTGACAATAACCAACTTTTTGACCAAACTTTTTTCCTATTTAGAGCGAAACATGGCCCACAACGATGAGGCCGGTGGTTCGGGCGGCAAGCAATTCTGGGAGTTGTCCCAGGAGATGGAGGAACAACCTCACCGCTATGAGGACGCCGCGGAAGACACAGATCCTGATTACACAACCCCTAGTGGCGTCGGGGATGACACCACTGATGGTGCCGCCGAGGATGTCACCACTGATGATGGCGGCGCACACATAGATGGCAGCCAACCGAAGAAGCAAAGGAAGGACCGGCGCCCGAATGCGCTCCGCACCCTCAAGGAGGAATTCACTCAAGTGGACTCCGACGGGAATCCAACGGAGCCCAAACATATAGTCAAGGGGTACTCGGTTCAGCTCGGGTGCATTCTCCGAAGCACCGTCTCGATCAACACCGAGAACCTTAGGCATAAGGACTGAGGGAATTTGCGCAACCTCCTCTTCACGAAGTTGCATGAAAGATACAAGTTCCCCGCCAAATTTGAAAACACACGCCTCTCAGGGAATAAAGTGAACAGTGCCGCCCTCACGAAGATGAGCATGGCCCTGTCTACTTGGAGAAGCGTGGTGAAGAGAATGATTGATAAAGGTGATAGTTATGAGAAGATCAAGGCGAAATATCCTTTGATGAGCAAAGATGAGTACAAGGAGTTCAAGATCAAGTGCGAGAGCAGTGCAACCTCCGAATCAAGTCAGTGGGGGAAAGAAATGCGGGAGTTGAACTTAGGGGAACACAAACTCGGTCCCGGCGGTTACAGAGTGGCGGAGCCTATATGGGACAAGGAGGACGCGGAGCGTGTCGAGCAAGGCCTACCGCCCCGCTTCGAGAAATACAGCGGTGATAAGCAGACCAGGAACTATGTCAGGGCCCGGTACAAGGAGGACCCGATAACAAAGGAGCTTACCACGGATCCAAAGACCAGGGCGCTTGAGCTTGTTCTGGTAAGGAATACACCCCCGCGTAATTAGCTCCATATGGTTGCACTCTAATTAATCCCCTAAATGGTTCACGTTCCTTTCACAGGACACTGAAAGCAGTAGCGCGGGGTCGTCTCAGAGCTTCCCTTTCGAAACCCTTTTAAATAGGGCGTTGAACGTAATGAAAAACAAGGATAAGCTCACTAAGCCGACGTCAGCTGGTCGTGTGGCCGGCAAAGGCTTGTCCACAAAATGGGGGTCATACTATACCACTGGTGTGCGGAAGGAGAAAAAGATCAGCTCGGAAAGCCAGACGCGCGAGGTTGAAGAACTCAAGGCACAAGTGGCGCGGATTGCGGAGCTTGTCCAAGAGCAAGTGGAACAACAACTGGGAACGAAGCTCAACGCCATGGTGCCTACGTTGATTCATGGGCTGACGACGTGGATTGCGGGCGCCCATCAGGGCCTCCCGGTTCCCAGCTTCACGGCCAAGAACTCGCCTGTGCAGCAGCGGCACCATTGGTGTCTACGGCGGCGGCGCCATTGGTGTCTCCGGCGGAGGTGGTATTCGTGTCTCCGGCGCCGGCACGGGCATTGGAGCTTAATGCACCCGGGTGTACGCTGGCCGGCACCTCGCCAGCAAGCGCCCCCTCCGTCAGTTGCACGCCCACCGTTGGCGGTGCCTCGACATTAGCCGAGCTCGACGGTATCACGGTAACTAAGCCTCTCGGCTGATGACTTCATCTCCTTGCCTTTGACTGGGCATCCTCGACGCCTGTACATGTTTTCGCGGGCACCGCCGACGCCTTGCACTCTTACGCACTTCGTGGGCGCCGAGTTGGTCGATGTCGCCAAGGGCAGAATCGTTCAACCAGGCAACCCCATGTTCCACGGTAATCCGATGCCACCCACAGTGTATAGGGTTGAAGTGGTTCGGGTGCTGCTAGGTTGCGACGAGCTGTTACCTCTGATTCGACCCGCTGGGGCCGACGAAGAAGATGAGATGACCCTCAGCGCCTGTGTAAACTGGCCCCTGCTTTGGCCGAAGAGCCAGATTCGTTTGGGGGCGGGGGAAACCACCCCACAGACAAGACCGCCAGTCGTGCCGGCGCCAAGCCATGGCAAGAACGCCGCAACGCTACCGGACCTGCCGGACATCCCTATGGCACAGGATCCGAACGGCAACGATAACGACGACGGTACATTTACCAAAGTTGATAAGTACTTTGCCGAACATAGGTAAGCTGACGAGTTCTGCGGGCCTCTTTCTCAAGAACCCAACCAAGACGACTGCGATCTAGTTGGTACGGCGGAGAAATTCAATTGCAACAGGCGTCGTCTGGCGTTCAGTTCTCAGGACACGCCTCCAGCTCCCGCCTTCACCGAGCCTTAGATAGTTGAGGTGCGAAATATTATCAGCCCCAACACGCTCAAGAAGGCGGTCTGTGAGCAGAACTCGGTCCCATTACAGGAGATCAAGAAGAAGGGACGGAAACAAAAGACTAACAAGGGCGCCGGTGCGAGCCAGTCGGCACCGAGTTCGATCCGTGCTCAGGACGGTCCACCTTCACCTAAGGATATCTCGAGGAGGGTGCATGTGGCGGGTAGGGCGATGCTACCGCCAAATATGCTGAATGCTGCAACCGTGCTATCGCGGAGTCTGCACGACAGTGTTCTTTCTTTGGAGAAGCGGCGTCGAGAGAGAATGATGTGGCATACCGGTTTTCGTGGCCAAGGTGCGGAGGGCAAGGGCTTTGTGGATGGCGACATCGGGGGTACGATCGTCCTGTGGTTTGATGACATCTTTGCTATGTTTAACCTTCATCCGCTGCACTACACCTTTGTTCGGCTGTTTTCGCTGAGTATGGAGATGCGGATCATTAGAGACAAGACCCCGGACATCGTGATAGTCGGCCCCTTCTACATGCGTGCCAAGCACTTGAGCAGCGCTGGGACCACCAAGTTGCGAGTTCACACCTCAAGGCGTCATTCGCAAACCCGGATAAGGATAACTTCCTTGTGGCTTACTTTCCGGTAAGTCATCCCTTAACCGCCCGTAACATATGATTTCTTAGATTTCGATCGTTCTTTTTTTCTAACATTCCGTGTTACGTGCGGTGACACATTGCACACTCATCCTCCTAAGCCCGAAATATTCCATGGCCACGTATTTTGACCCGAACCGTAATTCCAAGATAGACTACACAAATGTCAAGAAAGTTCTTGATGATGTTCTCCCCGGCTATGCCAAATCTGGAGGCACCTTCACGGGGCAGTTTGTAAGTACGGCAAGCACACCTTCTCACAATCTGAAGTTCTGCTGCGTCAAGCAGCTGCTGGGCGGTCGAAGGATGCCTACTCGCCCTCCATCACATGCGGGCGATCGTAAGGGACCATCATCACCTTCTGCTACCAGATAGTCTCAAAGATTGGGCCGCGAGGTTGTCGGCAACCCAGGACGCGTACCTCAGACAAGAATTCTTTCGCATCCGGTCGGAATTTGCAGACATCATCCATCAAGATGCCCTTCATACCTCGGGCAGTTCTTCCGCAGATATCAACCGTCCAACAGTGAGATAGATGAAACGCTACAAATGCAGGGTGACAACAACGCGATTTCATGACCATCACGACGACGGCGGCTTCATCCACGCTCTGTCCGATGAGTCGAGTCGAAAGTAGTGATGTGTAGTTCGAGACATTGATTGGCTCATGTTCTAATTAAACTTTAATGAATTCAGTATGTCTCTTTGGTTTGGACAGTCGTTCAACTTAGATGTAATCGATGCTATTTATTAGTAGGACCATGAATCGTGCTATTAATGTCTTGCTTTTCTCTTCCGATCCTTTTGTTGCATACTTACATATTGCTTATGTATTGTCATTGTTTGGCTTGTGCATAGAGATGCCGTGCGTATGTCGTGTACAAGGGTAAGGTTCCTGAGTCTCGACGACCGGGAGGAGTGTCGGAGACAGGTTCACCGTTTCAGCGGTAACAGTTACAAAGGGTACACCACTAGGGCGGAGGCCGAATCTAGATACGCCCGCTATCTAGCGGGAGAGAGGAGGGAGCGTTGGAGGAACCGGATGAAGACCAGTTTGATCGCGATGATGCTCATCGTGATGACCGCATCTCTCTTCTATGTGATGGTAGTTTAGATGATCGATATCGACTTGTAATGTGAAGACAAACTCGATACTCGTGGTCTTGAGACTTGTAATGTTCTATCTTTGTTCGGTCTTTTGAATTCGGAGACTAATATGATGAATTGTATTCGGAGACTAATCTTCTATTGTATTCGATGAATCTGATGTTGCTGTGTGCTGCTGTCTATATTCTGTCCAATAATATATTTTGTAACCTGTGCAAAAATCAGAAAAGCAAAAAAAACCAAATATTCATACTAATGGCGCATCACCACCAGGTGCACCATTAGTATGCCAAAGGATACTAATGGCGCATCAGCACAGAATGCGCCATTAGTATGCCAAAGCACATGCTTACGTATGGCCCCCCAGGAGGCACACTAATTGCGCATGATTTTACATACTAATGGCGCACTGCTTGGTGCGCCATTAGTACACCAGATACTAATGGCGCACCAGTGGTGCGCCATTGGTAAAGAATTCTAGTGGCGTGCTACTAATGGCGCACTGGTAATGCGCCATTAGTAGGCAAAACCAGTGCGCCATTAGTAGGCATTTTCCTAGTAGTGGTATATTCAAAATACTTCTGTCCACCTTGCCAGCCTTCTCATCTACCAAGTATCTAGGGTGGTTCTGCTTCAGTGCCCGTTCCCCTCATTACAGAAGCACTAAGTCTCGGGTTTTGGGTTCAACCTTGGGTTTCTTCACTAGAGCAGCAACTGATTTGCCGTTTCATGAAATATCCCTTCTTGCCCTTCTTGAAACTAGTGGTTTTACTAACCATCAACAATTGATGCTCCTACTCGATTTCTACTTTCGCGGTGTCAAACGTCGCGAATTGATCAAGGATCATCATGTCTATCCCTGATATGTTATAGTTCATCATGAAGCTCTAATAGCTTGGTGGCAGTGACTATGGAGAACCATCACTATCTCATCTGGAAGATTAACTCCCACTCGATTCAAGTGATTGTAGTACTCAGACAATCTGAGCACATGCTCAACGATTGAGCTTTTCTCCCTTAGTTTGCAGGCTTAAGAAACTCGTCAGAGGTCTCATACCTCTTGACGTGGGCACGAGCCTGAAATCCAATTTCAGCCCTTTGAACATCTCATATGTTCCGCGAAGTTTCAAAACATCTTCGGCGCCTCAATTCTAAACCGTTTAACATTACTGAACTATCACGTAGTCATCAAAAAGTGTATGTCTGATGTTCGCAACATCCACAGACGACGTTCGAGGTTCAGCACACCGACCGGTGCATTGAGGACATAAGCCTTCTGCGCAGCAACGAGGACAATCCTCAGTTTACGGACCTAGTCCGCATAATTTCTACTATCAACTTTCAACTAAATTTTCTCTAGGAACATATCTAAAACAGTAGAACTAAAGCGTAAACTACGACATGATTTGCAAAGACCTTTTGACTATGTTCATGATAATTAAGTTCATCTGATCGATTATTTAATGAACTCCCACTTAGATATACATCCCTCTAGTCATCTAAGTGATACATGATCCGAGTCAACTAGGCCGTGTCCGATCATCACGTGAGACGGACTAGTCATAATCGGTGAACATCTTCATGTTGATCGTATCTACTATACGACTCATGTTCGACCTTTCGGTCTCTTGTGTTCCGAGGCCATGTATGTACATGCTAGGCTCGTCAAGTCAACCTAAGTGTTTTGCGTGTGTAAATCTGGCTTACACCCGTTGTATGTGAACGTTAGAATCTATCACACCCGATCATCACGTGGTGCTTCAAAACAACAAACTTTCGCAACGGTGCACAGTTAGGGGGAACACTTTCTTGAAATTTTAGTGAGGGATCATCTTATTTATGCTACCTTCATTCTAAGCAAATAAGATGTAAACATGATAAACATCACATGCAAATCATAAAGTGACATGATATGGCCAATATCATCTTGCGCCTTTGATCTCCATCTTCGAGGCGCGGCATGATCACCTTCGTCACCGGCATGACACCATGATCTCCATCATCATGTCTTCATGAAGTTGTGTCGCCAACTATTACTTCTACTACTATGGCTAACGGTTAGCAATAAAGCACTAGTAGAAAAAGGGCCTATAGTCCCGGTTGGTGAGGGCCTTTAGTCCCGGTTCATGAACCGGGACTAAAGGGTCGGTACTAATGCCCTGACCCTTCAGTCCCGGTTCAATCCAGAACCGGGACAGATGGGCCTCCACGTGGCCTGTCCGCTGAGCCCAGGCAAGAGGGCCTTTGGTCCCGGTTGGTGGCACCAACCGGGACCAATAGGCATCCACGCGTCAGCATTTCTATGGCTGTGGTTTTTGTTTTTTTTTTGAAAAGGGGGGGGGGGTTTGGGGGGTTAATTTAGGTGTTTCATATATTGTGCTATAGCTAGCTAATTAATAGAGAAAAGTGTCCTCTCTTTTGTCCGTGCTTAGTCGACGCTACGTACTATACATACGTATAGAGAGGACTAGCTAGACACGCTAGCTAGCTAGTAATTAAGCAAACAGAAGATCGTCATGAACATATATGCATACAGAGAGAAGTGATATCGACCACCTCTCCTTCTCCGAGAGATTGGTCGAACAACAAGTTCTCGTATATCTATCCGACACTACCAGCTACATATATACAATAATTATCTTTTACAAATATATAATCTCCTAACATACGGACGCGTGGTCCACATAGTATTCTCCGTCTTCAGCGATCACGT
Organism: Aegilops longissima; assembly: GCA_021605205.1. Lineage (NCBI taxonomy): Eukaryota > Viridiplantae > Streptophyta > Magnoliopsida > Poales > Poaceae > Aegilops > Aegilops longissima. Next base: position 655,780,125 of record CM038676.1, read on the forward strand.
GGTCAAGAAAGAATGCTGCCAATTCCTCTTGAATTGCTCGCATGCGATCTGGTGCTAGGAGTTCATCCCGCATCCGAAACATCTAATTTTAAGAAGGGGGTCAATACATACATATATATATATATATATATATATATATATATATATATATATATATATATATATATATATATATATATATATATATATATATATATATATATATATATATATATATATATATATATGAATGAATGAAACTCAACACAAATGATGGTAATAAAATAAAATTGTGAATATTTTTATTTACGCACTTCATATTGTTTGTCGGAGTAGCCCCGCTCACAGGTCGTGTGGCGGATGGACTCGCAAATGTAGTATCCACAGAAATCATTCCCTTGTTCCTGCCACAACCACTTTACAAGAAATAGAGGTCAATCAAACTGATAATTAGCAAGCATGCTAAATGGTATTGATGAAACTAGCGCTTGAATCACTAGGAGATGCGTGGAATATGCTACTATATAGTACTTACTTTCGGGTGTCTAAATTGCAGCTTCTTCGGTAGTCCCGGAGCTTTTTTGGTGAATTTTCTCCAAGCCCTGCCATACAAAGAAAACAATTACTTGATATCAGAAATGAACAAAGTTGCTGATATGGTGGATAATGATCAATTTAATTTACTTCTTGAGCATTTCAGTCATGTCCGCATACTCCTTGGGATCTTTTCGCTTGGAGTCTAAGACAGTTAGTACTCCCTTCTCAAGCTTAATCTCTAGGAGAATATAGTGGTAGCTGCGCACACATGCATAACTCATCAATATTACATTACTATAACCTGGACTAATAAGGAAACCGAATATGCCACAAGACAGTAACACTCACTTGAAGTTGTAAGGAAAGAGTATTATATCTTTGTGTTCATTTATTACCAACGCTTGTAGCAAGTTGGCCTCGGTATTTTCTTTACGAAATTCAACCTTAGTTTTATCTATGAGATATGTGTTAATGAACCCAATATCACCCACTTGTCTTTTCTTCAATTCGGCGATCTTCAATCTGCATAATATAGTGAGGATAATTATAAATACATGCAATGAAAGGGCTGAGTTATATAGAGAGACTTAATGACAGAAGTAGTACTACTTACGATACGTAGCAGGTGACCGTTGCTTTATCGATGGCCAATTGATTGAAAACTGATAGAACTCCTCAAATGGAATAGGCAACAGTTCAATTCCAAGGAGGTCATGCTCCTTTTTAACTCTCACATACAAAGTACTCCTCCCCTCAGACTTCTGCAGGTTTTCATGTACCAATCATGCAATCTTCGCATCATCGTTGATAGAGAACTTTCATCTTTGACGAGAGGCTTCCCGTACTCGTATCTTTGTATCTGCACCTCCAAGAAATCATAATGTACATCGTCGGGCAGGTAATCTGCAGGATTGCCATAACCGGGCACCATCCTCGGATCGACAATGTCGCTAGCAGGCACCTTGAGCGGGGGGCACGATTGCTTCGCTTGTTCGCCGAGCTGGGCAGTTTGTTTCCCAGCTCGTCGTTCTTTCATCCTTTGATCACTGATAGTACTTCCCGACCTGTCCGCTTCGGCAAATGCCTTTCCAATAATGCGCTCACAGTTGCCTTTCGGCGGAGACTTGGGTGGTTTTGTCAGGGCAGCCAGATTGCGCTTCGCTTTCATCGGATCTACCTTATCCTCTGGAGGTGGATGTCTCTTTGCTTTCAACCCTTGAAACCAGTCATCCACTTCGGTCTGCGCGATCTTCGCGTTTTCCTCCTCGCTCCTCTCATACGGTAACTTCTCTGGAGTCTTCAGAGAAGGACCGAATCTATATCTCCTCCCGCCTTTGGCTGTAATACTAGACGCCGGAAGAGCAGACGGAGCGGATGTCTTCTTTCCTTGCTTACGAGGCGGAGGAGAAGGACTACGACGCTACTGGAGCAGCCGGAGCGGCGGCGGTCTCTCGGCCGACGAGGCGGAGAAGGAGGAGGCTGGCTGCTCGGCGCGCCAGCCAGCGGAGAAGGAGGCGGAGTGCCGCCATGCGCCGGAGAAGGAGCCGGCCGAGTGCCCTGATCGTCACTCGCCGAGGAGGAGGCGGTGGAGGAGGCGGAGTGCCCCGACTCACGGGAGGAGGAGGAGGAGGCGGAGGCGTCCAGTTCGGAAGGTTGATGAGATCCTTCCGCCATAGGCATGGAGTCTTGAGAGCGTAACCCAGCCGATACTCCCTTCACCGGTAGGGTGGTCAAGCCGAGGTCCTCAAATCCTCCGTTATTTCATCGACCATCACCTTAGCATATCCTTCGAATCGGCGGCGGTGAAAAGTTGAGTCGGGTTTAGTAGGATAAACAGAGCCAACAGCCGCCTTGACCTTCAAATTGCTCCATTGCGCCATAAGGTGGCAATTTTGAGACTCGTGATAGCATCCATGGGATAGCTGGCAGGAGCCGTCAAGGCATGCTCCGCTGAAGCAGCTCGGTGGAAGCCACACTGCTTCTCCGCTGAGATGGCGGGGTAGCTTCGGGGGAAGCTTTGGCAGGTCGTTTGATCCGTTCTTCTTCTCGTTCCTCTAGCCCCATTACCCTTTCGCAGCGCCTGCATTTGGCTCTGCTCCAGTTTCTTCCTCCTCTCATGGGTTTTGTAACCCCTGCGTCCGAAATCCAGCCTTCCACGAAATGGAGCTCAAGCGTGCCTCGCCTTGAATTCTGGTGTCTCATTTTTTTGACATACCTATTCTTGAGGTCTTCCTTCCAATTCCTGAATAGGTCTGCCATCTTCTTCAGAGCAAAAGACTTGATTAATGGCTCTATAACTGGCTTCTCCGGATCATCCTCTGGTGGTAGGGTGAAATTTGACTTCAGCTCAGTCCAAAGATCATTTTTCTGCATATCATTGACATAAGACACCTCAGGGTGTTCGTTCTTAGGCTTATACCATTGGTGGATGCTGATCGGCATCTTGTCCCTAACCGTAACCCCGTGACCGAGCAACAAATGCCTTCTTTGTCCGGTAGGGTTCAATCGGTTGGCCGTCATACGATTTGTACGATCTCAAACTTTTCATCCGAGCTCAACTTTTTCTTCGGGCCTCGTCTCTTTACCGAAGTTGTGCTCGATCCGGAGGGCTAGAAAAAAGAACAAAGACGAGAGTTAATTAATATGTGTACATACCAAAATAATGAATGCATCAATTAGCTAGTCAGCACAAGCTTAACTAATATATATACCTGGCCGGACTCGGTTTGGTGATCACCGGAGCCGTCCTCACGGTCTACTTCTTCACCCTCTCCTTCTTGCACCGGCATTGGGTCATCGGAGCCATGTAAATCATAGCCAGCTGCTTCTTCACCCTCTCCTTCCAGACCATCGTTGTCGTTGAGAAACATCAACGAGCGCATTTACATCACTTCCTTGTGCGATTATGTCCCTCAACAACGCTTCTTGTGCTTCGCCTCGGGGTGTCCATAGTTTCTACAAATATTTACAACATGGCAATTATTATTCAAACATGACAGATATGGATATATTAGTGGCAAACGAGAACTAGCTAGCTAATCACAATAAGGAATCATATTAGTGGCCTCGACGCTGCTTCTCTAGGGTTTGGGGTGGCCTCGACAGCGCTTCAAGGGTTACAACGCTTCAAGGGTTAGGGGTGGCCGCGAGAATGCTTCAAGGAGGGGTAATATCGACCCCCCACGTGTTGAAGCTATCGGGAGGGGGTCGGCGCTGAACACTACATCTATGTCCCACAAGTGACGTGGGCATCGACGCCCGCGGTAGGGTAGAGGGTCGTGGATCGCTGAGCGTCGAGGATCAAGGGTCGAGGATCGCCGAGGGTCGGGAGGTTTCCTAGTGTCAAAGATTCAACAAAACCATGTCTTCATCATTAGGCAGTAGTAGGTGCATGATGGTACGAAGCTTTCGAAAGTTATTTTGGAACGGAGTCCTAGATAGGATAATTCGCTTTTTGGTACAAAGTTCAGCAAGAACCTTCCGAATATCGTTATTTGGAAGGCCTTTTCTGAAATTCGTACAAAAAGGCAAATTATCCTATCCGGGACTCCATTCCAGAATAACTTTGGAGGACTTCGTACCATCATGCCATGCTTGCTTCCGGCTAATGATGAAGCCATGGATTTCTTCAATACTTTGACACTAGGAACCCTCTCGACCCCTCGGCGATCCTCGACCCCTTGAACCCTCGACGACCCTGGAACCCTCGACCCCTAGACGACCCTGGAACCCTCGATCCCTCGACCCTAGAACCCTCGACCCGGGATAATATCGACAACGCTTAAAGGGGGTAATATCGACAAGGACGAGATACATACACGGGAAATTAATGTTATTGGGGAGGGGGTATATCGACCCCCCCACGTATTGAAGTTATCGGGAGGGGGTATATGGACCCCCCCCCTCGTGTTGAAGTTATCGGGAGGGGTATATCGACGATGACAGAGGAGAAGATCGAAGAAAAAAAAGAAGAAAAGAATAGGAAGAAAGAAGAAAGGATAGATATTCTATTTTTCTTCTTTTCTCATTTCTTTCTTCTTCTCCTCTTTTTTCTTCTTTTTCCTCTTCTTATTTATTCTCCCTCTTCTTCCTCTCCTCTTCTTCTCCTTTCTTCCTCTTCTTATTTTCCTTTTTCCTCTCCTTCTTTTTCTTCTTCTTCCTTCTTTCTAGCTAGATATATAAAACTTTTCTAAAAATGTAACTTTTGCATATATAAAACTTTTTCTTCTTCTTCCTTCTTCCATCTCTTCCTTCTTCCTAAATATATAAAACTTTTCTAAAATGAAACTAACCTAAAATTAATGTGCTAAATCAGAGAACATTAATGTACTAAAATTAATGTATTTTTAAAACACCATGCATAGTACAATTGAAAAAAATACATACATTCATACAAAAAAATACATATATGAACATACAAAAAGTACATAAATACATATATGAACATACATAAGAAATACATATATCTAAAAAAATACATATATGAACATACATAAGAAATACATATATCTAAAAATATAAAAACATCTGAAAACATGTAAAAAAAATAGCATATAGTCCCGGCCGGCACGGGCGCGCGGTGCTCACAAGGGCGGCGTCGGGGCGGGCAGGGGCGAGCGGCGGGCGGCGCTGTGGCGGCAGGGCGCGGGCGAGTGGCGGCGATATGCTGGGCGCGACGCTGGGCGACGACGGCGCGAGGCGGCGCGGGAGGTGACCGTGACGGCGGGTGGCGCGGGAGGTGACGCACGGCGCTGGGCGGCGCGGGGTGGTGATGGCGCGGGGCGCGGGCGGCGAAGACGTCGGTGGGCTGTGAATCGGGCAGCCTGGCGGCGGCGTCGGTGCGGGCAATTGCAGAGATGAAATGAAAAACGCTAAGTCTTTGCTTATATATCAAGTGAATTAGTCCCGGTTGGTGCCATGAACCGGGACTAATTCCCCCCTTTAGTCCGGGTTGGTGCCACCAACCGGGACCAAAGGCCTCTTTTCAGCAGCCTAAAGGGCAGAGCGGCAGTTTGTCCCAGCAGGCACCAACCGGGACCAAAGGGGGGCATTAGTCCCGGGTCGTAGAACCAACCGGGACTAATGCACTTTAGCCCCTGTTGGTGCCACCAACCGACCAAAGGCCTGTGCTGCCCGAACCCAAATATTTAGTCCCACTCGCTAGTTGAGAGGAGGCGCACTGCTTATAAGGTGCAGTGCGCCTTCCTCTCGAACTCCTCTCCAAAGCAGGCTGGCCTAAACCTGCAATCTGTGCCTGTGGCTCACTGGCCTCCCCCGGCCTGAATCCTGGCCTATGGTAGGGTTTCTAGTCGATTCAGCCGTGGGGCCCAAGAGGTGGCACTTTTTTTTTTTTTTGTTTTCTTTGTTGCTTTATTTATTTTATTTTGTTTCTACTTACAACAAAATACTTATTGTTGCTATTTTTATTTTTTTCCATTTTTTGTTTTGCTTTCTGCATTATTTATTTTTTGTTGTTTTTGCTTTATTTTTAATTCTTTTTACTTTTAGTTTTAGAAAAATTATAAACTTTCTGTTAGTGCCATTAGTTTTCAAATTTGAAAACACTTTTTTTGTTTTCTTTGTTGCTTTATTTATTTTATTCTGTTTCTACTTACAACCAAATACTTATTGCTGCTATTTTTATTTTTTTTCAAGTTTTTTTGTTTTGTTTTCTGCATTATTTATTTTCTTTTGGTTTTTTGCTTTATTTTTTAATTATTTTTGCTTTTAGGTCAGCAAAATTATAAACTTTCTGTTTGTGCCATTAGTTTTCAAATTTGAATTCTTTGAAATTTGTGTGAATTACAAGTTTGTGAGCTCAACAAGGCGTGTAGAGGGACGGGCATATAAACCGGTGTGAGCGCCCTTCGGTTGGCGAGGTTTTCAAATTCATAGTTTTCAAATGAACTCTGAAAAAGTTGGCATAGCATGTGCATGTACAAAACGGACAATGGTATCATACTGCCTGTTACAAAGTTGGCATGGTATCATCATAATAGTTATGGAGAAAGTCTTCACTTTTTCTTCGCTTGTGTCATTTGCTTATTGCGCCAGAACCATGGATAATCTTCATCGCTTATCAGATGCTTGGGTCAGCCTTGACTTTGAAGGGGGAATTTCATGAAACTTTTCATACTCTTCGACATGTCTGCCTTGCCTCCACTCCCTGTGATGTCCCTTTTCCCGAAAGAACTATGTGGCGCTTTGGCTCATTGTATGATGTATTCGCTTCCTTATCTTTTCTTTTCCTCGGTCCGTAGACATGTCCTTCACATAGATAACCTGTGCCACATCATTGGCTAAGACGAACGGTTCGTCAAGGTACCCAAGATTTTTCAGATCCACTGTTGTCATTCCGCATCGTGGGTCTACCTGCACTCGCCTCCCGACAGATTGACCCACTTGCACTTAAACAAAGGGACCTTAAAATCTACTCCGTAGTCAAGTTCCCATATGTCTACTATGTAACCATAATATGTGTCATTTCCTTGTCGGTTGTTGCATCAAAGCGACACCGCTGTTTTGGTGGGTGCTCTTTTCATATTGGTCAATCGTAAAATGTATTCCCATTTATCTCAGATCCTTTCCAAATCATTACAATAAGATGGTCCCCTGGACAACAAGTACATCTCATCACAAACAGTGCTGTCACCTCTGAGATGTGTTTCCAACCAACTGCTGAAAGTCCTGATGTGTTCACATGTAATCCAGTCGTCGCACTGCTACGGGTGTTTGGAGCGCAGACTATTCTTGTGTTCATCGACATACGAGGTCACCAAGGTAGAGTTCAGAGAACTGTAGTGTGCTTGAGACCAAGAATATCCGCCCCTGCATATTATTGAGTCCTTCCAAGCGTGTTTTTCCAAATCAGTCTCCCCTCATACCTCGATTTAGGGAGACCTATCTTCTTAAGGCCAGGAATGAAGTCAACACAAAACCCGATGACATCCTCTGCTTGATGGCCCATGGAGATGCTTCCTTCTCGCCTAGCGCGTTACTTAACATATTTCTTTAGGACTCCCATGAACCTCTCAAAGGGGTACATATTGTGTAGAAATACGGGCCCCGTAATGACAATCTCGCCGACTAGATGAACTAGGACGCAAGGCCATGATATTGAAGAAGGATGGTGGGAACACCAGCTCAAACCGACAAGACATTGCGCCACATCACTCCTTAGCGTTGGTACGATTTCTGGATCGATCACCTTCGAGATATTGCATTGAGGAATGCACATAGCTTCACAATGGCTAATCGGACGCTTTTCGGTAGAAGCCCCTCAATGCAACCGGAAGCAGCTTGCGCCATAATCACGTGGCAGTCATGAGACTTTAGGTTCGGAACTTTTTCTCCGCATATTTATTATTCCCTTTATATTCGACGAGAAGCCGGGACCTTCATATCGAGCAGGCATTGAAAGAATATTTCTTTCTCTTCTTTCGTAAGAGCATAGCTGGCAGGACCTTCATACCGCTTCGAGGCATGCCCTCTTTTTCATGCAAACGCTGCACGCCCTCTCGTGTCTCGTGTGTATCTTTTGTCTTCCCATACACGCCCAAGAAGCCTAGCAGGTTCACGCAGGTTCTTCGCCACGCATCACGCCGATCAAAGAGCGGACCTCTAGGTCTTTCCAGAGGGTAGGTCCCAAAATATAGATTTCTTCTTCCACATGGGTGCGTGATTCTCAGCGCCATTCGAACAGCTAGTCCGCCGAGACCCTTTCCAAAGATTACGTAAATCATTGACCATAGCAAGTACGTGATCACCGGTACGCATGGCGGCTTCTTCCGATGATCTGCCTCGCTTTTGAAATGCTTGCCTTTCTTTCGACATTGATGGTTGGTCGGAAGAAATCGATGATGGCCTGTGTACACATTCTTCCCGCAGCTTCCTGTATATACTATCGGTGTCAAGTAAACAGTGTGTGCATGCGTGGTATCCCTTGTTTGTCTGTCCTGAATGGTTACCGAGAGCGGGCCAATCGTTGATGGTCACGAACAGCAACGCCTTTAGGTCAAATTCTCCTTTTGTGCTCATCCCACGACATACACCGCTTCCATTCCACAGCTGTAAAAGTTCTTCAACTAATGGCCTTAGGTACACATCAATGTCGCTGCCGGGTTGCTTAGGGCCTTGGATGAGAACTGCATCATAATGAACTTCCGCTTCATGCACATCCAAGGAGGAAGGTTATACATACATAGAGTCACGGGCCAGGTGCTGTGATTCCTGCTCGCTCCCGAAAGGATTAATGCCATCCGCGCTTAAAGCAAACCATACGCCCTTGGGTCCTTTGCAAAATCATCCCAGATTTCTCTCGATTTTTCTCCATCGACCCGCCAGTGGGTGCTCTCAACTTCACGCCTTTCTTACGGTCCTCACTGTGCCATCGCATCAACTTGGCATGCTCTCCGCTTCAACATACGCTTCAACCGTGGTATTATAGGAGCATACCACATCACCTTTGCAGAACCTCTTCCGGAGGCTCGCCACAACATCACCAGTGGTCATCTCGTCTGATCTTATACCACAATGCACCGCATACCGGCATGCGCTCAGATCCTTGTAGGCACCACGGTAGAGGATGCAGTCATTAGGGCATGCATGTATCTTCTCCACCTCCAATCCTAGAGGGCATACAACCTTCTTTGCTGCGTATGTACTGTCGGGCAATTTGTTATCCTTGGAAGCTTCTTCTTCATTATTTTCAGTAGCTTCTCAAATCCTTTATCGTGCACAGATTCTCTACCTTCCACTACAGCAATTCGAGTACGGTACCGAGCTTTGTGTTGCCATCTTCGCAATTGGGGTACAACCCTTTTGTGATCCTCTAACATGCGATCGAACTTCAGCTTCTCCTTTTGACTTTCGTGATTGTGTCCTTGCATCGACAATGACCCGCGGAGATCATCATCATCGGGCACATCGTCTGGTTCCTCTTGATCTTCAGCAGCTTCGCCACAGCACCATCGCACATCGTCTGTGCATCTTGATGTTCGTAGCATCACCATATTCAGGGGGCACATAGTTGTCATCGTATTCTTCTTCCTCGCCGCCTTCCATCATAACCCCTATTTCTCCGTGCCTCGCCCAAACATTATAGTGTGGCATGAAACCCTTGTAAAGGAGGTGGGTGTGAAGGATTTTCCGTCGAGTAAGACTTCAGATTCCCACATATAGGGCATGGACAACACATAAAACCATTCTGCTTGTTTGCCTCAATCTTTCTCATCTTCAAGCGCATTGCATCCATCTTGATCTTGTGATCATCGATTTACATCCGCAACATGCAACTCCAATATCATCTTCTCCTCCTCAAGTTTTTTTATTTTTTCCTTCAAGAAATTGTTTTCTTCTTCAACTAAATTTAACCTCTCGACAATAGGGTCGGTTGGAATTTCCGGTTCAACAACCTCCTAGATAAATAAAATCTATGTCATGTTGGTCGGCATAATTTTCATAAACAATAAATGAACCAATAGTTATGAAAAGATAATATATACCACATCCGAATCATAGACAGGACGAGGGCCGACGGGGGCGGATACCAAAACCATCGCACTATATAAGATGCAATAATAAAAGTAAGAAAATAATACAAGTAAGAATATTTTTCCTTTCAGAAAGAAGATAAGAACAAGAGGCTCACCACGGTGGTGTTGGCGATGAGATCGGCGCGGGTGATCGACGGCGGTGAAGACGGGGACGGGGCGTGACAGACCGTTAAACCTAGACAAATATTGAGGAAAATGGAGGTTGGAGGTCCAGCTTGGAGAGGAGAAAGCTCAAGTAGTGTGGCTCGGGCATTTCATCGAAAACCTCATGTGCATAGTAGGTGAGCTAGAGCACCACAAAGCCCCCCCTCGCCGGCAAGAGAAAAACAGAGCACTGGAGTGCTCTGCTCGCGAGCGAGGGGTATATATAGGCAGCACTATTGGTCCCTGTTCGTGGCATGAACTGGGACTAAAGGGAAGCCTTTGGTCCCGGTTCATGCCACCAACCGGGACCAATAGTGGTGGGCCAGGAGCCAGGCCCATTGATCCCGGTTCGTCCCACCAACCGGGACCAAAAGGTCCGGACGAACCAGGACCAATGGCCCACGTGGCCCGGCCGGCCCCCTGGGCTCACGAACCAGGGCAAATAGCTCCATTGGTCCCGGTTCTGGATTGAACCGGGACTAATGGGATGAAATGGCCTGGGCCATTGTCCCCTTTTCTACTAGTGAAGTAAAGTAATTACATGGCGTTTTTCAATGACACGCAGGTCATACAATAAATTAAGACAACTCCTATGGCTCCTGCCGGTTGTCATACTCATCGACATGCAAGTCGTGATTCCTATTACAAGAACATGATCAATCTCATACATCACATATCATTCATCACATTCTTTTGGCCATATCACATCACATAGCATACCCTGCAAAAACAAGTTAGACGTCCTCTAACTGTTGTTGCATGTTTTACAAGGCTGCTATGGGTTTCTAGAAAGAACGTCTCTTACCTACGCAAAAGCCACAACAGTGATATGCCAATTGCTATTTACCCTTCATAAGGACCCTTTTCATCGAATCCGACCCGACTAAAGTGGGAGAGACTGGCACCCGCTAGCCACCTTTATGCAACAAGTGCATGTCAGTTGGTGGAACCTGTCTCACGTAAGCGTACGTGTAAGGTCGGTCCGGGCCGCTTCATCCCACAATACTGCCGAAACAAGATAGGACTAGTAAGGGTAAGCAAATTGAACAAACCAACGCCCACAACTACTTGTGTTCTACTCGTGCATAGAATCTACGCAATAGACCTAGCTCATGATGCCACTGTTGGGGAACGTAGCAATAATTCAAAATTTTCTACGCATCACCAAGATCAATCTATGGAGATTCTAGCAACAAGAGAGGGAGAGAATGAGTTGATCTTCATACCCTTGAAGATCGCGATGCGGAAGTGTTACAAGAACGCGGTTGGTGGAGTCGTACACGCAGTGATTCAGATCGCGGTCGATTCCGATCTAAGCGCCGAATGGACGGCGCCTCCGCGTTCAACACACGTACAGCCCGGGGACGTCTCCTCCTTCTTTATCCAGCAAGGGGAGAGGAGAAGTTGAGGGAAAACTCCAATAGCACGACGGCATGGTGGCGATGGAGCTCGTGGTTCTCCGGCAGGGCTTTGCCAAGCACTACGGAGGAGGAGGAGGTGTTGGAGGAGGGAGGGGCTGCGCCAGGGAAGAGGTGCGGCTGCCCTCCCACCCCTCCAGCATATATAGGGGCAAGGGGAAAGGGGGAGGCGCCCTAGGGTTTCCCCTATGGGGCGGCGGCCAAGCAGATTGGATCTCCCTAGGGAAAATCCTAGGGAGACTTGCCCCCCAAGCCAAGCAGGTGGAGGATTGCCTCCCAAGCCAGGTGGAGGCGCCCCACCTCCCAAAATACCGCGGGAAAGGGTTTGGGGGGCACACCACCCCTTAGTGGGCTGGTTTGCCCCTTCCACTTTAGCCCATGAGGCCCTCCAACACTTGCTGGGGCTCCCGAAACACCTTTCGGTCATGCTGGCCATAGCCTGGTACCCCCAGAACACTTCCGGGCTCCAATACACTTCGTCCAATATATCGATCTTCACCACCGGACCATTCCGGAACTCTTCATGACGTCCGGGATCACATCCAGGACTCCGAACTACCTTTGGTAACCACATATTATTTCCCATAACAACTCTAGCGTCACCGAACCTGAAGTGTGTAGACCCTACGGGTTCGGGAACCATGCAGACACGACCGAGACATTCTCCGGCCAATAACCAACAGCGGGATCTGGATACCCATGTTGGCTCCCACATGTTCCATGATGATCTCATTAGATGAACCACGATGTCGAGGATTCAAGCAATCCCGTATACAATTCCCTTTGTCAATCGGTACGTTACTTGCCCGCGATTCGATCGTCGGTATCCCAGTACCTCGTTCAATCTCGTTACCGGCAAGTCACTTTACTCGTTTCGTAATGCATGATCCCATGACTAACTACTTAGTCACATGGAGCTCATTATGATGATGCATTACCGAGTGGGCCCAGAGATACCTCTCCGTCACACGGAGTGACAAATCCCAGTCTCGATTCGTGCCAACCCAACAGACACTTTTGGAGATACCCGTAGTGCACCTTTATAGCCACCCAGTTACGTTGTGACGTTTGGCACACCCAAAGCATTCCTACGGTATCCGGGAGTTGCACAATCTCATGGTCTAAGGAAATGATACTTGACATTAGAAAAGCTTTTAGCAATCAAACTACACGATCTTGTGCTATGCTTAGGATTGGGTCTTGTCCTTCACATCATTCTCCTAATGATATGATCCCGTTATCAATGACATCAATGTCCATGGTCAGAAACCATAACCATCTATTGATCAACGAGCTAGTCAACTAGAGGCTCACTAGGGACATGTTGTGGTCTATGTATTCACACATGTATTACGGTTTCCAGTTAATACAATTTTAGCATGAACAATAGACAATTATCATGAACAAGGAAATATAACAATAACCATTTTATTATTGCCTCTAGGGCATATTTCCAATAGACCAAGGCTACGTTCATCAACTCTCAACAATTTTTTATGCCTCATACTTTTTATGTGTGAAGTTATCTCTATCCATAAGATCAATATGAACTCCATTATTCTTTCTATTTCTCAAGATCATAGCAACATAGCAAAGCTCTTGACTGAACACTAATCTTTATTAAAGATAACTCACTGACTCAATTACAAAAAGAGATCACAATGCAAAACTCAAAACTACTTGATATCAAAACTTCAAACTACTAGATCAAGATACTACTAAAAGGATCGAACTAAATAAAGCGGTAAAGATAGGGGTGTGATGGTGATACGACACTGGGGCACCTCCCCCAAGCTTGGCAGTTGCCAAGGGGAGTGCCCATACCCATGTGATTATTTCCTCGGAGGTGATGGAGGTGGTGATGATGACGGTGGATAATCGCACATTGAGCGTAAAAGCTCCTCCAACTTGCGGATAATGCCCTTAAGCCCAGCAATATGATCCTTCAACAGAATATTCTCCTGTGTGAGATACTTGTTCTGTATGCGAGCTAACTCAATCATCTTGAAAGCTTCAATCTCTGTTGGAGTAAAGAGGTTAGGTAAAGGTTGAGGGATGTCTTCTTCTTTCACCACCGGAGCTTGAACCTCCATGGCCTTCTTGATCCCTTCGTCCTCTTTGATCTCTTCTAGTTCTTCTCTTTTCAGCTCTATCTTCAATAGCCAAGCATCCTTGTCTTCGTTGTTGGAGGAGGGTGAAGTCATGGTGCTCTAAATCTGCAGCGGAAACAGCTCGAAACGAAAACAGAGGACATTTGCGTGATACGGTGGTCAAAACCTTCGGAGTATATATAATGAATTTTACCGACCAAAATACGTAACGTGCAAGAAAACGGAGTCCGGAGGCACAGAGGTGCCCACGAGACAGGGGCGCCCTACAAGGCGCCCTCCACTCGTGGGATCCTCATGTCCCTTCGGACTACTTCTTTCTTCCTAAAATTCTTAAATATTCCAAAACTGATAAAATTGCCATTGGAGTTGTTTTGGAGTTGGTTTACTTACCGTACCACATACCTATACCTTTTGAGTCCAGGCGCTCGAAAGTGTCCTTATGTATTCCTCGGGGTTACGGTTTCAATAATACTAGTTTCAACATTTATAGGATTACCTGAAATATAATGTTTAATTCTTTGACCGTTTACCACCCTCGGTTTGTGCCTTGAAGTTGTTGATTTTATAGCACCGAACGATAGACCTCCTCGATAACGTAGGGACCTTCCCATTTTGAGAGAAGTTTTCCTGCAAAAAATCTTAAATGAGAGTTGAATAATAACACATAATCTCCTACGTTAAACTCACGCTTTTGTATCCTCTTATCATGCCAGCGTTTGACTTTTTCTTTGAATAGCTTGGCATTCTCATAGGCTTGGGTTCTCCATTCATCAAGTGAGCTAATATCAAACAACCTCTTCTCACCGACAAGTTTGAAGTCATAATTGAGCTCTTTAATAGCCCAATATGCCTTATGTTCAAGTTCAAGAGGTAAATGACACGCTTCTCCATAAACCATCTTATATGGAGATATACCCATAGGATTTTTGTATGCAGTTCTATAGGCCCATAATGCATCATCAAGTTTTTTGGACCAATTCTTTCTAGATCTATTCACAGTATTTTGCAAAATTAATTTGAGCCCTCTATTGCTCAACTCTACTTGACCACTAGACTGCGGATGATAAGGAGATGCTATTTTATGATTGACATCATACTTAGCAAGCATCTTACGGAAAGCACCATGAATAAAATGTGAACCACCATCAGTCATAAGATATCTAGGGACCCCAAACCTCGGAAAAATAACTTCTTTAAGCATTTTAATAGAAGTGTTATGATCAGCACTACTAGTTGGAATAGCTTCTACCCACTTAGTAACGTAATCAACAGCAACTAAAATATGTGTATAACCATTGGAGGCAGGAAAAGGTCCCATATAATCAAAGCCCCAGACATCAAATGGTTCAATAACAAGAGAATAATTCATAGGCATTTCTTGACGTCTACTAATGTTACCTATTCTTTGACATTCATCACAAGATAAGACAAACTTACGAGCATCTTTAAAGAGAGTAGGCCAATAAAAACCAGATTGTAGTACCTTGTGTGCAGTTCTATCTCCAGCGTGGTGTCCCCCAGAAGATTCAAAGTGACACTTGCGTAGAATCTGTTCCTGTTCATGCTCAGGCACACAACGTCTAATAACACCATCTACTCCTTCTTTATAAAGGTGTGGATCATCCCAGAAGTAATGTATTAAATCATAAAAGAACTTTTTCTTTTGCTGGTATGTGAAACTAGGCGGTATATATTTAGCAACAATGTAATTAGCATAATCAGCATACCGAGGAGCAGTACGCGAAGCATTGACGACCACTAATTGTTCATCAGGAAAGCTATCATTAATAGGCAGTGGGTCATCAAGAACATTTTCTAACCTAGACAAGTTGTCTGCAACGGGGTTCTCAGCTCCCTTTCTATCAATAATATGCAAGTCAAATTCTTGGAGCAAGAGAACCCATCTAATGAGTCTAGGCTTAGCATATTTCTTTTCCATAAGGTATTTAATAGCAGCATGATCAGTGTGAATAGTAACTTTGGAATCAACAATATAAGGTCTAAACTTATCACATGCAAACAAAACTGCTAAGAACTCTTTTTCAGTAGTAGCATAATTTCTCTGGGCAGTATCAAGAGTCTTACTAGCATACTGGATAACATTAAATTTCTTATCAACTCTTTGCCCTAAAACAGCACCTACAAAGATAATCACTAGCATCGCACATAATTTCAAAAGGTAAATTCAATCAAAGGGCTGAACAATAGGTGCGATGATCAAAGCTTTCTTAAGTACTTCAAATGCTTCTACACATTCATCATCAAAGACAAAAGGAATATCTTTTGCAATAAATTAGTCGAGGCCTAGAGATTTTGAAAAGTCCTTAATGAACCTCCTATAAAAACCGCATGACCAAGGAAACTTCTTATACCTTTTATGTCCTTGGGACATGGCATCTTTTCAATAGCATCAACTTTGGCTTTATCAACTTCAATACCTCTCTCGGAGATCTTGTGCCCCAAGACAATGCCTTCATTAACCATAAAGTGACACTTTTCCCAATTCAGGACGAGACTAGTGTCTTCAGCATCTCGCAAAACTTCGATCAAGGTTGCTCAAACAATCATCAAAAGAGGATCCATAGACTGAGAAGTCATCCATGAATACCTCACAAATCTTTTCACAAAAATCAGAGAATATAGCCATCATGCATCTTTGAAAGGTAGCAGGTGCATTACATAAACCAAAAGGCATACGTCTATAAGAAAAAGTACCAAAAGGGCAAGTAAAAGTAGTTTTAGATTGATCCTTCGCTGACACAGGTATCTGAGAGAAACCAGAATAACCATCTAGAAAGCAAAAATTTGTGTGTTTGGATGGCCTTTCTAGCATTTGATCAATAAAAGGTAAAGGGTAATGATCTTTCTTAGTAGCTTTATTTAACTTACGGAAATCAATTACCATCCTATAACCTGTAATAATTCTTTGCGGGATCAATTCATCTTTATCATTAGGAACAACGGTAATACCTCCCTTTTTAGGGACACAAATGGACAGGGCTTACCCA
The DNA here is from genome assembly GCA_021605205.1 of Aegilops longissima. Lineage (NCBI taxonomy): Eukaryota > Viridiplantae > Streptophyta > Magnoliopsida > Poales > Poaceae > Aegilops > Aegilops longissima. The sequence goes on from CM038676.1 coordinate 655,796,876, forward strand.
TTCACTATCAGCAACGGGATAAATCATACCTGCCTCAAGGAGCTTTAGTATCTCCTTTCCTACCACTTCCTTCATCTTGGGATTTAATCATTTTTGCGGATCTCTAACTGGTTTGGCATCGTCCTCCAATGTAATCTTGTGTTGACATAACGTGGGACTAACGCCCTTAAGATCATCCAGAGTATATCCAATAGCTGCTCGGTGTTTCTTCAGAGTTTTCAATAATCTTTCTTCTTCTTTCTCTGAAAGGTTAGCACTAATAATAACATGATATATTTCTTTTTCATCAAGGTAAGCATACTTAAGATTATCAGGTAAGGGTTTAAGTTCAAACACGGGATCACCCTTCGGTGGAGGGGGATCCCCAAGAATTTCAACGGGAAGGTTATGTTTCAGCATAGGTTCCTGTTTAAGGAACACTTCATCTATTTCCTCCCTTTCCTTCATAAACATATCGTTTTCATGGTCTAGCAAATATTGTTCTAACGGATCAGTTGGAGGAACAGCAATGGAAGCAAGACCAATAATTTCATCCTTACTAGGTGGTTCCCTTTCACGAGGTTGTCTACTAAACTTAGCGAAATTAAACTCATGAGACATACCATCTATGCCAACAGTGACAATATTCTTTTCACAATTAATCTTAGCACTAGCAGTATTCAAGAAGGGTCTACCAAAAATAATGGGACAAAAATCATCTTGTGGGGAACCAAGAACAAGAAAATCAGCAGGGTATTTAACCTTCCCACACAAAACTTCAACATCTCTAACAATCCCAATAGGTTTAATGGTATCCCTATTAGCAAGCTTAATAGTAACATCAATGTCTTCTAATTCAACAGGTGCAATGTCGTGCATAATTTGTTTATAAATATCATAAGGTATCGCACTAGCACTAGCACCCATATCACATAAGCCATGATAACAATGATCTCCTATTTTAACAGAAATAACAGCATGCCTCTGACAGTCTCGTGTCTTAGTATCAGGTCTAGCAATATTAGCACTCTCACCCAAGAAAGAAATAACATGCCCATCTAAATCCTCATCCAAGAGATCTTTAACCATAGCAATACTAGGTTCAAAATTAATTTGCTCAGGAGGAGTATAAGTCCTAGTATTACTCTTACGAACAACAGTCGAAGCTTTAGCATGATCCTCTATCCTAACAGGAAAAGGAGGTTTTTCAACATCAACAGTAGGAACAATAGGATCACTATAGGTAATAGTCTTTTCTTCGACTGTAATAGGTGCAACTACTTTCACTTCAACAGGAGGATTATATTTAAACCACTTCTATTTAGGGAGATCAATGTGAGTAGCAAAAGATTCACAGAAAAGTAGCTACTATCTCAGAGTCAAGTCCATACTTAGAGCTAAATCCACGGAAAGCGTCGGTATCCATAAAATACTTAACACAATCGAACTTAGGTGCCATACCTGACTCCTTACCATCGTCGGAACCCCAATCTTCAGAGTTGCGTTTAATTCTTTCCAATAAGTCCCATTTGAAATCAATAGTCTTCAGCATATAAGAACCAGCACAGGAAGTATCGAGCAGGTTGCGATTATCAAGAGAAAGCCGAGCATAAAAATTCTGAATAATCATTTCCCAAGAGAGCTCATGATTGGGGCATGAATATAACATTGACTTAAGCCTCCCCCAAGCTTGAGAGATGCTTTCTCCTTCACGAGGCCAGAAATTATATATGTAATTACGATCACGATGAACAAGATGCATAGGATAGAACTTCTGGTGAAATTCCAACTTCAATCTCATATAATTCCAAGATCTCGTATCATCACATAGCCTATACCATGTCAATGCATCTCCCTTCAAAGATAAAGGGAAGACCTTCCTTTTGACAACATCATCGGGAATACCTGCAAGCTTAAATAATCCACAAGCTTCATCCACAAAGATAAGGTGTAAATCGGGATGCAATGTTCCATCTCCTGCAAATGGATTAGCTAGCAGTTTTTCTATCATACCCGAAGGAATCTCAAAGTAAATATTTTTATAAAGTTCAGTAGGTTGAGGAGAAACTCTTTGCTCTTCTGGTTGGGGTGAAGATACCCCAAACAAGCCCCTCAAAGGATTAGTTTCCATAGTGACAAGTAACAGAAAATTTCAGCACACTATATAAATGTTTCCTTGCCAAGTTCCACTCACCAAAAGCGCTACACTCCCCGGCAACGGCGCCAGAAAAGAGTCTTGATGACCCAAAAGTGTAGGGGATCTATCTTAGTCCTTCCGATAAGTAAGAGTGTCGAACCCAATGAGGAGCAGAAGGAAATGATAAGTGGTTTTCAGTAAGGTTTTCTCTGTAAGCACTGAAATTGCAGGTGATAGATAGTTTTGTGATAAGATAAATAGTAACGAGTAACAAGTAAATAAAGTAAATAAAGTGCAGCAAGGTGGCCCAATCCTATATGTAGCAAAGGATAAGCATGGACAATTTCTAATAATGATAAAGGAGCTCCTGAGGACACATTGGGAATTATCGTCAAGCTAGTTTTCATCACGTTCATACGATTCGCGTTCGGTACTTTGATATTTTGTGTTGGGGAACGTAGTAATTTCAAAAAATTTCCTACGATCACGCAAGACCATGGTGATGGCATAGCAACGAGAGGGGAGAGTGTCCGTCCACGTACCCTCGTAGACCGAAAGCGAAGCGTTATAACAACGCTGTTGATGTAGTCGTCGTCTCCACGATCCGACCGATCCAAGCACCGAGCGTCACGGCACCTCCGAGTTCTGCACACGTTCAGCTCGATGGCGATCCCGGACTCCGATCCAGCAAAGTGTCGGGATGAGTTCCGTCGACCTGACGGCGTGGTGGCGATGATGATGCTCCACCGACGCAGGGCTTCGCCTAAGCTCATGACGATATGACTTCTCCGGCGCAGGGCTTCTCCTAAGCTCCGCAACGATATGACCGAAGTGGAATATGGTGGAAGGGGGCACCGCACACGGCTAAGGAAAGATCCGTAGATCAACTTGTGTGTCTTGGGGTGCCCCCTGCCCCCGTATATAAAGGAGCCAAGGGGGAGGTGGCCGGCCCTAGGGGGAGGCGCACCAAGGAGGAGTCCTACTCCCACCGGGAGTAGGACTCCCCCTCTCCTAGTTGGACTAGGATTGGAGGAGGGGGAAGAGGGAAGGGGCGCCGCCCCCCCCCTTCCTTGTCCTATTCGGACTAGAGGGGGGAGGGGGGCGCGCAGCCCACCTTGGCCTGCCCTTCCTCTTCTCCCATGGCCCATTAAGGCCCATGGACTTCCCGGGGGGTTCCGGTAACCTCCCGGTACTCCGGTAAAATCCCGATTTCACCCGGAACACTTCCGATGTCCAAATGTAGGCTTCCAATATATCAATCTTTATGTCTCGACCATTTCGAGACTCCTCGTCATGTCCGTGATCACATCCGGGACTCGAACAACCTTCGTGCATCAATACTTATAAACTCATTATGAACTGTCATCGAAACGTTAAGCGTGCGGACCCTACGGGTTCGAGAACTATGTAGACATGACCTAGAACCATTCTCGGTCAATAACCAATAGCGGAACCTGGATGCCCATATTGGTTCCTACATATTCTACGAAGATCTTTATCGGTCAAACCGCATAACGACATCGTTGTTCCCTTTGTCATCGGTATGTTACTTACCCGAGATTCGATCGTCGGTATCAATACCTAGTTCAATCTCGCATCGGTAAGTCTCTTTACTCGTTCCGTAATACATCATCTCACAACTAACTCATTAGTTGTAATGCTTGCAAGGCTTAAGTGATGTGTATCACCGAGAAGGCCTAGAGATACCTCTCCGACAATCGGAGTGACAAAACCTAATCTCGAAATCGCCAACCCAACAAGTACCTTTGGAGACACCTGTAGTACTCCTTTATAATCACCCGATTCGTTGTGGCGTTTGGTAGCACCAAAGTGTTCCTCCGTAAACGGAGTTGCATAATCTCATAGTTACAGGAACATGTATGGGTCATGAAGAAAGCATTAACATACTAAGCGATCAAGTGTTAAGCTAACGGAATGGGTCATGTCAATCAGATCATTCAACTAATGATGTGACCTTGTTAATCAAATAACAACTCCTTGTTCATGGTTAGGAAACATAACCATCTTTGATTAACAAGCTAGTCAAGTAGAGGCATACTAGTGACATCTGTTTGTCTATATATTCACACATGTATTATGTTTCCGGTTAATACAATTCTAGCATGAATAATAAACATTTATCATGATATAAGGAAATAAATAATAACTTTTATTATTGCCTCTAGAGCATATTTCCTTGAGCCTCCCACTTGCACTAGAGTCAATAATCTAGATTACAAAGTAATGATCCTAACACCCATGGAGTCTTGGTGCTGATCATGTTTTGCTCGTGGAAGAGGCTTAGTCAGCGGGTCGCAACATTCAGATCCGTATGTATTTTGCAAATCTCTATGTCTCCCACTTGGACTTGGTCCCGAATGGAATTGAAGCGTCTCTTGATGTGCTTGGTCCTCTTGTGAAATCTGGATTCCTTTGCCAAGGCAATTGCACCATATTGTCACGAAGATCTTCATCGGACCCGATGCACTAGGTATGACACCTAGATCGGAAATGAACTCTTTCATCCAGACTCCTTCATTTGCTGCTTCCAAGCAGCTATGTACTCCGCTTCACATGTAGATCCCGCCACGGCGCTTTGTTTAGAACTGCACCAACCGACAGCTCCACAGTTTAATAAAAACACGTATCCGGTTTGCGATTTAGAATCGTCCGGATCGTGTCAAAGCTTACATCGGCGTAACCATTTACGACTAGCTCTTTGTCACCTCCATATCGAGAAACATATCCTTAGTCCTTTTCGGTATTTCAGATGTTCTTGACCGCTGTCCAATGATCCACTCTGGATTACTTTGGTACCTTCCTGCCAAGCTTACAGCTAAGCATACGTCAGTCTGGTACACAGCATTGCATACATGATAGAGCCTATGGCTGAAGCATAGGAACATCTTTCATTTTCTCTCTATCTTCTGCTTGTGGTCGGGCATTGAGTCGACTCAATCTTACACCTTGTAACACAGGTAAAAACCTTTCTTTGCCTGATCCATTTTGAACTTTTCAAAACTTTATCAAGGTATGTGCTTTGTGAAAGTCCAATCAAGCGTCTTGATCTATCTCTATAGATCTTGATGCCCAATATGTAAGCAGCTTCACCGAGGTCTTTCATTGAAAAACTTTTATTCAAGTATCCTTTTATGCTATCCAGAAATTCTATATCATTTCCAATCAATAATATATCGTCCACATATAATATTAGAAATGCTCTGAGCTCCCACTCACTTTCTTGTAAATACAGGCTTCTCCAAAAGTGCAGACAAACCCATATGCTTTGATCACACTATCAAAGCGTTTATTCCAACTCCGAGAGGCTTGCACTGACCATAAATTGATCGCTGGAGCTTGCACACTTTGTTAGCACCTTTTGGATCGACAAAACCTTCTGGTTGCATCATATACAACTCTTCTTCTAGAAATCCATTCAAGAATGCAGTTTTACATCCATTTGCCAAATTTCATAATCATAAAATGCGGCAATTGCTAACATGATTCGGACAGACTTAAGCATCGCTTCTGGTGAGAAAGTCTCATCGTAGTCAACTCCTTGAACTTGTCGAAAACCTTTTGCAACAAGTCGAGCTTTGTAGACAGTTACATTACCATCGGCGTCAGTCTTCTTCTTAAAGATCCATTTATTTTCAATGGCTTGCCGATCATCGGCAAGTCAACCAAAGTCCATACTTTGTTCTCATACATGGATCCCATCTCAGATTTCATGGCTTCCAGCCATTTTGCGAATCTGGGCTCACCATCGCTTCTTCATAGTTTGTAGGTTCGCCATGGTCAAGTAACATGACTTCGAATAAGATTACCGTACCACTCTGGTGCGTATTTTACTCTGGTTGACCTCGAGGTTCATAGCAACTTGATCTGAAGTTTCATGATCATCATCATTAGTTTCCTCACTAATTGGTGTAGTTGTCACAGAACCATTTCTTGTGATGAACTACTTTCCAATAAGGGAGCAGATACTGATTATCTCATCAAGTTCTACTTTCCTCCCACTCACTTCTTTCGAGAGAAACTCCTTCTCTAGAAAGGACCCGAATTTAGCAACGAAAATCTTGCCTTCAGATCTGTGATAGAAGGTGTACCCAACAGTCTCCTTTGGGTATCCTATGAAGACACATTTTTCCGATTTGGGTTCGAGCTTATCTGGTTGAAGTTTCTTTACATAAGCATCGCAGCCCCAAACTTTAAGAAACGACAACTTTGGTTTCTTGCCAAACCACTGTTCATAAGGCGTCGTCTCAGCGGATTTTGACGGTGTCCTATTCAACGTGAATGCGGCTGTCTCTAAAGCATAACCCCAAAGCGATAGCGGTAAATCGAAATAGACATCATAGATCGCACCATATCTAGTAAAGTACGATTCGACGTTCGGACACACCATTTCTCTGTGGTGTTCCGGGTGGCGTGAGTTGCGAAACTATTCCACATTGTTTCAAATGTAAACCAAACTCGTAACTCAAATATTCTCCTCCACGATCAGATCGTAGAAACTTTATTTTCTTGTTACGATGATTTTCCACTTCACTCTGAAATTCTTTGAACTTTTCAAACGTTTCAGATTTGTGTTTCATTAAGTAGATATACCCATATCTGCTTAAATCATCTGTGAAGGTGAGAAAATAACGATACCCGCCACAGTGCCTCAACATTCATTGGACCACAAACATCGGTATGTATGATTTCCAACAAATCAGTTGCTCGCTCCATAGTTCCGGAGAACGGCGTTTTGGTCATCTTGCCCATGAGGCACGGTTCGCAGTACCAAGTGATTCATAATCAAGTGATTCCGAAGCCCATCGGTATGGAGTTTCTTCATGCGTTTTACACCGATATGACCTAAGCGGCGAGTGCCACAAATAAGTTGCACTATCATTATCAACTCTGCATCTTTTGGCTTCAACATTATGAATATGTGTATCACTCTTGTCGAGATTCAACAAGAATAGACCATTCTTCAAGGGTGCATGACCATAAAAGATATTACTCATATAAATAGAACAACCATTATTCTCTGATTTAAATGAATAACCGTCTCGCATTAAACAAGATCCAGATATAATGTTCATGCTCAACGCTGGCACCAAATAACAATTATTTAGGTCTAAAACTAATCCCGAAGGTAGATGTAGAGGTAGCGTGCCGACCGCGATCACATTGACTTTGGAACCATTTCCCACGCGCATCGTCACCTCGTCCTTTGCCGATGCTCGTCTATTCCGTAGTCCTGTTTGAGTTGCAAATATTAGCAATGAACCAGATCAAATACCAGTGCTACTACGAGCTCTAGTAAGGTACACATCAATAACATGTATATCACATATACCTTTGTTCACCTTGCCATCCTTTTTATCCGCCAAATACTTGGGGCAGTTCCGCTTCAAAGGTCCGGTCTGCGCTTGCGGTAAAACACTCGATTTCAGGCTTAGGTCCGGACTTGGGTTTCTTCTTTTGATCAGCAACTTTCTTGCTGTTCTTTTGAAGTTTCCTTCTTCTTCCCTTTGCACTTTTCTTGAAACTAGTGGTCTTGTTGACCATCAACACTTGATGCTCTTTCTTGATTTCTACCTCCGCTGCTTTTAGCATTGCGAAGAGCTCGAGAATTGTCTTAGTCATCCCTTGCATATTATAGTTCATCACGAAGCTCTTGTAGCTTGGTGGCGTGATTGGAGAATTCATCAATGACACTATCATCCGGAAGATTAACTCCCAGCTGAATTAAGTGATTGTTATACCCGACATTTTGAGTATGTGCTCACCGACGTAACTATTCTCCTCCATCTTGCAGCTATAGAACTTATTGGAGACTTCATATCTCTCAATCCGGGCATTTGCTTGAAATATTAACTTCAACTCCTGGAACATCTCATATGCTCCATGACGTTCAAAACATCGTTGAAGACCGGTTCTAAGCCGTAAAGCATGGCACACTGAACTATAGAGTAGTCATCAGCTCTGCTTTGCCAGACGTTCATAACTTCTGGCTCAGCATCTGCAGCAGGCCTGTCACCCAGCGGTGCTTCCAGGACGTAATTTTTCTGTGCAGCAATGAGGATAATCCTCAAGTTACGGACCCAGTCCGTGTAATTGCTACCATCATCTTTCAACTTTGCTTTCTCAAGGAACGCATTAAAATTCAACGGAACAACAGACGAGCCATCTATCTACATTAAACATAGACAAGCAAAATACTATCGGTACTAAGTTCATGATAAATTTAAGTTCAATTAATCATATTAAAAACTCCCACTTAGACAGACATCTCTCTAGTCATCTAAGTGATCACGTGATCCAAATCAACTAAACCATGTCCGATCATCACGTGAGACGGAGTAGTTTCAATGGTGAACATCACTATGTTGATCATATCTACTATATGATTCACGTTCGACCTTTCGGTCTCCGTGTTCGAGGCCATATCTGTTATATGCTAGGCTCGTCAAGTTTAACTTGAGTATTCTGCGTGTGCAACTGTTTTGCACCGTTGTAGATGGACGAGAACTTATCACACCGATCATCACGTGGTGTCCGGGTACTACGAACTTTGGCAACGGTGCATACTCAGGAGAACACTTCTTGATAATTTTAGTGAGAGATCATCTTATAATGCTACCGTCAAACAAAGCAAGATAAGATGCATAAAGGATAAACATCACATGCAATCAATATAAGTGATATGATATGGTCATCATCATCTTGTGCTTGTGATCTCCATCGCGAAGCACCGTCATGATCACCATCGTCACCGGCGCGACACCTTGATCTCCATCGTAGCATCGTTGTCGTCTCGCCAACTATTGCTTCTCGACTATCGCTACTCCTTAGTGATAAAGTAAAGCAATTACATGGCGTTGCATTTCATACAATAAGCGACAACCATATGGCTCCTGCCATTGCCGATAACTCGGTTACAAAACATGATCATCTCATACAATAAAGTATAGCATCACGTCTTGACCATATCACATCACAACATGCCCTGCAAAAACAAGTTAGACGTCTTCTACTTTGTTGTTGCAAGTTTTACGTGGCTGCTACGGGCTGAGCAAGAACCGTTCTTACCTACGCATCAAAACCACAACGATACTTTCGTCAAATTGACTCGCTTTAACCTTCTCAAGGACCGGGCGTAGCCACACTCGATTCAACTAAAGTGAGAGAGACAGACACCCGCCGGTCACCTTTAAGCAACGAGTGCTCGGGCGGTGAAACCAGTCTCGCGTAAGCGTCTGCTGTAATGTCGGTCCGGGCCGCTTCATCTCACAATACCGCTGAACCAAAGTATGACATGCTGGTAGGCAGTATGACTTGTATCGTCCACAACTCACTTGTGTTCTACTCGTGCATATGACATCAACGCATAAAACCAGGCTCGGATGCCATTTGTTGGGGAACGTAGTAATTTCAAAAATTTCCTACGATCACGCAAGACCATGGTGATGGCATAGCAACGAGGGGAGAGTGTCCGTCCACGCACCCTCGTGAGACCGAAAGCGAAGCGTTATAACAACGCTGTTGATGTAGTCGACGCCTCCACGATCCGACCGATCCAAGCATCGAACGACGGCACCTCCGAGTTCGCACACGTTCAGCTCGATGGCGATCCCGGACTCGATCCAGCAAAGTGTCGGGATGAGTTCCGTCGACGACGGCGTGGTGGCGATGATGATGCTCCACCGACGCAGGGCTTCGCCTAAGCTCATGACGATATGACTTCTCCGGCGCGGGCTTCTCCTAAGCTCCGCAACGATATGACCGAGTGGAATATGGTGGAAGGGGCACCGCTGCAGCTAAGGAAAGATCCGTAGATCAACTTGTGTGTCTTGGGGTGCCCCTGCCCCGTATATAAAGGAGCCAAGGGGAGGTGGCGGCCCTAGGGGAGGCGCGCAAGGAGGAGTCCTACTCCCACCGAGTAGGACTCCCCCTCTCCTAGTTGGACTAGGATTGGAGGAGGGAAGAGGAAGGCGCCGCCCCCCTTCCTTGTCCTATTCGGACTAGAGGGGAGGGGCGCGCGTAGCCCACCTTGGCCTGCCCTTCCTCTTCTCCCATGGCCCATTAAGGCCCATGGACTTCCGGGGTTCCGTAACCTCCGGCACTCCGATAAAATCCCGATTTCACCGGAACACTTCCGATGTCCAAATGTAGGCTTCCAATATATCAATCTTTATGTCTCGACCATTTCGAGACTCCTCGTCATGTCCGTGATCACATCCGGGACTCGAACAACCTTCGTGCATCAATACTTATAAACTCATTATGAACTGTCATCGAAGCGTTAAGCGTGCGGACCCTACGGGTTCGAGAACTATGTAGACATGACCTAGAACCATTCTCGGTCAATAACCAATAGCGGAACCTGGATGCCCATATTGGTTCCTACATATTCTACGAAGATCTTTATCGGTCAAACCGCATAACGACATATGTTGTTCCTTTGTCATCGGTATGTTACTTACCCGAGATTCGATCGTCGGTATCCAATACCTAGTTCAATCTCAGTTCTTCGGTAAGTCTCTTTACTCGTTCCGTAATACGTCATCTCACAACTAACTCATTAGTTTTAATGCTTGCAAGGCTTAAGTGATGTGTATCACCGAGAAGGCCTAGAGATACCTCTCCGACAATCGGAGTGACAAAACCTAATCTCAAATACGCCAACCCAACAAGTACCTTTGGAGACACCTGTAGTACTCCTTTATAATCACCCGATTCGTTGTGGCGTTTGGTAGCACCAAAGTGTTCCTCCGTAAACGGAGTTGCATAATCTCATAGTTACAGGAACATGTATGGGTCATGAAGAAAGCATTAACATACTAAGCGATCAAGTGTTAAGCTAACGGAATGGGTCATGTCAATCAGATCATTCAACTAATGATGTGACCTTGTTAATCAAATAACAACTCCTTGTTCATGGTTAGGAAACATAACCATCTTTGATTAACAAGCTAGTCAAGTAGAGGCATACTAGTGACATACTGTTTGTCTATATATTCACACATGTATTATGTTTCCGGTTAATACAATTCTAGCATGAATAATAAACATTTATCATGATATAAGGAAATAAATAATAACTTTTATTATTGCCTCTAGGGCATATTTCCTTCATTTTGATATGTGGGTGGACCGGTACTTGGGTACTGCCCTAACTTGCACAAGCATCCCACTTATGATTAACCCCTATTGCAAGCATCCGCAACTACAAAAGAAGTATTAAGGTAAACCTAACCACAACATTAAACATATGGATCCATATCAGCCCCTAACGAAGCAAAGCGTAAACTAGGGTTTAAGCTTCTGTCACTCTAGCAACCCATCATCTACTTATTACTTCCCCATGCCTTCCTCTAGGCCCAAATAGTGGTGAAGTGTCATGTAGTCGACGTTCACATAACACCACTAGAGGAAAAGACAACATACATATCATCAAAATATCGAACGAATACCAAATTCACATGACTACTAATAGCAAGACTTCACCCATGTCCTCGGGAACAAACGTAACTACTCACAAAGCATATTCATGTTCATAATCAGAGGAGTAATAATATGCATAAAGGATCTGAACATATGATCTTCCACCAAGTAAACCAATTAGCATCAACTACAAGGAGTAATCAACACTACTAGCAACCCACAGGTACCAATTTGTGGTTTTGATACAAGATTGGATACAAGAGATGAACTAGGGTTTTGAGAGGACATGGTGCTGGTGAAGATGTTGATGGAGATTGACCCCCTCCCGATGAGAGGATCGTTGGTGATGACGTTGGTGATGATTTCCCCCTCCCGGAGGGAAGTGTCCCCGGCAGAATAGCTCCGCCAGAGCCCTAGATTGATTCCGCCAAGGTTCCGCCTCGTGGCGGCGGAGTTTCGTCCCGTAAGCTTGCCCACGATTTTTTCCAGGGTAAAAGTGATGATATAGCAGAAGATGGACGCCGGAGGCCCACCAGGGTGCCCAGGAGATAGGGGCGCCCCCTATAGGGGGGGGGGCGCCCTCCTATCTCCTGGATAGGGTGTGGGCCCCCTGGCCTATTTCTTTCGCTCAGAAATTCTTATTAAATCCAAAAAGTTGTTTCGTGGGGTTTCGGGACTTTTGAGCTGTGCGAATAGGTTTCAACGTTTGCTCCTTTTTCACCTGAATTCCATTTGCCAAGATTCCCCCTCTTCATGGTAAACCTTGTAAAATAAGAGAGAATAGCCATAAGTATTGAGATATAATGTGTAATAACAGCCCATAATGCAATAAATATTGATATAAAAGCATGATGCAAAATGGACGTATCAGACCCCAGACATTAGAAAAAATAAGTTGCAATGGCTTAGTAGACATACTAGTAGACACAGAATAGGGTAATTGATGACTTTTTGCTCTTTGACATGAATCACAAACGGTTTCTAAATTTCTCTCACCAACAACTGGGAGGTTATTTCTACTAAGAATATGATGAACAGTTGAAAAGGATGGGTGACCTAAGCGATTGTGCCACCTTTCAGCAGAAAGCTTGATGGCATCATACACTTGTTTATTGTACTGGCAATACTTGGGAAGCAGAGCATAGAGACCTTCGACACAAACACCCCTATGGAGAATTTCCTTTGTGACCTGATCCTTGATCAAAAAGAAGAATGGGTGAAATTCTAGAAACACATTATTGTCAAGAGCAATAGGTGGACAGATAGCAAAGTTTTGGAAGCTTTAGGAACATACAAGATATCATTGAGTTCAAGATTTTTGTGTGGGGTTTTGATAAAAGATTGACCAACATGACTTATCTCCATACCTGCATCGTTTGCTGCAGTGTAGACTTGATCATGGCCATGGTATTTTTCATGCATTGTCAACTTCTCCAGTTCTCCAGTGATGTGATTTGTGGCGCCTGTGTCCATATACCAATTGGTATCTTCTCCATATGACACGTCAGCTGCAGCTGCAATTTTATTTTTTCTGGGCATTGTTGTCATCGGCATAGCACCAATTACAATATTTTGCAATATGATTTGTTTTCTTGCAAATTTGGCACTTGTTTTCATAACCTTCACACCCTTGGAAGTTGCTCCCTCGATTGTTGTTGCCAGGGAAGGGGGGGCGCCGATTGTTGTTGTTGCCACCATCATAGTTGTTCTGATGGTAGTGGCCACCACTACCACCACCTTGATTGGCCTCACCATTGTTCTGTTGGAAGCCATAACCCCCGCTAGAACTAGGGTTAGGGTTTTGGTAGCCACCACCACCTCCGGTGCCATAGCCGCCGCCAGCGCCGTGGCCGCTGCCACCACCAGCGCTGTAGCCGTCTCCGCTGCTTGTGCCATAGTCACCACCGCTGCCTGGGCCATAGCCTCTGCCGCCGCGAGGGCCACCAGAACCCCTTCCCTTGCGGTAGCCACCCTTGCCGCCACCACCACGGTCGCGCAAGGCAACGTTGGCGGCCTACTTGAAACCGGTGGTGCTGTGAAACATCTCAACCCGCTGGTCATAGTTGGCCACGAGAGAGAAAAGGCCGTCGAGGTTAAGGGGTCGGTGCGGACGTCTAGCACGGAGATGATGGGTTGATAGTCCATGTCGAGGCCGGCGATAATGAAGGTGATGAGCTCCCCATCCCCGAGTGGTTTGCCCGCCGCTGCAAGCTCATCGGAGAGGGAGCGCATATGGCCGAAGTACGCTGTAGCCGACAAGGAGCCTTCTGGGCGTTTGTGAGCGCGGCGCGAAGATTGTTGGCGCGGGATAGCGACACCGCAGAGAACATGGTGGCCAAGGCTGTCCAGATCGCATGGGACGTCTGAAGGGATGCGACCTGGACGAGGACCTCCTTGGATAGGTTGCGCAAGAGGTAAGCGACAATCTGTTGATCCTGGAGGAGCCAGAGGGCATAGGCAGGGTTGGAGATGACCTGATCCTTGCCGTCTTTTTTTTGGTGGTGATGATCTTGGGAGGCTCCTCAATGATGCTGTCGATGTATCCATACAAGCCGACGCTCATTATCTGGGATCATGCTTGAGCTTTCCAGAGGACATAGTTCGTCCAGGTAAATGGCTCAGAGATGTTGTAGTTGAGGCTGGATTGGATGGGTGCGGCGGATGTGGACATGATGAGGAAGGGTTGGGTGGAGGGTTGAAGAAGAACTAGCTAGATGAGATGGAAGAGCCTGCTCTGTATATCATGCAAGAATTATGGAAGTGTCTCAATCTTCATACAGGAAGACCCGCGTTGTATATATTGATAGATGATGGTGCGTACAATGTGCGGCAGCCCCTGGCTAACCATCGAGAGAATATACAGGAGAAGTTACATGGGAAAGAGGGTAGAGAGATAAGAGAGGACTCCTAACAACTCTAACCTCCTGGCAAATATTCTACGTACATGACTCTTACATATATCGTGGCGCTCTCAGCCGTTCGCCACGTGTCGATCTCTGGGCGCTTCCTTTAGATTTTGTTTTTTATTTTTCCGCACGCGTTTTCGGTTTTTTAAACATTTTTTGATTTCTTCGGCGTTTCGGTCTTCCACCGGTCTTTCTTAGCCTTTGGATCGAAAACAAATTTAAAAAAAAATATTTTTTTGCATGAAAAAACGCATTTTTTTTCTTTCGTGAGAGTCACGGTTTTGGTTTACGAGAGACATGGGTTTGCTTTCGGGAGAGTCACGGCCGTGCCTCTCAGAAATGAAAAAAATGCGTTTTCTGTTTTTTTTTCTTTTGCGAGAGTGTCGCTTTTGCTTCCGCGAGAGGCACGGTTGTGCCTCTCAAAAAAAACCATGTTTTCTTTTGTTTCTTTCGTTCGCGAGAGTCACGTTTTGCTTCCGCGAGAGGCACGGTGGTGCTTTCGCGAGAGTCACGGCCGTGCCTCTCGGACACGGAAAAAAACATGTTTTCTGTTTTTCTTTCTTTCACGAGAGTCACGGTTTTGCTTTCGCGAGAGGCATGGTTGTGCTTTCGCGAGAAGCATGGCTGTGCCTCCTCGAAAACGAAGAAAGCGTGTTTTCTGTTTTTTCCTTCCGCGAGAGTCATTGTTTTGCTTCTGCGAGGGGCACATTTGTGATTTCGTGAGAGGCACGGGCGTGCCTCTTTCAAAAAGGGAAAAAACCCGTGCTCTCGGTTCGGTTTTTTCGTTCAGTTTTTTTCAAAAAAAAAGTTTGTCAAAACCTATCAATATGAGATCTAGTTTTGAAGATCTCGACACGAGGAATCCAACGATGAAAGCAGTTCAATAACACTAGGTAATGCGCTTCTACATTGATAAAGAGAGAAAGATGGCGACCCTCAGCAAGAAATAAAGCATGCCTCGCTAGGTAATGCGCTTCCATATTGATAAAGAGAGAAACACTCTAGCAAAAGAAATGCAAAGAAAATGCAACTAAGAAGGGGAACTGGGCCTGTGTGGATATGGTTCCATTTTGGTGGGCTGGGAGAGGATCAGAGGATCCGCTCTGGCCTAAGAAACTGGGCCTGTAGTCCCTGCCCAGACGACTCTTCCATCTTGGTGCCGTGTCTCTGATCCACATTCCCCGCGCCGTGCGACTTCACCTAGATCACAGCCGCCGCCGGCGTCTTGTTCATCGCCGAGCTCCAGGTATGCTGACCTCCTCTTCCTTCTGATCTTGAAAGAGAGACATCCGAGAGGAGTGCATCTCAACCCTAAACAAACTGCCTCTACCACTCGTAGCAGGAGCAGGCCCGGGGCACGGGATGGAAAAGAGGAGGAGGAAGGAGGAGGAGCAGGCCGTGGAGGGCCTCCCCAACGACCTTGTCTGGGAGTTCCTGTCGAGGGTGCCGTACCGGTCGCTGTGCCGCTTCAAGTCCGTGTCGACGTCATGGCTCACGCTGTGTTCCGACCCTACCGTCCGTCGAAGGTCGCCGCAGACGCTCTCGGGTTTCTTCGGCCTCTCACGCGGCGGCAGCATCCGTTTTGTCAACCTGTCCGGGAGAGGCCGGCCGCTGGTCGACCCATCTCTCCCTTACCTGCACGGCTTCAAAAGCGTAAAGCTCCTAAACTGCTGCAGCGGCATCCTTCTCTGCCACGGTATGCAAGCAGACGGCACGCAAACGCAATACATTGTGTGCAACCCTGCGACCGAGGAGATCTGGGCCGTGATACCCGTGCCTGATAGGCATGAGACACCAGACCCTCTTGTTTACCGCACCATCTGCTTGTGTTTCGACCCGGTCGTCCCCTCTCGCTTCGCGGTGTTTGTAATCATTGATGATGGTCACGACATTACCATTATGGAGGTCTACTCGTCAGATACCGGAGAATGGACCTCAATGTCGAGCCGATGGGGTCACCGAATTGTGTTGTTTAACTATGAACCAGCATACTTCTTCTTAAATGGTGCTCTGCATTCGGTTGCCCATGATTCTCGAGTGGAGACATTTGACTCGAATGGTAAATCAATAAATATGGTAGTTACGGTGGACACGGGCGGGAATACTTGGAGGATAACTGGACAACCGCTCACAGCTAAATTTACTTTCATTGGGTTCTCTCAGGGACGCTTACATGGTATTGAAATGGAAGATGGTGGTGGTTACCGGATATCAGTCTGGATTCTCAAGGATTATGCTAGTGGACAATGGGCCTTAAAGCACACAACCAGTGTGCAGGAGCTGCTAGGAAGGCCTTGTATAAAGAACAAAGAGTGTTACGGCTTTGTTGCGCTCCATCCAGAACGTAACCTGATTTTTCTTAATGGTGGGGTGGATCCGGAACATACACTTATGTCCTATGATATGGATACCCAGAAGTTGCATGTTATCTGCAATCTTGAAGATTGTGAGATGGAAGATTTTCGACCTTACATTCCCTGCTTTGTGGAATGGCGGCCGTCAAATGCTCCCTGAAGTTCAGAGCAGCTTCACATTTGGTTAGGTGGCATGACTCCTTCATGAAAATCAGTTGTTCGGTATGGTCAAGATCTTTTAGTTTTGGGCAGTGAGTTGAATAAGTCATCTACTCCAATTTGGTTTTCTTATAAGTTGGCGTCCAGGTGCATGCGTTTTTTGTGGCTTTGAACAATGTGGCATGGCAATAAGAACTAGTAGGCTACCAATCACTTTTGAAGAAAAAATAAGCTACCTCAATCCCTTGTGATTTTGATGCAATTGAAATGGTTATTATCTCATTTGTTATTTGAAATGGTAATTATCTCATTTGTTATTTGAAATGGTAATCTCTTGTTGTAGTATTATTATATGTTGGCGCCGACTTCTCTAGTTGCTGTATCTTGTGTGTACGAACAATATGTGCTAAACAATATGCATGCATGGTGTTCCACTGACGGTCCCAAACAATATGTGCTAGACCGAGTTATGGAATCCTAACTTTTCTAGGGAGAGAAAACAACACACCTAATGTCATGACATGTTTGTAGTTACGGCATGGCATGTGATGTCATGCGGGTTCGCCGTTCATTACTATCGCTCGTGCAACCCGTCGTGTGTGATGTTTGTTCTTTTTTGAGGGAAGTGTGATGTTTGTTCTTGTTCTTGTAAATTGAGGGCAAGCCGACGTGGATTACATATTCTGATGATGGTATGCTCTCACTGTGTGTATCATCGTCTTCCTGATTTGATGGCTGCTCAGCTTGCACATGTCACTCTGCTTGGTTGATGGGTTCTGCACTTGAAAATCACCCGCAAGCTGTACTCTGAACTTCTGAAGTGGGCAAGACAAGTTGTCGATGTCGAATCCATCGACTGGGTTGCTGGATTCTTTTCTTCAGCAGTGTCGGCTCCGAGCGATGATGACGAAAACGGTATTTGTAGCACAGGATCCTGACTTTTGTGGACGTGATTCAGTAAGCGTTCAGTTTTTTGCTCACTGAAAAAAAAATACAGTTGGACAGTCTTCAGTTATAGTTCGAGGAACGTCGGCCGGCCGGCCACCATCCCTGGCGTTGTGGCCCCCGGTTTTCTGGTTACAGCTGAGCAACGTCTCAAAGTCCTACTCGCACGCTCTCCTGAATCACACTCTGAAGACAGTGACTGGAAGTAGACACGAAACGGTTCAGTCGTTCAACGGCCCGGATGCTGTCGGACAAAAGATGAAGATTTACAGCTTCAGTTCAAAGCGTCGGCCTTTATATTATCTCAATAATAGAACTGTATTGCCAGAGTGAGTTAACTGAAGTAAACAAAGTCCCTTAAAAAAATCTCCCTGTAAACAAATCCTCGATTGTGCTCTACTGTCACACCATATATGTTGGCAATTGGTGTGAATAAGAAGTAACAAATTATTTGCACATGAGCACGTCATTGTGTATCCTTGACGCCTGGATGATGTACCGCAGCTTACGTCAAAGTAGCCTCCTAGGAAGCACGATTCAGAGCAACCCTTACTAAAAAAAAGACGACTTGTCTTTATTTATAGGCCAGTGCTCTGCGCCGGTCGACCGGCGCAAGCCTCGGCCAGAGAACACCGGCCGCCTAGCAGCGCTCAAACAAGAATGCGCCAAAGGGAGTAAGCAAGGAGGACATGATGGCTCGGTGAACATACAGAGGCACAACCCGTACAACTTGGTATTGTGTCGGGGAAGGTTCTTCAGGCTGAGCAAGGGGGACTTCAGCTCAATTGATGGCAATGTTTTATGCACGCATGGTAAAGTGTCGATCATCAAGAGAAGAAGGCAAGGAGAAGGGGATGCATAGGAGGGTGATGATTTTATTAATGAAGTGGTCTCCCATGAGGAGGATCACCGGGCCCAATGAGCACCCAGTGTTGGAATTATTGCGTGATTGGCGACCCCATTACAGTCAGGAGCTCAAAGAGCTCATTTGGGAGTGTGCGTTGGAGGTGGTATGTTTGTTCTAGGTGCAGCTGTCGAAACATTGGGTGGAAGGCCTCACAAGTGTGTTGGGTTATGATGAAGGTATATGGTATCTAGCAGTGGGAGAAGCGGAGGTTTTGTCGTGTTCTGGAGGAGCCCGGTAACCTTAAGATTGCTGAATTATCCTAAGTATCACACTGAGACAGCTTGGCCAAACCAGAAAAGGAAGAGTGGAGATTAACTTGTTTTTATGGCGAGGCAAACAAAAGATTACGACAGAAAAAAGCCGGGGTCAACTTTGTCGTGGGCTTGCGTTGGAGATTGTAGTGAGATTCTTCGAAGGGGAGAACAATTGGCGCCAAATGAGAGGGATGTTGTGTAGATGGTAGGGTTCAGGGAGGCGGTTGATGTGTTGCGGGATATATGATCTGGTTGATATTGGAGTTGACTATAATTTTGGCAAGAAGGTGGCGTGTCATTATTGTCGAGTCCGCTTGGACAGGGCGCTGGCCACAACAAGTTGGAGCGCCATGTTCCCTTTTGCATCGTTGTGGCACCTAGTTGCAGCTAAGTTAGCTCATTCGCCTATAATTCTATTTAATGATATGGGCACTGCAAATAGGAGGATAGCTATGATTGACCTTTTTGTTATGAGCAGATGTGGGAGACTCATGTTGACTTCTTTCTGATGCTTCAAAAGGTGTGGTTAGTAGGGGGGAAGGCCAAGTCTGTCATTGATATGAATCGAAAGATTGAAGCAGTGGTAGGTTTGTTTGCTGCATGGGGGGAGGTATCTTTTGGCCATGTCAGGAGTGAATTATGAGCACTAAAAAGTAGACTTTAAGAGCTTACATCTGAACCAAACCAACAAAGCCAAACTTATGAGGAGAAGAAAATCGAGCATCGAGTTGTGGAGGTGGACTATAGGGAGGAAATTATGTGGAGACAAAGGTCCCAAATCAAATGGTCGGAAGAAGGGGACGGGAGCACTTTTTTTCATCGGAAGGCATCTTTGTGGAAGAGGAATAATATAATTGATCAACTGAAGTGTGATGACGGAACCACATGTGATAGTGATATTGAGACCGGGTAATGGTTACATATTTCTATGAAAAAACTTTATACTTCCAAGGAGACAGTGGGAATGGAGGAAGTATTATCTCATATACCTTGTAAGTTTACTAATGAAATGAATGATATGCTTTGTGCCCCCTTTTCCAAATGTCCCTACAAAGGTTCCGGGACTTGATGGTTTTTCGATGCATTTTTCCCAAAGGAATTGGGTTTTCTGTGGTGATGAAATTACTGAGATGATTTTGCGAGTACTTAGTGGTATAGAGTCTCCGGAGGTTATAAATAAACGTTCATCGTTCTTATCCCTTAGGTAAAAAAACTAAACCTCTTCAGTTAGTTTTTGCATGTAATCTTTAAGATTATATATGAAGTGGCTAACCAGCTGAAAAAGATCTTACCGGAGATTATTTCCCAACAGCAATCCACTTTCATCCCAAGCATGCTGATCACTGACAATGTGATTATTGCATATGAGTGTCTTCACCTTATGAAAGTATCAAAAATTAAAAATAAGGCTCATTATGCTTTGAAGCTAGATATGATGAAAGCTTACGATATAGTTGAATGGAACTATACTGAGGCAAAAATGTTGAAAATTGGCTTGCATCCAAGCCGGGTACGGAAAGTTATGCAAGGTGCAACTACTGTATCTTTTTCGGTCCTACTAAATGAGGTCCGGTTGGAGGAGTTTAGGCCAACTAGGGATATTAGGTAGGGTGGCCCAATTTCACCTTACTTTTCTTACTTTTTTCTTGTTTATTAAAGGCCAAGAGTGGTAATAAAAATGTCAGAGGTGTGATGGATTCACCCTTGGCACATCTGTTTAATCACATTCTGTTTGCTGATGATAGTTTAAATTTGGTGATGTTTAAAGCAAATCTTGAAGGAGCTACGATCATAAGGGACACTGATTAGGAGTTTTGTAATGCCTTTGGTTATAGAAGGTAAACATGGGTAAATCTTCCATCTTCTTGGAAATTGCCGGAGG
The DNA here is from genome assembly GCA_021605205.1 of Aegilops longissima. Classification (NCBI taxonomy): domain Eukaryota; kingdom Viridiplantae; phylum Streptophyta; class Magnoliopsida; order Poales; family Poaceae; genus Aegilops; species Aegilops longissima. Next base: position 655,817,840 of record CM038676.1, read on the forward strand.
ACAATAGGAACATGATCAAGCACACTAAATGTACCTAATGAGATGTTGGTTGAATCGTACGTTGGTTTACTGTCTGATGTATGGAGGTGCAACAATGGATCTTTCCAATACCTTAAGGACTGAATATGGGCGAAGGTGCAAGGGTGGTGATAAGTCTATGCCATCGTTGGGAAAATAAATTTTGATCAAGTCGGTAGTGCAACAAATCCTCACCTACTCCATGTTATGCTTTATAATGACAAGAGGTCTATGTAATCATATTAACACCATGCTCAAGAAATTTTATTGGGGATTTAAGGATGTCATGTAGAAAACTGTGTGGGTCTCATGGGAGGATGTGACAATGCCAAAGTATATAGGCGGTTGGGGTTTTTGTAACACCGAGCTCTTTAGCTCGACCATGTTGGCGGAGCATAGATGGAAAATTCTACAAGAGCCTGAGTCACTTAGTGCGAAGATATTGAAAGTTTTTTCTTACCCATTTGTAGATATTTTTGATTTAGAGCTTGACGACCACCCTCCGCGCAGGTGTGGTGCGCAATTCATGTGGGGATGTCAGGACTTAAACATGGATTAATTCAGAGAATTAGTGATGAAGAGTCAGCAAATATCTGGAATCATAACTGGCTACCATGCAATAATATGATGTGGGCTTTATAACCGGTTTTTACTAATCACCCACAGTTGGTTTTAGTGTTGATTGATGGTCGATCAAGGCAATCGAACGGTGTGTGTCATCAATGAACTTCTCTGTCCTATGAATGCACAAATTAAAGGAAATATGCCCTAGAGGCAATAATAAAGTTGTTATTGTATATTTCATTAATCATGATAAATGTTTATTATTCATGCTGGAATTCTATTGATCAGAAACTTAAATATATGTGTGAATACATAAACAAATACCGTGTCCCTAGTGAGCCTCTACTAGACTAGCTCGTCGATCAAAGATGGTTAAGGTTTCCTAACCATGGATATGTGTTGTTATTTGATAATGGGATCACATCATTAGCAGAATGATGTGATGGACAAGACCCATCCGTTAGCTTAGCATATTGATCGTTCAGTTTATTGCTATTGCTTTCTTCATGTCAAATACATATTCCTTCAACTATGAGATTATACAACTCCCGGATACAGGAGGAATACCTTGTATGCTATCAAACGCCACAACATAATTGGGTGATCATAAAGATGCTCTACAGGTATCTCCGAAGGTGTTTGTTGAGTTGGCATCGATCGAGATTAGGATTTGTCACTCCGAGTATCGGAGAGGTATCTCTGGGCCCTCTCGGTAATATACATCATAAGCTTGCAAGCAAATGACTAAGGAGTTAGTTACGAGGTGATGTATTATGGAACGAGTAAAGAGACTTACCAGTAACAATATTGAAATAGGTATGAAGATACCGACAATTGAATCTCGGGCAAGTAACATACCAATGGACAAAGGGAATTACGTATGTTGTCATAACGGTTCGGCCGATAAAAATCTTCGTAGAATATGTAGGAGCCAATATGGTCATCCAGGTTCCGCTATTGTTTATTGACTAGAGAGGTGTCTCGGTCATGTCTACATAGTTCTCGAACCCGCAGGGTTCGCGCGCTTAACATTCGTTGATGATATAGTGTTATATGAGTTATATCATTTGGTGACGGAATGTTGTTCGGAGTCCCGGATGAGATCACGGACATGATGAGGATTATTTAAATGGCCGAGAGGTAAAGATTGATATATAGTACGATGGTATTCGGACACCGGAATAGTTTCGGAGTGCACCGGGTAGTCATCGGGTCACCGGAAGGGGTTCCGGACACCCCCGGTGTATGGCCATAGGAGGGGACAGACCAGCCCACTAGGGGGCTGGTGCGCCCATCTACATGGCTGGCCGGCCCTAGGGGAAGGAAAGGGGAGGGGTGGCCCCTCATGCCTTTCCCTCCTCAGGAGAGAAAGGAAAGGGGGGGGCCACCTCCTCCTTCCTTTCTCCCGCACTCCAAATAAGGAAGGGGGCGCCACTTTGGGGAGGACCCCAAGTAGGATTAGACCTACTTGGGGGCGCCTCCCGGCTGCTTCCTCCACCCCCTCACCTATATATATGTGGGAGGGGGACACCTAGCACAACCACAACATTGTCTTAGCCGTGTGCGGCGCCCCCTCCACCGTTTACACCCTGGTCATATTTTCGTAGTGCTTAGGCGAAGCTTTGCAAAGATAGCATCACCATCACCATCACCACACCGTCGTGCTGCCGAAACTCATCCACTACCTCGCCGTCTTGCTGGATCAAGAAGACGAAGGACGTCACCGAGCTGAACGTGTGATGAACACGGAGGTTCCTACATTCGGTACTTGATCGGTTGGAGCGTGTAGAAGTTCAACTACATCAACCGCGTTATTAAACACTTCCGCTTACGGTCTACGAGGGTAGTAGACATAATCTCCCCCTCTTGTTGCTATGCATCTCCATGGATGGATCTTGCGTGTGCGTAGAATTTTTTTATTTTCCATGCAACGTTTCCCAACACAAACCTTACTCAATATACCTCTGAGGATGATTGCAACATAACACTGTTGAGCCTGGAACTATGAACGGTCAGGTAACTTCTCGGTGAAGTCGGGAAGCAGCTACCTCTGAGGATGATTGCAACAGAAGACTGTTGGGCCTGGAACTATGAACGGTCAGGTAACTTCTCGGTGAAGTCGGGAAGCAGCTACCTCTGAGGATGATTGCAACAGAAGACTGTTGGGCCTGGAACTATGAACAGTCAGGTAACTTCTCAGTGAAGTCGGCCAACAACTACTTGTGGATACGAAGTGTTGGAGGAAAGATTGGTTAGAGAACCGGTCAAGTCATTCAGATACTAGAGGTTCTCAAAATTAATCAATGGATCAAGTTGTGGAGGGCCAACATTCCTGCCGAGATGAGAAGTTTTGTCTGGCGTTTAGCAAAGAATTCTATCCAACCTGGAGGGCTAACAGCTGGAGAGCTTGGGGATCCACGACAGAGGTGATGGCTACGGCTCGCCCAAGTTGCATGCTTGTCAGCAAGCTTCGGGTGTGGTCGCCCAACTCAATTCCGAGCACTCCTCGTCAAGCAATTTTGTCAGGGTGTGTGGTCGGTCATGACCAACATGAGGGTCACAACAGCAATGCCAAAATGATGCTTACCTTGCCGGAAACAATGGTGTGATGACGTTGCAACTCGGGTGTCGTCGTGGACATGTTACGTGGGGGTCTCCGGATGTGCGCTTGGTGTCCAGACAATGCGCTATTAGCGGGGGACCGAATGGTGGTGAGGTCGGGGCTCGGGGTGGAGTAGCTCACCGCAATTTCACCACTGGCTAAGATAAATATTTAGAAATGGAGGGAGTAGTTCACATTTAAAAAACTGTCGAAAACTTAGGATTTGGATTTATTTTTTGAGAGAGGCTTTTTTTGAGGAACTTTTGAGAGAGACAGGATGGTCTTCGATGGAAGAGCCAGTCTTGGGCCGGGCCTCATTCCACCAAGGCCGGCCTAGTAGTTTGCTGTCGGGGATCCAAGCCCAGCCCAGCCCAACCAACGAAGGCTCCTCCTTTGGTTTCGTTTGGCTTATAGCCGAGGCGGAGCCGCGGAGGAGGCGGTGCTCTGCTGCTTTGCCTCGCTTCGCTTCGCGGGAGGGAGGCGGTGCTCCCGCTGCCGTCGTCGCCGTCGGTCGCGTCTCCGCCGCCCGCAGGTGAGCCGCCGCCCCTCCCCTCCCCCTCCGCCTCTCCCGCCTAGGGTTTTGTGCTTCACCAAGCAGAGCTGACGAGCATTTCCCCCGTTCCGTTCTTCGTCGCAGCCGCAGGCCCCGCCGCCCCCTCGCTCCTCCTCTCCGGCGAGCTCGGCGACTCCCTCGCCGCGGAATCAGACGCTCCTCCCGCCTCCGCACGTCCGCAGGTGCAGGTGAGAAGCGCGCGCCCTCACCTCCCTCCCCCTCCCCCCTCTCCGACTCCCGCAGCAGCGCCATCCCCTGCTCGTAGTCAGCAGTTAATCGGCGGGACGGAGGGCCCGCGCTTCCGCCCGGGCGCCGTACGTCCCGCGGCCGAGGTTCGCATTCGGGGTGGGGATTTTGGCCGGGAAGGTTGTGCGGTGACCTGTTCTTCGCCGGGAATTTTTGTGCGAACTGCTCTTGGCCGACAGATCATTTCTGCAAATTTTGGCCGGGATTTGGGATTGGGATTCTGGCCGGAATTCGCGTCCGGCTGTTCTGTTCTTAGTTATTACTCTAGGTATCATATTACTTGAGTTCTTAAGTTATGTGCTGTGATTCGTGAATCATGCCAATATTGGATGGATCAGAAGGGGAGCAGATATTGCAACTGATTGCTTAGTGCACTTTTTCCTTTGTGTTTGACTTTTTCTTATGAACTTTTTCTTATGAACTTTCAATCATGTGCAATTTTACTTGACTTTTTCTTATTGCGTTGCTTAGCCCAATTTGTATGCACATTGCTGTAAGATGAGCTGTGCTGTATGATGTTCCCTTACGATGACAGGTTCTGTCTGCCTTGCATTCGGATGCATTTGTATTTCAATCTTCTGCTGATGTTGAGAATCATTTGCTAGTTTACTTGCGTTCTAAGTTACTGGTATGATTGATCAATGCTTGCTAAGGGTGCCACCTGCTGTATTGTTTGTTAGGTATTCTGAGCAAAAAAATCTTTCTGATTTTCTTAGTTTCTGAGCAAAATTGGTTGCTGAACCCATTATCTATCTGTCAACCTTGGCTGAGTGTTAAGTACTGGGTGTTTTCTAGGATGCGGATGCTTTCACAAAGTTAATTAGCTCCGATTCTCCAGGCAAGCATTCATCTTCTTTTGATTGACATTTGTCTTTGCATTGCGTCGAATGCAGCATACAACCTACGGTGTAAAATGCTGGCCTATTTCATACGCCAACCGTGTAGGTGGATGCATGTATTTTCTGCCTAGACAAGATTGCGCGCGTGTGTTCTCCCGAATTAGTTCTAGTTCATTGTTGAGTATAGTCTGTAAATTCTATGGGCATGGTGCATTTGGATGCATAATTAATGAATTATTTCATTTTATTAAAATTTTTTGGTTCCTGCTCTAAACCATATGTATTTATTGCATCTGCTGATGTTGAGATCCATCTGCTATAATATATAGTTTACTTGCGTTCTTAGTTATTTGTGTAACTCCTGAATGATTGTTAATGGTGCCACCAACTCTTTTGTTTGTTACCATATTCTCAGCAAAAAAATCGTACCAACTGTTTTGTTTGTTAGCGCATTCTCAGAAAAAGAATCCCTCTGATTTAGTTTCTGAGCAAAATTGGTTGCTGAACCCTTTATATTTATCTCTCCCCTTGCTGAGTGTCAATATTCAGTTGCTTCCACAAAGTTAATTAGTCAAGTACTAGTTGGTTCATCTGCTATAATATATAGTTTACTTCAGTTCTTAGTTGCTGGCGTGGTTCGTGAGTGCTTGCTAATGGTGCGACGACTGTTTTGTTCGTTACTGTATTCTGAGAAGATATTGCAGCTGATTGTTTGAGCTCTTATGATCTTCTTACTGAGTGGCATGCAATTTCAGCTGACTTGTTTTCAGTGCGTTGCCTAGCCCAACCTGTATGCAGACTGCTGTAAGATGGGCTGTGCTGTCGGATGTTCTGTTGGACTTAACTTACTGCATGGAGTATATACTAGTACTTACTATTTTATTCGTTTCCAAGAAAGATTCTTGATGTGCTTTCGATGCTTTGCTGCTTTGTGATGATGAAAGCTGAACCTGAATGTCGGTGGTATGTGTCGTCCAGAATTAGTTCTAGTTAATTGTTTAAGCAAGTTGTTCTCCTTTGCAATGGCGAATTGTTGGCAAGTTGGTGCCTCCTTCACAAATTGTGTAGCTGAACAGAAACAGTTCTTTTTCTTCACTTTTGATTTGTACTAGTGTTGTTTTCCGGGCAAAAAAAAAACCTACAGCTGATCGAATGACTGAATCGATTTATCTCCCAATCAAGTATTATCTGTTTGATACTTCATACTTAAAAATTGTGCATCACATTGCAGAGATACCTCGTCATGTCAGCAGCTGTAGATAGTACACGGAAGAGGTGCAGCTGTGGCAGCTCCAAATGGCAGAGCTTCAGCACCAAATGCCTGAACAAGTATGCACAGACACATTTGTTGAATTATATGAACCAGATCCATCCAATCAACTCGAAGAGAGTAGTAGTTAATTGGTAGTGCTGCTGTCTAACTGTTGCTTGTTGATATGCTGCGTGCAGAAAGTGCGCTTGTTTCAAGGATGGTGTGAGTTGCATGCTTGGGCGATGCAAGTGCAAGCGCTGCGAGAACAATCCGGATCAGCTGGTAAGAAATGCTTCTTTCTTAGAGCAGACTTCATTACTGAACATCATGCTGCTCTGGCCTCTGCCAAGAACCTGAAAGAAATGTGTTGCGCTTATTCCAGGCCTATGAGGGTGGCAAGGGGTGCACGTGCAAATCCAACAAATGCAAAATCATGACCTGTGGTTGCCGGGAGGTATGCGCTCTACATGCACGGTCCTTCCTTGTTCTGCATTCTTGTCTATTCAGAAACTAGACATGCTGCTGTTGCTTCTCTGATCTTGACTGAAATTCGTCTTTTCCTGAAGCGCGGGGCCAGGTGCACCTTAGAATGCAGTTGCCAAGGGTGTGAAAATGGAAAAGGGACCGGAGGGGGTGAGCAACCACATTCTCCTCTCTTTATGTGTGACTCCTTGTTTGCATGATGGATCACGCTCGTGTATTTGTCTCTGCTGTTCTGCGTGTAGAAGCAGCCGATAAGTCCAATGCTGGAGCAGGCGGGCAGGGAGGTACCATCAGCAGCGGCGAGGCCGTCGAACCGTCCAGCAAACGGCCAAAACTCAAGGTAAGTTTGTGCCTCTTCTTACTTGTGGAGAGAAAGTGTAGTGTATGTATGCATGTCTGTCCATCAGGGATAAGCAACTAACCCTGGTGATATGCCCCTTTTGTGCAGTGATGACAGTAGGCTCGAGACATACGAGAGCATGATGCAACAAGTCACCTTACTTACTTACCATCCTCAAGACAGTAGGCTTACTTCCTTGTAATGATTACTCGAAGCAAGCACGGCGAGAACTCCATGATCTGCGATGTCGTTAGCCTCAGCCTCAGGGGCTTCTTGATCAGACTGATAGATACCTGATGCTCCCTCTGTAACATTTTATAAGACGTTTTGAGTCAGTCCATGGCAGTGTCAAAAAACGTCTTATATCATGTCACCGAGGGAGTACATATATACTCCTGTAAGAATAGTTGCCCTCATCGATCGGTTGCCGTCCGTACTCGTTCTTATGCATACAATACATACTTGCTGCAAATGATTTCTCTCTTATAAACTTTAGGAATTTTCTGATGGTGTTTGAAAATTGAAACCCAAACTACTACTAGTATGCATAGACAAAGAGGCCCTGGTGGCATTATTTCTGCATTGCGTTACATACTCTGATGATATGCATGCTCTCATCAACTTGTGAATTCCTTCACTGATGGCTCTGCTTGAAAATTGCCTGCAAGCTCTGTTGAAATATGAGATGGGCCTAGAGCCCATATGACAATTTTAGATTTAATCTCCAAGGGCCCATGTAGGGCCCATGTAGGTGGCATGATAAGGTGGTGGGATGTTTAGTCCCACCCCGGAAGTGGAAGGAGAGTTGGAGTGGTTTATAAGGGATTCTCTCCCTCATGCTATTGGAGCTTGAGAAGAGATGAGGCCCTCGCGCACTCCTCCCCGTCGTGCCGTGCCGCGGTTTGCGGGATTGAGCCGAGCCGAGCTCACTCCTATGCGCTTCTTTTTGCCGGTCAGGAACGGAGAGTCTTTGACAGGTAGGGCCACGATCTGAGACGTCGGATCGTGGGCTACCGACTTAGACGTGGGTTCAACCCACGTCTCTCCACGCCGTGACGCACATATATATGTGGGCGCTGCCAACCCTAGCCGCCACGAAATGTAACGCATCTCCGCCTCACGCCCGCGTTGTTCCTCTCTGCTGCCGCTGGCGCTCCGTCCGCTCACCGCAGACACGGTTGACGGAGAGCAGGCCTCGAAACCCCGCCTCTCCGGATCCTATACGGGAGAGGGGCGATTAGGTTTTTGGGTAGCGACTACGTGACTGCTCGCTTCTGTTCATCTACGTCCGCATCACCTTCGTCATCACCATGTCAACTGACGCCGACCGTGCCGCCGCTGAGAAGGCCGAGGCCGACAAGAAGGCCGCCGAGGATGTCGCGGCTGCTGCCACCGCCACCACCGCCGTGTGGCCGATTGGAGGGTATACATCGTTTATCCCTCTCATGTTTCTTTCTGTTGTAGCAGTACTAGCGATATGCGTAGACGTTTCTACTATATGCGTAGTACATGCTTTGTTAGATCGTAATCAGTGTGTTATCAATGCTGTCCATGTCATGCTCATGATCTATTCATGGATTAATTTGTCCATGTCATGCTCATGATTTATTCATGCTCATGTTTTGCTGCTGCACTGAAACCGTCACCATTTACGGGGACGTACTTTAAGCGTTGGCAGACTAAAACCACCTTATGGCTCACGGCCATGAACGTGTTCTGGGTCGCCGGTGTGACTCCCACAAGAACGATCGCTCCTGAACAGGAGAAGGCGTTCAAGGAGGCCACTGTCGTGTTCCTCGGGGCAGTTCTGAGCGTGATTGGAGATAAGCTGGTTGACACATATTTGCATGTGCGGTCTGCCAAGGACTTGTGGGAGGCGCTCGAATCTAAGTTCGGGGCTGTTGACGCAGGGAGCGAGATGTATATTATAGAGCAGTTCCACGATTACAAGATGGTTGAAAACCGTCCTGTATTGGAGCAGGCTCATGAGATAATATGCATTGTTAAGGAGCTTGAGCTTCTTAAGTGTGAGTTACCGCGCAAGTTTGTCGCGGGCTGCAAAATCGCTAAGCTTCCCAATTCCTGGAGGAACTTTGCCACCACTCTGAAACATCAGAGGCGTGAATTCTCTGTGGAGGATGTCATTGGCCATCTGAGTGTTGAGCAGAATTCAAGGGCAAAGGACTCGCACGGAAAAGGGGTCGAAGGAAATTCTGTGGCCAATATGGTGCATCAGAAGAACTCCAATTCCCAGAAGCCCAAGGGAAAGAATGGTGTCCAACAGAGTGCCGACTTTAATAAGAAGGGTAAGAAGACCTTCAAGAAGAACAAGAAGGATGAGGGCTGCTTTACTTGTGGTTCGCTTGAACATTGGGCCAACAAGTGCCCAAACAAGTATAAGAAGCAAGGGCAGGACTCCAAGTCTGTCAATATGATTGTGAGCAACAATGAGAGTGGTGCATCTGGGTACGGTAATTTATTTGCTGTATTTTCAGTTTGGCCGTCCACCGATGTAATGCCCTCGATGCGGCTATATCTCCCACGTGTCGAAGCACGACTTAGAGGCATAACCGCATTGAAAGCAATGTCGCAAGTGAGGTAATCTTCACACAACCCATGTAATACATAAGGGAAAGAGATACATAGTTGGCTTACAGTCGCCACTTCACACAATACATAAATAAACATCCATCATTCAGATTACACTCAAGGTCTGACTACGGAACCAAAATAAAAGAAGATACCCCAAATGCTACACAGATCCCCGATCATCCCAACTGGCTCCACTACGATCATCGGGAAAAGACACATAGTAACGACCACGTTCCTCGTCGAACTCCCACTTGAGCTCGGTTCGTCACCTGACCGCATCGTCGGCACTGCAACTGTTTTGGTAGAATCTGTGAGTCACGGGACTCAGCAATCTCACACCCGCGAGATCAAGACTATTTAAGCTTATAGGAAGGACAGAGTTGTGAGGTGGAGCTGCATCAAGTGACTAGCATATATGGTGGCTACATTCGCAAAAGAGAGCGAGGAGAGAAGCAAGGCACGGTCGTGAAGCTAGTAGCGATCAAGAAGTGATCCTGTACTACTTACGTCAAACATAACTCCAACACCGTGTTCACTTCCCGGACTCCGCCGAGAAGAGACCATCACGGTTACACACGCGGTTGATGTGTATTTTAATTGAGGTCAACTTCGGGTTTTCTACAACCGGACATTAACAAATTCCCATCTGCCTCATAACCGCGGGCACGGCTTTCAAAAGATAATACCCTGCAGGGGTGTCCCAACTTAGCCCATTATAAGCTCTCACGGTCAACGAAGGATATTCCTTCTACCGGGAAGACCCGATCAGTCTCGGAATCCCGGACTACAAGACATTTCGACAGCAATAAAACAAGACCAGCAAAGCCGCCCGAATGTGCCGACAAATCCCGATAGGAGCTGCACATATCTCGTTCTCAGGGCACACCGGATTGTCCAAACTTCCGATAGGCCATCTCGAGTTGCCCCGATGGCACCGGCGGTCGACAGGTTGGACCAGCACTCGAGGAGAACTGGCCGGGGTTAAAATAAAGATGACCCTCGGCTCGCGAAACCCGGGGAAAAAGGCTTAGGTGGCAAATGGTAAAACCAAAGTTGGGCCTTGCTAGAGGAGTCTTATTCAAAGCGAACTGTCAAGGGGTCCCATAAATCACCCAACCGTAAGGAACGCGAAATCAAGGAACATAACACCGGTATGACGGAAACTAGGGTGGCAAGAGTGGAACAAAACACCAGGCATAAGGCCGAGCCTTCCACCCTTTACCAAGTATATAGATGCATTAATTATAGCAGATATATATTGTGATATCCCCAACAAGTAAACATGTTCCAACAAGGAACGACATCTCCATGTTCCAACAAGGAACAAACTTCATCATCACCTGCAACTAGCAACGCTATAAGAGGGGCTGAGCAAAGCGGTAACATAGCCAATCAACGGTTTGCTAGGAAAGGATGGTTAGAGGTTTGACATGGCAATATGGGTGGCATTATATAGCAAGTGATAGGCATCGTAGCATAGGCATAGCAAAAGAGCGAGCATCTAGCAAGCAAAGATAGAAGTGATTTCGAGGGTATGATCATCTTGCCTGCAAAGTTCTCAGAGTTGTCGAAAGCTTGATCCTCATAAGCGTTCTCAACAGGTTCCTCGTTCACGTACTCGTCTCCCGGCTCTACCCAAAGCAAGAACACAAACAAAGGAACCACAATAAATCACGGCGCAATGCACAAGCAACATGATGCAATATATGGCATGATATGCGGGATGTGATATGCAATGCGTATGCGTGCTCCGGAAGGAAAATGATGAACCAGGCATCAACTTGGCAAACCAAGTATGCCGCTGGAAAGATGAGATGATATCGGTTGAAATCGATATAAAGATCACCGGAATCGGATGCACGGTTTGCAAATGACAAGCAAAACAAGAATTGCACAAATCTGTCATTAACAGCATGATGCCATATAGCAAGCAACGAGAAATTAAGCTACTGCATCCAAACGTACCAACAAAGTAATGGCAGTGATCTACTCAAGATGCTTGACAAAAGATGAACACTGAGCTACGGCTAAATCACATCATAACAGGTCCAAACAAGCATGGCAAAAGAGCAAAATATATCAGCTTCACAGACTTAGTGAAATTACTGAACATGGCAAAATCAGCATCAGGAAGCAATGTACAGAGCAAGAAAACAACATGCTACAGGAACTTATAATAGCAAAACAAGGCATGGCATGAATCTACTCAAAGCATAGAACAAAAGTCCCTTACTGACCATGAGCCAAAAAGGATCAGAAAATACAATATCACCCATGTCAATATAGCAAGTTTCGTTAACAGATTCAGCAACAGGGCATGACAAAACGGATAACAAGTAGGCATGTTTAAGAGCTCTATGCACTCACTATAGAGCATTAAATGATAAAATGAGCATACCTACATCAAGAAGACATGGCATAGAAGATATACATGGCAAGAACAACATCATAGCATACACGGATCAACTACAACAACCTTGGCAAAATTGAATAACATGTAAACAATCTGCCAGGAAACATTTTATAGCAAAAGTGGAGCTCGATTGACTCAAGCTATGGCACTCCATAATTGCAAACAAAGGCATTGATGGATAGATAATAACCATATGTTCAAAACATCCTTACTGAAGTATCTCAAAATATGCATGGATCTCTCGATAGCATCAAGTGAACATGGCATAAAAATATCAGCAAAACAGGGGCTGAAATCAGCAACATCAGGAAGCCTAGTTTGCATGCTTGTGCTAGTTTGCATGCATACATCCCTGGAAATATGGCATGGCATATTACAAAACACATGTAGGACTCAAGATCATAGGGTGCACACATCAATCATGGCAAAAATGACAAAAGTGCATGTTCTGTTAATAAACAGAAACTAACATCACATAGCCCTCTTCTAACAGCATTTCGGGCATCAAGATGAGCTCAAATGAAAATGATGCAATGAGATGAAATGATCTAATCTTCGAGATGAACATTTTGACATATTACACGCACGAAACGGAGCAATATGCAGAGAGTTATGGCATGAAGAAAATGCAATAAAAATAATCACAGGATAAAACTTAGGCCATTTTGGGGGGGAGAAAGTCAACCGGGCTTGGTGGATCTGAGATCCGCACACGGATTAAGGACGGCGGCGGCTCGCCGGAAGGAGGAGAGGCAAGGGCGGGCCGGGCGGAGGAGGAGAGGGCGGGCCGAGGAGGGCGCGGGCGGGCGGCGGCGAGGCGGCGGCGGGCGGCAGCCGGGATGGCCGGGGAGGCCGAGGCGGCGCTGCCTTGGCGGCGCGGCGGCCGAGGCGACGGCGGGGCCGGCCGAGGCGGCGGAGGCCCGAGGCGGCGCGGGCAGGCAGCGGAAGCAAGCGGCGCGCGCTGGCCGGAGGGCTGGCGCTGGCCCCATGCCTGGGCGCGGCGGCGGCGAAGCTGGGGACCGGGGCCACGTGGCAGCCCTGGTTGGCTCTTGGCGCGCGGGCGGACGTTCGGCGCCGTCCGGACGTGTCCGCGCGTGGAGGGAGCGGGAGCTAGGGTTTCATCCGAATTTGAGGGAAGGCTATATTTATAGGTAGAAGGAGCTAGGAAGCTCCAAATGGAGTGCGGTTTTCGCCCACACGATCGTGATCGAACGACGGAGAGCATGGAAGTGACTTAGATGGGTTATTGGACTATTTTGGAGGGGTGTTGGGCTGCAACTTAAAAGAGGCCTTTGCGAGAGTGCGGTTAACCTTTGGAGTACCAAACGAGCTCCAAATGACCCGAAACTTGACAGGTGGTCTACCGGTGGTATACAAAGGCCACTTGACAAACCTCAGTCCATTCCGAGAAAGTTTAGTACCCGCTCACGGAAAAACATAAAAGGGGACGCCGGGGGACATAGGAGTGCCGGATTGCAAAACGGACAACGGGAAAAAAGCTCGGAATCATGACACGAACACGTATGCAAATGAGATGCACATGATGACATGATATGAAATGCATGACATGGAAAAAATGCAAAACGAAAGACAAAACCCAACCACGGAGGGAATATCATATCACAATGCCGAAAATGGCAAGAGTTGGAGTTACAAATATGGAAAGTTACATCCGGGGTGTTACAACACTCCACCACTACAAGAGGATCTCGTCCCGAGATCTAGGACTGAAAGAACTCCGGATATTCGGAACGGAGGTGATCCTCGCGCTCCCAGGTGGCTTCTCGGTCGGAGTGGTGTGACCACTTCACTTTCAGGAATTTGATTGACTTGTTGCGAGTCTTGCGCTCGGTTTCTTCAAGAATAGCAACGGGGTGCTCATGATAGGAGAGATCTTCTTGAAGGTCAATTTCTTCAAAGTTGATAGTGCGTTCAGGAGTCTTGAAGCACTTGCGAAGCTGTGACACATGAAACACATCGTGCACGTTCGCGAAGTTGGACGGAAGCTCGTTGATAGGCGAGATCGCCTCTTTTCCAATGATCTTGAAAGGACCCACGTATCTAGGGGCAAGCTTCCTTTGATACCGGGCGGCGAGTGCCTTTCATTGGAGAGACGTGGAGGTAGACATGGTCTCCGATTTCAAAAGCCACATCACGGTGCTTGTCATCATAATAGCTCTTCCGGCGTGATTGCGCGCTTTGAGATTCTCACGAATGACTTTGCACATTTCTTCGACTTCGTGATCAAGTCGCTGCAAGAAGTTGGCGTTCACCTGTCTCGGACCAATTGAGAGGAGTACGGCACTTTCGCCATAGAGAATTTCGAATGGGGCCTTGCCCAACTCGCTTGGAAGCTGTTGTTGTAGGAGAACTCGGCATATGGAAGACAATCTTCCACTTCATACCGAAGGAAATGACACAAGCCCTGAGCATATCTTCAAGGATTTGATTAACTCGCCGACTTGGCCACTTGTTTGAGGGTGGAAAGCTGTGCTAAAACGAATGTTGGTGCCCATGGCCTTCTGAAAAGAATCCCAAAACTTGGAGGTAAAGATGCTGCCACGGTCTGAAGAGATCAATTGTGGAATGCCGTGCAAGGAGACAATTCTTGAGGTGTATAGTTCTGCCAACTGAGCTGCTGTGATGGATTCTTTGATAGGAAGAAAATGAGCCACTTTAGTCAGCTTGTCAATGACAACGACGATAGCATCATTTCCACACTTGGACTTAGGAAATCCAGTCACGAAGTCCATTTCAATATGATCAAACTTCCATTCTGGAATAGCAAGAGGTTGGAGGAGACCAGCTGGTCGTTGGTGTTCTGCTTTCACTCTTCTGCAGACATCACACTCATTCACGAATTGAGCAATTTCTCACTTCATTCGAGTCCACCAATACGACTGTTTGAGGTCATGGTACATCTTCGTACTTCCAGGATGAATGGATAGAAGCTAATTGTGTGCCTCGTTCATAATGACTTTACGAAGATCACCCTTAGGAACCACAATCCGGTCCTCGAAGAAAAGAGTATCTTTTTCATCAGTGTGGAAGCACTTGTATTTTGAAATGCCCTTGTCGATACCACGTTTCACCTTTTTCACCATGGTATCCAGGAGTTGAGCCTCACGAATTTGGTCTTCCAAAGTAGGAGAGACTATGAGGTTGGCAAGAAAACCTTGAGGAACAACTTGAAGATTCAGCTTGCGGAAAGCTTCACAGAGATCCGGTTGGAAGGGCTTGAGGATTAAACTGTTGCAATAAGCCTTCCTGCTCAAAGCATCTGCAATGGCATTGGCCTTGCCCGGAGTATATTCAATACTTGGGTTATACTCTTGAATCATCTTGACCCATCAAGTTTGCCTGAGGTTGAGGTTGGGTTGAGTGAAGATATACTTGAGACTCTTGTGATCGGTGAAAATGTCCACTTTCCTTCCCAACAAGAGATGTCTCCATGTTATTAATGCATGGACAACTGCCGCCAACTCAAGATCATGAGTGGGGTAGTTCTTTTCGTTGGGCTTCAGTTGACGAGAGGTATAGGCCACAACTCTCTTCTCTTGCATTAACACAGCACCGAGACCTTGAAGAGAAGCATCACGAAAAAACTTCAATGGCTTGGATTCATCAGAGGAGTCAAGACAGAGCTGTGATGAGTTTCTCTTTGAGAGTGTTGAAAGCAACGCCACACTCGGAGACCGGACATACTTCACATGCTTCGGAGGAGGTTGGAAAGAGGCTTTGCAATCTTGGAGAAATTCTCAACGAATCTTCGCAATAGCTTGCAAGTCCAAGAAAACTGCAAGCTGCTTGACATTCCGAGGAGGTTCCCAATTCACAATCATGGACACCTTCTCGGGGTTAACAGCGATGCCCTTGGCGGAGATGATATGACCAAGATAAAGCACTTCATCAAGCCAAAATTCACATTTGGAAAACTTCAGATAGAATTGATACTCTCGAGCTTGTCGAGCACCAATCGCAAATGTTTGGCATGATCCTTCTTATTCTTAGAGAAGACCAAAATATCATCAAGATAGACCAAGACGAAATCATTGGTGTAGGGGTTGAAGATGAAGTTCATCATCCGAGAGAATGTTGGAGGAGCATTGACAAGGCCGAAAGACATGACAAGATATTCATAAGAACCAAAGCTTGTTCGAATGCTGTATTGGGAATATCTTGTTCACGAATGCGAATCTGATGATAACCCATACGAAGGTCAAGCTTGGAGAACACTTTAGCACCTTTGAGTTGCTCGAAAAGCTCATTGATGTTGGGAAGTGGATACTTGTTCTTGATAGTCTTCTTATTCAATGGACGGTAATCGACGCACAATCGGTCCGTGCCATCCTTCTTCCGGACAAAAGAACACCACAACCCCAAGGAGATGAACTCGGTCCGATCAAACCCAGACGCTCTTGTTCATCGAGCTGCTTCTTCAATTCCTTCAGCTCATTAGGTCCAAGCTTGTATGGGCGCTTGCAAACGGGTTCGATGCCGTGCTCAAGATCGATAACGAATTCAACCGGCCGATGAGGAGGCATACCCGAAGCTCTTACCGAAAGACATCTTGGTACTCACAAACGATCGAATCGAGAGATAGCATCCAATTCTCCATTCTCATTGAGAGAAAACAACCGAATGGTTTCATCACGAGCGGCATAGATGATCACATCATTAGAAGAGTGAGTCAATTGAATTTCCATGGCAGCGCAATCAAGCTGAGCTTTGTGCTAAGAAAGCCAGTCCATTCCGAGAATAAGATCAATATCCGAGTCACCAAGGACAATTGGTTTAGCCAGAAATCTATAATCGCCCATCTTGATAGAAACAACCGGAACCATGTAGCTTATGCTCATGCATTTACCCGAGAGACAACTGCTAATGGTCTAGGCAAATCTTGGAAAGACAACTCATGCTTAGATGCAAATGGTTTAGAGATGAAACTAAGCGATGCACCAGTGTCAAAAAGAACTTTTGCAGGAATATCATTAACATGAAGATTACCCATGATCACATCTGAAGAATCCTCTGCCTGCGCTGCATTCATCATGTTCACCTTTGCAAACTTGGGATTATGCTTGACCACTGCATTGCTTGAAGATTTCATAGGAGGAGGAGGCGGAAGGCGCCTTTGGTTGAAGCACTTGTTCAGATAGTGACCTTCTGCACGACACTTGTTGCAAGTCACCTCCGAGAGCGGACGGTGGTGAGGAGCATTTGACCTTGGAGCTTGAGAATTAGACTTGTTCGATAGCCTGGGTTGGGTGGGTGGGAAGATCCACGACCACCTGAGTTCTTCTCGATAAGGCTGACGGAACGGAGGAGGAGGAAGGTAGAACTTCTGCTGCTTAGCTGCCACTTGAGAGGAAGAAGAAGACTGAACTGCATCCCTGATTCTCTTCTTAGAAGCCTCACATTTGAGCTGGGCAGCTTCTTGCTTCAGAGCCATGTTGTAGAATTCATCATACTTTTCTGGCTCAAAAAGCATGAGAGCTAACTGCAGATCTTCTCTGAGACCACCTCTGAATTGATAGATCATACTCTTTTCATCAGGGACGTCTTGCTTAGCAAAGCGAGCGAGTTTCTGAAACTGGATATTGTATTGATACACAGACATGTTGCCTTGCTTGAGATTGCGGAACTCCTCATGCTTGCTCTCAACAACACTTTTCGGAATGTGGTGAGCTCTGAAATCTCGGCGGAACTCATCCCAGGTAATGACACGACCTCCTCTGGAATCTTTGTATTGCTGGAACCACTCAGCAACTTGGTCATTGAGTTGAAATGAAGCAAACTTGACAATGTCCTCAGGTCTGACATTGCTACATTCAAAATGTTTGCAGATGTCCACAAGCCAATCGTCGGCGTCTGTGGCCTCGACACAGAAACTGAAAGACTTCGGCTGATTAGCGAGGAACTGATTGAGGGTAGCAAAGTGCGGCTGGTTGTTGCCTTGACCTTGATTTCCTTGATTGCCTTGCCCTTGGGTACGCTCTTGCAAGAGTTGCAAAATCATCTGAGCATTGGCATTGGTGGCTGCCATGATAGCTTGCCATGCCTCCGGAGGCGGAGGTGGAGGTGGAGGGTTCGACTGACTCCCATCACTGCGTTCCGGATTCAGACGCGTTGGCGGAGCCATCCTGAAGAGGGTGACATCCGTTAGCACTTGATAGACAGATAGACAAGTTGAATCAACGGATAGAAATTGCAACATATAGTCTTCAAAATAAACATTCGAACAAGGATGAACGAATGAATTCCAAAGTTAACATCACACGTCCATTAAGGTGAGAAGCCACTTGATTAGGGGTTGATGAAAAAAATAACAAGGTACGACTGGAACAAATAAGTGGTAAGGATTACCCAATCACAAACCAAATATCTGCGGGAAGAAATGCTAAGAGCTACTTGAAACCCACCTATAAACTCCCGAAACTTTCTGGTTATGCAATCTGGTGTTGGGGATACAGGGGACACAAAATATATCACCCAAACTAACAATACCTAGATCCAATTGTATCCATCCGTCAACACATAACCAAGAAACCTTCGAAATCGTGGTACCTCGACCTTCAAAAGCATCCGTTATACGAGTCATGACAATACTCCCGAGCTCGCCCCATTACTGGGTTATCGGGGTTATCTCACCAACAACTGTACAAAAGAGATTTAGATGTCGGCAAATCTCAGGTAGTCCAGAATCGCAACGATAAAATTGTGACGACAACACCTCGGAGCTCAACTCCCCGGACACCGCCACAACCCCAAAATGTCGAGGCACCAAGAACAATGTTCTCGCCACAAAACCATCGAACGATTCCAAGATACCCGCGTGATCCTAAATTTTTTTTGTGAAATTTGAGGAGAGGAGAGTCAAAACTTCTCGTCAGAGACCTCACCAGAGCGACGAAGGGACTGGGAGTAAAAAGAATCCTACTCTCCGATATATATAATCCTAAGACTCAAAACATTTTTGTTCTAGACTCAACAACGCCAAAGAAACAATCAAGCGGGGGGCTCCTAAGTCGGGATGGCTCGATTACCAACTTGTAACGCCTCGATGCGGCTATATCTCCCACGTGTCGAAGCATGACTTAGAGGCATAACCGCATTGAAAGCAATGTCGCAAGTGAGGTAATCTTCACACAACCCATGTAATACATAAGGAAAGAGATACATAGTTGGCTTACGATGCCACTTCACACAATACATAAATAAACATCCATCATTCAGATTACACTCAAGGTCCGACTACGGAACCAAAATAAAAAAGATACCCCAAATGCTACACAGATCCCCGATCGTCCCAACTGGCTCCACTACGATCATCGGGAAAAGACACATAGTAACGACCACGTTCCTCGTCGAACTGCTTTCGGTTCGTCCACCTTGACCGCATCGTCGGCACTGCAACTGTTTTGGTAGAATCTGTGAGTCACGGGACTCAGCAATCTCACACCCGAGATCAAGACTATTTAAGCTTATAGGAAGGACAGAGTTGTGAGGTGGAGCTGCATCAGCGACTAGCATATATGGTGGCTACATTCGCAAAAGAGAGCGAGGAGAGAAGCAAGGCACGGTCGTGAAGCTAGTAGCGATCAAGAAGTGATCTGTACTACTTACGCCAAACATAACTCCAACACCGTGTTCACTTCCGGACTCCGCGAGAAGAGACCATCACGGTTACACACGCGTTGATGTGTATTTTAATTGAGGTCAACTTCGGTTTTCTACAACCGACATTAACAAATTCCCATCTGCCTCATAACCGCGGGCACGGCTTTGAAAGATAATACCCTGCAGGGTGTCCCAACTTAGCCCATTATAAGCTCTCACGGTCAACGAAGGATATTCCTTCTACCGGGAAGACCCGATCAGTCTCGGAATCCCGGACTGTTGGGGAACGTAGTAATTTCAAAAAATTTCCTACGCACACTGAAGACCATGGTGATGGCATAGCAACGAGAGGGGAGAGTGTCTGTCCACGCACCTCGTGAGACCGAAAGCGAAGCGTTATAACAACGCTGTTGATGTAGTCGTCGCCTTCACGATCCGACCGATCCAAGCACCGAACGTGCGGCACCTCCGAGTTCGCACACGCTCAGCTCGATGACGATCCCGGACTCGATCCAGCAAAGTGTCGGGGATGAGTTCCGTCGAGACGACGGGCGTGGTGACGATGATGATGCTCCACCGACGCAGGGCTTCGCTTAAGCTCCGCGACGATATGACTTCTCCGGCGCGAGGCTTCGCCTAAGCTCCGCGACGATATGACCGGTGGAATATGGTGGAGGGGGCACCGCACACGGCTAAGGAACGATCCGTAGATCAACTTGTGTGTTCAGGGTGCCCCCTGCCCGTATATAAAGGAGCAAGGGGGCGGCCAGCCAAGCCAAGGGGCGCTGAGGAGTCCTACTCCCACCGGAGTAGGACTCCCCCCTAGTTGGATTAGGATTGGAGGAGGGAAGAGGGAAGGCGCCCCCTCTCCTTGTCCTATTCGGACTAGAGGGTGAGGGGCGCGACCTGCCCTGGCCGCCCTTCCTCTTCTCTCTATGGCCCATCAAGGCCCATAGACCTCCCGGGGTTCCGTAACCCCCGGTGTTCGATAACTTCTGCTTTCATCCGAACCTTCCAAGTCCAAACATAGGCTTCCAATATATCAATCTTTATGTCTCGACCATTTCGAGACTCCTCGTCATGTCCGTGATCACATCCGGGACTCGAACAACCTTCGTACATAAAAACTTATAAACTCATAATGAACTGTCATCGAACGTTAAGCGTGCGGACCCTACGGGTTCGAGAACTATGTAGACATGACCTAGAACCATTCTCGGTCAATAACCAATAGCGGAACCTGGATGCCCATATTGGTTCCTACATATTCTACGAAGATCTTTATCGGTCAAACCGCATAACGACATAATGTTGTTCCCTTTGTCATCGGTATAGTTACTTACCCGAGATTCGATCGTCGGTATCCAATACCTAGTTCAATCTCGTTACAGTAAAGTCTCTTTACTCGCTCTGTAATACATCATCTCACAACTAACTCATTAGTTGTAATGCTTGCAAGGCTTATGTGATGTGTATTACCGAGAAGGCCCAGAGATACCTCTCCGACAATCGGAGGACAAAACCTAATCTCAAATACGCCAACCCAACAAGTACCTTTGGAGACACCTGTAGTACTCCTTTATAATCACCCAGCTTACGCCAGTGACGCTTGGTAGTACCAAAGTGTTCCTCCGTAAACGGAGTTGCATAATCTCATAGCTACAGGGAACATGTATAGGTCATGAAGAAAGCATTAGCAATATACTAAACGATCAAGTGCTAAGCTAACGGAATGGGTCATGTCAATCACATCATTCTCCTAATGAGGTGATCCCATTAATCAAATGACAACACATGTCTATGGTTAGGAAACACAACCATCTTTGATTAATGAGCTAGTCTAGTAGAGGCATACTAGTGACTATCTGTTTGTCTATGTATTCACACATGTATTATGTTTCCGGTTAATACAATTCTAGCATGAATAATAAACATTTATCATGGTATAAGGAAATAAATAATAACTTTATTATTTGCCTCTAGGGCATATTTCCTTCACGGACTACAAGACATTTCGACAGCAATAAAACAAGACCAGCAAAGCCGCCCGAATGTGCCGACAAATCCCGATAGGAGCTGCACATATCTCGTTCTCGTGGCACACGGATTGTCCAAACTTCAGATAGGCCATCTCGAGTTTCCCATTGCCACCGGCGGTCGACAGGTTGGACCAGCACTCAGAGGAGAACTGCCCGGGTTTAAAATAAAGATGACCCTCGGGCTCGCGAAAACCCGGGGAAAAAGGCTTAGGTGGCAAATGGTAAAACCAAAGTTGGGCCTTCTTGGAGGAGTCTTATTCAAAGCGAACTGTCAAGGGGTCCCATAAATCACCCAACCGTAAGGAACGCTAAATCAAGGAACATAACACCGGTATGACGGAAACTAGGGTGGCAAGAGTGGAACAAAACACTGCATAAGGCCGAGCCTTCCACCCTTTACCAAGTATATAGATGCATTAATTATAGCAGATATATATTGTGATATCCCCAACAAGTAAACATGTTCCAACAAGGAACAACATCTCCATGTTCCAACAAGGAACAAACTTCATCATCACCTGCAACTAGCAACGCTATAAGAGGGGCTGAGCAAAGCGGTAACATAGCCAATCAACGGTTTGCTAGGAAAGGATGGTTAGAGGTTTGACATGGCAATATGGGTGGCATGATATAGCAAGTGATAGGCATCGTAGCATAGGCATAGCAAAAGAGCGAGCATCTAGCAAGCAAAGATAGAAGTGATTTCGAGGGTATGATCATCTTGCCTGCAAAGTTCTCAGAGTTGTCGAAAGCTTGATCCTCGTAAGCGTTCTCAACAGGTTCCTCGTTCACGTACTCGTCTCCCGGCTCTACCCAAAGCAAGAACACAAACAAAGGAACCACAATAAATCACGACGCAATGCACAAGCAACATGATGCAATATATGGCATGATATGCGGGATGTGATATGCAATGCGTATGCGTGCTCCGGAAGGAAAATGATGAACCAGGCATCAACTTGGCAAACCAAGTATGCCGCTGGAAAGATGAGATGATATCGGTTGAAATCGATATAAAGATCACCGGAATCGGATGCACGGTTTGCAAATGACAAGCAAAACAAGAATTGCACAAATCATCATTAACAAAGATGATGCCATATAGCAAGCAACGAGAAATTAAGCTACTGCATCCAAACGTACCAACAAAGTATATGGCAGTGATCTACTCAAGATGCTTGACAAAAGATGAACACTGAGCTACGGCTAAATCACATCATAACAGGTCCAAACAAGCATGGCAAAAAAGCAAAATATATCAGCTTCACAGACTTAGTGAAATTACTGAACATGGCAAAATCAGCATCAGGAAGCAATGTACAGAGCAAGAAAACAACATGCTACAGGAACTTATAATAGCAAAACAAGGCATGGCATGAATCTACTCAAAGCATAGAACAAAAGTCCCTTACTGACCATGAGCCAAAAAGGATCAGAAAATACAATATCACCCATGTCAATATAGCAAGTTTCGTTAACAGATTCAGCAACAGGGCATGCCAAAACAGATAACAAGTAGGCATGTTTAAGAGCTCGATGCACTCACTACAGAGCATTACATGATAAACTGAGCATACCTACATCAAAAAGACATGGCATAGAAGATATACATGGAAAGAACAACATCATAGCATACACGGATCAACTACAACAACCTTGGCGAAATTGAATAACATGTAAACAATCTGCCAGGAAACATTTTATAGCAAAAGTAGAGCTCGATTGACTCAAGCTATGGCACTCCATAATTGCAAACAAAGGCATGGATGGATAGATAATAACCATATGTTCAAAACATCCTTACTGAAGTATCTCAAAATATGCATGGATCTCTCGGTAGCATCAAGTGAACATGGCATAAAAATATCAGCAAAACAGGGGCTGAAATCAGCAACATCAGGAAGCCTAGTTTGCATGCTTGTGCTAGTCACCACAGAGATCAAAAATATACATGGCATACACCCCTGAAAAGATGGCATGGCATATTACAAAACACATGTAGGACTCAAGATCATAGGGTGCACACATCAATCATGGCAAAAATGACATAAGTGCATGTTCTGTTAAGAAACAGAAACTAACATCACATAGCCCTCTTCTAACAGCATTTTGGGCATCAAGATGAGCCCAAATGAAAATGATGCAATGAGATGAAATGATCTAATCTTCGAGACGAACATTTTGACATATTACACGCACGAAACGGAGCAATATGCAGAGAGTTATGGCATGAAGAAAATGAAATAAAAATAATCACAGGATAAAACTTAGGCGATTTTGGGGGGGAGAAAGTCAACCGGGCTTGGTGGATCTGAGATCCGCACGCGGATCGAGGACGGCGGCGGCTCGCCGGAAGAAGGAGAGGCCGGGCGGGCCGGCCGGAGGAGGAGAGGGCCGGCGAGGAGGAGCGCGCGGCGGCGCCGGCGGGAGGCGCGGGCGGGCGGCGCTGGGATGGCCGGGCGGAGGTCGGGAGGCGCGGCCGGCGGGCGGCGGCGGGCCAGCGGCAGGCGAGGCGACGGCGGCCGAGGCGAGGCGCGGGCGGGCAGCGGGCGCGGGCCGGGAGGGCTTGGCGCTGGCCTCAAGGGCTGGGCGCGTCGGGCGGTGAGCTGGGACCGGGGCCACGTGGCAGCCCCTGGTTGGCTGCAGGCACGGCGGCGGACGCGTCCGGCGCCGTCCGGACGTGTCCGGCGCGGGGAGAGGAGCGGGGAGCTAGGGTTTCATCCGGAATTTGGGGGGGGAAGGCTATATTTATAGGTAGAAGGAGCTAGGAAGCTCCAAATGGAGTGCGGTTTTCGCCCACACGATCGTGATCGAACGACGGAGAGCATGGAAGTGACTTAGATGGGTTATTGGACTATTTTCGAGGGGTGTTGGGCTGCAACTTAAAAGAGGCCTTTGCGAGAGTGCGGTTAACCGTTGGAGTACCAAACGAGCTCCAAATGACCCAAAACTTGACAGTGGTCTACCGGTGGTATACCAAGGCCACTTGGCAAACCTCGTCCATTCCGAG
Source organism: Aegilops longissima (assembly GCA_021605205.1). NCBI lineage: Eukaryota > Viridiplantae > Streptophyta > Magnoliopsida > Poales > Poaceae > Aegilops > Aegilops longissima. The sequence goes on from CM038676.1 coordinate 655,842,411, forward strand.
AAAGTTTAGTACCGCCACGGAAAAAGCGTAAAAGGGGACGCCGGGGACATAGGAGTGCCGGATTGCAAAACGGACAACGGGGAAAAAGCTCGAAATCATGAGACGAACACGTATGCAAATGAGATGCACATGATGACATGATATGAAATGCATGACATGGACAAAATGCAAAACGAAAGACAAAACCCAACCACGGAGGGAATATCATATCACAATGCCGAAAATGGCAAGAGTTGGAGTTGCAAATATGGAAAGTTACATCCGGGGTGTTACAACCGATTGGTGGGTCGACACAGGTGCAGGTGTGTTCATGTGTGTGTGCTCACATTTCATTGTTTTCTTCTTACCAGGACACATGTCACGGGTCCGTACTGATGGGGAATGGCGCGAGTGCTTCTGTTCTTGGTGTTGGCACGGTCGATCTGAAGTTTACTTCGGAAGGATCGTGCAGGTGAAGAACGTCAGACATGTCCCCGCCATCAAGAAGAACCTCGTTAGTGGCTCCCTTCTATGTAGAGAAGGGTTTGTTGGTATTTGAGTCTAATAAATTAGTTGTTACGAAATATGGACTATTTGTTGAAAGGGTTATGAATGCGGAGGCATGTTCCGCCTTTCTCTTGGAGATCTATGTAATAAAGACGTGAACAATATTCATTTGAGTGTTAATGAATCTGAAGTCCGGCATTCACGCCTTTGTCACATTAGTTTCGTGTTATGACGCGCTAGCAAAATCGAATTTAATCCCGAAGTTTCACTTTAGCCAAAGGTTCTAAGTGCCATTCGTGTGCAATCTAAGCAACCTCGCAAGCCTCACAAGGCAGCAGAGGAGAGACACTTACGCCACCGAACTCATACATTCTGATCTTTGTGAGATGAATGGTGTGTTGAATAAAGGTGGAAAGAAATATTTCATGACTTTGATAGATGATTCCACTAGATATTGCTATGTGTATCTGTTAAATACTAAAGATGAGGCTCTACACTACTTCAAAATCTATAAGAAGAAGTTGAGAATCAACTTGAAAAGAAAATTAAACGAGTCCGGTCAGATCGTGGTGGAGAGTACTTCTCGAAAGAGTTTGATGCCTTTTGTGCGGAACACGGTATTATTCACGAGAGGACGCCCCTACTCACCCCACCAAATGGGGTTGCCGAGCGGAAAAACCGTATTCTAACTGATTTGGTTAACGCCATGTTAGATACGCCGGGTTTATCCAAGGCATGGTGGGGGGAGGCTATAATGACATCATGTCATGTCCTGAATAAAGTTCCGACAAAGGATAACGAGGTCACTCCTTACGAGAAGTGCACCAAGAGAAGGAAAACACTCATACTTACGTACCTGGGGCTGCTTGGCGAAAGTTAATGTGCCGATCCCCAAAAAGCGTAAGCTTGGACCAAAGACTGTGGACTGTGTTAATTTGGGCTACGCTATGAATAGTGTTGGCTATAGATTTCTAGTAGTGAAATCTGAGGTATCTGACATGAAGGTCGGTACAATTATGGAGTCTAAAGATGCTACATTCTTTGAGGACATTTTCCCCATGAGAGATGTACAAAGCACTTCTAAACAGGAATCTGAGGAGACTCTCGAACATGCCATTCGATGGAATATTATAATCAAACACATGATGAAAATCCTGAGGAGGATAATGAGGAATCCCTTGGTAGGGGCAAGAGACAAAGGACTGTAAAGACCTTTGGTGATGATTTCTTCATATACCTCGTGGAGGATAATCCCACTTCTATTTCATAAGCGTATGCATCTCCGTGTGACTCATCGAAGGATGCGGTCCGAGCGAGATGGATTCCATCATGGCTAACGGGACTTGGGAGCTATCGAACGCCCTTATGGTTGCAAACCATTGGGATGCAAGTGGGTGTTCAAGAAGAAGCTTAGGCCCGACGACACGATAGAAAAGTACAAGGCTAGGCTTAGGCCAAGGGCTACGCCAGAAAGAAGAAGAAGATTTCTTCGACACTTATTCACCGTGGCGACCGACCACCATTCGAGTATTACTCTCGCTGGCGGCCTCACATGGTCTTCTCATTCATCGATGGATGTTAAGACGGCTTTCCGAACGGAGAGCTAAAGGAGGAAATCTATATGCAACAGCCGATGGCTTTGTGATTGATGGTCGAAGGAAAGGAGTGTAAGTTGGTGAAATCTTTGTATGGCTCGAGACAAGCGCCTAAGCAATGGCATGACAAGTTTAATGAAACGTTGACATCTGTTGGCTTTGTTGTTAATGAGGACGACAAATGTGTATACTATCGCTATGGTGGGGGCGAAGGAGTTATACTGTGTTTGTATGTTGATGACATACTGATATTTGGGACTAATCTCAAGTTGATCGAGGAGGTTAAGTCTTTCCTATCTCAGAACTTTGAGATGAAGGACCTTGGAGTGGCTGATGTTATCTTGAACATCAATCTATTGAGAGATGATGAGGGTGGGATTACACTTCTGCAATCCCATTATGTTGAGAAGGTGTTGAGTCGTTTTGGATATTCAGACTGCAAACCATCTCAAACACTATATGATTCTAGTGTGCTGATTCAAAAGTCTAAAGGCACATCTATAGATCAATTGAGATACTCTCAGATTGTTGGTTCACTCCAGTATCTAGCGAGGCGCAACAAGGCCTGACATCGCATTTGCTATTAGCAAACTGAGCCGATTTGTTTCCAAACCGGGTGATGTACAATGGCGTGCTCTTGAGAGAGTTATGCGCTATCCGAAAGGTACTATGAACTATGGACTTCACTATACCGGATACCCGCCGGTACTTGAAGGGTATAGTGATGCTAATTGGATCTCGATGTTGATGAGATGAAGGCGACAACTGGGTATATGTTTACTCTTGGAGGTGGTGCTGTTTCTGAAGTCTTGCAAGCAAACGATCTTAACAAGATCGACAATGGAAGCAGAATTAACAACATTATACATATCGGGTGGCGAAGCGAATTGCTTGAGATCTGTTGATGGACTTGCCGATGGTTGAGAAGCCTGTTCGCCATCCTTATGAACTGTGACAATCAAACAGTTATTGTCAAGGTGAAGAGTTCAAAGGACAACATGAAGTCCAACAAACACATAAGAATGAGATTGAAAGCTGTCAGAAAATTGAGGAACTCCGGAGTGATAGCGTTGGATTATATTCAAACGGCTAAGAATCGGCAGATCCTTTACTAAAGGGCTATCACGTGTTGTGATAGATAGCGATCAAGGAGATGGGTATGAGACCCACATGAGTTGCCATGGCAGTAACTCCAACCTATGTGATCAGAGATCCCGTGAAGTAGGACCGGGAAAACAAGCCAAGGTGAACCGAGGAGAGTAACTTTACTAACCCACTCCGTCAAGATGCAATACTCTCGAAACTGTATGGAAGGATGAATACTGTCTTAATGTGTTCCAAGGCTTATATGCATAAGCAAGATGCTATCCTACAGAGCGATCTTTGGAGGAACACACCTATATGAGCCCGATCGCTGGTCACAGCCTATGAGATTGGGGTGATCTCTAGCAAGCTCATGAACAGGCCAGAGTGTGACTAATATGCTCCACCCGAGGGGTCGGCCTTCGCAGCCTCAGACGTGAGACTTGTGGTGAAACTTGACGCCAAACTGATAATTCAAGGCATAGTCCATTGTTCAGCCAGAAGGAGTGTAACTACTTGGTCTAGGTGGAGCTCAACCTTAATCGGTCTCCACCGAGATGCTGGTATATCAAAACAACGCTTGGAACAAAGGACAAACTGGGCCCCGAGATCTGGTGGGGATTGTTGAATATGAGATGGGCCTAGAGCCCATATGACAATTTTAGATTTAATCTCCAAGGGCCCATGTAGGTGGCATGACAAGGTGGTGGGAAGTTTAGTCCCACCCCAGAAGTGGAAGGAGAGTTGGAGTGGTTTATAAGGGATTCTCTCCCTCATGCTATTGGAGCTTGAGAAGAGATGAGGCCCTCGCGCACTCCTCCTCCTCCTCCTCCGCTCGCGTCGCCTCGTCACGACGCGCCGCGGTTTGCGGGATTGAGCCGAGCTGAGCTCACTCCTATGCGCTTCTTTTTGCCGGTCAGGAACGGAGAGTATTTGACAGGTAGGGCCACGATCTGAGACGTCGGATCGTGGGCTACCGACTTGGACGTGGGTTCAGCCCACGTCTCTCCACGCGCCGCCACGAAACAGAACCCATCTCTGCCTCCACGCCCGTGTTGTTCCTATGCTGCTGCCGCCGGCAACTCTATCCCATTCATCGCATACACGGTTGACGGGAGAGCAGGCCTCCGAAACCCTGCCTCTCCGGATCCTGTACATGAGAGGGGCGATTAGGTTTTTGGGTAGCGACTATGCGACTGCTCGCTTCTGTTCATCTACGTCCGCATCACCTTCGTCATCACCATGTCAACCGATGCCGACCGTGCCGCCGCTGAGAAGGCCGAGGCTGACAAGAAGGCCGCCGAGGATGCCGCGGCTGCTGCCACCGCCACCACCGCCGCGTGGCCGATTGAAGGGTATACATCGTTTATCCCTCTCATGTTTCTTTCTGTTGTAGCAGTACTAGCGATATGCGTAGATGTTTCTACTATATGCACATGCTCTGTTAGATCGTAATCAGTGTGTTATCAATGCTGTCCATGTCATGCTCATGATTTATTCATGGATTAATTTGATCGAAAAACTGCCTATTTTCTTATCAAGCTCTACTCTGAAGGAGGCAACCATGTCCAACTGATACACACGACATTTGTAGCACAAGAGCTTGGCTTAAAACTTGTGGACCAACTCCGAGGCCATAGGACATAGCACCCTCTTCCTTTACATACACACGCTCAAACTGATTACTGATGATCAAGGTTAAGTCACTTATTTTGAGACGGAGGGAGTATTACCTTAGTAGAACTGTATTGCCGGAGTGAGTTCCTTTTTACAGAAAGGGCCAAGTCTATATGTTGATAAACTAGCCCTTACAAGAACATCACTAAAAAAGGAAAATTATAGGAAAGTTCTTGATGAAATCAGCACTGTCTTCATTCTACATCCACAGCTTGTTGCCGCCTATGGACCTCCATCTCATCGGAGCAACCTTGTTGAGACTGAGGAGCTTGAAGGAGCACCGGCCAGGAAGTCATCAACGTACTCCAGGACACGGTCTGGATATATTGTCATCTCGGAGAAGTTGACATCAAGGAGGGCCAGAAGAAGGAGCCGGAGAACAAAAACGCGCTAAGATGTCATCTCCTCCATAGGGCCACCGATCACCTAGACCAAACAAAACTGAAGCTAAACATGCCCTCCATCGATGCCAAACAACATCTCAGAATGAGAACCGGATGGGGAGGTATATTTCTTCGCCGCCGATGCCACCATCTCCTCGCCATCACCAGCTAGACACCTAGACTTACCCAATATAATCTGTATCCTCTTGAACATTGCTACTTCATAAAGGTGAGAAATTATTAAAAAAAATTGCTAATCTATGTGTATGAGATCTAGATTATTATATCTCTACAACTTAAAAAAATAAGCAGTGTTCCTTTTCCTACAAGGTAGAACTCTTCGGTAATCGGTTTCCCCCTCCCATCACGTCCCTTTATCAAATTTTTTTAGAGTGGATTTTCTACTCTCTGGTGTATTACACCCGAGTTGTCAAAAAAAATTGAAAACTGATATCAAACAACATCGAAAAAATCTAAAATTTTGCGACATCAAACTCTATCGAATGTTTGAGGTTCTTGCAAAATTTCATTCAAAAATAGCATCCGAGGACCTCCCACAAAAAAAATCGCTGCTCAAATAGTGCATAGAACTTTGAACTGCGATTTTGATTTTTTGGTCAGAGCTCAAGTATGAAAGAATTATGGAAGCGTCTCAATCTCCATACAGGGAGACCCACGTTATATATATTGATAGATGATGGTGCGTATAATGTGCGGCAGCCCCTGGCTAACCATCGAGAGAATATACAGGAGAGGTTACGTGGGAAAGAGGGTTGAGAGATAAGAGAGGACTCCTAACAACTCTAACCTCCACGTACATGACTCTTACGTGTGTGTGTATATATATATATATATATATATATATATATATATATATATATATATATATATATATATATATATATATATATATATATATATATATATATATATATATATATATATATAACCTTGAATAATAGGAGAACCTCCCACTGTTATATTTGTATTAATATGGTGATGTACAAGTTACATAGTGCACTATTAGGAAAAGGGCTATAGATGGGATGGACATTAATGACGCACCTGTCAGGTGGTGCGCCATTAGTGTGGAAGACACTAATGGCACACCAGCCACATGGTGCGCCACTAGTAGTAATTTTTTTAATTTTTTCAAACATTCTAATGATGCATCGTGGCATAGTGCGCCATTACTAGTTTAAACTAGTAATGACGCACTGTGCCACGGTGCGCCATTAGAATATATACTTTTTTTTAATTTTTTGCAAAACTTCTAATGGCGCACCAGAAGCAGGTGCGCCATTAGTAACCAGGGTTACTAATGGCGCATTTGCTTATGGTGCGCCATTAGTAACCTGGGACCAACAGGATATTTTAGACAGCCCACCTACCCACTCACTTTCCCCACTTCATTTTCTCCACCTCCTCCTCCAAGCTTGTCTCGGCTGCCTCCTCCTCCTCACCTCATTTGCATCGTAGATTCATCCAAATTAAGTGGTTAAATTACTTTTTTTGATAGGTAAGTAAGGGGGGAAGCTATCTTTATGTTGTTCTCCCTCTCCAACAACGTGCACATGCACTTTTTGTGGCCTAGCTAGATCTATGTATGTTCGTGGTGTTGCATATGTTTGTGGTGTTGCATATATGTTTGTGTTTGCAGGTACCGGTATTTGAAATGCGATAGTTGCCAATATTTTGCCGGAATGTTGATTCATTTCCGTTTCGGCGAGAATTTTGGCACTATGCATTCTTTTTGGTCCTATTTTTAGGGAAAGTCATGCCAAATTTTTTCTTGGTTCTAAAATATCGCTTTTGTTTCTACCTCGCAGCGACCATGGTCCGCATCGATGACCGAAGGCATCATGAATAGGTTTTGAGCTCCGCCAAGGCCGAGATGCTTCAAAAGAACGAGAAGGAGATAAGATGTCCGTGTTGAAGATGCAAGCTGAAGAGCCTTATTGCGGACACGGATTCTGGGCAGGTGCGGGACCACCTGCTCTTGCGTGGTTTCATGGATGGCTATCGGTGGCAAGGTGATGAAGATGACTATGAAGTCGTCCATGGGGGCCGGGCGGCAAGAAATGAGCAAGACTCGGGCGGGCGAGAAGACGAAGAATCTCCAGGACATGATCACGATGGTGATGTTGTACATAGTCATCATGTAGAAGATGCAGGACATGATGATGAGGAAGATGCCGGAGCAGACGAAGGGCATGATCATGAAGATGAAGATGCCGGCGGAGCAGACGACGATGGACCATCGATGGGCTGGGTGCAGGACCTCATGTTCAAGAGCTGCTTCTCAAGCGGGACGGATAACGCAAGAGCTGCCGCCGAGAGAAAGCTAAGATGGATCAACCGGAGATAAACGCGTTACTCCATTGTATGAAGGATGCAGGCCCGAGGATACCCGCCGAAAGTAACGCTGATGGCTCGAGATGAAGGTAAAACACAAAATGACCGACGATGCTTCGACGAGAACATGTCATTCGCACGAACGCCTTCCCATGGGGAACAAGTGCTCACCAGTTTCAAGGAGGCGAAGAAAATCGTGTGTCCTCTGGATTTACCGCACGTGAAATACCATGTGTGCATGAACAATTGCATCATTTATCGGGACGAGCACGCGGAGTCTACCATATGTCCGTGTGCGCGCCACTCGATACAAGAAGAGGAAGAAAGCTCCTCGAAAAGTGGTGTGGTACTTTCCGATCACTCGCCCGCAGCGGTATTTCACGGACCCTAAGGTAGCAAAGCTCCTGCGCTGGCACGCGGATACGGAGGAGAAGAAGCGAGAAGATGACGCAAATGATTCGGAGATAAATAAAAAGACAAGATGCTGAGTCACCCAAAGGATGCGAGCCGCTGGAAAGCATTGAACTTCAACACCCAGAATTTGGGAACGATCCAAGGAACATCGTGGCTGGGCGCGAGCACCGATGGAGTCAATCCGCTTGGCAGCCGAGAAGCACACATAGCACCTGGCCTGTGTTTGTGTGGATGTATAACCTTCCCCGGTTGTGCATGAAGAGGAAGTACATTCACATCAAGATGCTAATTGAAGGGCCAAACAACCAGGAACGACATCAATCAGTATCCGGGCTACCGAAGAGGAGCTAGACACGCCAGAAAAACGCCAGCCAATACGTGGGACGCCGCAGAGAAGAATATTTCCCTATGAGAGCCGCACTGCTCAAGACGGTGCACGACTATCTCGGTTACGGATATCTCAAGGGCAGGTGGTCCACGGATTTTCCGGATGCGTCGTGTATGGATGACACAACGACGCCAGCTAGATAGAGATCCCGGTCTTCAAAACCATGTTCATGGGACATCGAAGGTGGCTTCGCGACGATGACCCGTGGAGGAAACGCAAGGATTTGTTCGATGGTGAAACCGAACCCCGAAGACGCCCGCGTACGAGGAGCGGCGAGGAAATAGACCAGCTGTTGAAAAATTGGAAAGATTGCCCACTACCGGGAAAGAAGCAAAAGGCGCCAGAGCCAGGAAAGAAGCGAAAGGCGCCAGAGCCGCTGCTGAAGGTATGGAAAACAAGGTCTGTTTTCTGGGACTTGTCGTACTGGAAGATCCACCGTGTGCCTCACAGCCTTGATGTCATGCATATCACGAAGAACGTGTGCGAGAGTCTGCTTCGTCTATGCAACTTTTTTGACGTCATCTCTCGGAATTCGGTTGGCGTGAGGCAACTCAGAAGGCTACAGGAAGAGATCATGGTGATACTATGCGAGCTTGAGATGTACTTCCCGCCCACATTCTTCGACGTTATGGTGCATCTGCTGGTCAATATCGTGGAGGATATCATCCAACTCGGGCCGACATTCCTGTACAGCATGATGCCGTTCGAAAGGATGAATGGTGTCATCAAAGGATACATTCGCAACATGTCACGTCTAGAGGGAAGCATAGCCAGGGGCTTTCTGACCGAAGAGTGCATCTCGTACTGCACGAATTATCTAGGCATCGAGGACCCCGTTGGTCTGCCCGTCAATAGGCACCTCGACAGGCTCGCTGGATGGGGTCACCGTGAGGGTCGCCGCGAAATGCATGTCGACTTCGAGGGTTGACTCGCCGACTTTGAAAGAGCAAACCTAGTCGCGCTACAACACATAGACGTGGTCGATCCTTGGGTGGTAGAGCACAAAACCTTTATTGAGAAGACGTACAATGACCGAGACCAACAGAGGACGGACGGAGATATAATCAAAGAGCACAACTCATGTTTCACGCGTTGGTTCAAGCATAAGCTTCTGTCATACCCTTTACACGAGGATTCTTCCGCGGAAGAACAACTCATATTCGCCTTGTCATAGGGCACCGAGCACAACCTGATGACCTATGAGGCGTATGATATCAACGGCTACACATTCTACACCGAGGACAAGGACATGAAGAGCGACGGTTATCAGAACTCCGGGGTAACGATGGAATCCTACACCGGAAACGACAAGGACAGATACTACGGAAGGATCGAGGAGATCTGGGAGCTGAGCTACGCTGGAGAGAAGGTCCCGATGTTCCGTGTCAGATGGGCCAAGAGCGTCCTAAAAGAAGACCGGTATTTCACCACCATGGTTATACCCGAAGCCAAATCCAATACCCCGGGTGCAAACGTCACCGCAAAAAATGAGCCATGGGTACTGGCTTCCCAAGTGGACCAATGCTTTTCATTACCGACCACAAAGCCCACCGTGTTGTCGGAGGAGAGGCAAAAGGAAGATCATCGGAATGGATGGAGTAGCCAATGAGCAAGACTTCGACAAGTACGGTGACCTGAAGATCGAACATGACGACGACGATGAAGTAGCAGCATACACCACAAGAAGAAGCAGGACCACCCTACCTAAAGGACGTCCGTTCCACAGAAGAACTCCATTTGTCAAAAAGAAGGGCATGAAGATTGCGAACATATAGCTAGCTAAGATCGATTGTATTTAAATCATAGTCTTCATTTCTCGATTGTATTTCATGGGAACTTTTTGAACTTATGAATGTTTTTAAATTTCATGGACACTCGATCTCGATCGCTATCCCACCTCGCCAGATCCGTCCCCACTCCACTGCCGCCGACGACCCACCGCACCTCCCCACTCCACCGCCGACGACCCCCGCACCTCTCCCCGCACCTCTCTCCCACACCTCCCCGCCCGCCCACCATCACAAATGAATGCAACTAAAATTGCAAAAAAATTGATTATATTTTCAAATAACAAATTTGATGATATTTTTCATATTCATAAATATTTTCAAATAACAAATTTGATGATATTTTTTAAAAAATTATTACTATTTTTATAAAAAATATTACTGTTATGGCTTAAACAAGTTTGAACATATTTAAACACAAAAAAATATCGAACAACATTTTAAATGCATAAAAACAAAAATTGGGGAGCCTGGGAATCGAACCCAGGACCTCCTAGTGTGTGTGTTGCGTGCTGACCAGTCGGGCTAGTGGGCGTGTTCTGATGTAGATAGGGTTAGGTTGTATATAACCTGACCAGTCGTACTTATGGCGCACTAGGGGTAGGTGTGCCATTAGAACCCTCCCCCACACCACCTATTCACCTCACACTGTTGCCTCCCTCCCTCCCTCGCCAGATTCCCCAACCGTCGCCGCCCACTCCGTCCGCCGCAGCCGCTCACGCGCCCCCGCCGCCTCCCTCTCCCCTTCCTCCCCCTCGAGCGCCGCCGCCCCCTCCGTCCGCCGCAGCCGCCTACGCGCCCCCGCCGCCTCCCTCTCCCCTTCCTCTCCCTCGAGCGCCGCCTCCCCCCGAGCCCCGCCTCCCCACGAGAGCCGCCTCCTCGCCTCCTCCCTAACCCTCGAGCCGCGGAGACTTGGAGCCTCGGCGCTGCCCCACGCCCACCAGAGAGGAGGCCCGCGACCTCCCACCGCCTATCCCGCCTCCCCCAAGCTCGCCATCTTCGCCTCCGCTGCCTCCGCCCGCCACCACCTCATCGTGGTCGTAACCTCCTCCCTCCGCCTCTCTTCTCCTCTCTTCCTCCTCTCCTCCCTCCCGCCATGCCCTCTTCTTCTCTCTATTGCTAGGTTTAGGTCAAATCCCTCTCTAATTTAGGTCAAATTAGGTGCTTTACTGCCACACAACAATATTTTCTCTACTTCTCATAAACTCATAATTGTCTTGATTCAGTTCTTTTTCTTTAGTTCATTAGGAGGAGCATGGAGTAGTGACTATGCTTGTATGTTTGTGCAGCAACTTGGCAGACACCACTTTCCCAGACAAACCCTGACTCATGGTGTCCCACTCACTTGACGCCGCCGCATTCCATCGGTTGACCTAAACCACTTGATTTAGGTCAAATTATGTTGCTTGCTGCTATACATAGTGTGTTGTTTTGTGCTCTGCTGCTGCTAGTTAGTTGTGTTGTGCTGCTGAACTGTTGTTTACTTAGTACTTACTTGTGATGTGCTGCTATAACTATTTAGCAAGTGTTTAAAGCTTTAATTCATTAATTGTGCTGGTGATGTGCTGGTGCTAGTTGTGTTGTCAGTAGTCACTGGACTACTTGTGATATTATCTACCTATTGCATTGCTTGTTTTCTACTCTGCTTTGCTTTCTTATTTAGTTGGGGAAGCAAGGAATGGGGAGAAAGCCTTTTCATCCATATGAAAGTAGAGGCACATTGTGGTGCTAGTTTGCTGGGTTTTGTCTCCGACCATTGTGTCGTGATGAATTTGCAGGTACCCCGAGAGGCCCTTGAGTTTGCCGTAATGTCGATTAACTTCCGTTCCGGCAAATTCGGGTACTCCATATGTCCTATTTTCAGCAAATGTCATGCTGAAATTTTCCGTGAATTTTAGCATGACTTTGCTAAAAATAGGACATATGGGGTACTTGAGACTAATGCATGGGCCGGGGTATCTTAGTACTTAGTTAAGTAGGATCAACTGCCCCTTTATTCTTGCTGCATTAAACCATAGGTGGCAATAGAGCCAAGTGGTCTTTCCTTTTAAGCGTGGTACCTTTTTGTTTTGCTAATGTGTACTAGGTGCTCCCATCTTCTGTGTCATTGTTACCCTAATTTATAGTCCAGTACAATTGGACTTTTAGTACAGCATGTTATCATGCATGTTTTATGATCTGTTGTAAGGGTACTAATTGGTCTCTTCTGCTGCTTATCGAGATGGGGAAGCAGCCACCGCCGCTCTGCCACATCATGAGACGAGTTGGATGCTTCCAGTTCTTCAAGATCATACTTGGGACTTCAGATCATCCATGACGCAGGTATATAAAACGAGAGATCTTCCCTTCACCCATCTCATTATGATATCTGTTGTTTGCTACATCACTCATTGTCCCAAACTTCAGAGGCTGCCTGACAGTTTTATGAACATGCTGGGTGAAGATCCGCCAAATAATGTGAAGCTGCGACAGGCCGGCAGCGGGTTTCACAGGCTGTGGGATGTGGAGTTCGTGATCAAGGAGGGCCACATGTACTTGTATCGTGGGTGGGAGAAGTTCTATCGTGCCTACGACCTGCGGCTGGGGTACTTCCTTCTCTTCAGGTACGACGACGACGCCACCATGCTCATCGTGAAGGTGTTCAACGCGACTATGTGTCGCATGTGCTACGCTGACGATGATGATGCCAGTACGTTATGCCTCTTCTTATTCCTCTACATTTGACTTTGTCTCACATCGATTGTTAACGGTCATTGTTGCATTTGGACAGGCAATGGGAGCAGCAGCAGCGACACTGGCTACAGCCAAAGCAGCAGCGACTATGGCTGTAGCAAAAGCAACAATGATTCTGGCTTTAGCGACAGCAGCAGCGATTCTGGCAGCAGCAAAGACAACAAGAAGGATGATCCGGACTGGAGTGCGGGAGAAGAGGAGCGGAGTGGGGATGAGGAGCTGCAGGATGACGATGGGCATCAGACTGAGGATGACCTAGCGCTGGTGGTGGCTGACCAAGGGCAAGAGATGGTGGTGGCTGACCATGGGCAAGAGATGGTGGTGGCTGACCATGGGCAAGAGATGGAGGTGGCTGAGGATGACCTAGCGATGGTCGTGCCTGGCCCCGCCTCAAGGTGGCCTCATGATGGTGGTGGTGCCTGACAATGACCATGCACCGGTGGTGGCGCCGGCGATCCCACAGCTGGGCAACATGACCACGCCAATTGTGGTAGAAGACTACATCCCACTGCCTCCACTGCCTCCACCGCCTCGCTGCTCTTGGCGCATCAAATGAGGAAGGAGAAGGTGAAGAACAATGAGAACTGAACTATGTCGTATGTCGATCTCCAAAATGATATATATATATATATATATATATATATATATATATATATATATATATATATATATATATATATATATATATATATATATATATATATATATATATATATATATATATATACTTAGTTACCTATGTTATCTCTAATATGGTTAGTTTCCTATAGGTTAGCTTCATTTTACCTAAGTTGGCTCTAATATGCTAACTTAGAGCATATATGCTTAGTTTCCTATAGGTTAGCTCCAAAATAACTTATGTTAGCACAAAATGATCAAGTTTACATAATAAGCTTATAGTCTTCTTCTTATTCTTCTTCTTTTCCAAAATGACATAGGTTAGCTTCATTTTACCTAAGTTGGCTCTAATATGCTAACTTAGAGCTTATATGCTTAGTTTCCTATAGGTTAGCTCCAAAATTACTTATGTTAGCACAAAATGATCAAGTTTACATAATAAGCTTATAGTTTTCTTCTTATTCATCTTCTTTTCCAAAATGACATAGGTTAGCTTCATTTTACCTAAGTTGGCTCTAATATGCTAACTTAGAGCTTATATGCTTAGTTTCCTATAGGTTAGCTCCAAAATTACTTATGTTAGCACAAAATGATCAAGTTTACATAATAAGCTTATAGTCTTCTTCTTATTCTTCTTATTCTTCTTCTTATTCTTCTTCTAGTATTCTTCTAGTCTTCTTCTTCTTCTTCTCTTCTTCTTCTCTTCTTCTTCTTCTTCTTCTTCTAACTTCTTGTTTATCATTTTGCAGATTTGATTTAATTCACGGAAGCTTGCATGGATGGAGTGCTTCTTTTCCATTTGTGTTTTTATTTTGTGTCAATGTGAAACTTTTGTGAATTGATGGATAACGGTGTTGGACGAACAATGTGAAACTTTTGTAATATGTAACGATGGAACTATGTGTTGGCTATGTATGTATATATGATGAAACTTGTGTGTTGGATATGATTGTTATATGGATGCTTTTTGTATATATATGGTTTGGATATCTCATATGTGAAATAGTGACCTGAGATTAAGAAAAAACAAAAAAAAATTAAAAAATTTGTTACTAATGGCGCACTAGCTACCATGTGGTGCGCTATTAGTATAGCAGATAATAGTGGCGCACTGTAGGCAATACTAATGGCGCACTACATGGTGCGCCATTAGAACACCAGATATTAATGGCGCACAGGTGGTGCGCCATTAGAATTTAATTCTAATGGCGTGATGCTAGTGGCGCACCAGTAGTGCGCCATTAGAAGGCAAAACTGGTGCGCCACTAGCATGCCTTTTCCTAGTAGTGGTGTCTATACATGTGTCAACACCCCATTTGGGGTGTGGTAGAAAGCTAGACTACAGAGGAAAGGATGATAGGGATGAGATGTTTATGCTTTTCCTTGGCCCTATAGGTAAGGAGAGAGAAGTCTTTCTTAAATCTGTCCAACCAAGAAAGTTTTGTTGGAACAATCCCCCTGAAGTGTTTATTGTTGCGTTCCTTCCATAAACTCCACGCCGCAAGCAAGAATATCTCCATGAATAAAGGTCGATTCCAGTGTTGTTTGGCCATAGCCACATTATGAAGGCGTGACATTCCTTGTGGCCAGGAGATACCCAGACTTTCCCAACAATCAATGCTGAAGCGGCACTCGAAGAACAAGTGCTCCAAGGTTTCCTCAATTTGTAATCCACAAAGAATACAATTGTGGTCTTCACCAATATTGTAATGTCGCCGTTTGAGCATATTCCTGGTATTAAGACGGTCAGCCAAAAGCAACCACCCGAAAACCTTAATTTTCATGGTGGATCTTGACTTCCAAATCCAACCAAAGGCCTCATGTGCTCGAACATCTCTGAAGTAGAATGTATAGTATTTATGTGCTGTGAATTGATTTGATCCCCATGCATACATCCAAACATCTGCCTCATCAGATAGGGTAATCGTGGCCAAGTCAGATTGCATTTTTCGAACTTCAGCGTGAGCTTGCTCTGAAAGTGGAAGGTGAAACGCCTCTCGCAGTGCCGTGGTGGACAAGAAAACTCTGACCGAGATGTCTTGATTGATGGTGTAAGAGAATGCGCGAGGATAACTATCAGCAGTAATGTTGTCTGCCCAAGAGTCTTTCCAGAAAAGAACATTGTTGCCATTTTCTACTTGGACAGTGGAGATCCCCCTATAAATGGGCATTAGCTTTGCAACATCACGCCACCAGAACGATCCACACGTGTCTGAAGCGTGTGGTATGCGGTTAGAGTAATATGTATCCCAGATGAGTTGGACCCAAGGCACGTCCCACCTATTATATAATTTATGTAAGTATTTGAGTAAGAGGGCATCTCCTTGTGTTCTTAGGTCAATCACACCTAGGCCACCGCATTCCTTGGGTTGGCAGACCATGTTCCAGGCGGCAAGGGAGTTGCATTTGTCACCTTGCTCAGTTTTTTTAGTCCACAAGCATTTCCTTCTAATCTTGTCCAGTAGTTCAATGATCTTGGTTGGCAATCTGAGTGTGCATAGAGCAAAAATGATCAGCGAAGTGATTACTGAGTTGACCAGGGATAATTTGCCATCGTAGGATATCATGTTTAGAGTGGCAGTTAGTCTTCTTTCCATGGAACAAACCAGCGGCATGAGCTCAATAATTGTTCGACGTGTAGTTCCAAGTGGAAGGCCCAAATAGGTAAACGGCAACTTGCCAATGACACATCCGAAGATATTGGCTATTTCCTGAGTTTTTGCCAGGTCACAATTCATTGTGATGAGAGTGGATCTATGAAAATTTATTTTCAACCCAATGGACGTGGCATAGTCATTTAAGATGTCCTTGATGGTTTTAGCTTGTTGGGTGCATGCGGGCATAACCAAGATGGTGTCATCTGGGTATTGAATTACAGGATAATCATTTTGGTGTTGGGATGGGAACGACAGATGAATCAAGTTGCGCGCAAAAGCATCATTTATGGAAGCTTGCAAAAGGTCGGCCGCAAGAACAAAGATTAGGGGGGAGAGAGGGTCCCACTGTCTTACACCGCATTTGCAGTAGAATTGCCGACCAGGAGTGCCATTAAGAAGGACCGAAGATTTGCTCGAGGAGAAGATGCATCGAATCCATCCCAGCCATTTCTCGTTGAATCCCATGTTCTTCATAATTTCAATCATTGCCTCATGTTCGATCGTATCAAATGCTTTGGCAAAATCTAACTTGAGAAGCATGATTTCCTTTCTGGAAGATTGACATTGATATATATACTCGTAAGCCCATGCGAGACAGTCTTGTATAGTCCGTCCTTTAAGAAATCCATATTGATTCTTGTGCACAATTTTGAGGATGACTTTTTGAAGTCTATTAGCCAAGATTTTTGTGACAACTTTGAGACAACAGTTGAGAAGCGTGATCGGTCGATAGTCATTGATAGACTCAGGAGAGCCGACTTTGGGGATGAGCGTGATGAAATCATCATTAATGCTTTCCAAATTGAGCTCCCCATTATGGAATTTATTGCACAAGTTATAAAAGTCGTTCTTGATGATTGGCCAGCATCGTTTTAAGAATAAACCATTAAAGCCGTTCGGACCAGAGGCTCTGTCAGCGGGCATTTCTCTAACAACTTTGTCGATCTCATCATTTGTAAAAGGAATGGTCAGCTCATCGAGTCCGTTGCATTTCTTGACGATTCTGGCTAGATTGAATTTCATATTGCAGGGCCATGATGATCCCATCCTTTGTTTAAACGTTTGAAAGGTTATAGACTCTTTTCCTGCATGATCCTCCACCAAAGTGCCGTCTGGTGTTGCTAGAGTAGCAATGTGGTTCTTCCTATACCTTTCAGAGGCCAAGGCCTGGAAAAATTTGGATGGCTCGTCCCCGAACTTGACCCATCTTATGGTGCACCACTTTTTCCAATAAGCTTGTTGATATCGTAATAATCTTATGATGTGCGCCTTGAGAATTCTTCTAAATTTCGGACTCTTACGTATATTGTGACAGCACACAATACCAAATATTGCATGTCTAACACTCCTAATCTGAACTTCTCAAGTTAAGATTACGTTTGAACTCTTCAAATTGTCTTGTAGCCAAGGCCTTTGTAAACCCATCTGCAACTTGGTCTTTTGAAGGAATATATTGAATCTCCAACTCCTCGCTCGCAAACCTTTCTCTAACAAAATGGTAATCAATCTCAATGTGTTTAGTCCTTGCATGAAACACATGATTAACAGAAAGATATGTGGCACCAAGATTGTCACACCAAAGACATGGTGTTTGAGCATATATTCCAAGTTCCTTGAGCATTGACTTAACCCATATGATCTCTGCAGTTTGCATTAGCCAGTGCTTTGTACTCTGCCTCAGTACTAGATCGTGATACTGTTGCTTGCTTCTTGGAACACCAAGAAATAAGATTAGATCCAAAGAAAACTGCAAAACCACCCGTGGACCTCATGTAATCCAGGCATCCTGCCCAGTCAGAGTCAGAGAAAGCACTAACAAGACTAGATGAGGACTTGTTGAAGGTGAATCCAACACTTAAAGTGTTCTTTACATGTCACAAAATACGCTTAGCAGCAGTCCAGTGAGCTGAGGTAGGTGCATGAAGAAACTGACATACTTTGTTGACTGCAAAGAAAATATCAGGCCATGTAAGTGTCAAGTATTGAAGTGCACCAACCAGACTTCTGTACTTGGTGCCATCCTCTTGACTCAAGAGTACACCCTCTGTAAGAGTCATTTTTTCTACACTGGAAAGCCGAGTTGGGGATGGTTTACAGCCTTGCATCGCAGCCTTGTTCAAAAGGCCAGTTGCATATTTTTCCTGAGAAAGATGAAGTCCACCTTCATGGTCTCTCTTTACCTCAATACCAAGAAACAAGTGAAGATCTCCTAGATCCTTGAGAGCAAAATCTGAGTGAAAATCTTGCAACAAAGCGGTGACAGCCTTATCATAGGAATTGCTAACAATAATATCATCCACATAAATAAGCACAAAAATGATAGTATGTGACTTATTATAAATGAACAAGGATGTGTCTGACTTGGAGGGAATGAAACCAAGTGTTTGCAGTTTGGAGCTCAAGCGGGAATACCATGCTCTGGGAGCTTGCTTTAAACCATAGAGGGATCTGTCAAGCCGACAGATATGGAATGGTTTGTTTTTATCCTCAAACCCAGGAGGTTGTTTCATGTAAACGTCCTCTTCCAGAATGCCATGAAGGAACATATTCTGCACATCTAGCTGACGCAGACTCCAGCCTCTGGACACAACAATGGAGAAAACAAGACGAATGGTGGCAGCTTTAGCAACATGAGTGAAAGTGTCCTCATAGTCAAGTCCATACCTCTGCTTAAACCCCTTAGCAACAAGCCTTGCTTTATAGCGATCAATAGTGCCATCATACCGACGTTTGATGCGGTACACCCACTTGCAATCAATGACATTCTTGCGTGGATGATACGTAACAAGGTGCCAATTATGATTTTCCTGAAGAGCATGGAACTCGTCATCCATAGCCTGCTTCCACAGAGGATCAACAAGAGCATCATTAACATTACGTGGTTCACCTGTGGAATCAAAAGAAATAGCCAAACAATATTTAGTTTTGTAATTGACAGGCTAAATGATCCCTGTCTGAAGCCGCGTGCGGGGTGGCGTTGGTGGAGCCGTAGAAGATCCGGGCGAGGCGACAGGCTGCTGCAGAGGAGATCCTGCCAATCCCGAGGGAGCAGACCCGGCATGTAGTGCGGGATCATTTGTGGTCGGGGACATGGAGGGAGGAGCAGAAGCGGTTGCAGAGGATCCGTGCAGGCGGGGAGCACGGAGCGGATCTGGCGCTGATCCCGCGTCTAGCCGGGCTAACACAGCCGCAGGGGATCGTCCAGAGTAGACTTGCGGGGCCGACGCATACCGCCCGGTCGGTTGGTCCCCTGCCTCTGATTGGTGCGTCGCGCCCGGGTTGGCCAACTCGGGGAAGGAGCACGACGTGGCGGAGTGAGGTTGGCGCGGAGTGGAGGGCGGGCTGCTCGATCCCACCAGGTGGGGCGCTGATCCCGAGGGGGATATGGTCGGCCCTAACGCAGTCAGGGGCTCCAATCCCGAGGGAGACCCCCCCTGATCGCTTTTGTCCTCTTCTGTACCTTCTGGTACATTATTTTCTGCACTGTGTTCTGTCACGTTTGTTTCTGCAACATAAAAACTCAGATGCAGCAGGAGAGATATTAGTCAAAGTTGGGTTTGTACAATTATCAACACCCTCACACGGAACGCCGGAGAGATGACGGGGAAGGAGAAGAATTTCCTTCCGGAGTAGAGCGCCGGCATTTGAATGAAGTTTTTCAAAGGGAAATTGAGTTTCATCAAAAACGACGTCACGTGAGATATAAACATGCCCGGTGGAAACATTCTAACACTTGACGCCCTTATGTTGAGCACTATACACAAGGAAAACACATTGCTTAGAATGAAAGCTGAGCTTACGAGTGTTATAGGGACGAAGATTTGGCCAACATGCACACCCAAAGACTCGAAGAGTGGTGTAATCTGGTGTGACATGAATGAGGCGTTTAGTGGGGATTTCATTGAAGATAGTACAACTGGGCCACATGTTAATGAGATGTACGGCAGTGAGAAAAGCTTCGTCCCAAAATTTGAGTGGCATAGAAGCAGAAGCTAAAATAGCGAGACCTACTTCGACAATGTGTCTATGCTTGCGTTCAGCAGAACCATTTTTTTGGTGAGCATGTGGACAAGAGACATGGTGAGATATACCTATCTTCTGAAAGAAAGAATTCAATTTCTCAAACTCACCACCCCAATCTTATTGCACAAAAATTGTTTTGCTATCAAATTTATGTTCAACAAGGGCTTGGAAATTGTGGAAAACTTGAAACACATCAGCACATTTCTTAAGAAGATATATCCACGTATACTTGCTATAGTCATCAATGAAGCTCACATAATAAGAATGTCTACCAACAGAGGTGGGGGCAGGACTCTGATGACCCACAAGTGTAGGGCATCTATCGTAGTCCTTTCGATAAGTAAGAGTGTCGAACCCAACGAGGAGCAGAAGGAAATGATAAGCGGTTTTCAGTAAGGTTTTCTCTGCAAGCACTGAAATTGTAGGTGATAGATAGTTTTGTGATAAGATAAATAGTAACGAGTAACAAGTAAATAAAGTAAATAAAGTGCAGCGAGGTGGCCCAATCCTTTATGTAGCAAAGGATAAGCCTGGACAATTTCTAATAATGATAAAGGAGCTCTCGAGGACACAATGGGAATTATCGTCAAGCTAGTTTTCATCACGTTCATACGATTCGCGTTTGGTACTTTGATAACTTGATATGTGGGTTTACCGGTACTTGGGTACTGCCCTAACTTGGACAAGCATCCCAATTATGATTAACCCCTATTGCAAGCATCCGCAACTACAAAAGAAGTATTAAGGTAAACCTAACCACAACATTAAACATATGGATCCATATCAGCCCCTAACGAAGCAACGCATAAACTAGGTTTTAAGCTTCTGTCACTCTAGCAACCCATCATCTACTTATTACTTCCCCATGCCTTCCTCTAGGCCCAAATAATGGTGAAGTGTCATGTAGTCGACGTTCACATAACACCACTAGAGGAAAAGACAACATACATCTCATCAAAATATCGAACGAATACCAAATTCACATGACTACCAATAACAAGACTTCACCCATGTCCTCAGGAACAAACGTAACTACTCACAAAGCATATTCATGTTCATAATCAGAGGAGTAATAATATGCATAAAGGATTTGAACATATGATCTTCCACCAAGTAAACCAATTAGCATCAACTACAAGGAGTAATCAACACTACTAGCAACCCACAGGTACCAATTTGTGGTTTTGATACAAGATTGGATACAAGAGATGAACTAGGGTTTTGAGAGGAGATGGTGCTGGTGAAGATGTTGATGGAGATTGACCCCCTCCCGATGAGAGGATCTTTGGGGATGACGTTGGTGATGATTTCCCCCTCCCGGAGGGAAGTGTCCCCGGCAGAACAGCTCCACCAGAGCCCTAGATTGATTCCGCCAAGGTTCCGCCTCGTGGCGGCGGAGTTTCGTCCCGTAAGCTTGCCCACGATTTTTTTCCAGGGTAAAAGTGATGATATAGCAGAAGATGGACGCTGGAGGCCCACCAGGGGGCCCAGGAGATAGGGGGCCGCGCCCTATAGGGGGGGCGCCCCTGTCTCCTGGACAGGGTGTGGTCCCCCCGGTCTATTTCTTTCGCTCAGAAATTCTTATTAAATCCAAAAGGTTGTTTCATGGAGTCTCAGGACTTTTGGAGCTGTGTATAATAGGTTTCCAACGTTTGCTCCTTTTCCAGCCAGAATTCCAGCTGCCGGCAATCCCCCTCTTCATGGTAAACCTTGTAAAATAAGAGATAATAGCCATAAGTATTGAGATGTAATGTGTAATAACAGCCCATAATGCAATAAATATTGATATAAAAGAATTATGCAAAATGGACGTATCAACTCCCCCAAGCTTAGACCTCGCTTGTCCTCAAGCGGAAGCCGAAATCGAAAAATATGTCCACATGTTTAGAGATAGAGGTGTCGATAAAAATAAAATATGGACATGAGGGCATCATGATCATTCTAATAACAGCAACATATATAGATTTTGTCATATGATTTCCTATGCTCAAGTAACAAGCAATTCACAATGTCAAGTATGGCTCACAAACTTTATTGAGAACTAACAAACCATAATCTCAGTCATTGAAGAAATTGCAATTTATCGTAACATCAGAAAGAGTCAATAATAGAGCTTTTCAGCAAGCTCACATACTCAACTATCTCGTAGTCTCCTATAATTGCTAACACTCATGCAGTACTTGTGGTTATAGAGTTTCAGCCGGACACTGAGAAAGATAGGGGGTTATTGTGTTGCCTCCCAACATAGTCACCTTTAGGTGATGCCAACAATAATAACCTATGCCAACTTACATCCTTGGATATATATATCATGATCTTTCAAACACGAGGAGCTTGCCATAGGATAAAAAAAAATAAAAAAAGGGAAAGGTGAGGATCACCTTAACTCAAGCATAAAGTAAAAACATAAAGTAAAATATAGGCCCTTCGCAGAGGGAAGCAGAGGTTGTCATGCGCGTTTAGGGTTGATGCACAAAATCTTAATGCAAAAGAACGTCACTTTATATTGCCCCTTGTATGTGGACCTTTATTATGCAGTCCGTCGCTTTTATTACTTCCACAACAAGTTCGTACAAAGCTTATTTTCTCTGCACTAATAAGTCATACATATTTAGAGAGCAATTTTTATTGCTTGCACCGATGACAACTTACTTGAAGGATCTTACTCAATCCATAGGTAGGTATGGTGGACTCTCATGGCAAAACTGGGTTTAAGGATATTTGGAAGCACAAGTAGTATCTCTACTTGGTGCGAGGAATTTGGCTAGCATGAGGGGGGAAAGGCAAGCTCAACATGTTTGGAAGGTCAATGACAATATACTTTAACTGAGATGTCGGAAAACATAAACCATTACGTTGTCTTCCTTGTCCAACATCAACTCTTTTAGCATGTCATACTTAATGAGTGCTTCACAATCATAAAAGATGACCAAGATAATATATTTATATGTGAACCCCTCTTTCCTTATCACTTCCTACTAATTGCAACGATGACCATGTTGGGGAATGTAGCAATAATTCAAAATTTTCTACGCATCACCAAGATCAATGTATGGAGATTCTAGCAACAAGAGAGGGAGAGGATGAGTTGATCTTCATACCCTTGAAGATCGCGATGCGGAAGCGTTACAAGAACGCGGTTGGTGGAGTCGTACACGCAGCGACTCAGATCGCGGTCGATTCCGATCTAAGCGCTGAATGGACGGCGCCTCCGCGTTCAACAAACGTACAGCCCGGGGACGTCTCCTCCTTCTTGATCCAGCAAGGGGAGAGGAGAAGTTGAGGGAAAACTCCAGCAGCACGACGGCACGGTGGCGATGGAGCTCGTGTTTCTCCGGCAGGGCTTCGCCAAGCACTACAGAGGAGGAGGAGGTGTTGGAGGAGGGAGGGAGCTGCGGCAGGGAAGAGGTGCGGCTGCCCTCCCACCCCTCCACTATATACAGGGGAAAGGGGAAATGGGGAGGCACCCTAGGGTTTCCCCTAGGGGGCGGCGGCCAAGCAGATTGGATCTCCCTAGGGAAAATCCTAGGGAGACTTGCCCCCCAAGCCAAGCAGGTGGAGGATTGCCTCCCAAGCCAGGTGGAGGCGCCCCACCTCCCCAAATAACATGGGAAAGGGTGTGGGGGGCGCACCACCCCTTAGTGGGCTGGTTTTCCCCTTCCCCTTTGGCCCATGAGGCCCTCCAACACTTGTCGGGGCTCCCGAAACACCTTTCGGTCATGCTGGCCATAGCCTGGTACCCCCAGAACACTTCCGGACTCCAATACACTTCGTCCAATATATCGATCTTCATTGCCGGACCATTCCGGAACTCCTCGTGACGTCCGGATCACATCCGGGACTCCGAACTACCTTCAGTAACCACATATTATTTCCCATAACAACTCTAGCGTCACCGAACCTTAAGTGTGTAGACCCTACGGGTTCAGGAACCATGCAGACATGACCGAGACGTTGGTCGGCCAATAACCAACAGCGGGATCTGGATACCCATGTTGGCTCCCACATGTTCCACGATGATCTCATCGGATGAACCACGATGTCGAGGATTCAAGCAATCCCGTATACAATTCCCTTTGTCAATCGGTACGTTACTTGCCCGAGATTCGATCGTCGGTATCCCAATACCTCGTTCAATCTCGTTACCGGCAAGTCACTTTACTCATTCCGTAATGCATGATACCGTGACTAACTACTTAGTCACATTGAGCTCATTATGATGATGCATTACCGAGTGGGCCCAGAGATACCTCTCCGTCACACGGAGTGACAAATCCCAGTCTCGATTCGTGCCAACCCAACAGACACTTTCGGAGATACCCGTAGTGCACCTTTATAGACACCCAGTTACGTTGTGACGTTTGGCTCACCCAAAGCATTCCTACGGTATCCGGGAGTTGCACAATCTCATGGTCTAAGGAAATGATACTTGACATTAGAAAAGCTTTTAGCAAACGAACTACACGATCTTTTGCTATGCTTAGGATTGGGTCTTGTCCATCACATCATTCTCCTAATGATGTGATCCCGTTATCAATGACATCCAATGTCCATGGTCAGAAACCATAACCATCTATTGATCAACGATCTAGTCAACTAGCTAGAGGCTCACTAGGGACATGTTGTGGTCTATGTATTCACACATGTATTACGGTTTCCAGTTAATACAATTTTAGCTTGAACAATAGACAATTATCATGAACAAGGAAATATAATAATAACCATTTTATTATTGCCTCTAGGGCATATTTCCAACAGTGTCCTACTTGCACTAGAGTCAATAATCTAGTTAACATCACTATGTGATTGCAATGAATCTAACACCCACTGGGTTTGATCATATCTCACTTGTGAGAGAGGTTTATTAGTCAACGGGTTTGAACCTTTCAGATCCGTGTGTGCTTTACAAATATCTATGTCATCTTGTAGATGCAGCTACCAGGCGCTACTTGGAGCTATTCCAAATAACTACTGTACTATACGAATCCGGTTTACTACTCACAGTCATCCGGATTAGTGTCAAGGTTTGCATCGGCGTAACCCTTTATGACGAACTCCTTTACCACCTCCATAATTGAGAAAATTCCTTAGTCCACTAGTTACTAAGGATAACCTTGACCGCTGTCCTGTGATCCATTCCTGGATCACACTTGTACCCCTTGATTGACTCATGGACAGGCACACTTTAGGTGCGGTACACAACATAGCATACTGTGGAGCCTACGTCTAAAGCATAGGGGATGACCTTCGTCCTTTCTCTCTCTTCTGCCGTGGTCAGGTCTTGAGTCTTACTCAATATTCACACCTTATAACACAGCCAAGAACTCCTTCTTTACTGATCTATTTGAACTCCTTCAAAACCTTGTCACGGTATGTATTCATTTGAAAGTACTATTAAGCGTTTTTGATCTATCCTTATAGATCTTGATGCTCAATGTTCAAGTAGCTTAATCCAGGTTTTCCATTGAAAAACACCTTTCAAATAACCCTATATGCTTTCCAGAAATTATACAACATTTCTGATCAACAATATGTTAACAACATATACTTATCAGAAATTCTATAGTTCTCCCACTCACTTCTTTGGAAATACAAGTTTCTCATAAACTTTGTACAAACCCAAAATCTTTGATCATCTCATCAAAGCGTATATTCCATCTCCGAGATGCTTACTCCAGTCCTTAGAAGGATTGCTGGAGCTTTGCATACTTGTTAGCATCTTTTAGGATTGATAAAACCTTCTGGTTGTATCACATACAACCTTTCCTCAAGAAAACTGTCGAGGAAATAATGATTTGACACCCTATCTGCAAGATTTCATAAATAATGCAGTAACTGCTAATATAATTCCAACAGACTCTTAGCATCGCTACGAGTGAGAAAGTCTCATCGTAGTCAACTCCTTGAACTTGTCGGAAACATCTTAGCGACAAGTCGAGCTTTCTTAATGGTGACACATACCATCATTGTCTGTCTTCCCTTTTAGAATCCATCTGTACCCAATAGCCTTACGACCATCAAGTAGTTCTTCCAAAGTCTACACTTTGTTTTCATACATGGATCCTCTCTCGGATTTTATGGCCTCGAGCCATTCGTCGGAATTCGGGCCCACCATCGCTTCTCCATAGCTCGTAGGTTCATTGTTGTCTAGCAATGACCTCCAAGACAGGATTACGTACCACTCATCCTTGTTGACCTATGAGGTTTGGTAGTGACTTGATCCGAAGTTTTGTGATCACTATCATCAGCTTCTACTTCAATTGGTGTAGGCGCCACAGGAACAACTTCCTGTGCCCTGCTACATACTAGTTGAAGTGACGGTTCAACAACCTCAGCAAGTCTCCACCATCCTCCCACTCAATTCTTTTGAGAGAAACATTTCCTCGAGAAAGGACCCGTTTCCAAAAACAATCACTTTTGCTTCCGGATCTGAATTAGGAGGTATACCCAACTCTTTTGGGTGCCCTATGAAGATGCATTTATCCGCTTTGGGTTCGAGCTTATCAGGCTAAAACTTTTCCACATAAGCGTCGCAGCCCCAAACTTTTAAGAAACGACAGCTTAGGTTTCTCTAAACCATAGTTCATACGGTGTCATCTCAACGGAATTACGTGGTGCCCTATTTAAAGTGAATGTGGTTGTCTCTAATGCCTAACCCATAAACGATAGTGGTAATTCGATAAGAGACATCATGGTATGCACAACATCCAATAGGGTGCAGCTATGATGTCCGGACACACCATCACACTATGGTGTTCCAGGCGGTATTAGTTGTGAAACAATTTCCACAATGTCTTAATTGTGTACCAAACACGTAACTCAGATATTCATCTCTATGATCATATCATAGACATTTTATCCTCTTGTCACGACGATCTTCAACTTCACTCTGAAATTACTTGAACCTTTCAATAATTCGGACTTGTGTTTCATCAAGTAAATATACTTAGCATCTACCCAAATCATCTGTGAAGTAAGAACATAACGATATCCACTGCGTGCCTCAGCACTCATTGGACTATACACATCAAAATGTATTACTTCCAACAAGTTGCTTTCTTGTTCCATCTCACTGAAAACGAGGCATTTCAGTCATCTTGCCCATGTGGTATGATTTGCATGTCTCAAGTGATTCAAAATAAAGTGAGTCGAAACGATCCATCTGTATGGAGTTTCTTCATGCATATATATCAATAGACATGGTTCGCATGTCTCAATCTTTTCAAAAACGAGTGAGTCCAAAGATCCATCAACATGGAGCTTCTTCATGCGTTTTATACCAATATGACTCAAATGGCAGTGCCACATGTATGTGGTACTATCATTACTATCTTATATCTTTTGGCATGAACATGTGTATCACTACGATCGAGATTCAATAAACCATTCATTTTATGTGCAAGACCATTGAAGGTATTATTCAAATAAACAGAGGAACCATTATTCTCCTTAAATGAATAACCGTATTGCGATAAACATAATCCAATCATGTCTATGCTCAACGCAAACCCAAATAACAATTATTTAGGTTTAACACCAGTCCTGATGGTAGAGGGAGCGTGCGATGTTTGATCACATCAACCTTGGAAACACTTCCAACACATATCGTCATCTCACCTTTAGCTAGTCTCCGTAGCCTTTTATTTCGAGTTACTAACACTTAGCAACCAAACCGGTATTTATTACCCTGGTGCTACTAGGAGTACTAATAAAGTACACATTAATATAACGTATATCCAAAATACTTCTGTCCACCTTGCCAGCCTTCTCATCTACCAAGTATCTAGGGTGGTTCTGCTTCAGTGCCAGTTCCCCTCATTACAGAAGCACTAAGTCTCGGGTTTTGGGTTCAACCTTGGGTTTCTTCACTAGAGCAGCAACTGATTTGCCGTTTCATGAAATATCCCTTCTTGCCCTTCTTGAAACTAGTGGTTTTACTAACCATCAACAATTGATGCTCCTACTCGATTTCTACTTTCGCGGTGTCAAACGTCGCGAATTGATCAAGGATCATCATGTCTATCCCTGATATGTTATAGTTAATCACGAAGCTCTAATAGCTTGGTGGCAGTGACTATGGAGAACCATCACTATCTCATCTGGAAGATTAACTCCCACTCGATTCAAGTGATTGTAGTACTCAGACAATCTGAGCACATGCTCAACGATTGAGATTTTCTCCCTTAGTTTGCAGGCTTAAGAAACTCGTCAGAGGTCTCATACCTCTTGATGTGGGCACGAGCCTGAAATCCAATTTCAGCCCTTTGAACATCTCATATGTTCCGCGAAGTTTCAAAACGTCTTTGGCGCCTCAATTCTAAACCGTATAACATTACTGAACTATCACGTAGTCATCAAAACGTGTATGTCAGATGTTCGCAACATCCACAGACGACGTTCGAGGTTCAGCACACCGACCGGTGCATTGAGGACATAAGCCTTCTGCGCAGCAACGAGGACAATCCTCAGTTTACGGACCTAGTCCGCGTAATTGCTACTATCAACTTTTAACTAAATTTTCTCTAGGAACGTATCTAAAACAGTAGAACTAAAGCGTAAACTACGACATCATTTGCAAAGACCTTTTGACTATGTTCATGATAATTAAGTTACTCCCACTTAGATAGACATCCCTCTAGTCATCTAAGTGATACATGATCCGAGTCAACTAGGTCGTGTCCGATCATCACGTGAGACGGACTAGTCATCATCGGTGAACATCTTCATGTTGATCGTATCTACTATAGGACTCATGTTCGACCTTTCGGTCTCTTGTGTTCCGAGGCCATGTCTGTACATGCTAGGCTCGTCAAGTCAACCTAAGTGTTTTGCGTGTGTAAATCTGGCTTATACCCGTTGTATGTGAATGTTAGAATCTATCACACCCGATCATCACGTGGTGCTTAGAAACAACAAACTTTCGCAACGGTGCACAGTTAGGGGGAACACTTTCTTGAAATTTCAGTGAGGGATCATCTTATTTATGCTACCGTCGTTCTAAGCAAATAATATGTAAACATGATAAACATCACATGCAAATCATAAAGTGACATGATATGGCCAATATCATCTTGCGCCTTTGATCTCCATCTTCGAGGCGCGGCATGATCACCTTCGTCACCGGCATGACACCATGATCTCCATCATCGTGTCTTCATGCATGAAGTTGTGTCGCCAACTATTACTTCTACTACTATGTCTAACGGTTAGCAATAAAGTAAAGTAATTACATGGCGTTTTTCAATGACACGCATGTCATACAATAAATTAAGACAACTCCTATGGCTCCTGCCGGTTGTCATACTCATCGACATGCAAGTCGTCATTCCTATTACAAGAACATGATCAATCTCATACATCACATATCATTCATCACATTCTTTTGGCCATATCACATCACATAGCATACCCTGCAAAAACAAGTTAGACGTCCTCTAATTGTTGTTGCATGTTTTACGTGGCTGCTATGGGTTTCTAGAAAGAACGTTTCTTACCTACGCAAAAGCCACAACGGTGATATGCCAATTGCTATTTACCCTTCATAAGGACCCTTTTCATCGAATCCGATCCGACTAAAGTGGGAGAGACTGGCACCCGCTAGCCACCTTTATGCAACAAGTGCATGTCAGTCGGTGGAACCTGTCTCACGTAAGCGTACGTGTAAGGTGGTCCGGGCCGCTTCATCCCACAATACCGCCGAAACAAGATAGGACTAGTAATGGTAAGCAAATTGAACAAACCAACGCCCACAACTACTTGTGTTCTACTCGTGCATAGAATCTACACAATAGACCTAGCTCATGATACCACTGTTGGGGAACGTAGCAATAATTCAAAATTTTCTACGCATCACCAAGATCAATCTATGGAGATTCTAGCAACAATAGAGGGATAGGATGAGTTGATCTTCATACCCTTGAAGATCGCGGTGCGGAAGTGTTACAAGAACGCGGTTGGTGGAGTCGTACACGCAGCGATTCAGATCGTGATCGATTCCGATCTAAGCGCCGAATGACGGCGCCTCCGCGTTCAACACACGTACAGCCCGGGGACGTCTCCTCCTTCTTGATCTAGCAAGGGGAAAGGAGAAGTTGAGGGAAAACTCCAGCAGCACGACGACATGGTGGCGATGGAGCTCGTGGTTCTCCGGCAGGGCTTCGCCAAGCACTACGGAGGAGGAGGAGGTGTTGGAGGAGGGAGGGGGCTGCGCCAGGGAAGAGGTGCGGCTGCCCTTCCACCCCTCCACTATATATAGGGGAAAGGGGAAAGGGGGAGGCGCCCTAGGGTTTCCCCTAGGGGGCGGCGGCCAAGCAGATTGGATCTCCCTAGGGAAAATCCTAGGGAGACTTGCCCCCCAAGCCAAGCAGGTGGAGGATTGCCTCCCAAGCCAGGTGGACGCGCCCACCTCCGCAAATAACGTGGGAAAGGGTGTGGGGGGCACACCACCCCTTAGTGGGCTGGTTTGCCCCTTCCCCTTTAGCCCATGAGGCCCTCCAACACTTGTCGGGGCTCCCGAAATACCTTTCGGTCATGCTGGCCATAGCCTGGTACCCCCAGAACACTTCCGGACTCCAATACACTTTGTCCAATATATCGATCTTCACCGCCGGACCATTCCGGAACTCCTCGTGATGTCCGGGATCACATCTGGGACTCCGAACTACCTTCGGTAACCACATATTATTTCCCATAACAACTCTAGCGTCACCGAACCTTAAGTGTGTAGACCCTACGGGTTCGCGAACCATGCAGACATGACCGAGACATTCTCCAGCCAATAACCAACAGCGGGATCTGGATACCCATGTTGGCTCCCACATGTTCCACGATGATCTCATCGGATGAACCATTATGTCGAGGATTCAAGCAATCCCGTATACAATTCCCTTTGTCAATCGGTATGTTACTTGCCCGAGATTCGATCGTCGGTATCCCAATACCTCGTTCAATCTCGTTACCGGCAATTCACTTTACTCATTCCGTAATGCATGATCCTGTGACTAACTACTTAGTCACATTGAGCTCATTATGATGATGCATTACCGAGTGGGCCCAGAGATACCTCTTCGTCACACGGAGTGACAAATCCTAGTCTCGATTCGTGCCAACCCAACAGACACTTTCGGAGATACCCGTAGTGCACCTTTATAGCCACCAGGTTACGTTGTGACATTTGGCACACCCAAAGCATTCCTACGGTATCCGAGAGTTGCACAATCTCATGGTCTAAGGAAATGATACTTGACATTAGAAAAGCTTTTAGCAATCGAACTACACGATCTTGTGCTATGCTTAGGATTGGGTCTTGTCCATCACACCATTCTCCTAATGATGTGATCCCATTATCAATGACATCCAATGTCCATGGTCAGAAACCATAACCATCTATTGATCAACGAGCTAGTCAACTAGAGGCTCACTAGGGACATGTTGTGGTCTATGTATTCACACATGTATTACGGTTTCCAGTTAATACAATTTTAGCATGAACAATAGACAATTATCATGAATAAGGAAATATAATAATAACCATTTTATTATTGCCTCTAGGGCATATTTCCAACAGACCAAGGCTACGTTCATCAACTCTCAACAACTTTTTATGCCTCATACTTTCTATGTGTGAAGTTATCACTATCCATAAGATCAATATGAACTCCATTATTCTTTCTACTTTCTCAAGATCATAGCAACATAGCAAAGCCCTTGACTGAACACTAATCTTTCTTAAAGATAACTCACGGACTCGATTACAAAAAGAGATCACAATGCAAAACTCAAAACTATTTGATATCAAAACTTCAAACTACTAGATCAAGATACTACTAAAAGGATCGAACTAAATAAAGCGGTAAAGATAGGGGTGTGATGGTTATACGACACCGGGGCACCTCCCCCAA
Organism: Aegilops longissima; assembly: GCA_021605205.1. Taxonomy (NCBI): domain Eukaryota; kingdom Viridiplantae; phylum Streptophyta; class Magnoliopsida; order Poales; family Poaceae; genus Aegilops; species Aegilops longissima. Next base: position 655,874,510 of record CM038676.1, read on the forward strand.
GCTTGGCAGTTGCCAAGGGGAGTGCCCATACCCATGTGATTATTTCCTCGGAGGTGATGGAGGTGGTGATGATGACGGTGGATAATCTCACATTGAGCGTAAAAGCTCCTCCAACTTGCGGATAATGCCCTTAAGCCCAGCAATATGATCCTTCAACAGAATATTCTCCTGTGTGAGATACTTGTTCTGTATGCGAGCTAACTCAATCATCTTGAAAGCTTCAATCTCTGTTGGAGTAAAGAGGTTAGGTAAAGGTTGAGGGATGTCTTCTTCTTTAACCACTAGAGCTTGAACCTCCATGGCCTTCTTGATCCCTTCGTCCTCGTTGATCTCTTCTAGTTCTTCTCTTTTCAGCTCTATCTTCAATAGCCAAGCATCCTTGTCTTCGTTGTTGGAGGAGGGTGAAGTCATGGTGCTCTAAATCTGCAGCGGAAACAGCTCGAAACGAAAACAGAGGATATTTGCGTGATACGGTGGTCAAAACCTTCGGGAGTATATATAATGAATTTTTACCGACCAAAATACGTAAACGTAACGTGCAAGAAAACGGAGTCCGGGAGGCACACGAGGTGCCCACGAGACAGGGGGGCGCGCCCTACAGGGGGGGCGCCCTCCACTCTCGTGGGAGCCTCGTGTCCCTTTCGGACTACTTCTTTCTTCCTAAAATTCTTAAATATTCCAAAACTGATAAAAATTGCCATTGGAGTTGTTTTGGAGTCGGTTTACTTACCGTACCACATACCTATACCTTTTCGGAGTCCGGAACATTCTGGAAAGTGTCCCTTATGTATTCCTCAGGGGTTACGGTTTCAATAATATTAGTTTCAACATTGATAGGATTACCTGAAATATAATGTTTAATTCTTTGACCTTTTACCACCCTCGGATTTGTGCCTTCGAAGTTGTTGATTTTTATAGCACCAGAACGATAGACCTCCTCAATAACGTAGGGACCTTCCCATTTTGAGAGAAGTTTTCCTGCAAAAAATCTTAAATGAGAGTTGCATAATAACACATAATCTCCTACGTTAAACTCACGCTTTTGTATCCTTTTATCATGCCAGCGTTTGACTTTTTCTTTGAATAGCTTGGCATTCTCATAGGCTTGGGTTCTCCATTCATCAAGTGAGCTAATATCAAACAACCTCTTCTCACCGGAAATTTTGAAGTCATAATTGAGCTCTTTAATAGCCCAATATGCCTTATGTTCAAGTTCAAGAGGTAAATGACACGCTTCTCCATAAACCATCTTATATGGAGACATACCCATAGGATTTTTGTATGCAGTTCTATAGGCCCATAATGCATCATCAAGTTTTTTGGACCAATTCTTTCTAGATCTATTCACAGTCTTTTGCAAAATTAATTTGAGCTCTCTATTGCTCAACTCTACTTGACCACTAGATCATGGATGATAAGGAGATTCTATTCTATGATTGACATCATACTTAGCAAGCATCTTACGGAAAGCACCATGAATAAAATGTGAACCACCATCAGTCATAAGATATCTAGGGACCCCAAACCTCGGAAAAATAACTTCTTTAAGCATTTTAATAGAAGTGTTATGATCAGCACTACTAGTTGGAATAGCTTCTACCCACTTAGTAACGTAATCAACAGCAACTAAAATATGTGTATAACCATTAGAGGCAGGAAAAGGTCCCATATAATCAAAGCCCCAGACATTAAACGGTTCAATAACAAGAGAATAATTCATAGGCATTTCTTGACGTCCACTAATGTTACCTATTCTTTGACATTTGTCACAAGATAAGACAAACTTACGAGCATCTTTAAAGAGAGTAGGCCAATAAAAACCAGATTGTAGTACCTTGTGTGCAGTTCTATCTCCAGCGTGGTGTCCACTAGTAGAAAAAGGGTCAAATGTGAGACACATTAGTCCCGGTTTGTAACAGAACCGACACTAATGTGTCCATTAGTGCCGGTCCCAACGGCTAGCCGGGAGGAGCTCTTTAGTACCGGTTCGTGGCAAACCTTTAGCACCGGTTCGTGCCACGAACCGGTACTAATGAGAGTGGTGGCGGATGTTGTCGAATGGGGCCCTTCGGCATTTTAGTACCGGTTCGTGGCACGAACCGGTACTAAATGTCGTCCTATATAAATCCTTCGTCCACCCGCACTCTGTTCTTCCTCCTTTCCCCTCTCCCTCTCCTCTGTTCTTCCCTTCTTCCTCTCGAGTTCATCACAAAATTTTCCCCAAATTTGTCAAGATTTGCAGGCCCTCATCCATTCAAATGATCACCAAGGTTAGCAACTTTGTCCTTTCATCTCTCATTGCTAGATTAGCCTTTGCATTGGTTTATATAGTGATTAATTGTGGGATTTAGTAATTTGGGAGGAATTATATGTGGTAGTATTTGATTTGTATGCAATTTGAGGTAAAAATAACACTTAGTTTACATATGTAGGTGTGGTTTACTTAGTGCCTTCTAAATCTCTGTCGTAACCACCGACGATCGCTCGCACCGTCCCATCGCCCGCACCACCTTGTGGTGAGCCTCTTGTTCATGAAATTTTATATAAAAAATTGATGTTTGTGTGATTTGGATATATAGTTACTCGTATAATAATTATCTTACCCGTACGTTGTTTGTTATACATAGTGCCATGGTTTTGATATCCGTCCCCGTCGGCCCTCGTCCTTGTTATGATTCGGATGTGGTATAATCTCTTTAAAAACTATTTGTTGCATTTCGTGTTTATGACAAATTATGCCCATCAAGTTGACATAGATATTTTTATCTAGGAGGTATGTGAACCGAAAATTCCAACCGACCCTATTGTCGAGAGGTTAAATTTAGTTGAAAGAGAAAACGAGTACTTGAAAGAAAAGTTGAAAAGAATTGAGGGGGAGAAGATGGAATTGGAGTTGCATGTTGCCGATGTCGTCGATGATCACAAGATCAAGATGGAGAAAATGCGCTTGAAGATTAGAAAGATTAGAAAATATGCCATCGATAGTGAGGCTTGGTATCATTATGCTGTTGGATCAATTGTTACCTTAGTTGTGATCTTGATCGCATTTGTTGTTGCATTTAAATGCTTTAGCTAGAGAGTTATTTGTTTGTTGCATTTAAGTGTTGTATGAACTTTATGTATGAACTTGTATTAATTTGGTCTATTCGGTGTTGTGTAATGAAGATGAGCCGGCAATGGATGTACGATGACCGATGCTCTCCCGATTCGTTGAGGGCGCATACTTTTCTCGCTTGCGGCTGAGGAAAACAAGCGGCGGATGGTTTTATGCCTTGTCCATGTGCTGGCTGTAAGAATGGTCGCAATTACTCTACGTCAAGAACCATTCACGTCCACCTGTTTGAGTCCGTTTTCATGCCCCACTGTAATGTTTGGACCAAGCACGGAGAAAGAGGGGTTATGATGGAAGACAATGAAGAAGAAGAGTACGACGACAGCTATCCTGGCCATGGGTTCCCTGAATACGATGATACAACAATGGGGGAAGAAGCTGAGCCGGTAATGCAGGAAGAAGCTGGGCCGGCAATGCGGGAAGAAGCTTAAGAAGAGGCATCAGATGAGCCCGTTGATGATCTAGGTCGGGCCATTGCCGATGCAAAGAGAAACTGCGCAAGTGATTTGGAGAAGAAGAAGTTGCAGCGCATGTTAGAGGATCACAAAAAATTGTTGTACCCGAATTGCGTGAGGTGACAAGAAAAGATGGGCACCACAATCGAATTGCTGCAATGGAAGGCAGAGAATGGTGTATCGACAAGGGATTTGGAAAGTTGCTGGTAATGATAAAGGATATGCTTCCAAAGGACAACGAATTGCCCGAGAGTACGTCTGAAGCAAAGAAGGTTGTCTCGCCCTCTTGGGTTAGAGGTGCGAAAGATACATGCATGCCCTAATGATTGCATCCTCTACCGCGGTGAGTACGAGGATTTGAACGCTGCCCGGTATGTGGTGCATTGCGCTATAAGATCAGCCGCGATGAGCATGGTGATGTCGAGGGCGAAGCGCCCAGAAGAAGATTCCTGCCAAGGTGATGTGGTATTCTCCTATAATACCACGGTTGAAACGCTTGTTCCAAAACAAAGAGCATGCCAAGGCGATGCGATGGCACGAAGAAGACCGTAAGAAAGACGGAAAGATGAGAGTACCAGCTGACGGGTCGCAGTGGAGAAAAATCGAAAGAAAGTACGAGAAGGAGTTTGCAGATGACGCAAGGAGCGTATGGTTTGGTCTAAGCGCAGATGGCATTAATCCTTTTGGGGAGCAGAGCAGCAACCATAGCACCTGGCCTGTGACTCTATGTTTGTATAACCTTCCTCATTGGTTGTGCATGAAGCGGAAGTTCATTATGATGCCAGTGCTCATCCAAGGCCCTAAACAACCCGGCAACGACATTGATGTGTACCTAAGGCCATTAGTTGAAGAACTCTTACAACTGTGGAATGGAACAGGTGTACGTGCGTGGGATGAGCACATGGGGGAAGAATTTGACCTAAAGGCGTTGCTGTTCGTGACCATCAATGATTGGCCTGCTCTCGGTGACCTTTCGTGACAGACAAACAAGGGATACCGCGGATGCACGCACTGTTTGGATGATACCGACGATATATATTTGAATAGTTGTAAGAAGAATGTGTACCGGACATCGCCGATTTTTTCCGAGCAGGCATCCGTAAGAAAGAAAGGCAAGCATTTCAAAGGTGAGGCGGATCACGGACGAAGCCTCGCCACCGTCTTGGTGCTGATGTACATGATATGGTCAAGGATTTGAAGGTGATATTTGGAAAGGGTCCCGCGGACAACCTGTTCAAAAGGACGCCGACGGACGCGCACCCATGTGGAAGAAGAAATCTATATTTTGGGACCTGCCATATTGGAAAGACCTAGAGGTCCGCTCCATAATCGACGTGATGCACGTGACGAAGAATCTTTGCGTGACCCTGCTTGGCTTCTTGGGCGTGTATGGGAAGACAAAAGATACACCGAGGCACGGAGGACCAGCAACGTATGCATGGAGAAGACGACATACATCGTGGTCATGCAAGCTACGCTCTTACCAAAGAAGAGAAGGAAATCTTCTTTGAATGCCTGCTCGATATTAAGGTACCGTCGGCTTCTCATCGAATATAAAGGAATAATAAACATGGCAGAAAAAGTTCCGAAACCTAAAGTCTCATGACTGCCACGTGATTATGACGCAATCGCTTCCGGTTGCATTGAGGGGCTTCTACCGAAAACGCTCGATTAGCCATTGTGAAGCTATGTGCATTTCTCAATGCAATCTCTCGAAGGTAATCGATCTAGAAATCATACCAAGGTTCTGAAATGATTTGGTGCAATGTCTTGTCAGTTTCGAGTTGGTGTTCCCACCATCCTTCTTCAACATCATGACGCACGTCCTAGTTCACCTATGCGAAGAGATTAACGTTTTGGGTCATGTATTTCTACACAATATGTCCCCTTTGAGAGGTTCATGGGAGTCTTAAAGAAATATGTTCATAACCGTGCTAGGCCAGAAGGAAGCATCTCCAAGGGCCATCAAAATGAGGAGGTCATTGAGTTTTGTATTGACTTTATTCCTGACCTTAAGCCGATTGGTGTTCCTGAATCGCGGCATAAGGGCAGGCTGGATGGAAAAGGCACACTAGGAGGGGAACAAATAATATGTATGGACGGACATTCTCTCACTGAAGCACACTACACAGTTCTACAGAATTCTGCCTTGGTGGCTCCGTATATGGATGAACACAAGAATTTGCTACGCTCCAAACACCCGGAGCGGTCTGATGACTGGATTACACGTGAACAAACCAGGAGTTTCGCCAGATGGTTGCAGACACATACCATGCATGACACCTCTATTGAAGATGACCTGTACTTGCTGTCCCAGTTACCATCTTCGAATATAATGACTTTCAAAGGGTACGAGATAAATGGTAAAACATTTTACACGATCGCCCAAGATAAGAAGAGCACCAACCAAAATAGTGGTGTCCGCTTTGATGCAGAAACCAAGACGGGAAAGGAAACATATTATGGTTATATACAGGACATATGGGTACTTGACTATCTACATGGTTTAAAGGTCCCTTTGTTTCGGTGCAAATGGGTCAATATGACACGAGGCGGGGCAACGGAAGACCCGTAGTACGGAATGACAACAGTGGATCTCAACAATCTTGCGTGTGCATTTAACCATTCGTCCTAGCCAATGATGTGGCACAGGTTTTCTATGTGAAGGACATGTCTACCAAGCCAAGAAAAGAAAAGATAAGGAAGCGAATGCATCGTACGATGAGCCAAAGCGGCACATAGTTCTTTCGGGAAGAGAAACATCGTGGGAGTGGATGACAAGACAGAGAAGTCGGAAGATTATGAAAAGTTTGATGAAATTGCTCCATTCACGGTGAATATTGACCCGAGCATCCCGTTAAATGATGAAGATTTTCCATGGTTATGGCGCAAAGGGACACACGCGAAGAAAAGTTTCACACCCAAAGATCTGGATGTGATCGGCTTCACTAGCTATCATCACTTTCTTCCGTGTTTCGCACCGAGAGGGGAATCTCTGTAATAGTTAGGGTAGTTATGTGTTTTGGCATTTGAAACGCGAAGAAATTTTATTTGCAAACAAATTCACACTAATTTCAAATAATTTAAAATTTAAACTATTCAAATTTGAAAACTACGGGCATTAACAGAAAGTTTGTAATTTTTTGTACCTAAAGAGGTTGTGTCAGCCTCCGGTCAGGCTATGGCCCCACCATCACCATTTAGTGCCGGTTCGTACCACGAACCGGTACTAATGAGGTTGTGTCGTAAGGTGGGGCCCCACGAGCACCTTTAGTACCGGTTCATGGATGAACCAGACGTAAGCTGTTTTTAGTCCCACCTCGCCAAGTGAGAGGGACTAGGAGCGTTTATAAGCCCCGAGTGCAGAGACGATGAAGAAGAGGATCAATGCTCACGTTGTTAGCTTCAACCCTTCAGAATACGGTAGACTGCACGGAGCTATCGCGGTGCAGTTTACACTATTCAAAGGCTTGAAGCAAATTAACGAGCATTGCACCTCTTTTTATTTTAATAACTTATTACAACTCCGGACTTCTTCATTATGGCAAAAACTAATTGCACGTCGACATTTCTTTTTTTTAAGTTATAACTCCAGACTTTGACCATCAAGTTTTGCGTAAAAAGAAAAAATAGCAGAAAAGAAATAAAACTATAGCTGAAAAGAAAAAACTATATAAAAAACTACTCAAAAATAAATAGAAGAAAATAAATATAGCAGAAAAGAAAAACTACTCAGAAATAAATAGAAGAAAAATAAAGCAGAAAAGAAAAAATTATATTTGCTATTTTTCAATCGTTTACAAAATGACCGTGAAATTGAAAATCACTACAAAATGAACTCTGAAAATGTTGAATTTTGGCAAACTATATGAAAAACTACTCACAAATAAATAGAAGAAAATAAATATAACAGAAAAGAAAAACTATACAAAAACTACGCAAAAATAAATAGAAGAAAATAAAGCAGAAAAGAAAAAACTATAAAAAATTTAGCGCTGCCTGTGGGCTGATAGGCCACAATGTGTAATTACAGGCCTTAAAGGCCCAGCAGACTCACAGGGCAGCAGCAGAGTTTAGGCCCACAAGCCTGCTACAGAGGAGTTCAAGTGGTAGCCGTGGCTGGGTTTATAAACCAGTCGGCTGCCCTTCCCTCGCGAGTGGGACTAAACTTTGGGGTGGCAGCGCGAGGCCTTTAGTACCGGGTCGTGGCACAAACCGGTACTAAAGGGGGGGCCTTTAGTACCGGTTTGTGTCACCACCCGGTACTAAAGGGGGTCGCTTCCCGCCGCTTGGGCTGGCCAAAACAGGCCTTTAGTACCGGTTGGTGGCTCCAACCGGTACCAAAGGTGCCTTCTATATATACAACACTTCGAAAATTTCATTCCCCCTCTGCTTCTTCCTCTGTTTCCGTCGTCTCCGTCGCCGCCGCCGCCCGTCCCCCGCCGCCGCCTCGTCTCCATCGCCGCCCCGTCCCGCCGCCGCCCCGTCCCGCCGCCGCCCGTCCCGTCCCGTCGTGCCGTCCCAGCGTCGCTGCTCGCCCGTCACCGCCCCGTCGTCGCCTCGCCGTCGCCGTCGCCCGCTGTGAGCTCTCCCCTCTAACCCCTCTCCTCGCCCCAAGCACACCGTGGCGCCGCCCTCCCGAGCCCATACACACACACACAAGCATGATGAACACACACACACACACACACACACACACACACACACACACACACACACACACACACACACATATGTATGAATTAATGCATGTATATATTAGTATATACGTATTTTGTATGTTTAATTAGTTTAGATTATTTAGATTATTATTTTTTCACTATTATATATGTATGAATGCATGTTAGATGGATATAATTAGTGTTTAATTAGTATGGAAAATTTTTATATAATGTTATTTTTCAGTTTTTTAATGGATGTATAGAAGTTGTGTTTTCTGTTTTTAATGTTAGATGCTTAATTAGTATGAAATAGTATATAGATTTTTGAAATAGTAGAAATGTTAGAAATTTTAGTTATCAAAATCCAGTCATTAAAAATATTACTTTTTGCGGGCATATAGCTAGTATTTGTTCTCGACGATGCCCGCCCGCATCCTCGCCGTCGACCCGTCATGACGACGTCCAGCCGACCCATGTCCGGACTGGCTCCGCCGGCTGGCACTGGAGGTGCTGCTGGAGAGGCGCGCCGCTTGATGAGGAACCCGCCCGGGTCCCGTCGTCGACCCTGATCTCGTTTGGTGGCGTTCGCGTGGGCCAGTTTGGTGCGGAGGGACCCGACCCGCCGGAGGAGGTACGTCGCCGTGTCGGGGAGGAGGACGAGAACGTCCATCGCTACATGGTTGCGTTAGAGGCGGCAGGTTCTCCAATACCGGCAAGATCTTCGGGATCTCACTTCAGCTATGATCCTGTGAGGGTTCCTTCTCTTTGGGTGTCCACCGCCCGCACCGCAGGAACCGCGAGTGTCCTAGATTCTTCTGTAGTATTCAATCTTTAATTAGCTAGCCAGTGATGTACTATTCAATATTATATATTATTCGAGACGATGTATTCGAGATTATATCTATTATTCTAGACGAAGTATTCGAGATTATATCTATTATTCGAGACGATGTAATTTGAATAGTAAATTGTTTTATATTTCTTTTGAATTAGTTAAATAAAAGCTATGGCAGACAATACCGAAAGAGAGGGAGAACAGACCATGTTCGATATGATACGCGGGCCAGATGATGATCAGAATGAAGAAGATTATGACGGCTCCAAATTTCTAAACAACACCGGAGAGGGTGATATGATATTCGATCGCGACGACCGAATTGATGAAGTCATGAACTACGATTATGACGATGACGAAGAACATGTTGATCCTGAAACAACAAAGACCGGCGAGGTATATATATTTATATAAGCAGGTATCTGGTGATCATTGCATGTTTTAAATTACTTGAAGATATATTAACGAATCGATCTTTGTTCTTTCAGCCATCCGGATCGAGCAAATCTTGAGCAAAAGGACGAAACGAGGCCCGAACAAAAGTTGAAGGAGGCGTAAAGTACAATATCGAGGCGGTCGGACCTAATGGCGAACCATTAGCGCCTAAGAAGATTGCGGACTAGTTCGTTCGTCGGTCACGGAGTTCTTGTGAAGGACCAACTCGATCTCCCTTCAAGAATGGAGAGAGCCAGCAAAAGACAAAGGACAAAAAGGCAAAGAGGACGCTGCTCCACGTCCGGATGTTACTTTTGTCGACAAGAATAAAAAGATCTGCTTTGGGATACTCTCATGGAACATTTCACTCTACCGATCATTTCACGAAGCAGATGTGCAGAAAGTCAAGGACGTTGCTCTTAGGAAGATGGCGGTTGCATTCAAGAACCACAAGAATCGTGAATGGGACAAGTACGTCAAGGGAGGAAGGAAGACTCCAGATTCGAGGGAACACTAGAGAACCAACGTGCTCATTGGGACGATTTCGTGAAATTCAAGGATTCGGAATTAGCTAAGGAACGGTCGAGAATAAACAACAAGAATGCCTAAAAAGGATAAGTTCCATAAGTGGGGCCAGGTGGCTATCGCGGTGGCAATGCCTAAGTGGGATAAGTCCGAGAAAGAGATGAAGGATGCAAAGCCACTCCGGTTACTAAGAGCTGGCCCCGTGTCGGGACTTGGTTCTATGCGCATGGGGAGTTGGACCCAAGACGCAATGTTTCGACGAGGGCAAGTCTGAAGGAGCCGACGATGCGATACTTGTTGCAATAGAAGAGGCACGATCGGGGTGTTCCAGCCCAACAGAGAGAACGACGTTCTTCGCGTGCCTGGGAAATCCTGAACACCGGGAAGAACACGAGGCAAGGGCGCTATTCCGTGGTATGAGGGTTTTCAGATCGAACACCGACTACGAACCCGTGCGAGAAAGAAGATTGCGGAGGAGAAGAAGAGGAAGATGGAGGAGGAGCAAAGGAAGCGGGACTATGAACGCCTTCAAGGCCTAGAAGCAAGTCAAGCGGAATTGGTAGTCAAATTCCAGCGGCAGCAGGAGCAGATCGACTCACTTACCCAGCAAAGGGGGTCTCAGCAGCTGCAGCAGCTAGCGAATGATCCAGCATTGGATAGCACCGCCCCATCCATGCCGAGAAGCAGCGTGGGTTCCGCCTCGGACGATGCAATGCTGGGTAGATACCCCGTGGATGACATCACGGAGAACACTAGCTGCGAGCTACATGTCAAAATGAAGAACATATCCATGAAGGTGGCGGACGGCGTTGCTTTTCCAGTTACCCCCAAAGCAACCTACCATTGCATCCCGATTCCAGAGGACTATGCTCGTGTCATGGTTGACGAGGTGGTGCACCCATATTCGGGGCTAGAGCTTGACATTCCTGGAGGTGACGACGAGTGCTTTCTCGGAGACGCCAACCATCGTATCATCCTATGGAAAAAGGATTGCATCATCTTTGAAGGCAACCGACACGCGTCATCCGACTCCTCGTCAAGTCCGCCACCGAGTCAGCAGTCTCCGCTCCCGCAAGTCCACCAAGTCCGCAAAGTGTCGAGCCACTCCTCCTCCAAGTCCGCAAAGTGTCAGCCACCTCCTCCTCCAAGTTAGCCACAGCGTCGACGTCCCACCTCCTCCAAGTCCGGCACAACCTCAGGCCACCTCCTCCAAGTCCGCACAGCTTGGCGGCCACTCCTCCTCGTCCAACTCAGCCCGTCACCATGGCGTCTCCCGCCTCGGCAATCGTGAGAAGAGACACCCCGCAGCTATGGTGCGTGGCGGCACGAGTCGAGGTAGTACAGGAAGTACAAAGGAGGCAAGCGATATAAATATGGTCCAAGCATCACGCCTCTTCCGCAGAGGTCTTATGACAGGTCCGAGGAGGAAATCACAGCCATATCAAAGTCCGAGGTGGAAGCCCATTTTGCACCGAAACCGCCACCGCCGCCAAGGGAGAAAGTGCCTGAGGAAACGATTGACCACTTCATTCGTATGGCTCAACCACCAGCTCCCAAGCCTATTGACACAGACTATGAGCGCCACATCAGGAAGTTAAATCAAGCACGTCTACGTAAGGAGGCGAGCTCGGGATCGAGCAAACAAGAAGCAGCTGTCAAAAAATGCGGGAAAACCATTCCCCAGCTGGGAGAACAGGCGGCGCAATCGATCCCCTCGCTTGTTGTGCCAACAACACGTGATGACGACTGTACCCAATATTATTGTGGGCAAACAGTTTACGTTCTGAGGTGGGCAATGTGGTAATAACGGAGGACCATATAATGCAGGCTGAAGTTCTCAAAATCACTGTTGGACAACTCCTCGAGATCGAGCCCATGCCTGTGCTTAGAGAGGATGAAATAAAGCGGAAATATGTCCGGGCCAACCTTTGGTCGAGCTGCACAAGGTCAAGAACCTCCCAACGAGAATGTATGAATTGCATCAATGGTACATGAACATTACCAAGATTTCCGATCGATTGTCCCTCATGGTGAATGTCAAGGAGGAGCATTACTTCCATGAGAAAGCTGTGTCCGTTGAGTATTCGAAATGTTTCAGTTATACAATCAAGACGCACTCGACAAATCTATCGCCGATTGCTATTGTCTCGTAAGTGAATTCTTTCGTAATTTAAGTCTCAAGCTAGCTGTAGTGATCCTTTTGATCAATCATTACCTGTAATTATCCTCACTATATTCTTTTACGTGGTATTATATGCAGGATGAAGATGTATGAAATGAGAAAAGGTGGGCGCTTTGGCATTGGGTTCATTGACCCAAACACCGTTAATGAATACACATGGAAAATAAATCCACGTCATCAAAAGGCCGTGAGGACAACATGCTAGAGTTCTTGAAGCGCCTCAAATACAATGAAGATATACTACTTCCTTACAACTTCCAAAGAGTCACACTGTCTTGTACTACAAATTCTCTGTTTTTGCCTACTAGCTAGCTACATGTTTTGCTTACATATGCCCGCTTAATTAAGACATGAAAACGTGTGTGCATGCAGATTTCACTGGTCTTGTGTATCATTAAAGTTGACCTTGAACAGTTGAAATACTGGACTCACTACTCAAAGAAAAACTGACTATAACATCTTGTTTGGGATAGTCAAAAGGTAATTTCAATCATTATTAACTATATATCTCGGCCTATTTAGTTCGTCATTTTCATGATATGAACTATTTAATAACCCCTTTATTCATTTTCTTTGTCGGCGGCAGGGCTTGGGCAAGGTTCATCAGCGTGACCCGGAGAATGGAAAAAAAAGCTTAAATGGTTTCACCCAAGGTAAGTAATTAAGTAGTACTAGCTAGCTAGCTAGCTGCCATCTCTTTAATTATCATGCTTGATTAATTATTATCTGATCAAATTCCATTCTCGTAAAGGCCTCAAGCAGCGCAGGGACTGATCTGTATGCATTCTGCGTTTGCGAGAACATTCGCATGATGGCGTCCGAAAGGAGCAGATCTCAAAGACAGGAATGGGTACGTAGATTCTTTGCACGAGTAGAACACAAAGTAGTTGTGGGCGTTGATGTTGTTCAATATGCTTACCGTTACTAGTCCAATCTTGATTCGGTGGCATCGTGGGATGAAGCGGCCCGGACCGACCTTACACGTACTCTTACGTGAGACAGGTTCCACCGATTGACATGCACTTGTTGCATAAGGTGGCTGGCGGGTGCCAGTCTCTCCCACTTTAGTCGGATCGGATTCGATGAACAGGGTCCTTATGAAGGGTAAATAGCACTTGACATATCACGTTGTGGTTTTTGCGTAGGTAAGAAACGTTCTTGCTAGAAACCCATAGCAGCCACGTAAAACATGCAAACAACAATTGGAGGATGTCTAACTTGTTTTTGCAGGGTATGCTATGTGATGTGATATGGCCAAGAAGAATGTGATGAATGATATGTGATGTATGAGATTGATCATGTTCTTGTAATAGGAATCACGACTTGCATGTCGATGAGTATGACAACCGGCAGGAGCCATAGGAGTTGTCTTTATTCATTGTATGACCTGCGTGTCATTAAACAACGCCATGTAATTACTTTACTTTATTGCTAACCGGTAGCCATAGTAGTAGAAGTATTAGTTGGCGAGACAACTTCATGAAGACACGATGATGGAGATCATGATGATGGAGATCATGGTGTCATGCGGTGACGATGATGATCATGGAGCCCCAAGATGGAGATCAATGGAGCTATATGATATTGGCCATATCATGTCACTACTATATAATTGCATGTGATGTTTATTATGTTTATGCATCTTGTTTACTTAGGACGACGGTAGTAAATAAGATGACCCCTTACAACAATTTCAAGAAGTGTTCTCCCTAACTGCGTGCACCGTTGCTAAAGTTCGTCGCTTCTAAGCACCACGTGATGATCGGGTGTGATGGATTCTTACGTTCACATACAACGGTGTAAGACAGATTTACACACGCCAAACACTTAGGGTTAACTTGACGAGCCTAGCATGTACATACATGGCCTCGGAACACGAGAGACGAAAGGTCGAGCATGAGTCGTATAGTAGATACGATCAACATGAAGATGTTCACCGATGATGACTAGTCCGTCTCACGTGATGATCGGACACGGCCTAGTTGACTCGGATCATGTAATCACTTAGATGACTAGAGGGATGTCTATCTGAGTGGGAGTTCATAAGATGAACTTAATTATCCTGAAAATAGTCAAAAGATCTTTGCAAATTATGTCGTAAGCTCGCGTTTTAGTTCCACTGTTTAGATATGTTCCTAGAGAAAATATAGTTGAAAGTTGACAGTAGCGATTATGCGGACAGTAGAAAGCTTATGTCCTTAATGCACCGCTTAGTGTGCTGAACCCCAAACGTCGTTTGTGGATGTTGCGAACATCGGACATACACGTTTTGATAACTACGTGATAGTTCAGTTAAACGGTTTAGAGTTGAGGCATGAAAGACGTTTTCGAAATGTCGCGGAACATATGAGATGTTTTCAGGGCTGAAATTAGGATTTCAGGCTCGTGCCCACGTCGAGAGGTATGAGACCTCCGACGATTTTCTTAGCCTACAAATTAAGGGAGAAAATCTCAATCGTTGAGCTTGTGCTCGGATTGTATGAGTACAACAATCACTTGAATCGAGTGGGATTTGATCTTCCAGATGAGATAGTGATGTTTCTCCAAAGTCATTGCCACCAAGCTGCTAGAGCTTCGTGATGAACTATAACATATCAAGGATAGAGATGATGATCCTTGAGGTATTCGCGTTGTTTGACATCGCGAAAGTAGAAATCAAGAAGGAGCATCAATTGTTGATGGTTGGTGAAACCACTAGTTTCAAGAAGGGCAAGGGCAAGAAGGGATACTTCATGAAACGGCAAATCAGCTGCTGCTCTAGTGAAGAAACCCAAGGTTGAACCCAAACCCGAGACTAAGTGCTTCTGTAATAAGGGGAACAGCCACTGGGGCAGAATTACCCTAGATACTTGGTAGATAAGAAGGCAGGCAAGGTCGATAGAAGTATATTTGATACACATTATGTTAATGTGTACTTTACTAGTACTCCTAGTAGCACCAGGGTATTAGATACCGGTTCGGTTGCTAAGTGTTAGTAACTCGAAATAAAAGCTACGGAATAAACGGAGACTAGCTAGTGAGCTGACGATATGTGTTGGAAGTGTTTCCAAGGTTGATGTGATCAAGCATCGCACGCTCCCTCTACCATCGAGATTGATGTTAAACCTAAATAATTGTTATTTGGTGTTTGCATTGAGCATAGACATGATTGGATTATGTCTATCGCAATACGGTTATTCATTTAAGGAGAATAATGGTTACTCTATTTATTTGAATAATACCTTCAATGGTCTTGCACCTAAAAGAATGGTTTGTTGAATCTCGATTGTAGTGATACACATTTTCATGCCAAAAGATATAAGATAGTAATGATAGTACCACTTACTTGTGGCACTGCCATGTAAGTCATAAAACGCATGAAGAAGCTCCATGTTGATGGATCTTTGGACTCACTCATTTTTGAAAAGTTTGAGACATGTGAACCATGTCTATTGGTGTATACGCATGAAGAAACTCCATGCAGATTGATCGTTTGGACTCACTTGATTTTGAATCACTTGAGATATGCAAATCATACCACATGGGCAAGAAGACTAAAAGCCTCGTTTTTCAGTAAAATGGAACAAGATAGCAACTTGTTGGAAGTAACACATTTTGATGTGTGCAGTCCAATGAATGCTGAGGCATGCAGTGAATATCGTTATGTTCTTACTTCACAGATGATTTGAGTAGATGTTGAGTATATTTACTTGATGAAACACAAGTCTGAATTATTGAAAGGTTCAAGTAATTTCAGAGTGAAGTTGAAGATCTTCGTGACAAGAGGATAAAATGTCTATGATATGATCATAGAGATGAGTATCTGAGTTACGAGCTTTGGCACGCAATTAAGACATTGTGGAAATTGTTTCAAAATAAATACAGCCTGGAACACCATAGTGTGATGGTGTGTCCGAACATCATAGTTGCACCCTATTAGACATGGTGCGTACCATGATGTCTCTTATCGAATTACCACTATCGTTCATGGGTTAGGCATTAGAGACAACCGCACTCACTTTAATAGGGCACCACGTAATTCCGTTGAGATGACACCGTATGAACTATGGTTTAGAGAAACCTAAGCTGTCATTTCTTAAAGGTTTGGGGCTGCGACGCTTATGTGAAAAAGTTTCAGGTTGATAAGCTCGAACCCAAAGCGGATAAAATGCATCTTCATAGGACACCCAAAACAGTTGGGTAAACCTCCTAATTCAGATCTGAAAGCAATAGGGATTGTTTCTTGAATCGGGTCCTTTTTCGAGGAAAAGTTTGTCTCGAAAAGTTGAGTGGGAGGATGGTGGAGACTTGATGAGGTTATTGAACCATCACTTCAACCAGTGTGTATCAGGGCACAGGAAGTTGTTCCTGTGGCACCTACACCAATTGAAGTGGAAGCTTATGATAGTGATCATGAAGTTTCGGATCAAGTCACTACCGTACCTCGTAGGGTGACAAGGATACGTACTACTTCAGAGTGGTACAGTAATCCTGTCTTGAAGGTCATGTTGCTAGACAACAATGAACCTACAAGCTATGGAGAAGCGGTGGTGGGCCCAAATTCCGACAAATGGTTAGAAGCCATGAAATCCGAGATAGGATCCATGTATCAGAACAAAGCATGGACTTTGGTGGACTTGCCCGATGATCGGCAAGCCATTGAGATAAATGGATCTTTAAGAAGAAGACGGACGTGGATGGTAATGTCACCATCTATGAAGCTCGACTTGTGGCGAAGAATTTTTCACAAGTTCAAGGAGTTGACTACGATGAGTTTTTCTCATCCGTAGCAATGCTTAAAGTCCGTCGGAATCATGTTAGCATAAGCTGCATTTATGAAATCTGGCAGATGGATGTCAAAATGAGTTTCCTTACCAGTTTTCGTAAGGAAAGGTTGTATGTGATACAATCATAGAGTTTTGTCGATCCTAAGGATGCTAAAAGGTATGCTGGCTCCAGCGATCCTTTCTGAGGACTGGAGTAAGCATCTCGGAGTTGGAATGTGCACTTTGATAAGATGATCAAAGATTTTAGGTTTATTCAAAGTTTATGAGAAACTTGTATTTCCAAAGAAGTGAGTGGGAGCACTATAGAATTTCTGATGAGTATATGTTGTTGACATATTGATGATCAAAAATGATGTAGAATTTCTAGAAAGCATATAGGGTTATTTGAAAGGTGTTTTTCAAATAGAAAACCTGGATTAAGCTACTTGAACATTGAGCATCAAGATCTATAAGGATAGATCAAAAACGCTTAATGGTACTTTCAAATGAGCATATACCTTGACATGATCTTGAAGGTGTTCAAGATGGATCAGTCAAAGAAGGAGTTCTTGCCTGAGATGTAAGGTATGAAGTTAAGACTTAAAGCTCGACCACGGCAGAAAAGAGAGAGAGGACGAAGGTCGTCCCCTATGCTTTAGACATAGGCTCTACAGTATGCTATGCTAAGTACCGCACCTGATGTGTGCCTTGCCACATGTCTGGCAAGAGGGTACAAAGGTGATCAAGGAGTGGACCACCAGATAGCGGTCAAAATTATCCTTAGAGGAATAAGGATATGTTTCTCGATTATGGAGGTGATAAAGAGTTCGGCGTAAAGGGTTACGTCGATGCAAGCTTTAACACCTATCCGAGTGACTCTGAGTAGCAAACCGGATACGTATAGTGGAGCAACCATTTGGAATAGCTTCAAGTGGAGCGTGGAAGCAACATTTACAATATGACATAGAGAATTGCGAAGTACATACGGATCTGAATGTTACAGACCCGTTGACTAAAACCTCTCTCACAAGCAAAACATGATCAAACCCCAGAACTCATTGAGTCTTAATCACATGATGATGTGAACTAGTTTAATGACACTAGTAAACTCTTTGGATGTTGGTCACATGGCGATGTGACATGTGAGTGTTAATCACATGGCGATGTGAACTAGATTATTGACTCTAGTGCAAGTGGGAGACTGTTGGAAATATGCCCTAGAGGCAATAATAAATTAGTTATTATTATATTTCCTTGTTCATGATAATCGTTTATTATCCATGCTATAATTGTATTGATAGGAAACTCAGATACATGTGTGGATACATAGACAACACCATGTCCCTAGTAAGCCTCTAGTTGACTAGCTCGTTGATCAATTGATGGTTACGGTTTCCTGACCATGGACATTGGATGTCATTGATAACGGGATCACATCATTAGAAGAATGATGTGATGGACAAGACCCAATCCTAAGCCTAGCACAAAGATCGTAGTTCGTATGCTAAAGCTTTTCTAATGTCAAGTATCATTTCCTTAGACCATGAGATTGTGCAACTCCCGGATACCGTAGGAATGCTTTGGGTGTACCAAACGTCACAACATAACTGGGTGGCTATAAAGGTGCATTACGGTATCTCCGAAAGTGTCTCATTGGGTTGGCACGAATCGAGACTGGATTTGTCACTCCGTGTGACGGAGAGGTATCTCTGGGCCCACTCGGTAGGACATCATCATAATGTGCACAATGTGATCAAGGAGTTGATCACGGGATGATGTGTTACGGAACGAGTAAAGAGACTTGCGTAACGAGATTGAACTAGGTATCGGATACCGACGATCGAATCTCGGAAAGTACAATACCGCTAGACAAAGGGAATTGTATACAGGATTGATTGAGTCCTTGACATCGTGGTTCATCCGATGAGATCATCGTGGAACAAGTGGGAGCCAACATGGGTATCCAGATCCGCTGTTGGTTATTGACCGGAGAACGTCTCGGTCATGTCTCGCATGTCTCCGAACCCGTAGGGTCTACACACTTAAGGTTCGATGGCGCTAGGGTTATAAAGGAAGTTTGTATGTGGTTACCGAATGTTGTTGAGTCCGGATGAGATCCCGGATGTCACGAGGAGTTCGGAATGGTCCGGAGGTAAAGATTTATATATGGGAAGTTGTTGTTCGGGTTCGAAAAAGTTCGGGTTTTTCGGTATTGTACCGGAAGCTTCGGAAGGTTCGGAGGATTCGGAGGGTCCGGAGGTCCGGAAATTGTTCCACCACGTCCAATACAGTAGCATGGGCTGTAGGGGCGCCCTAGCCTTAATGGGCCAGGGGCACCAGCCCCCAAGGCCCATGCGCATGGGAAGGGGAAACCCTAAGGGAGGGCCTCCACTTGACTTGGGAGGCACTCCTCCCCCTGGCCGCACCCCTTCCTTGGAGGAAGGGCAAGGCTCGCCTCCCCTCTCCCTTGCCCCTATATAGTGGAGGGGAGGGAGGGCAGCCACACCTGAAGCCCTGGCGCCTCCCTCCCTCCCGTGACTCCTCCTCCTCTCCCTTGGTGCTTGGCGAAGCCCTGCGGGATTGCCACGCTCCTCCACCACCACCACGCCATTGTGCTGCTGCTGGACGGAGTCTTCCTCAACCTCTCCCTCTCTCCTTGCTGGATCAAGGCGTGGGAGACGTCACCGGGCTGTACGTGTGTTGAAAGCGGAGGTGCCGTCCGTTCGGCACTAGGATCTCCGGTGATTTGGATCACGACGAGTACGACTCCTTCAACCCCGTTCTCTTGAACGCTTCCGCTTAGCGATCTACAAGGGTATGTAGGTGCACTCTCCTTCCCCTCGTTGCTGGTTTCTCCATAGATAGATCTTGGTGACACGTAGGAAAATTTTGAATTTCTGCTACGTTACCCAACAAAAACATTATTCACAATTTTTACACCATTATCGATATCTAGTCACACAACTAATACACATGCATATTGATCTCCTTCTTAACAGTTCACGAGAGGTGCGGAGAAGCTCCTAGAAACGGAGCGTAGAAAGCACTTCAAGAGGAAATAAGCGGGATTTTTGCTCGACCAGGTCATAAATCCAAGGAGAATACTATTAACCGCTACCGCCCCCATGAAAACCACTTCCAATTGTCATCGTGCTCAAAGGCACCAATTAGGCTAATGCCACTGGCTCTGAAGGCAACATGCATATGTAGGAGAAATTTTATATAGCTATACATGTGTGTATGTGTGAATTAATTAATATGATGGTTTGTGAGACACTGATGATATATATATATATATAGAACGTGTACAATGTGTAGTATCGTAAAATACCAGCAAACGAAAAAGAATTAAAATGGAAACACAAAATTAAATGAAAAAGAAATCATAAAACTAAAAATCCCCCAAACCTTATAGTACCGGTTGGTCTTATCAACCGGTACTAAAGGGCTCCAGGCCCCTGGAGCTGGCTCGTGCCACGTGGTTTCCCTTTAGCACCGGTTCGTGCTGAACCGGTACTAAAGGGGGGGGGGGCTTTAGTGCCCACACTTCAGTGCCGGTTATGGAGCTATTGCTCGGTTCTGCACTAGTGGTCCCCCATAAGATTCAGAGTGACACTTGCATAGAATCTGTTCCTGTTCATGCTCAGGCACACAACATCTAATAACACCATCTACTCCTTCTTTATAAATGCGTGGATCATCCCAGAAGTAATGTCTTAAATCATAAAAGAACTTTTTCTTTTGCTGGTATGTGAAACTAGGCGGTATATATTTAGCAACAATGTAATTAGCATAATCGGCATGCCAAGGAGCAGTACGAGAAGCATTGACGACCGCTAATTGTTCATCAGGAAAGCTATCATTAATAGGTAGTGGGTCATCAAGAACATTTTCTAACCTAGACAAGTTGTCTACAACGGGGTTCTCAGCTCCCTTTCTATCAATAATATGCAAGTCAAATTCTTGGAGCAAGAGAACCCATCTAATGAGTCTAGGCTTAGCATCTTTCTTTTCCATAAGGTATTTAATAGCAGCATGATCAGTGTGAATAGTAACTTTGGAATCAACAATATAAGGTCTAAACTTATCACATGCAAACACAACTTCTAAGAACTCTTTTCAGTAGTAGCATAATTTCTCTGGGCAGTATCAAGAGTCTTACTAGCATACTGGATAACATTCAATTTCTTATCAACTCTTTGCCCTAAAACAGCACCTACAACATAATCACTAGCATCGCACATAATTTCAAAAGGTAAATTCCAATCAGGCGGTTGAACAATAGGTGCAGTGATCAAAGCTTTCTTAAGTACTTCAAATGCTTCTACACAATCATCATCAAAGACAAAAGGAATATCTTTTTGCAATAAATTAGTCAGAGGCCTAGAGATTTTATATAAGTCCTTAATGAACCTCCTATAAAAACCGGCATGACCAAGGAAACTTCTTATACCTTTTGTGTCCTTGGGACATGGCATCTTTTCAATAGCATCAACTTTGGCTTTATCAACTTCAATACCTCTCTCGGAGATCTTGTGCCCCAAGACAATGCCTTCATTAACCATAAAGTGACACTTTTCCCAATTCAGGACGAGACTAGTGTCTTCGCATCTTTGCAAAACTCGATGAAGGTTGCTCCAACAATCATCAAAAGAGGATCCATAGACTGAGAAGTCATCCATGAATACCTCACAAATCTTTTCACAAAAATCAGAGAATATAGCCATCGTGCATCTTTGAAAGGTAGCAGGTGCATTACATAAACCAAAAGGCATACGTCTATAAGCAAAAGTACCAAAAGGGCAAGTAAAAGTAGTTTTAGATTGATCCTTCGCTGACACAGGTATCTGAGAGAAATCAGAATAACCATCTAGAAAGCAAAAATTTGTGTGTTTGGATAGCCTTTCTAGCATTTGATCAATAAAAGGTAAAGGGTAATGATCTTTCTTAGTAGCTTTATTTAACTTACGGAAATCAATTACCATCCTATAACCTGTAATAATTATTTGCGGGATCAATTCATCTTTATCATTAGGAACAACGGTAATACCTCCCGTTTTAGGGACACAATGGACAGGGCTTACCCATTCACTATCAGCAACTGGATAAATAATACCTGCCTCAAGGAGCTTTAGTATCTCCTTTCTTACCACTTCCTTCATCTTGGGATTTAATCGTCTTTGAGGATCTCTAACTGGTTTGGCATCATCCTCCAATGTAATCTTGTGTTGACATAACGTGGGACTAACGCCCTTAAGATCATCCAAAGTATATCCAATAGCTGCTCGGTGCTTCTTCAGAGTTTTCAATAATCTTTCTTCTTCTTTCTATGAAAGGTTAGCACTAATAATAACAGGATATATTTCTTTTTCATCAAGGTAAACATACTTAAGATTATCAGGTAAGGGTTTAAGTTCAAACACAGGATCACCCTTGGGTGGAGGGGGATCCCCAAGAATTTCAACGGGAAGGTTATGTTTTAGCATAGGTTCCCGTTTAAGGAACACTTCATCTATTTCCTCCCTTCCCTTCATAAACATATCGTTTTCATGGTCTAGCAAATATTGTTCTAACGGATCAGTTGGAGGAACAGCAATGGAAGCAAGACCAATAATTTCATCCTTACTAGGTGGTTCCCTTTCACGAGGTTGTCTACTAAACTTAGCGAAATTAAACTCATGAGACATACCATCTATGCCAACAGTGACAATATTCTTTTCACAATTAATCTTAGCACTAGCAATATTCAAGAAGGGTCTACCAAAAATAATGGGACAAAAATCATCTTGTGGGGAACCAGGAACAAGAAAATTAGCAGGGTATTTAACCTTCCCACACAAAACTTCAACATCTCTAACAACCCCGATAGGTTTAATGGTATCCCTATTAGCAAGCTTAATAGTAACATCAATGTCTTCTAATTCAACAGGTGCAATGTCGTGCATAATTTCTTTATAAAGATCATAAGGTATCGCACTAGCACTAGCACCCATATCACATAAGCCATGATAACAATGATCTCCTATTTTAACAGAAATAACAGGCATGCCTCGACAGTCTCGTGTCTTAGTATCGAGTCTAGCAATATTAGCAGTCTCACCCAAGAAAGAAATAACATGCCCATCTAAATCCTCATCCAAGAGATCTTTAACCATAGCAATACTAGGTTCAACATTAATTTGCTCAGGAGGTGTATAAGTCCTAGTATTACTCTTACGAAGAACAGTCGAAGCTTTAGCATGATCCTTTATCCTAACAGGAAAAGGAGGTTTTTCAACATAAGCAGTAGGAACAATAGGATCACTATAGGTAATAGTCTTTTCTTCGACTGTAATAGGTGCAACTACTTTCACTTCAACAGGAGGATTATATTTAAACCACTTCTCTTTAGGGAGATCAACGTGAGTAGCAAAAGATTCACAGAAAGTAGCTACTATCTCAGACTCACGTCCATACTTAGAGCTAAATCCACGGAAAGCATCGATATCCATAGAAGACTTGACACAATCGAACTTAGGTGTCATACCTGACTCCTTACCATCGTCGGAACCCCAATCTTCAGAGTTGCGTTTAATTCTTTCCTATAAGTCCCATTTGAAATCAATAGTCTTCAGCATATAAGAACCAGCACAGGAAGTATCGAGCAGGTTGCTATTATCAAGAGAAAGCTGAGCATAAAAATTCTGAATAATCATTTCCCGAGAGAGATCATGATTGGGGCATGAATATAACATTGACTTAAGCCTCCCCCAAGCTTGAGCGATGCTTTCTCCTTCACGAGGCCAGAAATTATATATGTAATTACGATCACGATGAACAAGATGCATAGGATAGAACTTCTGGTGAAATTCCAACTTCAATCGCTTATAATTCCAAGATCTCGTATCATCACATAGCCTATACCATGTCAATGCATATCCCTTCAAAGATAAAGGGAAGACCTTCCTTTTGACAACATCATCGGGAATACCTGCAAGCTTAAATAATCCACAAACTTCATACACAAAGATAAGGTGCAAATCGGGATGCAATGTTCCATCTCCTACAAATGGATTAGCTAGCAGTTTTTCTATCATACCCGAAGGAATCTCAAAGTAAATATTTTCATGAAGTTCAGTAGGTTGAGGAGCAACTCTTTTCTCTTCTGGTTGGGGTGAAGATACCCCAAACAAGCCCCTCAAAGGATTAGTTTCCATAGTGACAAGTAACAGAAAATTCCAGCACACTATATAAATGTTTCCTTACCAAGTTCCACTCACCAAAAGCGCTACACTCCCCGGCAACGGCGCCAGAAAAGAGTCTTGATGACCCACAAGTGTAGGGGATCTATCTTAGTCCTTTCGATAAGTAAGAGTGTCGAACCCAACGAGGAGCAGAAGGAAATGATAAGCGGTTTTCAGTAAGGTTTTCTCTGTAAGCACTGAAATTGCAGGTGATAGATAGTTTTGTGATAAGATAAATAGTAACGTGTAACAAGTAAATAAAGTAAATAAAGAGAAGCAAGGTGGCCCAGTCCTTTATGTAGCAAAGAATAAGCCTGGACAATTTCTAATAATGATAAAGGAGCTCCTGAGGACACATTGGGAATTATCGTCAAGCTAGTTTTCATCACGTTCATACGATTCACGTTCGGTACTTTGATAATTTGATATGTGGGTGGACCGGTACTTGGGTACTGCCCTAACTTGGACAATCATCCCACTTATGATTAACCCCTATTGCAAGCATCCGCAACTACAAAAGAAGTATTAAGGTAAACCTAACCACAACATTAAACATATTGATCCATATCAGCCCCTAACGAAGCAACACATAAACTAGGGTTTAAGCTTCTGTCACTCTAGCAACCCATCATCTACTTATTACTTCCCCATGCCTTCCTCTAGGCCCAAATAATGGTGAAGTGTCATGTAGTCGACGTTCACATAACACCACTAGAGGAAAAGACAACATACATCGATCAAAATATCGAGCGAATACCAAATTCACATGACTACTAATAGCAAGACTTCACCCATGTCCTCGGAACAAACGTAACTACTCACAAAGCATATTCATGTTCATAATCAGAGGAGTAATAATATGCATAAAGGATATGAACATATGATCTTCCACCAAGTAAACCAATTAGCATCAACTACAAGGAGTAATCAACACTACTAGCAACCCACGGTACCAATTTGTGGTTTGATACAAGATTGGATACAAGAGATGAACTAGGGTTTTGAGAGGAGATGGTGCTGGTGAAGATGTTGATGGAGATTGACCCCTCCGATGATAGGATCGTTGGTGATGACGTTGGTGATGATTTCCCCCTCCCGGAGGGAAGTGTCCCCGGCAGAATAGCTCCGCCAGAGCCCTAGATTGATTCCGCCAAGGTTCCGCCTTGTGGCGGCGGAGTTTTGTCCCGTAAGCTTGCCCACGATTTATTTCGAGGGTAAAAGTGATGATATAGCAGAAGATGGACGCCGGAGGCCCACCAGGGGGCCCAGGAGATAGGGGCGCGCCCTATAGGGGGGGGGCGCCCTCCTATCTCCTGGACAGGGTGTGGGCCCCCTGGCCTATTTCTTTCGCTCAGAAATTCTTATTAAATCCAAAAAGTTGTTTCGTGGGGTTTCAGGATTTTTGGAGCTGTGCAGAATAGGTTTCCAACGTTTGCTCCTTTTCCAGCCAGAATTCCAGCTGCCGGCATTCCCCCTCTTCATGGTAAACCTTGTAAAATAAGAGAGAATAGCCATAAGTATTGAGATATAATGTGTAATAACAGCCCATAATGCAATAAATATTAATATAAAAGCATGATGCAAAATGGACGTATCAGACCCCAGACATCAGAAAAAATAAGTTGCAATGGCTTAGTAGACATACTAGTAGACACAGAATAGGGTAATTGATGACTTTTTGCTCTTTGACATGAATCACAAACGGTTTCTAAATTTCTCTCACCAACAACTGGGAGGTTATTTCTACTAAGAATATGATGAACAGATGAAAAGGATGGGTGACCTAAGCGATTGTGCCACCTTTCAGCAGAAAGCTTGATGGCATCATACACGTGTTTATTGTACTGGCAATACTTGGGAAGCAGAGCATAGAGACCTTCGACACAAACACCCCTATGGAGAATTTCCTTTGTGACCTGATCCTTGATCAAAAAGAAGAATGGGTGAAATTCTAGAAACACATTATTGTCAAGAGCAATACGGTGGACAGATAGCAAAGTTTTGGAAGCTTTAGGAACATACAAGATATCATTGAGTTCAAGATTTTTGTGTGGGGTTTTGATAAAAGATTGACCAACATGACTTATCTCCATACCTGCATCGTTTGCTGCAGTGTAGACTTGATCATGGCCATGGTATTTTCATGCATTGTCAACTTCTCTAGTTCTCCAGTGATGTGATTTGTGGCGCCTGTGTCCATATACCAATTGGTATCTTCTCCATATGACACGTCAGCTGCAGCTGCAATTTTCTTTTTTCTGGGCATTGTTGTCATCGGCATAGCGCCAATTACAATATTTTGCAATATGATTTGTTTTCTTGCAAATTTGGCACTTGTTTTCATAACCTTCATACCCTTGGAAGTTGCTCCCTCGATTGTTGTTGCCAGGGAAGGGGGGGCGCCGATTGTTGTTGTTGCCACCATCGTAGTTGTTCTGATGGTAGTGGCCACCACCACCACCACCTTGATTGGCCCCACCATTGTTCTGTTGGAAGCCATAACCCCCGCTAGAACTAGGGTTAGGGTTTTGCTAGCCACCACCACCTCCGGTGCCATAGCCGCCGCCAGCGCCGTGGCCGCTGCCACCACCAGCGCTGTAGCCGCCGCCGCTGCTTGTGCCATAGTCACCACCGCTGCCTGGGCCATAGCCTCTGCCGCCGCGAGGGCCACCAAAACCCCTGCCCTTGCGGTAGCCACCCTTGCCGCCACCACCACGGCCGCGCAAGGCAATGTTGGCGGCCGACTTGAAACCTGTGGTGCCGTGAAACATCTCAACCCGTTGGTCATAGTTGGCCACGAGAGAGAAAAAGCCGTCGACGGTTAATGGGTCGGTGCGGATGTCCAGCACGGAGATGATGGGTTGATAGTCCATGTCGAGGTCGGCTATAATGAAGGAGATGAGCTCCCCATCCCCGAGTGGTTTGCCCGCCGCTGCAAGCTCATCGGAGAGGGAGCGCATATGGCCGAAGTACACTGTGGCCGACAAGGAGCCTTCTGTGCATTCATGAGCGCGGCGCGAAGATTGTTGGCGCGGGATAGCGACACCGCAGAGAACATGGTGGCCAAGGCTGTCCAGATCGCATGGGACGTTTGAAGGGATGCGACCTGGACGAGGACCTCCTTGGATAGGTTGCGCAAGAGGTAAGCGACAATCTGTTGATCCTGGAGGAGCCAGGAGGCATAGGCAGGGTTGGAGATGACCTGATCCTTGCCGTCTTTTTTTTTGGTGGTGATGATCTTGGGAGGCTCCTCAATGGTGTTGTCGATGTAGCCATACAAGCCGACGCTCATTATCTGGGATCGTGCTTGAGCTTTCCAGAGGACATAGTTCGTCCGGGTAAGTGGCTCAGAGGTGTTGTAGTTGAGGCTGGATTGGATGGGTGCGGCGGATGTGGACATGATGAGGAAGGGTTGGGTGGAGGGTTGAAGAAGAACTAGCTAGATGAGATGGAAGAGCCTGCTCTGTATATCATGCAAGAATTATGAAAGTGTCTCAATCTTCATACAGGAAGACCCGCGTTGTATATATTGATAGATGATGGTGCGTACAATGTGCGGCAGCCCCTGGCTAACCATCGAGAGAATATACAGGAGAAGTTACACGGGAAAGAGGGTAGAGAGATAAGAGAGGACTCCTAACAACTCTAACCTCCTGGCAAATATTCTACGTACATGACTCTTACATATACCGTGGCGCTCTCAGCCGTTCGCCACGTGTCGATCTCTGGGCGCTTCCTTCGAATTTTATTTTTTATTTTTCCGCACGCGTTTTTGGTTTTTTAAACATTTTTTGATTTCTTCGGTGTTTCGGTCTTCCACCGGTCTTTCTTACCCTTTGGATCGAATACAAATTTTGAAAAAAAATATTTTTTTGCATGAAAAAACGCATTTTTTTCCTTTCGTAAGAGTCACGGTTTTGGTTTACGAAAGACACGGGTTTGCTTTCGCGAGTGTCACGGCCGTGCCTCTCGGAAACGAAAAAAACGCGTTTTCTGTTTTTTTTTCTTTCGCGAGAGTGTCGCTTTTGCTTCTGCGAGAGGCACGGTTGTGCCTCTCGAAAATCGAAAAAAACCATGTTTTCTTTTGTTTCTTTCTTTCGCGAGAGTCACGGTTTTGCTTCCGCGAGAGGCACGGTGGTGCTTTCGCGAGAGTCACGGCCGTGCCTCTCGGACACGGAAAAAAACATGTTTTCTGTTTTTCTTTTTTTCACGAGAGTCATGGTTTTGCTTTCGCGAGAGGCATGGTTGTGCTTTCGCGAGAAGCATGGCTGTGCCTCCTCGAAAACGAAAAAAACGCGTTTTCTGTTTTTTCCTTTCGCGAGAGTCATGGTTTTGCTTCTGCGAGGGGCACATTTGTGATTTCGTGAGAGGCACGGGCGTGCCTCTTTCGAAAAGGGAAAAAACCCGTGCTCTCGGTTCGGTTTTTTCGTCCAGTTTTTTTTAAAAAAAAAAGTTCGTCAAAACCTATCAATATGGGATCTAGTTTTGAAGATCTCGACACGAGGAATCCAACGATGAAAGCAGTTCAATAACGCTAGGTAATGCGCTTCTACGTTGATAAAGAGAGAAAGATGGCGACCCTCAGCAAGAAATAAAGCATGCTTCGCTAGGTAATGCGCTTCCATATTGATAAAGAGAGAAACACTCTAGCAAAAGAAATGCAAAGAAAATGCAACTAAGAAGGGGAACTGGGCCTGTGCATATGGATACGGTTCCATTTTGGTGGGCTGGGAGAGGATCCGCTCTGGCCTAAGAAACTGGGCCTGTAGTCCCTACCCGGACGACTCTTCCATCTTGATGAACATTATATTCAGTTAAATAAAGCTAGCCATGATGGCCTTTCCTAAAAAAAAGGGATTGGTGATATAAACTGGGCCTGTGCATTTGGATATGCGTCTATTTTGGTGGGCCGGGGGAGGATCCGTTCTGGCCCAAGCCAGACGACACTCTTGGATTTTCTTTTTATTTTATCAAAGCTGGCTCTACTCCGCGCCGTGCCGAACCTGGCGTCCGCCGAAGAGGATCAATTCAGCTAGATCGCCGCCGCCGCCGCCGCTGTCTCGTTCATCGCCGAGCTTCAGGTACGCTGCCATCCTATTCGTGATAATCTTAAAAGAGAGACATATATGCATCCGGGAGGAACGCATCTCAATTCTCAACCCTAAACGAACTGCCTCTACCACTCGTAGTAGCAGCCAGCAGGGCGGGCACACGGGATGGAGAAGAGGAGGAGAAAGGAGGAGGTGGAGGAGCAGGCGGTGGAGGGCCTCCCTAACGACCTCGTCTGGGAGTTCCTCTCGAGGGTGCCGTACCGGTCCTTGTGCCGCTTCAAGTGCGTGTCGACGTCATGGCTCGCGCTGTGTTCCGACCCCGCCGTCCGCAGAAGGTCGCCGCAGACGCTCTCGGGCTTCTTCAGCCTCTCCCGAAGTGGCGGCATCCGTTTCGTCAACCTGTCCGGGAGAGGCCGGCCTTTGGTCGACCCCTCTCTCCCTTTCCTGCATGGCTTTGAAAACGTAAAGCTCCTAAACTCCTGCGGCGGCATCCTTCTCTGCCATGGCGTTCGATCAAAGCGCACTGAATACGTCGTGTGCAACCCCGCGACCGAGAAGATCTGGGCCACGCTGCCCGTGCCTGATAGCCATGAGACACCACTACCTCGGTTTCACGGCCGCACCATCTGCTTGTGTTTCGACCCGGTCGTCCCCTCTCGCTTCGCGGTGTTTGTCATCATTGATAATGGTCGCGACATTACCATGATAGAGGTCTACTCGTCGGATACCGAAGAATGGACTTCCAGGTTGAGCCGATGGGGTCACAAAATTGTGTTGTACTGTTGTGAACCAGGATACTTCTTCTTAAATGGTACTCTGCATTCCACCGCCTATGATTCTCGCGTGGAGACATTTGACTCAAATGGTAAATCAATAAATATGGTAGTTACGGTGGACATTGGCGGGAATACTTGGAGGACAATTCAACAGCCGCCTAAAGCTGAATTTGTTTTCATTGGGCTCTCTGGGGGACACTTACATGGTATTGAGATGGAGGATGGTAATGATTACAGGATATCAGTCTGGATTCTTGAGGATTATGCTAGTGGACGATGGACCTTAAAGCACACAACCAGTGTGCAGGAGATGCTAGGAAGGCCTTGTATAAAGAACAAAGAGTTTTACGCCTTTGTTGCGCTCCATCCAGAACGTAATCTGATTTTTCTTAATGGTGGGGTGGATCCGGAACATACACTTATGTCCTATGATATGGATACCCAGAAGTTGCATGTTATCTGCAGTCTTGAAGATTATGAGATGGAAGATTTTCGACCTTACGTTCCCTGCTTTGTGGAATGGCGGCCGTCAAATGCTCCCTGAAGTTCAGAGCAGCTTCACATTTGGTTAGTTGGCATGACTCCTTCATGAAAATCAGCGACCAATTTGGTTTTCTTATAAGCTGGCGTACAGGTGCATGCGTTTTTTGTGGCTTTGAACAATGTGGCATGGCAATAAGAACTAGTAGGCTACCAATCACTTTTGAAGAAAAAATAAGCTACCTCAATCCCTTATGATTTTGATGCAATTGAAATGGTTATTATCTCATTTGTTATTTGAAATGGTAATTATCTCATTTGTTATTTGAAATGGTAATCTCTTGTTGTAGTATTATTATATGTTGGCGCCGACTTCTCTAGTTGCTGTATCTTGTGTGTACGAACAATATGTGCTAAACAATATGCATGCATGGTGTTCCACTGACGGTCCCAAACAATATGTGCTAGACCGAGTTATGGAATCCTAACTTTTCTAGGGAGAGAAAACAACACACCTAATGTCATGACATGTTTGTAGTTACGACATGGCATGTGATGTCATGCGGGTTCGCCGTTCATTACTATCGCTCGTGCAACCCGTCGTGTGTGATGTTCTTGTTCTTGTTCTGACTAAGCATTCTAAATTGGGAGCATTACCGATCATCCAGCTGCTGGTGTACATATTCTGATGATGTAAATTGAGGGCAAGCCGACGCGATTACAAAACAGAGCACTGGGATTACATATTCTGATGATGGTATGCTCTCATTGTGTCTATCATCGCCTTCCTGATTCGATGGCTGGCTATCAGGCTGACCATCTTGCACATGTCACTCTGCTTGGTTGATGGGCTCTGCACTTGAAAATCACCTGCAAGCTGTACTCTGAACTTCTGAAGGGTGCAAGACAAGTTGTCGATGTCGAATCCATAGACTGGGTTGCTGGATTCTTTTCTTCAGCAGTGTCGGCTCCGAGCGATGACGACGAAAACGGTATTTGTAGCACAGGATCCTGACTCTTGTGGACGTGATTGCAGCACCACACTCCGAGGCCATAGAACGCACGCTCGCCCTGCAAATACATACTGTAGGTACCAACTGATTCAGTAAGCGTTCAGTTTTTTGCTCACTGAAAAAGAATACAGTTGGACAGTCTTCAGTTATAGTTCGAGGAACGTTGGCCGGCCGGCCACCATCCCTGGCGTTGTGGCCGGCGGCCGCCGTGGCCCCCGCCCGGTTTTCTGGTTACAGCTGAGCAACGTCTCAAGGTCCTACTCGCACGCTCTCCTGAATCACACTCTGAAGAGAGTGTTGACTGGAAGTAGACACGAAACGGTTCAGTCGGACAAAAGATGAAGATTTACGGCTTCAGTTCAAAGCGTCGGCCATATAAAGATGAAGATTTACTCCCTGTAAACAAAGTCCATTAAAAAAACTCCCTGTAAACAAATCCTCGATTGTGCTCTACTGTCACACCATATATGTTGGCAATTGGCGTGAATAAGAAGCAACAAATTATTTGCACATGATCACTTCATTGTGTATCCTTGACGCCTGAATGATGCACCGCAGCTTACGTAAAAGTAGCCTCCTAGGAAGCACGATTCAGAGCAACCCTTACTAAAAAAAAGACAACTTGTCTTTATTTATAGGCCAGCGCTCTGCGCCGGTCGACCGGCGCAAGCCTCGGCCAGAGAACACCGGCCGCCTAGCAGCGCTCAAACAAGAATGCGCCAAAGGGAGTAAGGAAGGAGGCTGGCAGGACATGATGGCTCGGTGAACATACAGAGGCACAACCCGTACAACTTGGTATTGTGTCGGGTTCTTCAGATCGAGCAAGGGGCTTTAGCTCAATTGATGGCAATGTTTTGTGCACGCATGGTAAAGTGTCGATCATCAAGAGAAGAAGGCAAGGAGAACGGGATGCATAGGAGGGTGATGATTTTATGAATGAAGTGGTCTCCCATGAGGAGGATCACCGGGCCCAATGAGCACCCAGTGTTGGAATTATTGCGTGATTGGCGACCCCATGACAGTCAAGAGCTCAAAGAGCTCATTTTGGGAGTGTGCGTTGGAGGTGGTATGTTTGTTCTAGGCGCAGCTGTCGAAATATTGGGTGGAAGGCCTCACAAGTGTGTTGGGTTATGATGAAGGTATATTGTGGCTAGCAGTGGGAGAAGTGGAGGTTTTGTAGTGTTCTGGAGGAGCCCGGTAACCTTAAGACCGCTGAATTTTTCGAAGTATCACACTGAGACAGCTTGGCCGAACCAGAAAAGGAAGAGTGAAGATTAACTTGTTTTTATGGCGAGGCAAACAGAAGATTACGACAGAAAAAATAGGACATGGTGGCCTTCTTGGGGGGTCAACTTTGTCGTGGGCTTGCATTGGAGATTGTAGTGAGATTCATCGAAGGGGAGAACAATTGGCGCCAAATGAGAGGGATGTTGTGTAGATGGTAGGGTTCAGGGAGGTGGTTGATGTGTTGCGGGATATATGATCCGGTTGATATTGGA
Source organism: Aegilops longissima (assembly GCA_021605205.1). Classification (NCBI taxonomy): domain Eukaryota; kingdom Viridiplantae; phylum Streptophyta; class Magnoliopsida; order Poales; family Poaceae; genus Aegilops; species Aegilops longissima. The sequence continues at coordinate 655,907,502 of CM038676.1, forward strand.
GTTGACTATAATTTTGAGAAGAAGGTGGCGGGTCATTATTGTCAAGTCCACTTGGACAGGGCGCTGGCCACAACAAGTTGGAGCGCCATGTTCCCTTTTGCATCGTTGTGGCAGTCGCAGCTAAGTTAATTCATTCGCCCATAATTCTATTTAATGATATGGGCACTGCAAATAGGAGGATAGCTATGATTAAGTTATGAGCAGATGTGGGAGACTCACGTTGACTTCTTTCTAATGCTTGAAAAGGTGTGGTTAGTAGGGGGGAAGGCCAAGTCTGTCATTAATATGAATCAAAAAATTGAAGCAGTGGCAGGTTTGTTTGCTGCATGGGGGGAGGTATCTTTTGGCCATGTCAGGAGTGAATTATGAGCACTAAAAAGTAGACTTTAAGAGCTTAGATCTGAACCAAACCGAGAAAGCTAGTCTTATGAGGAGAAGAAAATCGAGCATCGAGTTGTGAAGGTGGACTATAGGGAGGAAATTATGTGGAGACAAAGGTCCCAAATCAAATGGTCGGAAGAAGGGGACGGGAGCACATTTTTTATTCATCGGAAGGCATATTTGTGGAAGAGGAAGAATATAACTGAAGTGTGATGACGGAACCACATGTGATAGTGATATTGAGAACGGGTAATGGTTAAATATTTGTATAAAAAAACTTTATACTTCCGAGGAGACAGTGGGAAGGGAGGAAGTATTATCTCATATACCTTGTACTAATGAAATGAATGATATGCTTTGTGCCCCCTTTTCCAAATGTCCCTACAAAGGTTCCAAGACTTGATGGTTTTTCGATGCATTTTTCCCAAAGGAATTGGGTTTTCTGTGGTGATGAAATTACTGAGATGATTTTGCGAGTACTTAGTGGTATAGAGTCTCCGGAGGTTATAAATAAACGTTCATCGTTCTTATCCCTTAGGTAAAAAATCTCAACCTCTTCAGTTAGTTTTTGCAATGTAATCTTTAAGATTATATATGAAGTGGCTAACCAGCTGAAAAAGATCTTACCGGAGATTATTTCCCAAGAGCAATCCACTTTCATCCCAAGCATGTTGATCACTGACAATGTGATTGTTGCATATGAGTGCCTTCACCTTATGAAAGTATCAAAAATTAAAAATAAGGCTCATTATGCTTTGAAGCTAGATATGATGAAAGCTTACGATATAGTTGAATGGAACTATACTGAGGCAAAAATGTTGAAAATTGGCTTGCATCCAAGCCGGGTACGGAAAGTTATGCAAGGTGCAACTACTGTATCTTTTTCGGTCCTACTAAATGAGGTCCGGTTGGAGGAGTTTAGGCCAACTAGGGATATTAGGTAGGGCGGCCCAATTTCACCTTACTTTTCTTACTTTTTCTTGTTTATTGAAGGCCAAGAGTGGTAATAAAAATGTCAGAGGTGTGATGGCTTCACCCTCGGCACATCTGTTTAATCACATTATGTTTGCTGATGATAGTTTAAATTTGGTGATGTTTAAAGCAAATCTTGAAGGAGCTACGATCATAAGGGACACTGATTAGGAGTTTTGTAATGCCTTTGGTTATAGAAGGTAAACATGGATAAATCTTCCATCTTCTTTGGAAATTGCCGGAGGACAATAGGAACATGATCAAGCACACTAAATGTACCTAATGAGATGTTGGTTGAACCGTACGTTGGTTTACTGTCTGATGTGGGGAGGTGCAACAATGGATCTTTCCAATACCTTAAGGACTGAATATGGGCGAAGGTGCAAGGGTGGTGATAAGTCTATGCCATCGTTGGGAAAATAAATTTTGATCAAGTCGGTAGTGCAACAAATCCTCACCTACTCCATGTTATGCTTTATAATGCCAAGAGGTTTATGTAATCATATTAACACCATGCTCAAGAAATTTTATTGGGGATTTAAGGATGGCATGTAGAAAACTGTGTGGGTCTCATGGGAGGATGTGACAATGCCAAAGTATATAGGCGGTTGGGGTTTTTGTAACACCGAGCTCTTTAGCTCGACCATGTTGGCGGAGCATAGATGGAAAATTCTACAAGAGCCTGAGTCACTTAGTGCGAAGATATTGAAAGTTTTTTCTTACCCCTTTGCAGATATTTTTGATTTAGAGCTTGACAACCACCCTCCGCGCAGGTGTGGTGCGCAATTCATGTGGGGATGTCAGGACTTAAACATGGATTAATTCAGAGAATTAGTGATGAAGAGTCAGCAAATATCTGGAATCATAACTGGCTACCATGCAATAATATGATGTGGGCTTTATAACCGGTTTTTACTAATCACCCACAGTTGGTTTTAGTGTTGATTGATGGTCGGTCAAGGCAATGAACGGTGTGTGTCATCAATGAACTTCTCTGTCCTATGAATGCACAAATTAAAGGAAATATGCCCTAGAGGCAATAATAAAGTTGTTATTGTATATTTCATTAATCATGATAAATGTCTATTATTCATGCTGGAATTCTATTGATCAGAAACTTAAATATATGTATGAATACATAAACAAATACCGTGTCCCTAGTGAGCCTCTACTAGACTAGCTCGTCGATCAAAGATGGTTAAGGTTTCCTAACCATGGATATGTGTTGTCATTTGATAACGGGATCACATCATTAGCAGAATGATGTGATGGACAAGACCCATCCGTTAGCTTAGCATATTGATCGTTCAGTTTATTGCTATTGTTTTCTTCATGTCAAATACATATTCCTTCAACCATGAGATTATGCAACTCCCGGATACAGGAGGAATACCTTGTATGCTATCAAACGCCACAACATAACTGGGTGATCATAAAGATGCTCTACAGGTATCTTCGAAGGTGTTTGTTGAGTTGCCATCGATCGAGATTAGGATTTGTCACTCAGAGTATCGGAGAGGTATCTCTGGGCCCTCTCGGTAATACACATCATAAGCTTGCAAGCAAATGACTAAGGAGTTAGTTACGAGGTGATGTATTATGGAACGAGTAAAGAGACTTACCAGTAACGATATTGAAATAGGTATGAAGATACCGACAATTGAATCTCGGGCAAGTAACATACCAATGGACAAAGAGAATTACGTATGTTGTCATAACGGTTCGGCCGATAAAAATCTTCGTAGAATATGTAGGAGCCAATATGGGCATCCAGGTTCCGCTATTGTTTATTGACTAGAGAGGTGTCTCGGTCATGCATGTCTACATAGTTCTCGAACCCGCAGGGTCCGCGCGCTTAACATTCGTTGATGATATAGTGTTATATGAGTTATATGATTTGGTGACTGAATGTTGTTCGGAGTCCCGGATGAGATCACGGACATGATGAGGATTATCTAAATGGTCGAGAGGTAAAGATTGATATATAGGACGATGGTATTCGGACACCGGAATAGTTTCAGAGTGCACCGGGTAGTCATCGGGTCACCGGAAGGGGTTCCGGACACCCCGGTGTATGGGCCTTATGGGCCATAGGAGGGGACAGACCAGCCCACTGGGGGCTGGTGCGCCCATCTACATGGCTGGCCGGCCCTAGGGGAAGGAAAGAGGAGGGGTGGCCCCTCATGCCTTTCCCTCCTCAGGAGAGAAAGGAAGGGGGGGCGCCACCTCCTCCTTCCTTTCTCCCGCACTCCAAATAAGGAAGGGGGCGCCACTTTGGGGAGGACCCCAAGTAGGATTCGACCTACTTGGGGGCGCCTCCCGGCTGCTTCCTCCACCCCCTCACCTATATATATGTGGGAGGGGGACTCCTAGCACAACCACAACATTGTCTTAGCCGTGTGCGGCGCCCCCCTCCACCGTTTACACCCTGGTCATATTTTCGTAGTGCTAAGGCGAAGCTTTGCGAAGATAGCATCACCATCACCGTCACCACACCGTCGTGCTACCGAAACTCATCCACTACCTCACCGTCTTGCTGGATCAAGAAGACGGAGGACGTCACCGAGCTGAACGTGTGCTGAACACGGAGGTTCCTACGTTCGGTACTTGATCGGTTGGAGCGCGAAGAAGTTCGACTACATCAACCGCGTTATTAAACACTTCCGCTTACGGTCTACGAGGGTACGTAGACATAATCTCCCCCTCTCGTTGCTATGCATCTCCATGGATGGATCTTTCGTAATGCGTAGAATTTTTTTGTTTTCCATGCAACGTTTCCCAACACAAACCATACTCAATATACCTCTAAGGATGATTGCAACATAACACTGTTGGGCCTGGAACTATGAACGGTCAGGTAACTTCTCGGTGAAGTCGGGAAGCAGCTACCTCGAGGATGATTGCAATGAAGAATGTTGGGCTGAAACTATGAACAGTCGGTAACTTCTCGGTGAAGTCGACCAACAACTACTTGTGGATACGAAGTGTTGGAGGAAGATTGGTTAGAGAACCGGTCAAGTCATTCAGATACTAGAGGTTCTCAAAATTAATCAATGGATCAAGTTGTGGAGGCCAACATTCCTGCTGAGATGAGAAGTTTTGTCAGCGTTTAGCAAAGAATTCTATCCAACTGGAGGGCTAACAGTTGGAGAGCTCGGGAACCACGGCGGAGGTGATGGCTACGGCTCGCCCAAGTTGCGTGCTTGTCGCAAGCTTGGTATGGTCACCCAACTCGATTCCAAGCACTCCTGGTCAGGCAATTTGGTCAGGGTGTGTAGTCGATCATGACGAACATGAGGGTCACAACAACAAGGCCAAAATGATGCTTATCTTGCCGGTATCAATGGTGTGATGACGTTGCAACTCGGGTGTCACAACAACAACAAGGAATGGAGGGAGTAGTTCACATTTAAGAAACTGTCGAAAACTTAGGATTTGGATTTATTTTTTGAGGAACTTTTGAGAGAGACAGGATGGTCTTCGACGGAAGAGCGAGTCTTGGGCCGGGCCTCATTCCACCAAGGCCGGCCTAGTAGTTTGCTGTCGGGGATCCAAGCCCAGCCCAGCCCAACAAACGAAGCAAGGCTCCTCCTTTGGTTTCGTTTGGCTTATAGCCGAGGCGGAGCCGCGGAGGAGGCGGTGCTCTGCTGCTTTGCCTCGCTTCGCTTCGCGGGAGGGAGGGAAAGTCGGCCAACCTTCCCGCTGCCGGCGTCGGCGTCGCCGTCGCCGTCGGTCGCGTCTCCGCCGCCCGCAGGTGAGCCGCCGGCCTCCTCTCGCCCCCCCTCCCCTCCGCCTCCTCCGCCTAGGGTTTTGTGCTTCACCAACCAGAGCTGACGAGCATTTCCCCCGTTCCGTTGTTCGTCGCAGCCGCAGGCCCCGCCGCCTCCGACCTCCTCTCCGGCGAGCTCGGCGACTCCCTCGCCGCGGAACCCGACGCTCCTCCCGCTTCCGCACGCCCGCAGGTGCAGGTGAGAAGCGCGCGCCCTCACCTCCCTCCCCCTCCCCCCTCTCCGACTCCCGCAGCAGCGCCATCCCCTGCTCGTAGTCAGCAGTTAATCGGCGGGACGGAGGGCCCGCGCTTCCGCCCGGGCGCCGTACGTCCCGCGGCCGAGGTTCGCATTCGGGGTGGGGATTTTGGCCGGGAAGGTTGTGCGGTGACCTGTTCTTCGCCGGGAATTTTTGTGCGAACTGCTCTTGGCCGACAGATCGTTTCTGCAAATTTTGGCCGGGATTTGGGATTGGGATTCTGGCCGGGATTCGCGTCCCGGGCTCCCGGCTGTTCTGTTCTTAGTTATTACTCTAGGTATCATATTACTTGAGTTCTTAAGTTATGTGCTGTGATCCGTGAATCATGCCAATGATGCTTGCTAGTGTATTCCGATCAGATATTGGATGGATCAGCAGGGGAGCAGATATTTCAACTGATTGCTTAGTGCTATGGTGATCTGTTTACCGAGTGGCATGCAATTTTACTTGACTTTTTCTTATTGCGTTGCTTAGCCCAATTTGTGTGCACATTGCTGTAAGATGAGCTGTGCTGTATGATGTTCCCTTACGATGACAGGTTCTGTCTGCCTTGCATTCGGATGCATTTGTGTTTCAATCTTCTGCTGATGTTGAGAATCATTTGCTAGTTTACTTGCGTTCTAAGTTACTGGTATGATTCATCAATGCTTGCTAAGGGTGCCACCTACTGTATTGTTTGTTAGGTATTCTGAGCAAAAAATCCTTCTGATTTTGTTAGTTTCTGAGCAAAATTGGTTTCTGAACCCATTATATATCTGTCAACCTTGGCTGAGTGTTAAGTACTGGGTGTTTTCTAGGATGCGGATGCTTTCACAAAGTTAATTAGCTCCGATTCTCCAGGCAATCATTCATCTTCTTTTGATTGACATTTGTCTTTGCATTGCGTCGAATGCAGCATACAACCTACGGTGTAAAATGCTGGCCTATTTCATACGCCAACCGTGTAGGTGGATGCATGTATTTTCTGCCTAGACAAGATTGCGCGCGTGTGTTCTCCCGAATTAGTTCTAGTTCATTGTTGAGTATAGTCTGTAAATTCTATGGGCATGGTGCATTTGGATGCATAATTAATGAACTATTTCATTTTATTAAATTTTTTTGGTTCCTGCTCTAAACCATATGTATTTATTGCATCTGCTGATGTTGAGATCCATCTGCTATAATATATAGTTTACTTGCGCTCTTAGTTATTTGTGTAACTCCTGAATGATTGTTAATGGTGCCACCAACTCTTTTGTTTGTTACCATATTCTCAGCAAAAAAATCGTACCAACTGTTTTGTTTGTTAGCGCATTCTCAGAAAAAGAATCCCTCTGATTTAGTTTCTGAGCAAAATTGGTTGCTGAACCCTTTATATTTATCTCTCCCCTTGCTGAGTGTCAATATTCAGTTGCTTCCACAAAGTTAATTAGTCAAGTACTAGTTGGTTCATCTGCTATAATATATAGTTTACTTCAGTTCTTAGTTGCTGGCGTGGTTCGTGAGTGCTTGCTAATGGTGCGACGACTGTTTTGTTCGTTACTGTATTCTGAGAAGATATTGCAGCTGATTGTTTGAGCTCTTGTGATCTTCTTACTGAGTGGCATGCAATTTCAGCTGACTTGTTTTCAGTGCGTTGCCTAGCCCAACCTGTATGCAGACTGCTGTAAGATGGGCTGTGCTGTCGGATGTTCTGTTGGAATTAACTTACTGCATGGAGTATACTAGTACTTACTATTTTGTTTGTTCCCAAGAACGATTCTTGATGTGCTTTCGATGCTTTGCTGCTTTGTGATGATGAAAGCTGAACCTGAATGTCGATGGTATGTGTCGTCCAGAATTAGTTCTAGTTAATTGTTTGAATAAGTTGTTCTCCTTTGCAATGGCGAATTGTTGGTAAGTTGGTGCCTCCTTCACAAATTGTGCAGCTGAACAGAAACAATTCTTTTTCTTCACTTTTGATTTGTACTAGTGTTGTTTTCCGGGCAAAAAAAAAACCTACAGCTGATCGAATGACTGAATCGATTTATCTCCCAATCAAGTACTATCTGTTTGGTACTACATACTTAAAAATTGTGCATCACATTGCAGAGATACCTCGTCATGTCAGCAGCTGTAGATAGTACACGGAAGAGGTGCAGCTGTGGCAGCTCCAAATGGCAGAGCTTCAGCACCAAATGCCTGAACAGGTATGCACAGACACATTTGTTGAATTATATGAACCAGATCCATCCAATCAACTCGAAGAGAGTAGTAGTTAATTGGTAGTGCTGCTGTCTAACTGTTGCTTGTTGATATGCTGCGTGCAGAAAGTGCGCTTGTTTCAAGGATGGTGTGCGTTGCATGCTTGGGCGATGCAAGTGCAAGCACTGCGAGAACAATCCGGATCAGTTGGTAAGAAATGCTTCTTTCTTAGAGCAGACTTCATTACTGAACATCATGCTGCTCTGGCCTCTGCCAAGAACCTGAAAGAAATGTGTTGCGCTTATTCCAGGTCTATGAGGGTGGCAAGGGGTGCACGTGCAAATCCAACAAATGCAAAATCATGACCTGTGGTTGCCGGGAGGTATGCGCTCTACATGCACGGTCCTTCCTTGTTCTGCATTCTTGTCTATTCAGAAACTAGACATGCTGCTGTTGCTTCTCTGATCTTGACTGAAATTCGTCTTTTCCTGAAGCGCGGGGCCAGGTGCACCTTAGAATGCAGTTGCCAAGGGTGTGAAAATGGAAAAGGGACCGGAGGGGGTGAGCAACCACATTCTCCTCTCTTTATGTGTGACTCCTTGTTTGCATGATGGATCACGCTCGTGTATTTGTCTCTGCTGTTCTGCGTGTAGAAGCAGCCGATAAGTCCAATGCTGGAGCAGGCGGGCAGGGAGGTACCATCAGCAGCGGCGAGGCCGTCGAACCGTCCAGCAAACGGCCAAAACTCAAGGTAAGTTTGTGCCTCTTCTTACTTGTGGAGAGAAAGTGTAGTGTATGTATGCATGTCTGTTCATCAGGGATAAGCAACTAACCCTGGTGATATGCCCCTTTTGTGCAGTGATGACAGTAGGCTCGAGACATACGAGAGCATGATGCAACAAGTCACCTTACTTACTTACCATCCTCAAGACAGTAGGCTTACTTCCTTGTAATGATTACTCGAAGCAAGCACGGCGAGAACTCCATGATCTGCGATGTCGTTAGCCTCAGCCTCAGGGGCTTCTTGATCAGACTGATAGATACCTGATGCTCCCTCTGTAACATTTTATAAGACGTTTTGAGTCAGTCCATGGCAGTGTCAAAAAACGTCTTATATCATGTCACCGAGGGAGTACGTATATACTCCTGTAAGAATAGCTGCCCTCATCGATCGGTTGCCGTCCGTACTCGTTCTTATGCATACAATACATACTTTCTGCAAATGATTTCTCTCTTATAAACTTTAGGGTTAGTTCTGGTGGTGTTTGAAATCCAAACTGGTATGCGTAGACAAAGAAAGAGGCCCTGGTGGCATTGTTTCTGCATTGCGTTACATATTCTGATGATGTGCTCTCCTCCTGTTTGCATCATCATCTTGCAGTCTTCTTGAAAATTGCTTGTAAGCTTTACTCTGGTCTCTCCAGGAGGCAAAACAAGTTCTGCATCATCATCTTGCAGACTTAAACTTGTAGGCGTGATAGCAGCACCAACTCAGAGGCCAGAGGCCATAGCATCGGATGCTCTCGCCCTCTTCTGCATACATACATACATACGCGTAAACTGATTCAGTTCTTTGCCCACCGGAAAAATACATACAGTTGGGCAGTCTTCAGTTCTACCAAGCCTCAACTTATGACGCCATCACCAGGGTATTTACTTGCTAGAGCAGAAAACCAAGCAAAAATATATAACTGTATGTAGTTCACATTGAATCTTTAAGAAAGACTTATATTTAGAAACGGAGGGAGTAAGAAATACAGAGGGAATCACATCGACGTTAATACTTGTACCTACCAGCTACCACCTTTGTTTTTAAATCTAAGACGTTTTTGCAGTTTACTCGTAACAGAGGGTGTAATATTTATTTCTGAAAGAATTCTACCTACGAACTACTCCACAATGCAAGGATTCGAGCATCAAACACCAGATGCTTACAAGATCTTCTAGGCTACCTTTTCCAGTCCTAGCCAACCTCCACCGAAAGACCATCATCGACTCAGCTTCATGCCCTCGCTGCGAGATATGATATTTGATATGAGATCGCTCACCACCCTCGCCGGGTGGTTGACGCCCCTTACGATTCGACGGGGATGTTTAATTCCCACATAGCACTTCTTTGTCCCCTAGCTGCTTAGGTTTAGCTGAATCTCGGCATTGTGGATCCATCCTGCACGGACATCATCATGACGTCCGCTCGCCCCTGGCCTCAACCCCAACATCTGACCATGGGTGGATCTCATCATTCTACGGAATATATAGGACTCAACAAACACCATGGTTTTCAACTCCGACATTTTTTTAATCTCGAATCACTATTTGGAATGTTGTGCATGGTTTCTCCCTATGGACCACACAGTTAAAAGCCTTAGCAAAAAGGGGATATTGCCAAGTTTTGCCCGTTATTCCTATCCTCCCGCCTTGATGCTCTCATGTAATGGATACTATTGTGTTTGATTGAAGTAATATATTCAGGTGGGAAACTCTTCCCCCATGTCCGTTAAAAAAATCATCATTTTTCAATCCCGACTTCTCTAGCTGAAACGACGACAAGGCTGGCACGGGCGGGGAGCACTCTTCCTTTCATGGTGTTGCAGCTTTGAATGGCGAGTCATGACCGAAACGCTTCAAAATGTAAACCACAATTGGGATAATATGACTAGAAAAGAAAGACATGCTTGGCTGGTGGCAGTTGCAGAGTGATAATTGCAACCCTCTAGCTATATATTGGAGTACTGGGCGATGGTGAGGTCGGGACTCGGGGTGGAGTAGCTCACCGGAATTTCACCACTAGCTAAGATGAATCAATTCAATCAACTCCAAGTCACTACAATATCAATCAATTCAATCATCAACTCCTAGTCACCGGAATTATTTTGAGCCACAGTATCAATCAGTTCAATCAACTCCTAGTCACCAATAGCTAAAACTTTGGGTTTAATTCACTCTAATTCAATCAATCACAGAAATTCTAAATAATTTTTAATACACTCTAATTTAATAATTCACATTTAAAAAATTGACAAAAAGTTGGGATTTGGATTTATTCTTCGAGAGAGTTTTTTAGAGTAAATTTTTTTTTGAGAGATAAGGAAGAGCCAGTCTTGGGCTGGGCCTCGTTCCACCAAGGCTGGCCCAGTAACTTGCTGCGGGAATCCGAGCCCAGCCCAACCCACAAGGCTCCTCCTTTGGTTTCTTTCGGCTTATAGCCGAGGCGGAGTCGCGGAGGAGGCGGTGTTGCTTCGCTTCGCTTCGCTTCGCGGGAGGGATTCCCGTTGCCGGCGTCGGCGTCGGCGTCGCCGTCGGTCGCGTCTCCGCCCGCAGGTGAGCCGCTGGCATCCTCTCGCCCCTCCCCTCCCCCTCCGCCTCCTCCGCCTAGGGTTTGGTGCTTCCCCAACCGTTCCGTTCCGTAGAGCTGACGAGCATTTCCCCCGTTCCGTTGTTCGTCGCAGCCGCAGGCACCGCCGCCCCCTCGCTCCTCCTCTCCGGCGACGCGGAATCCGCCGCTCCTCCCGCTTCCGCACGCCCGCGGGTGCAGGTGAGAAGCGCGCGCCCCCACCTCCCTCCCCCTCTCCGACTCCCGCAGCAGCGCAGTCCCCTGCCTGCTGCTAGTCATCAGTTAATCGGCGGGACGGGGTCACGCGTTTCCGGTCGGGCGCCGCACGCTCCGCGGCGGACGTTCGCATCTGGGGTCGGGATTTTGGCCGGGAAGGTTGTGCGGTGACCTGTTCTTCGTCGGGAATGTTTCTGCGAATTTCTGCTGGGCATTTCGTTTCTGCAAATTTCTGCCGGGATTCGGGATCGGGATTCGCGTCCCGGGCTGTTCTGTTCTTAGTCATTAGGTAGTATCATATTACTTGAGCTCTTAAGTTATTGCTGTGATTTGTGAATCATGGCAGTGATGCTTGCTAGTGTATTCCGAGCAGATATTGGATGGATCAGCAGGGGAGCAGATATTGCAACTGATTGCTTACTGACTTGTTCTTAGTCCAATTTGTGTGCACATTGCTGTAAGATGAGCTGTGTTGTGTGATGTTCCTTTACCATGGTAGACTCTGTCTTTCCTGCATTTGGATGCATTTTTAATTAAGTCACCTGCTGATGTTGAGATTCATCTGCTATAATATATAGCTTACTTGGATTCTTAGTTATTGGTATAATTCATGAATGCTTGCCAATGGTACCACCAACTGTTTCTGAGAAATTGGTTGCTGAACCAATTATATCTGTCAACCCTTGCTGAGTGTTAAGTACTAGGTGTTTTCTAGGATACATATGCTTTCAAAAAGTTAATTAGTTTCAATTCTCCAGGCAAGCATTCATCTTCTTTTCATTGACATCCATCTTGCATTGTGTCGAATGCAGTATGCAACCTACGGTGGTGTAAAATGCTGGCTTATTTCATATGCCAAGTGTGTAGGTGGATACATGTATTTTCTGCCTAGACAAGATTGAGCGCGTGTTCTCCTGAATTAGTTCTAGTTCGTTGTTGAGTATTTATATTGCTTGCATTCTTACTTATTGTTGTGATTCATGAATGCTTGCCGATGGCGCCTTGGCTGTTTTGTTTGTGACTTTATTCCAAGCAGATATTGCAAGTGATTACTTGCGCTCTGGTGATCTTCTTACTGAGAGGCATGTTATTTCACTTGACTTGTTTTTAGCGCGTTGCTTAAACCAATTTGTGTGCACATTGCTGTAGGGTGAGCTGTGTTGTGTGATGTTCCTTTGTGATGATAGACTCTGTATTTCCTGCATTCGGTTGCATTAGTACCTGAGTCACCTGCTGATGTTGAGATTCATTTGCTAGTTTACTCACATTCTAAGTTACTGGTATGATTCATGAATGCTTGCTAAGGGTGCCAACTACTGTATTGTTTGTAAGGTATTCTGAGCAAAAAATCCTTCTGATTTTGTTAGTTTCTGAGCAAAATTGGTTGCTGAACCCATTATATATCTATCAACCTTGGCTGAGTGTTAAGTACTGGGTGTTTTCTAGGATACAGATGCTTTCACAAAGTTAATAGCTCTGATTCTCCAGGCAAGCATTCATCTTCTTTTGATTGACATTTGTCTTGCATTGCGTTGAATGCAGAATACAACCTATGGTGTAAAATGCTGGCCTATTTCATACGCCAACCGTGTAGGTGGATGCATGTATTTGCTGCCTAGACAAGATTGTGCGCGCTGTGTTCTCCCGGATTAGTTCTAGTTCATTGTTGAGTATAGTCTGTAAATTCTATGGGCATGGCGCACTTGGATGCATAATTAATGAACTATTTCATTTTATTAAATTTCTTGGTTCCTGCTCTAAACCATATGTATTTATTGCATCTGCTGGTATTGAGATCCATCTGCTATAATATATAGTTTACTTGGGTTCTTAGTTATTTGTGTAATTCATGAATGATTGTTGATGGTGCCACCAACTCTTTTGTTTGTTACCGTATTCTCAGCAAAAAAATCCTACCAACTGTTTGTTTGTTAGCGCATTCTCAGAAAAAAATCCCTCTGATTTTCTTAGTTTCTGAGCAAAATTGGTTGCTGAACCCGTTATATTTATCTCTCCCCTTGCTGAGTGTCAATATTCAGTTGCTTCCACAAAGTTAATTAGTCAAGTACTAGTTGGTTCATCTGCTATAATGTATAGTTTACTTGAGTTCTTAGTTGCTGGCGTGGTTCGTGAATGCTTGCTAATGGTGCCACGACTGTTTTGTCCGTTACTGTATTATGAGCAGATATTGCAGCTGATTGTTTGAGCTCTGGTGATCTTCTTACTGAATGGCATGCAATTTCACCTGACTTGTTTTGAGTGAGTTGCCCAACTTGTATGCAAACTGCTGTAAGATGAGTTGTGCTGTGGGATGTTATGTTGGAATTAACTTACTGCATGGAGTATATACTAGTACTTACTATTTTATTCGTTTCCAAGAAAGATTCTTGATGTGCTTTCGATGCTTTGCTGCTTTGTGATGATGAAAGCTGAACCTGGATGTCGATGGTATGTGTCGTCCAGAATTAGTTCTAGTTAATTGTTTAAGCAAGTTGTTCTCCTTTGCAATGGCGAATTGTTGGCAAGTTGGTGCCTCCTTCACAAATTGTGTAGCTGAACAGAAACAGTTCTTTTTCTTCACTTTTGATTTGTACTAGTTTTGTTTTACGGGCAAAAGAAAAAAAAAACTACAGCTGATCAAATGACTGAATCGATTTATCTCCCAATCAAGTACCATCTGTTCGATACTACATACTTATAAAATTATGCATCGCGTTGCAGAGATACCTCGTCATTGGTGTCCACAATGTCGCGGACAACTTGCAGCTGCCCCCCAAAGAAGTGTTTCCAAGGGTATGTGTACAACCGCACACACTTAGAATGACCTGAACCTGATCTATCCAGTCAGCTGGTTAAGGCTAATTGCTTTGTTATGTGCAGCACTTGTGACTGTTTAATAGGGATTGAGTTATGCTATTCGGGATGCAACTGCAGTGGTGACTGCCAGAACGGCTTATCTCTTGGAACAACCAACCCGGCTGTTGCCCAAGGTACCACCCCAACGCTTGCCTCTGGCTCTTCTGCTGCCCAAGATACTGCTCAAACGCAACCGCTTGCCCCGAGCTCTTCTACTGCCCAAGGTATCGCTCAACCACATCCACTTGCCCCGAGCTCTTCTACTGCGGCCGTGCCAAAGCCAGAAGCAGTTGGTGGGCGGGTGAAGTGCAACTGCAACTTTACCAAATGCCTAAACTGGTATGTTCAAACACAGTGGCTGAATTATCTGAACCAGATCTATCCAGTCAACTAGTTAAGTGGTATATTAGTTGTCCAAAGCTGCCATCTAACTGTTGCTTGATATATTGCGTGCAGCCAATGCACATGTTTCAGGGAGGGTTTGAGTTGCATTATGGGACGCTGCAAGTGCTATGACTGCGAGAACAACAATGAGTGGCTGGTAAGATATTCGTTAGAGGGCACTGCATTCATGAACACCGTGCTGCTCTGGTGTTTGCCAAGAACCTGAAACAAATATGTTGCACTTATTCCAGGCCGACGAGGATTACGTGGAGTGCGCGTGCAAAACCAAAACTGCAAAACCGAGTCTGCGGTTGCAACAAGGTGCACGGTCCTTCCTTCTTGTGTATTCGTGTCAGCTTTATCTCCTTTGCAAAAGACTAGACATGCTTATGCTTTCTCTGATCCTGACTGAGGCTAGTTGGTTCTTGTTTTGAAGAAACTGAAAGGGTGTAACCCAAATTGCACGTGCATCGGGTGTGAGAACGGGTACGGGATGAAAGGGGGTATGTGCATGACACTTTCTTCTTTTATGTGTGTTGTTTCATTCGTAGCTTGGATAATCATGCTAGTGTAAATCTCTGTTGCTCTGCATGTACAAAGCAGCTGATAAGTCCAATGCTGGACCGGGAGGTACGGGTGGCACAAGTGACGCCGGAGGCTCAGGTTCCAACAAGCAAATAAGAATCGGGGTAAGTTTGTGCTTCCACTTGCGCAGTTTGTTGAGAGAAATCATAGGTTAATTATGTGTATGTATGCCCCAATCTGTTGAGGGATAAGCAACTAATCCAGGTGATGTGCTCCTTTTGTGCAGTGATGACAGTAGGCTTCAGACATACCAGAGCATGATGCAAGTCACCTTACTTTCTTACCATCCTCAAGACATACCAGAGCATAATTGCCACTCATCTCCTGTTCAGATATCTCCCACTGTAAAGCACAGCCGGGTTCCTGTATATTCCTTGTAATGGTTGGTTACTCGAAGCAAGCACGGCGACAACCTCCATGTTCCTCAGCCCTCGGGGGGCTCCAGTGGACCTAGATTGATCAGGCTGATACACTTTAGAACATATATACTTCTGAGTCGCGTAAGAATAGTTGCCGTCATCGGTTCGGCGTCCATATATGCTGCCCGGAAATGGGTGCTTCAGTTCGTTCTTATACATGCACAGTCTTGCAAAGGATTTCTCTTATACTTGAAGAAGATTCTGGTAGTATGAATATGGTTTGCAGCTTTGCATATTCTGGTAGCATGAAGTGATATGGTTATTCTTTGTGTAGACCAGTTACACAAGCAGCACTGGTTGCTTGCTTGGAACAAGAATGACATCTTAGATATTGGGTTCCATTTGGTTCAGTAAGCCTTCAGTTTTTCTCCACCGACTAAATTCAGCACGAGGATGCACTCCTTGTAGTGTTACGGGCGAGGCATGTCCGGAAAGCCATGAGGCCTTGCTGCGATTCCATGCCTCACACAGGTCCAGCCTGAATGCTGGCGCACGCAGTGTGTTCTGGGCGAAAGAATCAAGCGCACCCAATGTAGTGCTACCGGTCCAACGGGTTCAAATTATTTTATTAAAAAGTCTATTTGCGAATGGTGAATGTTTTAGGAAAAACCGAAAAAGTTAAGTTGTACTCCCTCGTTTCCTAAATATTTGTCTTTCTAAAGATTTTAACAAGTAACTACATACAGAGCAAAATGATAACACCTTTGGGAAAAGGCCAGATGATACTTTACAATCCGAGTCTCCACAACAAAAGGCCAGATGATACTTTACAATCCGAGTCTCCACAACACAAAGTACTGTCGATGCACAATCTCATGCAATGTCGCGCAACTCATGAACCACCGCGGGATCGCCCAACCTGCGACAGTTCCAACATAGGGTATTCATTACTCCTGTTCCTCCTCAACGGAGGCCACCAGCCAATTCAACTTCTGATGTAACTGACTTGCTCGGGAATCCCTTTCTTTGCTCTCTTACGTTCCTTCGGTGACACATACACTCACGGGGGCGAGTGGAATACCATTCCCTCCCCATAGTGGCAATCAATTGGCAACCATGCTCTTTGATGCATTTGGTTCCGTCACCCCCACTAAAATACCCGATAGGGCTATGCGTAACAGATATGGTTTTCATTTCAGCATATTCATTAAACTAAACATACCCTCAATTTCCTTTAATGAATTGATATTATATTAATTGAATCCCCTCAACCCTATCCCCCCACCCCCGCCACATCGAAGTAGTAGCATTCTTTCCTTTCAAAATGCACATCAGAGAGGTCGAACTTCTTCCTTGCTGCAGTCCCACCACCCACCATTGTTTCTGTCCTCCTCTTCTTTTGCTAGTGGCTTCAAGGGCCTCGCAGCCGAGAGTCATCAAGATCCTCATCTTCGAGACCCGCACCACCCGACACGCGCTTCCTAGGGACATATGTGTTCCAACCTCAACCTGCACCATGATACATCTGAAATGTATTTATAGTTTTTGATTGTTTCATGTTATTATAATATCACGTTTGGATACTTTTTATAGCAAATTTATCATTTTTTTGGGCTAACCTGTTAATTTAGTGTCCAGAGCTAGTTGCCTTTTTCTGCATGTTTTTGACTTTCCAGAAAAATCCATATCTACGGACCTCCAAAAACACCAGGGATTTTTTTTCAAGTCCAGAGGATACCAAGAATTGTCGGCATGGGCCGAGGGGAGGGGACCTGGCCTCCACGCGGCCTGGCGGAGCGGCTAGGGGACCACCCGTGTGGCTTTGCCGCATGGGCCCCTGTGCACCACCTTACGTCATTTCTTCCGCCTATAAATCTCATAATTCGAGAAACCGTTGGTACCATTTTCTTGTGATTTTCCCCGCCACCGCAAGTTCATGTTTTGGGGAGATTCAATCTGGAGGCATGTTCTGGTACCCCGCCGAACAGGGAATCCATCACCAGAGCCATCTTCATCGACCTTGCTGCCACCATGACCATGCTTGAGTAGTTTCCTTAGGAGCTTAGGGTCCATAGCAGTAGCTAGATGGCATCCTCTCCCTTCTGATTCAATTAGCTGCCTCACATGATCGGGATCAATATGATCTAATCGGTGGTTGTGTTTGTTGAGATATGATGAATTTTCACTTTATGATCAGTTTAGTCATTGAATTATATTGAATCTTAGGAAGTTTCTTTGTTGTATAATTAAGTAGCCATGTATGCTTTTCGATTTATTTTTCATCTATGGCAACAATTAATTGATAGGTAGTTCTTCAGAGAGTTGTGCATGGTAGTGAGTTTAATCTTGCGGTGATCTACCCTGACTATACGTATTGTGTTGTTGCTATTAATGATAAAAATATGGTTTCTTTATCACTCTTGGATGGTAGTTTTACTGTTTACATTATGTCATCATGTTTATTACAATGCTTTGTTTGTCATGAATTTAATACTTTGAGATGCATGATGGATATCTGTCTTCGCTGGAGCATTAGTTGTAGATGCAGTTGGATAATGGTCTACATATCACTGACATAATGCCTAAGCAATATTATACTATGAACGATAATATTCATAAATATAAATATTGCAATTTACTCACTACCCAATTGTAATTTGTTCACCACACCACACTTATCTTCTTGGAGAGATGCCACTAGTGGTCTATTTTCCTTTACTGGAAACATCACTAAAAATACTTTACCTTGTTGTACCATTTCATTTATTTTATCTATCTATTAATTCCTACCATACCCACTACTAGGAAAAGGGCTATAGATGGAAATGACACTAATGGCGCACCGGAAAGATGGTGCGCCATTAGTATATACTAATGGCGCACCACCATCTGATGCGCCATTAGAGTCTAAACTACTAATGGCGCACCATGCTTTGGGTGCGCCATTAGTATCAAATTTTTTTAAACTAGTGCGCTGTCCAAACATACTAATGGCGCATCCTGCCCAAGTCGCCATTAGTAGTTGTAACTACTAATGGCGCACCAGGTGTGGTGCGCCATTAGTATAGAAACTTTTTTTGAACTAGTGCGCTGTCCAAACATACTAATGGCACATCCTGCCCAGGTGCGCCATTAGTAGTTGTAACTACTAATGGCGCACCAGGGTGTGGGTGCGCCATTAGTATAGAAACTTTTTTTAAACTAGTGCGCCTGTCCAAACATACTAATGGCGATCCTGCTTAGGTGCGCCATTAGTAGTGGTAACTACTAATGGCGCACCATGCAAGAGGTGCGCCATTAGTAAGTGGGCAGCAACAAGATATTTGGGACAGCCTCTCCTACCCACACACTCACTTTCTCCCCACTTCATTCTCTCCACCTCCTCCTTGTCTCGGTGCCTCCTCTTTTCACCTCATTTCCACCATAGATTCATTCAAATTAAGTGGTTAAATTACCTTGTTTTAATAGGTAAGTAAGGGGAAGCTATATTTAGGTTGTTCTCCTTACAACAATGTGCACATGCACTTTTTACGGCCTAGCTAGATCTATGTATGTTCGTGGTGTTGCATATGTTTGTGGTGTTTGCATATGTGTTTGTGTTTGGAGGTGTACCGTATTTGAAATGCGATAGTTGCCAATATTTTGCGGAATGTTGATTCATTTCCGTTTGGCGAGAATTTTGGCATTAAGCATCCTTTTGGTCCTATTTTTAGGAAAGTCATGCCAAATTTTTCTTGGTTCTAAAATATCGTTTTGCTCTACCCATGCAGCGACCATGGTCCGCACGATGACCGAAGGCATCGTGAATAGGTTTTGAGGTCCGCGAAGGCCGAGATGCTTCAAAAGAACGAGACGGAGATAAGATGTCCGTGTCGAAGATGCAAGTGAAGAGCCTTATTGCGGACCCGGATTCGGGCAGGTGCGGGACCACCTGCTGTTGCGTGGTTTCATGGATGGCTATCGGTGGCAAGGTGATGAAGATGACTACTGAAGTCGCCCATGCGGGCGGGCAAGAAATGAGGAAGGGCAGCAAGACAACCACCGCGGCTCGGGCGGGCGAGAAGACGAAGAATCCCGGGAGATGATCACGACCGTGATGTTGTACACAGTCATCATGTAGAAGATGCAGGACATGATGATGAGGAAGATGCGGAGCAAGCGACGGGCATGATCATGAAGATGATGATGCGGCGGAGCGACGACGCTGGACCATCGATGGGCTGGGTGCAGGACCCTCATATTCAAGAGCTGCTTCTCAAGCGGACGGATAACGCAAGAGCTGCCGCCGAGAGAAAGCCAAGATGGATCAACTTGAGTTAGACGCGTTACTCCATTGTATGAAGGATGCAGGCCCGAGGATACCGCTGAAAGTAACGCCATGGCCCCGGAGATGAAGGTAAAACACAAAATGACCGACGATGCTTCGACGAGAACATGTCATTCGCACGAACGCCTTCCCAAGGGGAACAAGTGCCCACCAGTTTGGAGGAGGCGAAGAAAATCGTGTGTCCTCTGGATTTACCACACGTGAAATACCATGTGTGCATGAACAATTGCATCATTTATCGGGACGAGCACGCGGAGTCTACCATATGTCCGGTGTCGGCGCCACTCGATACAAGAAGAGGAAGAAAGCTCCTCGAAAAGTGGTGTGGTACTTTCCGATCACTCCTCGTCTGCGCTATTTCGCGGACCCTAAGGTAGCAAAGCTCCTGCGTGGCACGCGGATAGGGAGGAGAAGAAGCGGAAGATGACGCAAATGATCCGGAGATAGATAAAAAGACAAGATGCTGAGTCACCCTAAGGATGCGAGCGGGCAAGCGTTGAACTTCAAGACTCGGAATTTGGGAACGATCCAAGGAACATCGTCTTTGGGCGCGAACACCGATGGAGTCAACCCGCTTGGCAGCGAGAAGCACACATAGCACCTGGCCTGTGTTTGTGTGGATGTACAACCTTCCCCTGGTTGTGCATGAAGAGGAAGTACATTCACATGAGTATGCTAATTGAAGGGCGAAACAACCAGGAACGACATCAATCAGATCGGGGCTGCTGAAAGAGGAGCTTGACACGCTGTGGAAAACGCCAGCCAATACGTGGGGCGCCGCAGAGAAAGAATATTTCCCTATGAGAGCCGCCTGCTCACGACGGTGCACGACTATCTCGATTATCGATATGTCGCGGGCAGGTAGTCCACGGATTTTCCGGATGCGTAAGGTGCATGGATGACACAACGATCGCCAGCTAGATAGAGATCCCGGTCTTGAAAACCGTGTTCATGGGACATCGAAGGTGGCTTCGCGACGATGACCCGTGGAGGAAACGCAAGGATCTGTTCGATGGTGAAACCGAACTCAAAACGCCTGTACGAGGAGCGGCGAGGAAATAGACAAGCTGTTGGAAAATTGGAAAGACCGCCCACCGCCGAAAGAAGCAAAAGGCGCCAGAGCCGGAAAGAAGCGAAGGCGCCAGAGCAGCTGCTGAAGGTATGGAAAACGAGGTCTGTTTTCGGGACTTGCCGTCTCGAAGATCCACCGTGTGCCTCACAGCCTTGATGTCATGCATATCACGAAGAACGTGTGCGAGAGTCTGCTTGGTACCTGCTCAACATGCCGAGAGGACCAAAGATGGGCGAAAGCAAGGGCAGACTTGAAATCAATGGGCATCGGCAGGGAGCTTCACGCTATATATGATGATGATGATGATGATGATGATGATGATGATGATGATGATGATGATGATGATGATGATGATGATGATGATGAGGCGAAGCAGACACGTAAAGTCGTCGCAAAGGCAAAAGGCCAAGAAGACCGAAATGACTACCCTCCCGTGCTTCACTCTAAGTCGAGGAGATCGAGCAGTTTTCACCTGCCTCCTAGGAGTAAAACTTCCTTACGATTACGCTGGGAAGATAAGCAGATACCTAGACCCAGCGAAGCGAAGTTCAGCGGGATGAAGTCTCACGACCGTCACGCGTTGATGACGCAGATACTTCCAGCTGCAATCCGTGGGATCATGGACGCGCACGTCCGTGAAACGCTATTTGGCCTATGCAACTTCTTCGACGCCATCTCTTGGAAGTCGATTGGCGGAGGCAACTCGAAGGCTACAGGAAGAGATCGTGGTGATACTATGCGAGCTTGAGATGTACTTCCGCCCGCATTCTTCGACGTTATGGTGCATCTGCTGGTCCATATAGTGGAGGATATCATCCAACTCGGGCGACGTTCCTGCACAGCATGATGCCGCTCGAAAGGATGAATGGTGTCATCAAAGGATACGTTCGCAACATGTCACGCCCGAAGGAAGCATAGCCGGGGCTTTTCGATCAAGAGTGCATCTCCTATCGCACGAATTATCTAGGCATCGAGAACCCGCTGGTCTGCCTGTCAACAGCACCTCGGCAGGCTCGCTGGATGGGGTCACCGTGAGGGTCGCCGCGAAATGCATGTCGACTTCGAGGGTCGACTCGCCGACTTTGAAAGAGCAAACCTAGTCGCGCTACAACACATAGACGTGGTCGATCCTTGGGTGGTAGAGCACAAAACCTTTATTAAAAGACGACAATGACCGAGGCCAACAGAGGACGGACGGAGATACACTCAAAGAGCACAACTCATGTTTCACGCGTTGGTTCAAGCATAAGCTTCGTCGTACCCTTTACATGAGGATTCTTCCGCGAAGAACAACTCATATTCGCCTTGTCACGGGCGCCGAGCACAACCTCGATGACCTATGAGGCGTTTATATCAACGGCTACACATTCTACACCGAAGCCAAGGACATGAAGAGCGATGGTTATCGAACTCCGGTAACGATGGAATCCTACACCGTAACGACAAGGACAGATACTACGGAAGGATCGAGGAGATCTGGGAGCTGAGCTACTGTTGAGAAGGTCCCATGTTCCGTGTCGATGGGCCAAGAACGTCATAAAAGAAGACCGTATTTCACCACCATGGTTATACCCGGCCAAATCCAAGATCATGGGCGCAAACGTCACCGCGAAAAATGAGCCATGGGTACTGGCTTCCCAAGTGGACCAATGCTTCTTCATTACCGACCCGCCAAAGCCCAATCGTGTTGTCGTGAGGAGAGGCAAAAGGAAGATCATCGGAATGGATGGAGTAGCCAATGAGCAAGACTTCGACAAGTACGGCGACCCGAGGATCGAACATGACGACGATGATGAAGTAGCAGCATACACCACAAGAAGAAGCAGGACCACCCTACCTAAAGGACGTCCGTTCCACAGAAGAACTCCATTTGCGAAAAAGAAGGGCAAGAAGATTGTGAACAGATAGCTAGCTAAGATCGATTGTATTTAAATCGTAGCCTTCATTTCTCGATTGTATTTCATGGGTACTTTTTGAACTATCATGAATATTTTTAAATTTCATGGACACTCGATCTCGATCCCCTCCATCTCGATCGCTATCCCACCTCGCCAGATCCGGCCCCCTCGCCGAGCACCCCCAGTCCACCGCCGCCGCCGACCCCCGCACCTCGATTCCCCTACTCAACCGCCACACCCCCGCACCTCACAAGACCGCCTTATAAAAAATAAGTATCAAACAGCTTTTAAATGCTACTGTCTTATAAAAAATATTACTGTTATTATTTAAACAAGTTTGAACATTTTAAACACAAATAAGTATCAAACAGCTTTTAAATGCTAAAAAAATTTGTGGAGCCCACCTCGATCCCTCCATCTCGATCGCTGTCCCACCTCGCCAGATCCGGTCCCGCCGAGCACACCCCAGTCCACCTGCCCACTGACCCCCGCACCTCGATTCCCCTACTCAACCGCCCACACCCCCGCACCTCACAAGCACCGTCTTATAAAAAAATAAGTATCAAACAGCTTTTAAATGCTACTGTCTTATAAAAAATATTACTGTTATTATTTAAACAAGTTTGAACATATTTAAACATAAATAAGTATCAAATAGCTTTTAAATGCTAAAAAATTTGTGGAGCCTGGGAGTCGAACCCAGGACCTCTTGGTGTGAGAACTAGAGGCTGACCAATGAGCTAGTAGAGTGGGCTTGACATGGATAGGTTCCGTAGTACATAACCTTTTGGCTTGAGTGGAAATAAAAAAAAAATACTAATGGCGCACCACGGTGAGGTGCGCCATTAGTGTGAACATTCTAATGGCGCACCACGGTGAGGTGCGCCATTAGTATTGTGGGCCCCTTCACCCGATCCCCCTTCGCCCGATCCCCTTCGCCCGATCCCCGCCAGATTCTCTCCTCTCGATCCACCGCCGCCCGCCTCGCTGCCCCTCGCCTCGCCCTCGCCCTCGCCCTCTCCCTCCCTCGCCCTCTCCCTGCCGCCCGGACGCCTTGCCCAGCCTCGCCTCGACCCGCCCGACCCGCCGCCCGGGCGCCGCCCGACGCCGCCCGACCCGCCGGACGCCGCCTCGCCCGACGCCGCCCGACCCCGCCGCCCGGGCGCCGCCCGACGCCGCCCGACCCTGCCGCCCGGACGCTGCCCGCCGCCCAGCCGCCGCCTTGACCCCGCCCCGACGCCGCTGCCCCACCTCGACCCTGCCCCGTCCACACCACCGTCGACCCGCCTCCCTCGACCCGCCCAAGGTACTTACTTGATTTTTCCTTCTCTGCAAAAAACAGCTAGTGAAAGTTCTGAGATGTGCATATCATAGGTTTAGTCAGCTAGTGAAAAAACGCCTTGAGTGTCTATGCATGTCTCATGTCTCATGTCTTGCTAACTGGAGTAGTTTGCATCACATCTAATCTTGCTAATCTTCTCATTTTAAGTCAATACTTGCTCTCGTTTTAAGTTCATTTCCTTTTTTTATCATATTGCTTGATGATGGCCATTTAGACAGTTGCAACAGCACAAGGGTCTTGGCTTGCAACCAAGGGTAATATGCCACTTATCATATTGGCCAAATTCCGTATCATTGAAAATATGTTGCTAACTGGAGTAATATGCCACTTATCATATTGGCCAAATTTCAAGGAGCATATTACTTTATTTCAAAATGGAAGTCTGTGGAATCATTTCACTTAATTTCAAAGTGGGGGCATTCTCCTTGATGCAAGAACAACAAAACAGTGCATGGATGTAAGAACAATACAAACAGCCCCAGATTTTGAAACTTGCCCCAACCCTGGTCCCATCTGAATTTAGTTAGTGTTCAACCTAAGCTTCAGAACAAAAAAATTCATATCCCAGCAACTACAGAAATACTCCACAATGACCAGAACATGACCACAACACCAATACACCATCAACATTTTAACTGAAATTATCAGAACATGACCACAGCTACAGGAGATGGACATTCAGAACATCACAAGATGGGCATGCTTTATCTGAATCTGCATAGATTAAAAAGATGGACATGCTGCTTATGGTCTGCTGCTTTCCCCTGATGTGCCACCGAGACAATTTACTTTGAATTTGTGTTTCCAGTCTTTCTCTACAGAGACATGAATTTGTCTCTCTCTGTAAATTAAACCTAAGGTCTGCTCCTTGCTCCTGATGTGCTACAGAGCCTTCATATACACAGTGAATCCTGGAATTTGATGGACATTCAGTTTTTTTTGTTTTAGTGCCAGAAATCAAGTAAGAGAATTGAGATGTTCATTTGAGGAATTTTACTTGTATCCACAAGAGAATGGCAGTATCTCCACTTGTATCCTGGAAGTCCAGGGTTTGAGTTAGTATCCTTAAAAAGTCAAACAAGGAAATGCTGCCTAAGAACCTAATAATTCCTTTCCCTGTGCCCCCACAACAAGTGGGAGCTTTTGATGCTGGGATAACCTTTGGTTATATTGTTGAGAGTGAAATATATATCTTTCTCCTTTGCACTAAATCTTCTGCATCAAATGTTTTGAAGAACTCTGGCACGTCCTACCTGCAAAGAAATATTTCTTTTATTTTTACACGCAGTCACATTTTTTTGGCTGTGGTTCCCTAAGTTCTATGGTTTATAGTTGTTCACTGGTTTGCTACTCAGAAGTAGTTTTGGCTTGCATCTCTTCTGTTTTGAATTGTAGATGTTGCTCGTAAAGGTAAATTTGGCAAGCATCTGCTGGGATATTATTTTTTTATGTTGTTTCTGCTAATTCCACTTTAAAAAGTATTGAAGAATAAATCTGTTTCGAACTTCCATACATCTCTGTACATCATTATGTAAGCTTAAATAGCAACACTTAAGTTAATAATATGCTATTGAGTACTGCATCCAATTCTCTGTTTGTTCTTGCATTTAAATTATATTCAGATCTCATTGTATTCCTTGGAATATGCAGTTCATCAGCTCAGAAATATTTTAGGCGAGGGACACGTCTAAATTGGCCTGAAGGTGCTGTTACAAGAGAAAGCATCAGAGCAGTCAGAAAACTACACCGGCTAAAGGTTTTGATTCCCCTGATTATTCCTTTTTAGTTTTATTTGGTCATCCTTTTTTTACCAATTTTCAAAGAACCTGTGCATTTTTTAAGCCAAAGTGGAAAAGCTGCAAAATCTGAAGTATAAGCGCAAACAAACAGGGCCTTACATAAGTAACTGCACATGACTTTCTCAAAAAAAAAGTAACTGCACATGTATAGATAAGTCTTCTTCCACTGGTTTGAGACTATGTATGGTAGTGCATACATAGTGTACATGTGTGAGAGATAGTGAGAGGAGACAAGAAGAAGGGGATTTTTTTTAATTGGCTTCTTGCAGTTTTGAAAATTCAGTTTATTCGTTCTTGAAAATTCAGTTAATTCAGTTAGGCACAAAATTGATGTGCTTTGTAAAACTTGTTCATGTACTGAACTACTAATGCCTTGTGATGCTCTGAATTACTTGTGATGCCTCTGAATTACTTGTGATCACATTGAGAAAGACTTGTAAAGATGATGATCATCTTTAATGTAAAACAATTTGTGATGATTTTGCTAGTTTGTTGGGTTTTGTCTCCGACCATCGTGTCGTGATGATTTTGCAGGTACCCGAGAGGCCCTTGAGTTTGCGGAATGTCGATTAACTTCCGTTCCGGCAAATTGGTACTCCATATGTCCTATTTTCAGCAAAGGTCATGCTGAAATTTTCCGTGAATTTTAGCATGACTTTGCTAAAAATAGGACATATGGGGTACTTGTGACTAATGCATGGGCCGGGTATCTTAGTAGTTAAGTAAGTAGGATCAAGTGCCCGGCGTACTTGTGACTAATGCATGGCTTTTAGGGTGCCTCGGTGTCGATAAAAACGAAATGATGAAAAGTTAGGCTTTTAGGGTGCCTTGGCGTCGAAAAACCCTCAATGATAAAAGCTTAGATTTTAGGATGCCTCGGTGTCGACAAACCCTAAATGATGAGACCATGATCTTGTTCCTTGACAATAACCAACTTTTTGACCAAACTTTGTTTCTATTTAGAGAGAAACATGGCCCACAACGATGAGGCCGGGTTCGGGCGGCAAGGCATTCAGGAGCTGTCCCAGAGATGGAGGAACAACCTCACTTGTATGAGGCCGCCGCCTTCCCACCGATCCCGAGACCACGGATGGTGCCGCCGAGGATGACCACACTGATGCCACCACTGATGGTGCCGCCGAGGATGCCACCACTGATGATGGCGGCGCACGCACAGATGGCAGCCAGCCGAAGAGGCAACGGAAGGACCGGCGCCCGATCGTGCTCCGCACCCTCAAGGAGGAAGTTACTCAAGTGGACTCCAACGGGAATCCAACGGCGCCCGAACGAATAGTCAAGGGGTACTCGCTTTAGCTCGGGTGCATTGTCCGGAGCACCGTCTCGATCAACACCAAGAACCTGAGGCATCCTGACCGAGGGAACTTGCGCAACCTCCTCTTCACGGCTGCACGAACGATACAAGTTCCCCGCTGAATTTGAAAACACAAGCCTCAAAGGGAATAAAGTGAACAATGCTGCCCTCACGAAGATGAGCAAGGCCCTGTCTACTTGGAAAAGCAATGTGAAGAGAATGATCGAGAAAGGTGAGAGTTATGAGAAGATCAAGGAGAAAATCCTTCGATCACCAAGATGACTACAACGACTTCAAGATCAATTGCTCGAGCACCGCAAGCTCCCAATCAAGTGAGTGGGGAAACAAATGCGGAGCTGAACATAGGGGAACACACACTGGTCCCGGCGGTTACAGAGTGGCGGAGCCTATATGGGACAAGGAGGAGGCGGACCGTGCCGAGCATGGCCTACCGCCCTCTTCGATACATACGGGCGGTGACAAGCAGACCAGGAACTTTGTCGGGCCCGGTACAAGAAGGACCCAAAACAAAGGAGCTTACCACGGACCAAGACCAGTGCAGCTTGAGCTTGTTCGGTAAGGAATACACCCCGCGTAATTAGCTCCATATGGTTGCATTCTAATTAATGAAGCCAATTTCTAAATGGTTCACATTCCTTCCGCAGCGATCGAAAGCAGATGCGCTGGGTCGACTCAGAGCAACCCTTGGGACACCACTCTAAATAGGGGTTGAATGTAATGAAGAACAAGGATAAGCTCGATGAAGCCGGCGTCACTGGTCGTGTGGCCGCAAAGGCTTGTCGACAAAATGGGGTCATACTATACCGCTGGTGTGCGGAAGGAGAAAAGACCAGCTCGGAAAGCCAGCGCGAGAGGTTCAAGAACTCAAGGCACAGTGGCGCGGATTCGGAGATTGTCCAAGAGCAAGTGGAACAACGACTCGAGCGACGATCACCGCCCTTGTGCCTACCTTGATCTCGGGTTGAGTCGCGGATTGCGGGCGCCAACAGGGCCGCCCGATTCCTAGCTTCACGGCCAGCAACTCGCATAATGCGATGGCGGGGCCATTGGTGCCTCCAGCGAGGCGGCATTGGTGTCTCCGACGCCGCACGGAGCTTAATGCACCGGGTGTACGCCGCCGGCACCTCTGCAGCAAGCGGCCCCTCCGTCAATCTGCACGCCGCCGTTGGCGGTGCCTCTACATTAGCCGAGCTCGACGCCATCATCACGGTAACTAATTAAGCCTCTCTCGCCGAGGACTTCATCTCCTTGCCTTTGATGGGCATCCCGACGCCCTACATGTTTTCGCAGGCGCCGCCGACGTTCGTGCACTCTCCTCCACTTCGTGAACAACGAGTTGGTCGATGTCGCCAAGGGCAAAATCGTTCAACCGGGCAACCCCTTGTTCCACGGTACCCAGATGCCACCCAACTTGTTTAGGGTTCAACTGGTTCGGGTGCTGCCAGGCTGCGACGACTTGTTACCTCCGAATCGACCCGTCGGGGCCGACGATGATGACGTGATGACCCTCAGCGCCTGCCTGAGCTGGCCCCTGCTTTGGCCGAAGATCCAGATTCGTTTGGGGGCGGGGGACACCACCCCAAAGACAACACCGCCAGTCGTGCCGGCGCCAAGTCGGCCCCATGGCAAGACCGCCGAACGGTGCGGACATCCCTATGCCATCGATCCAAACATGCATATGGCACAGGATCAGAATGACGACGACGACGACTATCATACATTTGGCAACGTCGATCAGTACTTTGCCGAGCATGGGTACGATGGCGACTTCATGGGGCCTCCTTCTCAAGAACCAAACCCAACAAAAGACGTGTGCGATCTAGCTCGTACCGCGGAGAAGCCAAGTTGCAACAGGCGCCGTCTGGCGTTCAGCTCTCAGGAGACGCCTCCAGCTGCCGACTTCACCGAGCCTCAGATAGGCGAGGTGCGAAATATTATCAGCCCCAACACACTCAAGAAGGCGGTCTGTGAGCAAAACTCGGTCCCATTACAGGAGAAGAAGAAGGCACGCAAAGAAAGACTAAGAAGGGTGCGAGCCAGCCGCACCGAGTACGATCCGTGCTCGGGGCGGGCCACCTTCACCACAGGATATCTCGAGGAGGGTGCATGTGGCGGGTAGGGCGATGCTACCGACAAGTATGCTCAATGCTGCAACCGGTGCTATCACGGAGTCTGCATGATGTTGTTCTTTCTTTGGAGAAGCGGCGTCTCAGGGAGAAGGATGTGGCATACCCGGTTTTCGCGGCCAAGGTGCCAGAGGGCAAGGGCTTTGTGGATAACTCCATCGGGCGTACGATCGTCCTGCGTTTTGATGACATCCACGCTATGTTGAACCTTCATCCGCTGCACTACACCTTCGCTCGGCTATTTTCGCTGAGTATGGAGATGCGGATCATTCGCGACAAGACCCGGACATCGTGATAGTCGACCCCTTCTACATGCGTGCCAAGATCTTGGGCAGCGCTGGGACCGCAAGTCGCATACCTCGGGCGTCATTCGGCAAACCAAGATAAGGATAACTTCCTCGTGCCTTACTTTCCGAGTAAGTCCTCCCTCAACCGCCCGTAACATATGAATTCTTAGATTTTGATCGTTTTCTTTTAACATTCCGTGTTTTCTACAGTGACACACGCTGCACGCTCATCCTCCTAAGCCCCAAATATTCCATGGCCACGTATTTCGACCGGACCGTCGATTGAACGTAGACTACACAAATGTCAAGAAGGTTCTTGATGATGTTCTCCCGCCACGCCAAATCTGGAGGCACCTTCACCAGGCCTATTCGTAAATCACGGCAAGCACGTGTTCTCCCACAATCTGACGTTCTGCTGCGTCAAGCAGCCGCTGGCGATCGAAGGGTGCCTACTACGCCATCCATCTCATGCGGGCGATCGTGCGGGACCATCATCAACTTCGCTACCGAGTAAACTCCAAGATTGGGCCGCGAGCGTGTCGGCAATCCAGGGCGCGGACCTCCGACAAGAATTCTTTCGCATCCAATGGAGTTTGCGGAAATCATCCATCAAGATGTCCTTCGCACCTCGGGCAGTTCTACCTCAGAAATCAACCGTCCAACAGTGACATCGACACAATGCTACAAATGCAGGATGACAACGCCCGCTCTTTCATGACTCCCACGATAGACGGCGGCTTCATCCACGCTCCGTCCCTTGAGTCGAGTTGTCTAGTTCTGAAACATCGATTGGCTCATGTTGTAATTAAACTTTAATGAACTTGTAGTATGTCTCTTTGGTTTGAGAGTCGCTCAACTTAGATGTAATCGATGCTATTAATGTCTTGCTTTTCTCTTCCAATCGCTCTGTTGCATACTTATATATTGCTTATGTATTGTCTGTGAATTGGTACTAACGCTTCGTTTGGCTAGTGCATAGCGATGCCGACGTATGTCGTGTACAAGGGTAAGGTTCCCGAGTCTCGATGACTGGGAGGAGTGTCGGAGACAGGTTCACCGATTCAGCGGTAACAGTTACAAAGGGTACACCACTAGGGCCGAGGCCGAATCTAGATCGCCGCTATCTAGCGGGAGAGGGAGGGAGCGTTGGAGGAACCGGATGAAGACGAGTTTGATCGTGATGATGCTCATCGTGATGACCGCAGCTCTCTTCTATGTGATGGTAGTTTAGATGATCGATATCGACTTGTAATGCGAAGATAAACTCGCTACTCGCGGTCTCGAGACTTGTAATATAATGTTCTATCTTTGTTCGGTCTTTTCAATTCGGAGACTAATATGATGAATTGTATTCGGAGACTAATATGATGAATTGTATTCAAAGACTAATCTTCTATTGTATTTGATGAATCTATTGTTGATGTGTGCTGTTTATATTTTGTCAAATTATACATTTTGTAACCTGTGCAAAAAACAGAAAATAAAAAAAAAAAACCTAATATTCATACTAATGGCGCATCACATGACAGTGCGCCATTAGTATGACAGTGCATACTAATGGCGCATCACCGGGAAGTGCGCCATTAGTATGCTGCGGTTACTAATGGCGCATCCAGAGGTGGTGCGCCATTTGTCTTGCATTGCGTTGAATGCAGAATACAACCTATGGTGTAAAATGCTGGCCTATTTCATACGCCAACCGTGTAGGTGGATGCATGTATTTGCTGCCTAGACAAGATTGTGCGCGCTGTGTTCTCCCGGATTAGTTCTAGTTCATTGTTGAGTATAGTCTGTAAATTCTATGGGCATGGCGCACTTGGATGCATAATTAATGAACTATTTCATTTTATTAAATTTCTTGGTTCCTGCTCTAAACCATATGTATTTATTGCATCTGCTGATATTGAGATCCATTTGCTATAATATATAGTTTACTTGGGTTCTTAGTTATTTGTGTAATTCATGAATGATTGTTAATGGTGCCACCATCTCTTTTGTTTGTTACCGTATTCTCAGCAAAAAAATCCTACCAACTGTTTGTTTGTTAGCGCATTCTCAGAAAAAAATCCCTCTGATTTTCTTAATTTCTGAGCAAAATTGGTTGCTGAACCCGTTATATTTATCTCTCCCCTTGCTGAGTGTCAATATTCAGTTGCTTCCACAAAGTTAATTAGTCAAGTACTAGTTGGTTCATCTACTATAATGTATAGTTTACTTGAGTTAGTTGCTGGCATGGTTCGTGAATGCTTGCTAATGGTGCCACGACTGTTTTGTCCGTTACTGTATTATGAGCAGATATTGCAGCTGATTGTTTGAACTCTGGTGATCTTCTTACTGAATGGCATGCAATTTCACCTGACTTGTTTTGAGTGAGTTGCCCAACTTGTATGCAAACTGCTGTAAGATGAGTTGTGCTGTGGGATGTTATGTTGGAATTAACTTACTGCATGGAGTATATACTAGTACTTACTATTTTATTCGTTTCCAAGAAAGATTCTTGATGTGCTTTCGATGCTTTGCTGCTTTGTGATGACGAAAGCTGAACCTGGATGTCGATGGTATGTGTCGTCCAGAATTAGTTCTAGTTAATTGTTTAAGCAAGTTGTTCTCCTTTGCAATGGCGAATTGTTGGCAAGTTGGTGCCTCCTTCACAAATTGTGTAGCTGAACAGAAACAGTTCTTTTTCTTCACTTTTGATTTGTACTAGTTTTGTTTTACGGGCAAAAGAAAAAAAAAACTACAGCTGATCAAATGACTGAATCGATTTATCTCCCAATCAAGTACCATCTGTTCGATACTACATACTTATAAAATTATGCATCGCGTTGCAGAGATACCTCGTCATTGGTGTCCACAATGTCGCGGACAACTTGCAGCTGCCCCCCAAAGAAGTGTTTCCAAGGGTATGTGTACAACCGCACACACTTAGAATGACCTGAACCTGATCTATCCAGTCAGCTGGTTAAGGCTAATTGCTTTGTTATGTGCAGCACTTGTGACTGTTTAATAGGGATTGAGTTATGCTATTCGGGATGCAACTGCAGTGGTGACTGCCAGAACGGCTTATCTCTTGGAACAACCAACCCGGCTGTTGCCCAAGGTACCACCCCAACGCTTGCCTCTGGCTCTTCTGCTGCCCAAGATACTGCTCAAACGCAACCGCTTGCCCCGAGCTCTTCTACTGCCCAAGGTATCGCTCAACCACATCCACTTGCCCCGAGCTCTTCTACTGCGGCCGTGCCAAAGCCAGAAGCAGTTGGTGGGCGGGTGAAGTGCAACTGCAACTTTACCAAATGCCTAAACTGGTATGTTCAAACACAGTGGCTGAATTATCTGAACCAGATCTATCCAGTCAACTAGTTAAGTGGTATATTAGTTGTCCAAAGCTGCCATCTAACTGTTGCTTGATATATTGCGTGCAGCCAATGCACATGTTTCAGGGAGGGTTTGAGTTGCATTATGGGACGCTGCAAGTGCTATGACTGCGAGAACAACAATGAGTGGCTGGTAAGATATTCGTTAGAGGGCACTGCATTCATGAACACCGTGCTGCTCTGGTGTTTGCCAAGAACCTGAAACAAATATGTTGCACTTATTCCAGGCCGACGAGGATTACGTGGAGTGCGCGTGCAAAACCAAAAACTGCAAAACCGGAGTCTGCGGTTGCAACAAGGTGCACGGTCCTTCCTTCTTGTGTATTCGTGTCAGCTTTATCTCCTTTGCAAAAGACTAGACATGCTTATGCTTTCTCTGATCCTGACTGAGGCTAGTTGGTTCTTGTTTTGAAGAAACTGAAAGGGTGTAACCCAAATTGCACGTGCATCGGGTGTGAGAATGGCTACGGGATGAAAGGGGGTGTGTGCATGACACTTTCTTCTTTTATGTGTGTTGTTTCATTCGTAGCTTGGATAATCATGCTAGTGTATTTCTCTGCTGTTCTGCATGTACAAAGCAGCTGATAAGTCCAATGCTGGACCGGGAGGTACGGGTGGCACAAGTGACGCCGGAGGCTCAGGTTCCAACAAGCAAATAAGAATCGGGGTAAGTTTGTGCTTCCACTTGCATAGTTTGTTGAGAGAAATCATAGGTTAATTATGTGTATGTCACCTTACATCAATCATTCAATCTGTTCAGGGATAAGCAACTAATCCAGGTGATCTGCTCCTTTTGTGCAGTGATGACAGTAGGCTTGAGACATACCGGAGCATGATGCAAGTCACCTTACTTTCTTACCATCCTCAAGACATACCAGAGCATAATTGCCACTCATCTCCTGTTCAGATATCTCCCACTGTAAAGCACAGCCGGGTTCCTGTATATTCCTTGTAATGGTTGGTTACTCGAAGCAAGCACGGCGACAACCTCCATGCTCCTCAGCCCTCGGGGGGCTCCAGTGGACCTAGATTGATCAGGCTGATACACTTTAGAACATATATACTTCTTAGTCGCGTAAGAATAGTTGCCGTCATCGGTTCGGCGTCCATATATGCTGCCCGGAAATGGGTGCTTCAGTTCGTTCTTATACATGCACAGCCTTGAAAAGGATTTCTCTTATACTTGAAGAAGATTCTGGTAGTATGAATATGGTTTGCAACTTTGCATATTCTGGTAGCATGAAGTGATACGGTTATTCTTTGTATAGACCAGCTCCATTTGGTTCATTAAGCGTTCAGTTTTTCTCCACCGACTAAATTCAGCACGAGGCATGCACTCTTTGTAGTGTTACGGGCGAGGCATGTCCGGAAAGCTGATCTGAGGCCTTACTGCGATTCCATACCTCACACAGATCCAGTAGTGCTACCCCAACAGTGTGTTCTGGGCGAAAGAATCAAGCGCACCCAATGTAGTGCTACCGGTCCAACGGGTTCAAATTATTTTATTAAAAAGTCTATTTGCGAATGGTGAATGTTTTAGGAAAAACCGAAAAAGTTAAGTCGTAGTAACAAGATGGTGGGGTAATATTGGCAATGAGTTCATCTTACGATTCGATCACCATGTGTGAGTAATTCGGTAAGACAATGGGTTGAGGGCTTGAGGCATATCCCTGCAACCCGATGTATTTGTACAAAGGATTGATAGAATGACTTTGAATTTTAATATAACGTCATGTATTGTGAGTAGGGCGTTTCGGTGCCCAGGCTCATCTGCATCTGGTTAGAAATTTTTTTTCTAAAAGATTCAAACAAATTCAAAAATTCAATTTTTTTTGTGTGGTAGACAATTTGATGCGTGAGACTCGCTTCAAATTTTAAGTCATTTGAACATTTGAGCAGCTCTCAGCAAAAAAATACAAATCGGGTCAAAACAGTATATGAATAGTAAATATTTTTACAGACCCTCAATTTGTCTTTTTTGCTGAGAGCTGCACAGATGTCCAAATGACTTGAAATTTGGAGCAAGTCTCACGCATCAAATTTTCTACCACACAATTTTTTTTGGAATTTTTTGAATTTTTCTAGTATTTTTTTTGATTTTTGTCGTCAGCGCGGGTGCAGAGATGGATTATCGCACGTATGTGCCCAATTGCAATATAATTGTCTCTTGTCTCTTTATCGTTCTAAGGCTCCGTGGGTACCCAGAATCTCGGAGATTAAGGTAGGGAGCGAATGCTATTATGAACACAAGTGACTGAAAGATTTAGTATGGCCGCAGAAAGCCAATTCTTGGGGCTCTATGAGATGTAGTTATTAAACATCCAATGTTTTTGCTTGAATATTTATTCTTAATAATCGAGGTAATAAGGGGCGGTTCGACAACTGACTCTTGATGCAGGTCGTACACCGATCAAGACGTAATTTAGACACATTTCCCACATCATTGCTTGACAATCACATCTTAACGGGTGTCTTCTAGAGCACAAATTAAGATCCATCACAAAATATGGTTGTAAGAACTAGATCTCATACCCATGCATATTTTTAATACTAGTGTTTATGCCCCTAAGGTTGCTAAAGGTCCGGTTGAGAAATTGGAATTTAATTCGTTAACAAAGACTTGTTAGAGCCTTTGTCGTAGTGCACACCCTCTTGTGGATTCGATAACTCAGGATTACACCTTTGGGAAAAGGCCAGATGATACTTTACAATCCGAGTTTCCACAACACAAAGTACCGTCGATGCACAATCTCATGCGAGGTCGCGCAACTCATGAACCACCGCGGGATCGCCTAACCCGCGACAGTTCCAACATAGGGTATTCATTGCTCCTGGTGTTCCTCCTCAATGGAGGCCACTGGCCAATTCAACTTCGGATGTAACTGACTTGCTCGGGAATCCCTTCCTTTGCTCTCTTACGTTCCTTTGGTGACACATACACTCGCGGAGGCGAGTGGAATACCGTTCCCTCCCCATAGTGGCAATGAACGGGAAACCATGCTCTTTGATGCATTTGGTTCCGTCACCCCCCACTAAAATACCCGATAGGGCTATGCGTAACAGATAGGGTTTTCAATGAAACATATTCATTAAACTAAACATGCCCTCAATTTCCTTTAATGAGTTGATATTATATTAATTGAATGCCCTCAACCCTATTTCCCCCACCCCCGCGGGCGCGCGAAGTAGTAGCATTCTTTCCTTTCAAAATGCACATCAGAGAGGTCTAACTTGTTCCTTGCTGCAGTCCCACCACACACCATTGTTCCTGTCCTCCTCTTCTTTTGCTAGTGGCTTCAAGGGTCTCGCAGCCGAGAGTCATCAAGATCCACATCCTCATCTTCGAGACCCGCACCACCCGACACGCGCTTCCTAGGGACATATTGTTCCAACCTGGACCTGCACCATGATACATCTGAAATGTATTTATAATTTTTGATTGTTTCATGTTATTATAATACCACTTTTGGATACTTTTTATAGCAATTTTATCATTTTTTCTGGACTAACCTGTTAATTCAGTGTCCAAAGCTAGTTGCCTTTTTCTGCATGTTTTTGACTTTCCAGATAAATCCATATCTACGGACCTCCAAAAACATCAGGGGTTTTTATTATTTTTTCAAGTCCAGAGGATACCAAGAATTGTTGGGATGGGCCGGGGGGACCCTGGCCTCCACACGGCCTGGCGGAGCGGCCAGGGTGTTGGGGAATGCAGTAATTTCAAAAATTTCCAACGCACACGCAAGATCATGGTGATGCATAGCAATGAGAGAGGAGAGTGTCGTCCACGTACCCTCGTAGACCGTAAGCGGAAGCGTTTTATCAACGCGGTTGATGTAGTCGTACGTCTTCACGATTCGATCGATCCAAGTACCAAACGCACGACACCTCCGAGTTCAGCACACATTCAGCTTGATGACGTCCCTCGTACTCTTGATCCAGTTGAGGCCGAGGGAGAGTACCGTCAACATGACGGCGTGGTGACGGTGATGATGAAGTTACCGACGCAGGGCTTCGCCTAAGCACTACGACGATATGACCGAGGTGTGTAACTGTGGAGGGGGGCACCGCACACGGCTAAGAAATCAACTTGTGTGTCTATGGGGTGCTCCCTGGCCACGTATATAAAGGATGGAGGGAGGAGGAGGCCGGCCCTCATAGGGCGCGCCCAAGTGTGGAGTCCTACTAGGACTCCCTAGTCCTAGTCACATGGAATAGGAAAAGGGGAAGGGAGAAGGAGAAGGAAGAAAGGGGGCGCCCCCTTTCCCTAGTCCAATTCAGACCAGTCCATGGGGAAGGGGTGCGGCTACCCTTGAGGCCTTTCTCTCCTTCCCCGTATGGCCCATTAAGGCCCAATACGAATTCCCGTAACTCTCCGGTACTCCGAAAAATACCAGAATCACTCGAAACCTTTCCGATGTCTGAATATAGCCATCCAATATATCGATCTTTATGTCTCGGCCATTTCGAGACTCCTCGTCATGTCCATGATCTCATCCGGGACACCGAACTATCTTTGGTCATCAAATCACATAACTCTTTAATACAAATCGTCATCAAACGTTAAGCGTGCGGACCCTACGGGTTCGAGAACTATGTAGACATGACCGAGACACATCTCGAGTCAATACCAATAGCGGAGCCTGGATGCTCATATTGGCTCCCACATATTCTACGAAGATCTTTATCGGTCAAACCACATAACAACATACGTTGTTCCTTTTGTCATCGGTATGTTACTTGCCAGAGATTCGATCGTCGGTATCTCAATACCTAGTTCAATCTCGTTACCGGCAAGTCTCTTTACTCGTTCCGTAATACATCATCCTGCAACTAACTCATTAGTCACATTGCTTGCAAGTCTTATAGTGATGTGCATTACCGAGAGGGCCCAGAGATACCTCTCCGACAATCGGAGTGACAAATCCTAATCTCGATCTATGCCTACTCAACAAGTACCATCAAAGACACCTGTAGAGCACCTTTATGATCACCCAGTTACGTTGTGACGTTTGGTAGCACACAAAGTGTTCTTCCGGTATTCGGGAGTTGCATAATCTCATAGTTATAGGAACATGTATAAGTTATGAAGAAAGCAATAGCAACAAACTAAACGATCATAGTGCTAAGCTAACGGATGGGTCATGTCAATCACATCATTCTCTAATGATGTAAAACCATTCATCAAATGACAAATCATGTGAATGGCTAAGAAACTTAACCATCTTTGATCAACGAGCTAGTCAAGTAGAGGCATACTAGTGACACTCTGTTTGTTTCTGTATTCACACATGTACTAAGTTTCTGGTTAATACAATTCTAGCATGAATAATAAACATTTATCATGAAATAAGGAAATAAATAATAACTTTATTATTGCCTCTAGGGCATATTTCCTTCACAGGGGACCACCCGTGTGGCTTTGCCGCGTGGGCCCCTGTGCACCGCCTTACGTCATTTCTTCCGCCTATAAATCACATAATTCGAGAAACTGTCGGTACCATTTTCTCGTGATTTTTCCCGCCACCGCAAGTTCATGTTCCGGGGAGATTCAATCTGGAGGCATGTTCTGGTACCCCGCCGAATGGGGAATCCATCACCAGAGCCATCTTCATCGACCTTGCTGCCACCATGACCATGCTTGAGTAGTTTTCGTAGGAGCTTAGGGTCCATAGCAGTAGGTAGATGGCATCCTCTCTCCCTTCTGATTCAATTAGCTGCCTCACATGATCGGGATCAATATGATCTAATTGGTGGTTGTGTTTATTGAGATATGATGTATTTTCACTTTATGATCAGTTTGGTCATTGAATTATATTGAATCTTAGGAAGTTTCTTTGCTGTATAACTAAGTAGCCATCTATGCTTTCCTATTTATTTGTCATCTATGGCAACAATTGATAGGTAGTTCTTCAGAGAGAGTTGTGCATGGTAGTGAGTTTAATCTTGTGGTGATCTACCCCAATGACTATACGTATTGTATTGTCGCTATTAATGATAAAAATATGGTTTCTTTATCAATCTTGGATGGTAGTTTTACTATTACATTATGTCATCATGCTTATTACAATGCTTTGTTTGTCATGAATTTAATACTTTGAGATGCATGATGGATATCTTTCTTGGGAGGAGCATTAGTCGTAGATGCAGTTGGATAATGGTCTACATACCACTGGCATAATGCCTAGGCAAGATTATACTATGAATGATAATATTCATAAATATAAATATTGCAATTTAATCACTGCCCAATTGTGATTTGTTCACCACTTCTTCTTGGAGAGATGCCACTAGTGGTCTATTTTCCTTTACTGAAAACATCACTAAAAATACTTTACCTTGTTGTACCATTTCATTTATTTTATCTATCTATTAATTCCTACCATACCGTGCAATTTACCCTTGTAACTACCAGGACAAGAAGCTTAACAAACTTCTTGAAACGTTGGGGCAAGAATTTTTTTGTTTTATGTGCAGGTACCGAAGACCTTGTTTGTTGGAAGAACTGTAAGTGCATCTAGTGCCCCTTAGTGATTTTGGTGTATTGAAGACATATAGGTTAAGGGACTAATGTGTTTATGAGTGTACACAGGTCTATAAGTCTATGAGGAGGTTGATATTTACAGAGAAAGTCGACCCTAAAATGAAGTTCTTCGTCGAAGACTTTGGTATTCGAAGACTTTACAAGACTTGAAAGTGAAGAAATTGGTGTGACCTTGAAGACTTGGTATTCATTTGAGGAACATGAAGCGTGAAGACTTTTGTTTTCGTAGTTTCGTTTTCTCTTTCTTGAGTCATAGGAAACACCGTCTTGTTAAAGGGGGTCGAGGAAATACTAAGGAAAAATTTCCATGTGATGCTCAACTCAAAATCCTACTCCTACCAATCCCTTGGGTGAAGCCATTGGAAATCTCATACAGTTCAGTCAATTTCTTGATGGATGATCGAAGTTCTTCCGTCACGAGAATTTGTTCTGCTGAGGAGTTAGGAATTCGCCATCTGGATTGCCTACAGTGAGGAACATGACAGCCCGAGGAATTTGAGAGTCAAATTTCCGACCGTTCTTGTCTTCTTGCGCCAGACTGTCCCAAAATATCTTATCTACCTAACGGTCATATCATTGAAGGGCATTTATGTCTTATCATGTCGGGCTGCTCCCTAGGCTATAAATAGCCGCCCCCTACAACCACTAGCTGGTTGGCTGCTCCGAGAGAACTTGACACTTGTCATTTGAGAGCAACCCATCCTCCAAGGACTTTGAGCGAAAATCATCGAGTGAGGAAAAACCCAAACCCAAACACCTACAAACCCAAAGTGATTGAGCACCACTGAAGAGATTGATCCTGCGTGGATCCGATGCTTGTTACCTTTGAAGACTGTGCTTCTTCCAGACGGTTAGGCGTCATGGTCTAGAGCATCCAAGAGGAATTGTGGATCGCCGAGTGACCAAGTCTGTGAAGGTTTGGAAGTCGCCTAAAGACTTACCACGAGTGATTGGGCGAGGTCATGTGACCTTAGTTCAAGGAGAATACGGTGAGGACTTGGTGTCTGAGCTGCGTGCTCGGATGATGGGTGTCCGGACTGTGTGTCCTCGAGTTTAAATACTCAGCCGCTCCAACCAGGCGTATAAGCTGAGACAGCAGCTTGGAACTGGTCTACCAAATCATTGTCTTCACCAACCTTACTGGTTCCATTTCCTCAACTCTTTCATTTCCTCATTACTGTGTTGAGTGTTAGTTCATATCTTTGTTTGAAGACTTTGACTGAAGACTTCCTCAATTTCCTCAGTTCAATTTCTTCAGTCTGTTTGTCTTCATCTTGTGTTATCCTGTGTTTACGCTTTCTGTACTTTGTGTGCGTCTTCATTTCATCAT
This sequence comes from Aegilops longissima, assembly GCA_021605205.1. Classification (NCBI taxonomy): domain Eukaryota; kingdom Viridiplantae; phylum Streptophyta; class Magnoliopsida; order Poales; family Poaceae; genus Aegilops; species Aegilops longissima. The sequence continues at coordinate 655,948,210 of CM038676.1, forward strand.
GATGACCATGCCTGTATTGTGTTATGCTTACTTCTGAGTACTTATTCCGCTGCAAGTAGTTCCTCGCTAAGGAATTTCCTCACCGGTAAATTCCTCAGTGAAGAATTCATAAAAATCGCCTATTCATCCCCCTCTAGTCGATATAACGACTTTCAATTGGTATCGAGCAAGGTACTCCTTGTTACGTGTGATTTTGTTTAACCACCGGAGTTTTAGTTATGTCGACCGCAAGTATGAAGAAAGTGACATGCCCTATCTTTGACGGTCATGATTATCCCAAGTGGAAGGCCATGATGAGGAAGCCTCATGGCTATGAACAGCGAGCTGTGGACCGTCAACGAGATTGGTCTTACCGATCTATGTAAGAAGGCAGGCGCTGATGACATTCGCAAGTACACTCGACTTGACATCATGGCGAAGGACATCATCTGTTCCTGCCTATCCAGAGATGAATTCAAGCGCATTATGCATCTTTGCAATGCGAAGCTTATCTGGCACCGAATCTCTGATGTCTATGAAGGTCATCGAACCCGGCATGATCCTTGGTTTGAGGACTTCAAGGAATCTCTCAACACGATGAGTTTCGAACCAGAATCATCGTCTTCTGCATCATGTCTCATGGCAAAGGGTGACAAGGTAACCGAATGTTCCTCATCCGAGTTTAGTGACGATGAATCTGATGATGATGGATCTGATGATGATATTGAACCTAGTTATACCAAACTTGTTTGCATTGCCACTAAACAACAAACGGCCTTGGAAAAGGTTCAAAACATGCTAGACAAAAGTGATATGTTGGGTGAAGAAATGGATCGCACTAAAGCCCTGACTGGAAATCTTCAGAGACTTCAGTATAGGTTTGACAGCCTTCAAGGTCATCATAACACTCTCTTATCTGATCATGAGAAGCTTTCTTATGAATATCTTCAAAGAAAGCAAGATCTTGAGAAGCTAAGAGAGAGTTATGAAGATCTTCAGAAGGAGCGCGATTCATTACTTACTCAACAAATCAGCGCTTCTCAGGAAGAATTTGTTCCTCCATGTTTAAAGTGCATTGAACGTGAATCTGCTAATTCTTCACCTGAATGTTCAAATGCTTCAACTGTTACAAATTCTTCACCTGCCCCTGCTATCACTAATTCCTCATCTGCGGACATTGCTAGTATCACTGACAATGTAGGGCTGAAGGAATTGTACATGACAGGCATGTACAAAAGCCTCAAAGGGCATCAGACTCTTTGTGATGTGCTTAAAAAGCAGATCCTCAACAGAAACCCTAGGAAAGAGGGTATTGCCTTTGAGAGGAAACTCAATGCTGATGGAACATATTGGAAGCCCGAGCAGTACCCCAAAACCTCATGGGTTGCTGCAAAGGGGCCTCCAGTTGATCCATCTAACTTATCTGGCTTTACATGTGAATCTCCTCATTCTTCTGATGAGTCATTTGACTCCAACTATAAAATGTTCAAAAATCAGAATGGTGAAGTATTTGCTAGATATGTTGGCACTAATTGCAGGAACGGTTCTCCTATGAAGAAAATCTGGGTTCCCAAGAAGTGCCTTGAAAGTCTTCAGGTGAATGTCCTCATGACACCACCTGTGAAGAATAGGAACCCCAGATCAAACTCTTCATATGGATCCAAGTCCTCATACGGACCAAATTCCTCACGTTGATCAAATTCCTCAAAAGGATCAAAGTCCTCATATGATTATCATCGTGCTAACAACTCTGTTTCGCAGGGTAGAGCTAAGGGCTATGAATATGTGCATTATTCTTCAAACCCTTATGTTCATAAGTCCTCGAAGACTTTCTCTGCTTATTCATATGCTTACCCTAACCCCTCATATGTGAAACGAAATGGATTGGCTTCTATGCCACCATTCTCATATGGAGCTCGTAGAGTGATGGACTCTTTGCCACCCCTTCAGATGTGGGTGGTGAAGAAAAAGAACTAATTTCTTCTGCAGGGTCAGGTCTCCAGACGTGCTTTAACGTCTGAAGAATTTGCTGGGGGCCTGACAAAATTGCCTGAAAGGACGCAGGCTAATCTTGAATAAATGAACTTTCATTTCACACGTCCTCATACTGCTATATCTGTTTTACTGCTTGATGAAATTCATCTGATGAAATTGATATCATATTCTTCACTGATGAAGTATATGAGATCGTAAGTTGCACTAATTCATCTGCAGAATGATCAACCCAAAGCCAATGAGTGGGTCCTCGATAGTGGATGTACAAATCACATGACTGGTGATAAGAACCTATTAATGGATGCTCCCTTATCACCGTCACATCTGAAGCATATCATCTTTGCTGACAAAGGCAAAAGTCATGTATTGGGTCTAGGTAAGGTTGCGATCTCTAAGGACATACACATGGACAAAGTCATGCTTGTTGAGTCCTTAGGATACAACCTCATGTCAGTCTCAATGCTTTGTGATCTTGATATGGTTGTTGTCTTTGGCAAGTATCGTTGTGTTGTGATTATGGAAGCTGAAAATTCCAAAGTCTTCGAAGGCTTTAGGAGAGGAGACTTGTATATTGTTGATTTCTCTACAGGACCACAACCAGCCGTGTGCCTACTTGCAAAAGCTTCAGAAGGCTGGCTATGGCATCGACGACTTGGTCACGCAGGCATGAGGAATTTACACACTCTTGCGAAGAAGAAGCATGTCCTTGGCATTGAGAATGTCAAATTCCTCAAGGATCACTTTTGTGGAGCCTGTGAAGCTGGAAAAATGACCAAGGCCAAGCATCCAGCGAAGACTATCATGACTACTACTCGTCCATTCGAATTGCTTCACATGGACCTCTTTGGTCCTAATCATTACTCAACAGTCACTAATGATGCATCTCTATATGGCTTTGTTATTGTTGATGATTACTCTCGTTACACATGGGTACACATTGTTACTTACAAACATGAAGTGCAGGAAGTCTTCAAACGATTTTCCTCGAGGGCTTCAACCAACTTTGGTGTGAAGATCAAGCACATCAGGAGTGACAATGGAACTGAGTTCAAGAATTCCGGTCTTGATGACTATCTTGATGAACTTGGTATTACTCATGAGTTATCTGCTCCTTATACTCCTCAGCAAAATGGCGTCGTGGAGTGCAAGAACAGAACTCTTGTTGAGATGGCTCGCACTATGCTTGATGAATACAAAACGCCTCGTCGTTTTTGGATTGATGCAATTGATACCGCGTGCCACATCATCAACAGAGTATATCTTCACAAATTCTTCAAGAAGACTGCCTATGAACTCCTCACTAACAAGAAACCCAATGTGAGTTATTTCAAAGTCTTCGGTGCTAAATGTTGGATTAGAGATCCTCATCAGAATGCTAAATTTGCACCGAAAGCACATGAGGGTTTTATGCTTGGTTATGGAAAGGACTCGCACACCTACAGAGTCTTCAACAATGCTCTTCACAAGGTTGTTGAAACTGTAGATGTGCGGTTCGATGAAACTAATGGCTCGCAAAGAGAGCACCTACCTTCTGTGATAGATGAACCATCACCTGAGGATTCTATCAAGTTCAAGGCGACTGAGGATGTCATTCCTACTGAAGAATCTGCTGAAGAATTCATTCCAGAACACGAAGAACGTCAAGCTAATGCACCTGAAGACAATGCTAAAGAAAATGGTGTTGAAGAAAATGCTGATCAAGTTCCTCGACGACAACCAGCTCATCCTTGCGTTGCAAAAGAAGTGCAAGTTGAAAAGATCATCGATGACATTGAAGCACCAGGTCCTCTCACACGCTCAAAAGCTTCACATTTATCTAACTTTTGTGGGCACTATGCTTTTGTCTCTATCACAGAGCCCACTAAGGTAGATGAAGCATCTCTGGAGCCTGAGTGGATTCAGGCCATGCAAGAAGAATTACATCAGTTCGAGCTCAACAATGTCTGGGAACTGGTTAAACGCCCAGATCCTCGCAAGCATAATATCATTGGCACAAAGTGGATCTACTGCAACAAGCAAGATGAAAATGGCCTTGTGGTGAGGAATAAGGCACGACTTGTAGCTCAAGGCTACACACAGGTTGAAGGAATTGATTTCAATGAAACTTTTGCACCCGTTGCTAGACATGAGGCTATTCGCATATTACTTGCTTATGCTAACCATCATAATATCACTTTATATCAAATGGATGTGAAAAGTGCATTCCTCAATGGTAAGCTTGAGGAAGAAGTATATGTTGCTCAACCCCCAGGTTTTGAAGATCCAAAGAATCCAGAAAAAGTCTTCAGACTCAACAAGGCCCTCTATGGCCTCAAGCAGGCCCCTCGGGCGTGGTATGATACTTTGAAGGAATTCTTCGTGAAGAATGGCTTCACACCCGGTTCACTCGACCCTACTCTCTTTACTAAATCTTATGATGGTGAACTGTTTTGTGTGCCAAACATACGTTGATGATATTATCTTTGGCTGTACTGACCAACGTTATAGTGATGAATTTGCCTATATGATGAGTGAAGAATATCAAATGTCTATGATGGGAGAGTTGAAATTCTTCTTAGGTCTTCAAATTCGTCAACAGCAAAATGGCATATTCATATCTCAGGAGAAATACCTCAAAGATGTTCTGAGGAAATTCGGCATGCAAGATTGCAAAGGCGTCAAAATTCCTATGCCCACAAATGGCCATCTATGCAATCGATGAAAATGGTATTGACTTGATCACAAGGTATACCGCTCCATGATTGGTTCTTTATTGTACTTATGTGCATCTAGGCCAGATATAATGCTTAGTGTTTGCATGTGTGCCCGATTTCAAGCTACACCGGCGAATCCCACCATAATGTGTGAAGCATATTCTTGATATCTAGCTCACACACCAACACTAGGATTATGGTACCCCAAGGGCTCTACTTTTATCTCATTGGATATTCGACTCGACTATGCTTGGTGATCGTGTGGACCGCAAGTCAACATCTGGTACTTGTCATTTCCTCGGACGATCTTTGGTCTGTTGGTCCTCGAAGAAAGCAGAATGTGTATCATTGTCTCTCGCGAAGCTGAGTACATTGCTGCTGGTTCTTGCTGTGCTCAATTGCTGTGGATGAAGCAAACTCTCAAGGACTACGACATCAACGTGAAGAATGTGCCTCTCTACTGTGACAATAAGAGTGCCATCAAGATTCCTCACAACCCAGTTCAGCACTCGAAGACAAAGCACATTCAGATTCGTCATCATTTTCTTCGCGATCATGTGTTGAAGGGCGACATCTTTATTGATCATGTGAAGACTGAAGAACAGCTAGCCGATATCTTCACAAAGCCCTTGGATGAGAAGAGATTTAGCAAGTTGCGGTGTGAGCTAAATATCTTAGAATCTTCGAATGTTCTTTGAAAAGGACACACATCCTGACTCTTATGCAAAATTGATGACTTAGATGTGCAACACATGAAGAAACATTTTTCTTCAATCAATGAAGAATAACACTCTAAGTGTTGAGAAATTAATGAAGAATTTGATTCTCAGAACCCTACGACAATTGTACGTGGTGTCTGAAATCATCATTCTTATACGGTGGGACACGCCACCACCAAAGTTGAAAATCTTCAATTTGAGTTTTACCTCAGTTTTGAAATTCTTCAGTTTTTCAAATTCTTCAACTTTGCAAAATCTTCACTGTTTCCGTTGTCTTTCTTCATTGGCTATATATATATATATGTGGGTTTATGTCCTCTACAACATTCACTTATGGCTATTTCTTCAAGTTGCTTTTTCTGCTAAGTGAATGTGATCGGACCCTTCCCCCTCTATGCTATACTCAACCCAATCTATTCACAAATTCTTCATGTGCGTTCTATTTGAAACTCGTTCAAAATCTTCACTGTGTCCTTGTCAGCTGAAGAAATTGCGAACGAAACTTTTAACTTATCTTATCCAAAATTTTGGCTTTGCCACTCAAACCGTTCCGCTTCCTACGTTAGACTTATCTATTCACCCACGATCTAACACGATCTCCACTTTTCAGTACGTGGGTGACACATGTCAAGCGAATGAGAAGGGTCAGGGGCACGTTCGTCCTAAATCTTCCGGCGAACAGTTTTTCACTGCGACTATAAATACCCCCTCTCCCCTTCCTCACTTCCTTTACTCCGCTCGACCGCTCTCTCTCGCTCGAGCTTCTCAAACCCTAGCGCCGCCGCTACTCCATCATCGCCGGTGAGGAAGAGCTTCACTGCCTCGACCTCGTCGCCGTCGTACTCGCGCCAGCCGCGGAAATCTTCACTCCGCCACCGCCGTAGCTGTCTTCCTCCGCCGAGTTAGGGCGTGGAAGATCTGAACTGACGAGCTTCAAATCTACACTTCTCAGTTCGTCGTGTTCTTCACTTCGGGTAATTAAAAGTTACTTTTATTTCTCGCTTTGATTCTCAAGCCTTCCTGAAAATCTTCAAAGGTGTTTATTCTTCAAATCTTCACACATATGAACACCTCACACATCATATGTTCTTGATTCATTTCTCTAAGCATCATTTTTCTTCAAGATTCCTCAATTGTGTGGATCCTCGATCTATACAACTCTGGAACCTAAGACAAAGAACGCTTAGTGAAATTCTTCAAGACTCATCTGGTCAAATTCCTCAAACTTGTTCTTTTTGAAAAACCTTCTGAGAACGCATATGACCTCTCCAAATTCCTCACAACTATACTCTGTTCACAGGTACTCATGTCCGCTGCTGAATCACTAGGTTCTCATCAACTTAACTCATTTGCAGCATTCCTCGAAGAGAAGTTGCATACTTCTTCAGAGAATTTGATTGTTCAAATTCCTCAACTGAAGAATATGGCAGACGGTAAGAAGCCACAAAAAGGAGGAAAGAGGCCTGAGGTCATGACTGCTTTTGAAATACCTGAGGACATCTATGCTGACTATTGCACACCTGATGAGGCCAAGTTCGGAAAGGAGAATAAAAATCAGCGCAAGGTGCGCATACAGAGGATTGAAAGGAGACGGGCAAGAGAATGGAGGGAGTACAGGTATGTTACTCCAAAGTATATGAAGAAATTCGCACTTAATCCTCCATGCCCAAGAGCTCCATTGGCACTTGGCCAAGAAGCTGACCCCGCCAGCATCAAGCGTGGTGAGGATTTTCCTGAAGAATGGGCCAAACGCTAAGCCAAGTTGGCGAGACAAGCCAAAGAAGCAGTGAGGAAATTCAATGAAGACTCTGCTGCTGCTGCTTCCACTAAGGCCTCTGTCAAGCCTAGAAAATCAATGGCAAAGAAGCCCGCTCACAATCCAAGTGCTTCACCAACTGTGCCCTCACAGCCAAATTCCTCAGCAATGCCCTCACGGCCAGAATCTTCAAAGCCCTCACGGCCAGTTCTTCATGTTGCCCCTCTCCTCCCAAATTCTCAGCTCCTCCTCCCATGTCCTCAGCAGCTCCTCCAAAGTCCTCAGCACCTGTACATCTGGCCACGTGCCAAAGGACTGCAGGCATCTCTATTGCCTCTGGTGTCTCAGCGAGTTCCTCTGCTGCACCAAATTCTTCATCTGGCCCCACTCTGCTGAAGAAAAAGGCAATGGCTAGACGAGGCCCTCGACCAAGTCCGAAGAAGAAACAGGTTGCCTTCCAAGTGCCATCTGACGATGAAGCTCATGATGATGAACTTGCAGAAATCATCAGAGACAGACAAGAAAGGGCCGCTAGAGCCAAAGGCACACCTGTGCCATTGCTTTTGGATCCAAGGGCGATCCTCGAGTATATTGATCTCTCGCACAAGGATCCAGACACCCCTATGCCTGATTTTCAGTTGACTCCTGGCCAAAGTCACATGCTGACCAGCTCGTTTGAATATCCAATTGATGTTGTTCCAATTTCCACCATGCCATCAAAGGACCTTGTTCCTTTTGGTGAAGAATATGAGATCCCTAGCGGATCGATGATTTAAAATCATTCTGCTGCTTCGTCAGAGCAGATTGATGAAGAAATTGAAGTGGATACGATCCCTTCTACTCCTGTTGTATCCTCACCAATGCCTCAGTTCACAGCTGAAGAGGCTGGTGTTGAAGAAATTGAAGAAGATGTGGATATTGGAAGTACAACGCCAGTGATGAACGATGACTTTTGGGAAAGTCAGCATCCCAATTCTCCACTCTTCACCCCAATACAACAAATACCTCAGTCCCCTGCACCAACCGTTCAATTGGGCTCCGAAGAAACTCATCCCACCTCGTCTGTGCATGAAGAAATTCCAGCCACTAGTGCTGAAGAACCTGCTGCTGCTGATCCTTTGAACACGCAGACTGCATATGAAGAGAACCAGAAAATCCTCAGCCTGAAGAACCTGAGATTGCGATTCCTGAGGTAGTGATGCAACTCACTGACACTCCTCTGCCAAAACCAAAGGATCCATTATCGCGCAAGCAAAAGTTCAAGGCTGAAGACTTCTTTGGCGAGCATGTTTTCTTCACTGATTACAATCCTTATGATTCTGCTCGCATAAGGAAGAGGCGTTTCTGGACAGCTAGTCAAGCCAACTTTTATTCCTCTGTGCTATTCGACAAAGACGAAGTCTTCGATCATGCACACATTCCTCACGTGGACATGGAATCTCTGCCAGGCTTTGAGCCAGTCCTCTATGTTCTTCACGATGCTGGATTGCTGAATTTCTGCACTGACATCTGTGATTGGAATGAAGAACTCATTCTTCAATTCTATGTGACGCCGCACATCACAGGAAATTCTGAAGATGTGAACTCATGGGTGTTGGACTGGATGTCAGAAAATACTCACTACAAGGCACCAGCAACTGAATTGCTTCGTGCCCTCCCACTCAGTCCTCCCCTTGATGGTGCTCGTTGCATCTACAACGAACCTGAGCTTACAAATCATTACATGCAAGCGCTAATGAAGCCTTTGAAGCCAGGGCAGGCCCATCGAACCAAATTCCTCGCCAAGGAATTACTGTATGTGCCTCGGACTGTCTATCGCATTCTGACGAAGACAATGAGTCCTATCAAAGGTCATGACTCAAATGATGAGGAAGTCGTTGGCATCATGAAGAATATGCTTTTCAATATCATTCATGGCGTTCCTGTCAACTTCCATGATTTCTTCATGAGGACTCTGGCGAACATTGCTATGTCACCATTTGAGCTGAAGCCTTATGCACCATGGATTATGAGATTCATCAGGACAAGGTCTTCACTCAATTACAAGGCTGATACTCTGAACCACTGCAGCTACTTGCCTCCAATTGAATTCCTCAAACGGACATTTTCCTCAGCTGATGACAAAGGCAAGGCAACTGCTGTGATAGATGAAGGCATTCGTCCATTGGATGGTCAATTTCGCAAGGCTGCATCCTACTCCACCAATGATGACTCTGCCACACATGACTCTGCCGCCAACAACTCTGCCAAGCAAAATCCTCAAGCCACATCACCCAGGGTGATGACTGATCGTGAGTTACTCCTCAGTCTTCATCAGAAAGTTGATTGCAATCATAAATGGGTCAAGCGTCAGTTTGGTTCAATTCTTCACAACATGACCTCAACACACAATGCAGTGAAGAAAAACCAATACTACCTCCATGAAACCTTCAACCGTACCTGGGCTATTCTATCTCATGTCTACAGCGCAGAAGATCTGAAGAAAATGGGTCTCAAGGAAGAATTTGACTGGTCTGCACCTCCACCGAAGAAATTCAAGAAGGTCAAGGTTCCTTCCTTGGTGGCCAACTCCTATTCTTCATCGCACGACACTGATGAAAATGAAGACTTGGACGACAGTGCGGCATGCCCTACTACGACAACCGACCCCGACAACGCTGGCGCTCCTCCATCAACTTGATATTCATCAGGGGCGTTAGTCCTTAGTTTCAATCCTTTTGGTCATTCGATGACAAAGGGGGAGAAATTTGAGTTAGTCTTCAAGCGGGTCTATTATATGGGCTTTTTTTTTGCTAAGTTACAACTCTCGGTCTTCTGAAACTTTTATTGGATCGAGTTGTAATCTTAAACCCGATGGTGCTCTGATACTTTTGATGTGTTCCTCTGCATGCTTATTCTTCGTTGTATGTTAATACACGCATGCTGAATTACATCAGTCACCATATTTCATCATGCATTTCAAATCTTCATATTATATGTCAAATGCGTGTATGAATTACAAGATATAGGGGGAGATCTCCATGATTCAACTCTTCAAATGTGCATTGCCTCAAAAGCAAATTCCTCACTATGCACATCTTCAGGGGGAGTTCTTCTATATCTTGCAACCAAATTCCTCAATATCAGTACTTACACTTCATATGTTTATCTCCGTTGAAAACTTAACCTATATTGTCATCAATCACCAAAAAGGGGGAGATTGTAAGTGCATCTAGTGCCCCTTAGTGATTTTGGTGTATTGAAGACTTATAGGTTAAGGGACTAATGTGTTTATGAGTGTACACAGGTCTATAAGTCTATGAGGAGGTTGATATTTACAGAGAAAGTCGACCCCTAAAAATGAAGTTCTTCGTCTGAAGACTTTGGTATTCTGAAGACTTTCTGAAGACTTTGAAAGTGAAGAAATTGGTGTGACCTTGAACACTTGGTATTCATTTGAGGAACATGAAGCGTGAAGACTTTTGTTTTCGTAGTTTCGTTTTCTCTTTCTTGAGTCATAGGAAACACCGTCTTCAAAAAGGGGTCGAGGAAATACTAAGGAAAAATTTCCATGTGATGCTCAACTCAAAATCCTACACCTACCAATCCCTTGAGTGAAGCCATTGGAAATCTCATACAGTTCAGTCAATTTCTTGATGGATGAATCGAAGTTCTTACAGTCACGAGGAATTTATTATGCTGAGGAGTTAGGAATTCGCCAAAGGCTTGGATTGCCTACACAAGGAGGAACATGATAGCCCCGAGGAATTTGAGAGTCAAATTTCCGACCGTTCTTGTGATCTTGCCACTGTCCAAAATATCTTATCTACCTAACGGTCATATCATTGAAGGGCATTTATGTCTTATCATGTTGGGCTGCTCCTAGGCTATAAATAGCCGCCCCTACAACCACTAGCTGGTTGGCTGCTCGAGAGAACTTGACACTTGTCATTTGAGAGCAACCCATCCTCCGAGGACTTTGAGCGAAAATCATCGAGTGAGGAAAAACCCAAACCCAAACACCTACAAACCCAAAGTGATTGAGCACCACTAAAGAGATTCATCCTGCGTGGATCTAACGCTTGTTACCTTTGAAGACTGTGCTTCTTCCAGACGGTTAGGCGTCATGGTCTAGAGCATCCAAGAGGAATTGTGGATCGTCGAGTGACCAAGTCTGTGAAGGTTTGGAAGTCGCGTGAAGACTTACCACGAGTGATTGGACGAGTTCTGTGTGACCTTAGTTCAAGGAGAATACGGTGAGGACTTGGTGTCCTGAGCTACGTGCTTAGCGACTGGGTGTCCGGGACTGTGTGTCCTCGAGTTTAAATACTCAGCCGCTCCAACCAGACATACAACTGAGACAGCAGTTGGAACTGGTCTACCAAATCATTGTCTTCACCAACCTTACTGGTTCCATTTCCTCAACTCTTTCATTTCCTCATTACTGTGTTGAGTGTTAGTTCATATCTTTGTTTGAAGACTTTGACTGAAGACTTCCTCATTTTCCTCAGTTCAATTTCTTCAGTCTGTTTGTCTTCATCTTGTGTTATCCTGTGTTTACGCTTTCTGTACTCTGTGTGCGTCTTCATTTCATCATGATGACCATGCCTGTATTGTGTTATGCTTACTTCTGAGTACTTATTCCGCTGCAAGTAGTTCTTCGCTAAGGAATTTCCTCACCGGTAAATTCCTCAGTGAAGAATTCATAAAAATCGCCTATTCATCCCCCCTCTAGTCGATATAACGCACTTTCAATTGGTATCAGAGCAAGGTACTCCCTTGTTCTGTGTGATTTTGGTTTAACCACCTGGAGTTTTAGTTATGTCGACCGCAGGTATGAAGAAAGTGACATGCCCTATCTTTGACGGTCATGATTATCCCAAGTGGAAGGCCATGATGAGGAAGCGCCTCATGGCTATTCACCCCCCCTCTAGTCGATATAACGCACTTTCAAGAACTCTTGTGGGGTCGATAACCCTTGGTTCTCAATCGAGGGAAATACTTATTGCTAGGTTACTTCACCCTTACACTTGATGGTACCCAACCACTTTTATGAGAGACCAAGCACACCACACCCTCTTCCTCGCATGTCACATACCGTTCCTCTACCTTCCTGAGCTGAATGAGCTCCACGGCCAAATCCTTGGTTGATTGGCATGTCCGTCCTTGTTGCGATCATCCATTAACCATAGTCCACTTCATATGATACATGAACACCATCACCACACTCATGGTTTATATGCCCACATACTTCACAGAAGAATCCAATTTTCGTACTTTATAGGGAGAATAATCCTCTCTTACTTGCTCAAATTAAGAGGTGCAAAGTGATACGTCTCCAACATATCTATAATTTATGAAGTATTCATGCTATTATACTATCCCTCTAGGATGTTTTACATGCATTTATATGATATTTTATATAATTTTTGGGACTAACCTATTAACCTAGAGCCCAATGCCAGTTTCTGTTTTCTCCTTGTTTTAGAGTATCGCAGAAAAGGAAAACTAAACGGAGTCCAATTGACGTGCCACTTGACGGAGATCATTTTTGGACCAGAAGAAGCCCATGGAGTACCAAAAGCATGCCAGAAGAGTCCCGGGCTGCCCACGAGGGTGGGGGGCGCGCCCACCCCCCTAGGGCGCGCCCCCCTGCTTCGTGGATAGCACGGAGACCCCCCCTGACGTGAAATCAACGCAAAACTCTTCTATATATACTCAAACTTCCAGAAAGAAACCTAGATCATAAGTTCCGCCGCCGCAAGCCTCTGTAGCCACGAGAAGTCAATCTAGGCCCTCTCCAGCACCCTGCCGGAGGGGGCCATCATCACCGGTGGCCATGGAGGAGTATCCCAGAGGGGCCATCATCACCATGAAGGCCAAGGACCAGAGGGTGGAGGCCATGGAGGAGGAAGCACAAGGGGGAGAACCTCTCCTCCTCTCTTCCGGTGGCGCCGGAGTGCCATCGGGAGGGGAATCATCGCCACAGTGATCGTCGTCATCAACATCACCATCCTCATCTCTTTTACGCGGTCCACTCTCCCGCACCCCGCTGTAATCCCTACTTGAACATGGTGCTTTATGCCACATATTATGATCCAATGATGTGTTGCCATCCTATGATGTTTTGAGTAGATATCTTTTGTCTTTGGGTCGGTTGATGATCTAGATTGGTATGAGTTGTATGTTTTACTTTGGTGCTGTCCTATGGTGCCCTCCGTGGCGCGCAAGCGTGAGGGATTCCCGCTGTAGGGTGTTGCAATACGTTCATGATTCGCTTATAGTGGGTTGGTGAGTGACTGAATCACAAACCCGAGTAAGAGGGATTGTTGCGTATGGGAATAAAGAGGACTTGATGATTTAATGCTACGGTTGGGTTTTACCTTAATGATCTTTAGTAGTTGCGGATGCTTGCTAGAGTTCCAATCATAAGTGCATATGATCGAAGTAGAGAAAGTATGTTAGCTTATGCCTCTCCCTCATATGAAACTACAATAGTGATTATCGGTCTTGTTAACAATTGCCTAGGACAATTCTGCACACCGATCCATCATTATTCCACACTCGCTACTTAAAATATTTAGTAGTATATTCTAACTTTATTATAACAACACCTACTTTTATATTTTAGCTCTCTGATACTATGCAAAGTTATCCTCTTCATACCCACAACGTAGTTTTATTTCTCGTTTCTAGTTGGAAGCAAACGTTCGGTGCACGTAGAGTCGTATCAGTGGCAGATAGGGCTTGAGAGAATATTGATCTTACCTTTAGCTCCTTGTGGGTTCGACACTCCATACTTATCACTTCCACCTTTGGAAATTGCTACGATGATTCCTTGCAATTGGGGATTATCAAGCTCTTTTCTGGCGCCGTTGTCGGGGAGCAATAGCGTGGGGTTGATATTCTCGTGTGTGCTTGTTTGCTTTCTTCACTAAGTAGATTTTGTTTTACCTTTTTGTTTCTGTTTAGTTGAGCGTGAAACATACAAAAAAATTTAAAAGAATGAAAATACAAAACAAAATTACTTGCCTCTCATGCCTAAAAAGTTTTTCAAAAAGAGAAGTGATTGGAAAGTGATGCATTGAAGAAGTGAGGGTCGACCTTGAGCACTTGTGCTCATGCTCACGGAAACAATGTAGAATTTTTCATGGAAGTTTATCTGTAAATAATGATCCCCTTGTATATATCCATTGTATTATAAAAATAATGTGCCAAGCTTTGGTTTTAGGATGATTAGATTGCTTGTTTACTATGTGCACAACAAAAACAGAAACTTTGTCTGTAGTGCGTGAATTTACATTTTTTTTACTGGAAAGTCAAATGAGTCTGAAACTTTTTGCACATTACTTCTGTACAAATTTTTCAAATTTTCAAATTTAGTTCATAATTTTAGGAGTTACAGAAGTTTGCTAAACTTCCAGATTACTACAGACGGTCCTGTTTAAGACAGATTCTGTTTTTGATGCATTGCTTGCTTGTTTTGATGAAACTATCGGTCTCTATTAGTGGATTAAGCGATGGAAAAGTTATATTACAATAGCTATAATTAAAAAACAAAATATGAATTGGTTTGAAACATTACTTATATTAGTGATTTGCTTTGTTATACTAACGGATCTCACAAAGTTTTTGTTAAGTTTTTTGTGGATGAAGTGTTCGAAGAACGAGGAGTTACCGATGTGAGAAGAATAAAGAGAAGCAAGAGTTCAAGCTTGGGGATGCCCAAGGCACCCCAAGTAAATATTTCAAAGGATACTCAAGCATCTAAGCTTGGGGATGCCCCGGTTGGCATCCCATCTTTCTTCTTCAACAATTGTCGGTATACCTCGGTTTTTGTTTTGTTCACATGATTTGTATCCTTTGTGTTTTTCTTTTTTTTTAAGAACCATGCTAGTATGAGATGTCCTTCATCAGTTTATATAATACTTCATGTGCTTCACTTAAATCTTTTAAAAATGATCTTATAGAATTGCTCTTTGTGCTTCACTTAAATTTTTTGAGTATGGTTTTATAGAATTCTTCGTGTGCTTCACTTATATATTTTGAGCTTGGATATTGGTTAGTCTATGTTAATTGTAGAATGCTCCATGAACTTCACTTATATCTTTTGGAGTATGAATAATACTATCATTTAAAGTGGGTTTGGAAGAGTGTCAACTTTAGGAATTAGTCATCCCACTATTTTGGAGGATGTTGAATCTTAGTGTGATATTTATGAAAGTGGATTTGGAAGAGTGTCAACTTTAGCTAGTGATGACTCCACTATTTCGAAAGAGGTTCCAATTGAGTATGAGAACAAAGTTGCTATCCATGATGCTACTGAAAATTATTATGAGGGAGGAATACATGCTTGTAGGAGTTGCAATATTATCAAGTTTCCTCTCTATGTGCTTAAAGTTTTGAAGTTATACTTGTTTTGCCTTCCTATGCTAGTTGATTCTAGTTGATTCTTGTAGAAGGCATAGGAAGTGGGTTAGAATTAAATGTGCTAGTCATATTCTTCAAGATGCTCTCTTTGTGTTTCAAGTCTTGTCTATTATGCGAGCATCATTGAAATTATCATGCCTAGCTAAAAGGCATTAAAGAAAAGCGCTTGTTGGGAGACAACCCAATATTTATCCTTACTGTTTTTGTGTGTTTACATGATTAAGCTACTGTAGTAGTCATGTTTTATATCTTTTGTTTCAATAAAGTGCCAAGTAAGACCTTTGGGAAGACTTGAGTGAAAGTTAATGTGATCTTGCTGTAAAAAACAGAAAAACTTTGCGCTCACGAGAATAGATGTGAAAGTGCAACTATCCCTAGGTGGTTTTGGTAATTCCTAACAACATATAGTTCATTGAGCTAATGTTATTTCAAGACTAATATTTCAGGAAAGCTCAATGATTGGCATGGCATGGATGAGAAAAGTGGACCCCTCAAAATACTAAGGACAAAAGGATTGGCTCAAGTTCAAAAGTTCAAGACTCTACATTTTCTATTTTAGTGATCCAAGATCACATTGAGTCTATAGGAAAAGCCAATACTATCAAGGAGGGATGAGGTGTTGCTTAATGAGGCTCTTGCTCAAAGTGCTTAGTGATATGCTCCAAAGCCCTCAACTACATTCTCACATCCACATATGACCTAAACCAAAAGTCAAACTCGGCCCCACCGATTCTTTCTATCCGGCGCCACCCAGTTCAGATGTCATAGCCACTGTCACAAACCCTAGGCAAATCAGTCTCACCGATAGGGATCTCGGTGTCACCGAGATGGGATTGTGATCTCTCTGTTTCCCTTCGTAATGTTTCGGTCCCACTGAGATGAGCGGTCGGTCCCACCGAGATTGCAATGTAAACTCTCTGTTTCCCTTTTGTAACATTTCGGTCTCACCGAAATGAGCGAATCGGTCCCACCGAGTTTACCTGACCAACTCTCTGGTTAGCTTATTACCAAAATCGGTCTCACCGAGTTTGTGTAATCGGTCTCACCGAGATTATGTTGTGCCCTAACCCTAACCATATCGGTCCTACCGAGTTGCATGTCGGTCCCACCGAAAATCCTAAAGGTCACTAGATTTGCTGAATCGGTCCGACCGCGTTTACCAATTCGGTCCCATCGAGTTTGGCAAGTTGTGTGTAACGGTTAGATTTTGTGTGGAGGCTGTAAGTACCCCTCCACCTCCTCTTCATTCGTGGAGAGAGCCATCAAAACGAACCTACACTTCCAACCTACATTTTCTGAGAGAGAGAACCACCTACACTTGTGTTGAGACCAAGGTATTCCATTCCTACCATATGAATCTTGATCTCTAGTCTTCCCAAGTTGCTTTCCACTCAAATCTTCTTTCCACCAAATCCAAATCCTATGAGAGAGAGTTGAGTGTCGGGGAGACTATCATTTGAAGCACAAGAGCAAGGAGTTCATCATCAACACACCATTTGTTACTTCTTGGAGAGTGGTGTCTCCTAGATTGGCTAGGTGTCACTTGGGAGCCTCCGACAAGATTGTGGAGTTGAACCAAGGAGTTTGTAAGGGCAAGGAGATCGCCTACTTCGTGAAGATCTACCGCTAGTGAGGCAAGTCCTTCGTGGGCGACGACCATGGTGGGATAGACAAGGTTGCTTCTTCGTGGACCCTTCGTGGGTGGAGCCCTCCGTGGACTCGCGCAACCGTTACCCTTCGTGGGTTGAAGTCTCCATCAACGTGGATGTACGATAGCACCACCTCGGAACCACGACAAAAACATCCGTGTCTCCAATTGCGTTTGAATCCCCCAAACCCTTCCCTTTACATTCTTGCAAGTTGCATGCTTTACTTTCCGCTGCTCATATACTCTTTGCATGCTTGCTTGAATTGTGTTAAGATTGCTTGACTTGTTCTAAGTTGCTAAAATCTTCCAAGAACTAAAATTGGGAAAAGGCTAGATTTTTAATTGGTCAAGTAGTCTAATCACCCCCCCTTTAGACATACTTTCGATCCTACAAGTGGTATCAGAGCTTTGGTCTCCATTTGCTTTGATTTCCATAGCTTTTGGTAGTTATAGCCTTGGTTTCACAACCTAGGAGAGTATGGCGTCTAGCGAGGGAAATTACCACCGTAGAGGTCCTTACTTTGATGGTACTAATTTTGCTAGTTGGAATCATAAGATGAAAATGCATATTCTTGGACATAACCCCGCCGTTTGGGCTATTGTGTGTATTGGCTTGCAAGGTGAATTCTTCGATGGGAGAGAACCGAACCGTGAAGCTACCGCGGAAGAGTTGAAGATGCTGCAATACAATGCTCAAGCTTGTGATATCCTCTTCAACGGATTGTGCCCCGAAGAATTCAACAAAATCAGCCGTCTTGAGAATGCAAAGGAAATTTGGGATACATTGATTGATATGCACGAAGGTACCGACTCCGTCAAGGAATCCAAGTTGGATGTGCTTCAAAGTCAACTTGGCAAGTTCAAAATGAAGGATGGTGAAGGTGCCGCTGAAATGTACTCTAGGCTTGCTCTTATCACAAATGAGATTACCATCTTAGGAAGTGAAGATGACCGACAAATTCATCATCAAGAAGATCCTAAGAGCCTTGGATGGAAAATATGATACCGGATGCACATTGATCCAAATGATGCCCAACTACAAAGATCTCAATCCAACGGAAGTCATTGGAAGAATTGTTGCTCATGAGATGTCACTCAAGGATAAGGAGGAGCTCCATAACAAGTCAAGTGTGCTTACAAAGCCTCATGTGAAGCTCCCACATCATCAAGTGAGAAACAAACCTTCAATGAAGAATTGAGCCTAATGGTGAAGAACTTCAACAAGTTCTACAAGAGTAGAAGCAAAGAGAGAAGTTCCAAGTCAAGGTCCTACAATGACAAAATATCTTCTAGTCGAGAGCGTAATTGCTACAATTGTGGAAGACCCGGACACTACTCCAATGAGTATACGGCTCCCTACAAAAGAAGAGAAGATTCTCCTAGAAGAAGAAGTAGAAGAGAAGAATCACCATCAAGGGAGAGAAGGAGTAGGGATGATCGTTATGAACGAAGACCCTCTCGGAGAAGCAAGGTTTCGGAAAGGAAGGACAAGTCATCAAGGAGCTACACAAAACCAAGACATCAAGCTCATGTTGGTGAATGGGTGTCCGGCTCCGACTCCGGCAATCACTCCGAGAGAAGCTATCACTCCGACTCCGAATATACTCAAGATGAAGGTGTTGCCGGTCTAGCACTTGTGTCAACCAACTCCTACGACATATTTGATTCACCAAATGAAGGAATTGGAATATGCTTCATGGCCAAAGGTCCAAAGGTATCACACCCCGAGTATGTTGATTTCAATAGTGATGAAGATGACTTGTTAGGTGATGATGATTTACTTGTTGACAACTCTAGTGATGAATACTATGATGAAACTTCAATTAATCATGCTAATCAAGATGAAACGAATGACAATGATAAGGAGAAGATTGAGTCTCTAACTAAAGAACTAAACACTCTTAAGTTAGCTCATGAAACTATCTTAGGAGATCATCGAGAACTTTTAAGGACTCGTTAGAAATTACGTTTTGAGAAGCTCAATCTTGAGCAAGAGCATGAGTTCTTAAAGGCAATCAATGATGATCTTCGCAAGAAAACTTCTTCTTACATTTCCAAGCGTTTACTCTTATCCACTTACATGCCTCAAGTCAAGTCTAGTAACAAGAACAAGAAGGATTCTTCCTCTAGTAGCAACAATAATCATGCTAAACCCAATATTGTTGCTTCTAGTAGTTCTCAAGATTCCACTAACGATTCTCTTAGACAAGTTACACTTGAGCAAGAAAATAGCTTATTGAAGGGAATTATAGAGAAAGGTGTTTACAAGAGCCTTGCCGGGAGTAAGCAATTCGAGGAAATTGTACGCAAGCAAGGAAGGCACTGGAAGAACCAAGGTATTGGTTTTGAATGAAAGTTCAATGCCAATGGAGTTGAATGGGAAGAAGATCAATACCCCAAACCGAAGTTTGTTCCTCAACAAGGGAAGTATGATCCTACTTCTTTCAAAGGGACACAAGCTCAAGATGATCTTCCACTACAAGACCACAAGGAAAAAGGCAAGGACAAGCTTCAAGAGGAAATTGATGCATTTGAAGAAGCTCCTAAGGCCTTGGTCAAGTGGGTTCCCAACACTACATCAAGTTCCACTTCATCAAGTACAACCACAACTCCGAGGATTCCCATGAAGATGGTGTGGATCCCGAAGAAGAAGAACTAGAGAGTTCTTGAGGGTGACTCCGCCAACATACTTCACTCTTATCATTTTGGCAAGAACAAGTGCAATCAACCTCCACATATTGCACTAGTTCAAGGAGTCACAAACCCTCTTGTTGGTAAGGCAAGGGACAAGGTAACCAAATGCTTTCATAGACATCATCTTGTGTATGCATCACTCTATGTCTATGGATCTTCCTTATTTGTTCCTTGTGGGACTAACCCGTGTAGGTATTGAAAGTACAACTCACTCCAAAGGATTGCTCCAAATGATCTACATCAACATTGAGCATCCACATCTTCAACACCTACATGAAGTCATCATCGACAAAACCCAAGGTTAGTTCATCCCTCTTAGGGGGGATCTCACATCTAGGGGGAGCTTTACTCTAAGAATTGAGCTAAAGCAACTCCAATGGTGTGAACACAACAACGCTTTATGTAAAAGTGGTAACCCCACTTGCGCTTAAACGATGAGTATGACCTATGATCAAAAGTTCTCATTTGACTCCTAAGTCAATATACTCATATATAGATGACCTAGTCATCGCCAATTGCTTGATAGATGCTAGAATTGGTTGTGCATGCCTTGCCACATATTTCATTTGCCATTTTATTGTGTGAGCATGTTGGTTGCATGATTTACTCATTCGAGGACATCCACTTGTTCTTTTGATTGATTGGTTTCTTTTTCTCTTGCCAAGTGGATGGACAAGAATGCCTAAGAACCTTCTCTAGCTATCTATGCTCTTCTCGTCTCAAACTCTATTCATGCTGCATCACAAAGTTTGATCAAGTCATATTCGAACCACTCTATGTGAGGAGCACTCAGAGTCCCCGATTCGTCATAGACTTAAACTTCCAAAACATCTTTGTGCGTTTCGGTCTGACCGATTCATCCATTTCGGTCATACCGAGATCACTAAGTCGATCTAGGTTTTCAATCTCGGTGCAACCGATTTGAACTTTTCGGTCACACCGAGTTGCAGTAAATGCTTGCAGTTATGCATCTCGGTGCCACCGAGTTATTCCACTCGGTCACACCAACAGGGTCAGGCTATATATACCCACGGACCAAAATTTGGAAAACTTTCCGAACCTCTTCGCCCGCGCTCAGCCTGCTCTGCCTCCGTGGGTCTCCGGATCGTCCTCCTCGTCGCCAGCCGCCTCCAGTCGCTGGTCTCCGCCGCCGTCAACGGGATCGTCTCCGCCGTTGCCGCAGTACCAAGTCCATCGCCGCACTAGGGTATGGACTTGATCCTTGTGTTGATCTCTCTCCGATTCCCCAGCACATTGTTTTGCCATGTATCTTGCCACGGTTGAGATCACTCTATCCAATGAAAACACTCTGTAGTTTAGTTGTGGATTGAAAATTTAGGGTTAGGTTTCCGCCGAAACCATCTCGGACCGACCGAGTTGTTGAAATCGGTTCCACCGATTTGGCTCAGGCCATTGCACATGTGATTCTCGGTCTGACCGAGAATTGCAAATCGGTGTGACCGAGTTCAAGTCTTTGTGAAACCCTAGCAGTCTTGGTGCCACCAAACTGTGACTCGGATTCACCGAGTTCACTAGTTTAGGTTCCAACAGCTGCTTCGGTATCACCGAGATTTCAAATCGGTAGATCCGAAATCCTTTCTGTGGAAAACTAAAACTAAGTTTTTGATCCATTCTTTTGCAAAAACCTCTGCACTTTGTGATGCTCATCCACTCTGCCTCATCTATAATCTATTCACAGGGTCAGCTGTCAGTGTTTGCATCATGTCAGATCAGAGTGACAGTCAGAACAAGTCTGAGGAGCAGGTTCACATGAGTGAGGGCACTAGTCCCTCTAACAGCTCAGGAAGTAGGAGCACACCCAGCAACTTGCCAAAGGCTGCCACAAGGGCCAGCAAGAAAAGAACCTCAGATTCAGAGGATGAGGACTATGTGGCTGAGGAGGAAGAAGCCACCTCAAAGAAGAAGGTGCTCAAAAAGGAATATGGCACAACTGCTGCAACTAAGCCAGGTCTGAAGACCAAGAGGCCAGCAGGAAGACAGCCAATGTCTAAGCCAAGGAAAGTTGCCACAGGTGAGAAAATGGTGTTCACTCTTGAACCCAAGGAAGCTGGAGATGGCAAGAGGAAAGAGAGGGCCAAGAAGACCACTGCCAGAGTTCTAGGCAAGCCCTCTATGATGAGGGACTCTGAAGAGGAAGAGGAAGAGGTTGCTGCACCAGCACCTAAAGCCCAGAAGCTCATGGGAGATGCCATAAGATCAGGGGCTGCTTCATCTAAGCCCAAAGAAGCTCCCAAGCCAGCTGCTCCAAAACCCAAAACTGCACCCAAGAGGAGCACCAGGAACATCCCAGCTGCAGAGAAGAACAAGGTCCCAGTGCCTGAAGCTACAATGGAAGAAGAAGATGATGAGTCACATGTCTTGAGGAAGTTGAAGCAAAAAAATCCAGATCACAATGATGTTCACCAGTAGCTGAAAACATGAAGATAAGGAAGGATTCAGGATTAAGGCTATGGAGAGAGTCAGATCCATATGCCACCAGAAGAAGAACTGCTGTGGATTACAGGTTTCATATCAAGGAACAGCAGGACTTCTATGAGACAGTGTTCCTTGACAAGAAGCCAATAGTGTGTGACATTAGATGGGTCAACTGGGGGTACATCAAGGAGAATGAAGAGCACTATCCTGGAGTCTATGATAGTTTCAAGGCTTGTGGAGTTGATGAGTTTGTGGCTCAGAAGCTCACAAGGTGGAATGATGAGCTTATCATGCAGTTCTACTCCACAGCTCACTTCTACCCAGATGGAAGGATTGTCTGGATGTCTGAAGGTACTAGGTACCAGTTAACTGTTGAAGAATGGGCCAAATTGATCAATGCTCCTGAGGAGAGTGAAGATGACTTGGATGTCTATGCCAAGAAGAAGAAGGATCACAACTCAATGGCTAGCATGTACAAGGAGATTCCTGATGCAAATCTTGAGACTCACCAATTTGGTTCAGTGAAACACTTGCTGTCAGGCCTGCCTACAATCAATTGGATCCTCAGGCACACACTTCTGCCCAAGTCAGGTGATCACAGAATGATCAGAGGTCACTCCATCAACTTGATGCACATTTTTTATGTTCCACAGAAGTTCAAGGTCATGAGCCTAATAGTGGAAACCATAAAGAGGACAGCTGCAGATCAGAAGAGGAGTTGTGGGTATGCCCCACAGATTCAGGAGCTGATCAACTCCAAGATGGGCACTGGCACATATCTTTTGGACAAGGAGCACCTGCCCATCTACCCATACTTTGAGGGTAACACTGTGGTCATGGATGAAAATGAACCATCTTCTGTGCAAGCACAAGCAAAGAGGGAGAAAGCAAAGACTGAGAAAGCTGCAAAGATGCCAACCATGGATGAGGCATCTCAGTATCTTATGAAGGGCAAGCAAGATCAGCTTGGCTACTTGATTGCCTCCACTCCGAGGATTGAGAAGGGACTGTCCACCCTGACTCAAAACTAGGAGAGCTTGGAGAGGATCATGGAGCAGAAGTTCTACGACTTAGATGTGAAGGTCACTGAGATACAGTATGTTGTTGAGCAACTTCAGGAAGAAGTGCAGGAGAAGAAGGGCAAGACTACCACTGATGCTTTTGCTAGAGTGCCCCGAGGACAGAGGTCTGCTGCTATGCCTGTCACAGACACCAGAGCAACTTCATCTACACCAGCTACAGCTTCAGTGCCACCAGCTCCAGCACCTACTCCTCCAACACCATCTACATCGACTCATGCTTTCGTTCTTGGAGTTCTGTCTACACCACCACCTGAAGACCAAGCCTGAGTGTCGATCTAGCACTATGCATTTTATATGAAATTTTTGGTAACTTGTTGCCAAAGGGGGAGAAAATGTATAGATCATAGGCTTCGAGAGAGAGTGTTGCTTTTGTTCTCTCTTGCGTTTCTCTTTGGTGGTTGAACTTTGATATTTGCTTGTTTGAAATACTTTATGCTTGTGTGTGATACTTGGATGATCATGTGTTTGATCATATGCTACCTTAATGCTTGTTGGATGACATTATCCTTTTATATTCCATATGATCACTCACTTTTCTTGGTGATGAGTGCATATATTCTAATTATTATCATTTTGAGCGCTCCACCAAGATGTATGTGACATGGAAGAGTAACCCATGATCCTAACTTTTTGTGCATTTGCAGTCCAAAGCAAATCTTAAACTATGCACAAATTTAGGGGGGGCTCTTGCTTTTCACATACTTCTCAAAGCGACAATGTTTTTCACTCTTATTATCATTTGTCAAAGCTTTGATCTATATGTTGTCATTAATTACCAAAAAGGGGGAGATTGAAAGTGCAACTATCCCTAGGTGGTTTTGGTAATTCCTAACAACATATAGTCCATTGAGCTAATGCTATTTCAAGACTAATATTTCAGGAAAGCTCAATGATTGGCATGGCATGGATGAGAAAAGTGGACCCCTCAAAATACTAAGGACAAAAGGATTGGCTCAAGTTCAAAAGTTCAAGACTCTACATTTTCTATTTTAGTGATCCAAGATCACATTGAGTCTATAGGAAAAGCCAATACTATCAAGGAGGGATGAGGTGTTGCTTAATGAGGCTCTTGCTCAAAGTGCTTAGTGATATGCTCCAAAGCCCTCAACTACATTCTCACATCCACATATGACCTAAACCAAAAGTCAAACTCGGCCCCACCGATTCTTTCTATCCGGCGCCACCCATTTCAGATGTCATAGCCACTGTCACAAACCCTAGGCAAATCAGTCTCACCGATAGGGATCTCGGTGTCACCGAGATGGGATTGTGATCTCTCTGTTTTTCTTCGTAATGTTTCTGTCCCACTGAGATGAGCGATCGGTCCCACCGAGATTGCAATGTAAACTCTCTGTTTCCCTTTTGTAACATTTCGGTCTCACCGAAATGAGCGAATCGGTCCCACAGAGTTTACCTGACCAACTCTCTGGTTAGCTTATTACCAAAATCGGTCTCACCGAGTTTGTGTAATCGGTCTCACCGAGATTACGTTGTGCCCTAACCCTAACCATATCGGTCCTACCGAGTTGCATGTCGGTCCCACCAAAAATCCTAAAGGTCACTAGATTTGCTGAATCGGTCCGACCGCGTTTACCAATTCGGTCCCACCGAGTTTGGCAAGTTGTGTGTAACGGTTAGATTTTGTGTGGAGGCTATAAGTACCCCTCCACCTCCTCTTCATTCGTGGAGAGAGCCATCAAAATGAACCTACATTTTCTGAGAGAGAGAACCACCTACACTTGTGTTGAGACCAAGATATTCCATTCCTACCATATGAATCTTGATCTCTAGCCTTCCCAAGTTGCTTTCCACTCAAATCTTCTTTCCACCAATCCAAATCCTATGAGAGAGAGTTGAGTGTTGGGGAGACTATCATTTGAAGCACAAGAGCAAGGAGTTCATCATCAACACACCATTTGTTACTTCTTGGATAGTGGTGTCTCCTAGATTGGCTAGGTGTCACTTGGGAGCCTCCGACAAGATTGTGGAGTTGAACCAAGGAGTTTGTAAGGGCAAGGAGATCGCCTACTTTGTGAAGATCTACCGCTAGTGAGGCAAGTCCTTCGTGGGCGACGGCCATGGTGGGATAGACAAGGTTGCTTCTTCGTGGACCCTTCGTGGGTGGAGCCCTCCGTGGACTCACAGCAACTGTTACCCTTCGTGGGTTGAAGTCTCCATCAACGTGGATGTACGATAGCACCACCTATCGGAACCACGACAAAAACATCCGTGTCTCCAATTGCGTTTGAATCCTCCAAAACCTTCCCTTTACATTCTTGCAAGTTGCATGCTTTACTTTCCGCTGCTCATATACTCTTTGCATGCTTGCTTGAATTGTGTTAAGATTGCTTGACTTGTTCTAAGTTGCTAAAATCTGCCAAGAACTAAAATTGGGAAAAAGCTAGATTTTTAATTGGTCAAGTAGTCTAATCACCCCCCCCCTCTAGACATACTTTCAATCCTACAAGATGTCATTTTTTATAGAAGAGTGCTTTTGAGTTGATTCTTTTTGCAGAAGATTAATAGACAAATTCCTACGTCCACCAATTTATTTCATAATTTTTGCAGTAGCAGAAGTATGGTTATTGTTAAGATCATTACAGATTGTTCTGTTTCTGACAGATTCCGTTTTCATTGCATAGTTTGCTTGTTTTCTAGTTTCTATGGCTTATATTCCTCAATATAAATTGTAAAAATGATATGGTACAGTAGGCATTGTGTGAGAACAATTATGAACCTTGTCTTTGACAGTACCAAAGTGAATGGTTTGCTCTTTATCATACTAACCTATCTCACGAAGTTACATTAAGTTTTGTGTGATTGAAGTTTTCAAGCTTTGGGTGAGATATCGATATGAGGAGAATAAGGAGTAGAAAGACCCTAAGCTTGGGGATGCCCAAGGCACCCCAAGGTAATAGTCAAGGAAGACTCAAGCGCCTAATCTTGGGGATGACCTAGAAGGCATTCCCTCTTTCGTCTTCAAAACTATCGGTACACCTTACTCGGAGCTATATTGTTATTCGTCACATGATATGTGTTTTTCTTGGAGCGTTTTTTCGATTTTACTTGCTGTTTGAATAAAATCATTGGATCTGAAATATTGAATAAAAAAGGAATCCTCCCATGGCTAGTTAATTATTTGACTACTCAGTGTTCTTCACTCATATCTTTTGGAGTAGTTTGTCATTTACTCATGTGCTTCACGTATATCCTATGAGTAAATGGTTGAATAAATTGAATGTCATAAACCTGAATTTATATATGTTTCATATGCTTATAACTTGGGGAGTAATGACTTCACACATAATAAGTATAGGTAGTAAACTTATTGAAAGTTAGCAAACATAGAATTGGTCACTTGAACAATTCATGAAAGAATATAGAAGGAAGAGAGGTTTCACATATAAGTATACTATCTTGGACATCTTTTATGATTGGGAGCACTCATTAAAATATGACATGCTAAAGAGTTGATGTTGGACAAGGAAGACAACGTAATGGGTTATGTTTTATTATATCTGAAATAAAGTATATTGTCATGGATCATCCAACATGTTGAGCTTGCCTTTCCCCCTCATGCTAGCCAAATTCTTTGCACCAAGTAGAGATACTACTTGTGCTTCCCAAAACCCTTAAACCAGTTTTGCCATGAGAGTCCATCGTATCTACCTAAGGATTGAGTAAGATCCTTCAAGTAAGTTGTCATCGGTGCAAGCAATAAAAATTGCACTCTAAATATGTATAATTGATTGGTGTGGAGGAAATAAGCTTTATACGATCTTGTGATGTGGAAGAAATAAAAGCGACGGACCGCATAATAAAGGTTCATATCACAAGGGGCAATATAAAGTGACGTTCTTTCGCATTAAGATTTTGTGCATCCAACCCTGAAAGCGCATGGCAACCTCTGCTTCCCTCTGCGAAGGGCCTATCTTTTATTATTTTCTACCTTATGCAAGAGTCATGGTGATCTTCACCTTTCCTTTCTACATTTTATCCTTTGGCAAGCACAGGGTGTTGGAAAGATCCTGATATATATATCTAATTGGATGTAAGTTAGCATGAGCTATTATTTTTGACATTACCCTTGAGGTAAAAGGTTGGGAGGCGAAACTATAAGCCCCTATATTTCTCTGTGTCCGATTAAAACTCCATAACCACAAGTATTGCGTGAGTGTTAGCAATTGTTAAAGACTAAATGATAGTTGAGTATGTGGAGTTTGCTAAATCAAAGCTCTGACATAGACTCTTCCTGAAAATAAGATGAATTGCAATTGTTTGATGACTGAGAATATTGTTTGTTAGTTTTCATGAGAGTTTATGATCTATACTTTAACATGTGATTTGCTTGTTACTTGATCATGAAAAGTTTTATGAGATGAGCTATTTTATGACAAATAATTATGCTTGAAAAAGTGATTGGAGTTATCATTGATCAAACTTATGCACTTGCTAGCATTCACACTTCATAAATTATTTCTTTTATCATTTACCTACTCGAGGACGAGCATGAATTAAGCTTGGGGATGCTGATACGTCTCCAACATATCTATAATTTATGAAGTATTCATGCTATTATACTATCCCTCTAGGATGTTTTATATGCATCTTTATGATATTTTATATGATTTTTGGGACTAACCTATTAACCTAGAGCCCAGTGCCAGTTTCTGTTTTCTCCTTGTTTTAGAGTATTGCAGAAAAGGAAAACTAAACGGAGTCCAATTGATGTGCCACTTGACGGAGATCATTTTTGGACCAAAAGAAGCCCACGGAGTACCAGAAGCAGGCCAGAAGAGTCCCGGGCTGCCCATGAGGGTGGGGGCGCACCCCCTGCCTCGTGGACAGCCCGGGGACCCCCCCCCCCTGACGTGAAATCAACGCAAAACTCTTCTATATATACCCAAACTTCTAGAAAGAAACCTAGATCGGAAGTTCCGCCGCAAGCCTCTCAGAGCCACGAGACGTCAATCTAGGCCCTCTCCCACCTGCCGGAGGGGGCCATCATCACCGGTGGCCATGGAGGAGTATCCTGGAGGGGCCATCATCACCATGAAGGCCAAGGACCAGAGGGTGGAGGCCATGGAGGAGGAAGCACAAGGGGGAGAACCTCTCCTCCTCTCTTCCGGTGGCGCCGGGGTGCCATCGGGAGGGGAATCATCGCCACGGTGATCGTCTTCATCAACATCACCATCATCATCACCATCCTCGTCTCTTTTACGCGGTCCACTCTCCCGCACCCCGCTGTAATCCCTACTTGAACATGGTGCTTTATGCCACATATTATGATCCAATGATGTGTTGCAATCCTATG
Source organism: Aegilops longissima (assembly GCA_021605205.1). NCBI lineage: Eukaryota > Viridiplantae > Streptophyta > Magnoliopsida > Poales > Poaceae > Aegilops > Aegilops longissima. Next base: position 655,976,935 of record CM038676.1, read on the forward strand.
ATGTTTTGAGTAGATATCTTTTGTCTTTGGGTCGATTGATGATCTAGATTGGTATGAGTTGTATGTTTTACTTTGGTGTTGTCCTATGGTGCCCTCCGTGTCGCCCAAGCGTGAGGGATTCCCGTTGTAGGGTGTTGCAATACGTTCATGATTCGCTTATAGTGGGTTGGTGAGTGACTGAAACACAAACCCGAGTAAGAGGGATTGTTGCGTATGGGAATAAAGAGGACTTGATGCTTTAATGCTATGGTTGGGTTTTACCTTAATGATCTTTAGTAGTTGCGGATGCTTGCTAGAGTTCCAATCATAAGTGCATATGATCCAAGTAGAGAAAGTATGTTAGCTTATGCCTCTCCCTCATATGAAACTGCAATAGTGATTACCGGTCTTGTTAACAATTGCCTAGGACAATTCCGCACACCGATCCATCATTATTCCACACTCGCTACTTATAATATTTAGTAGTATATTCTAACTTTATTATAACAGCACCTACTTTTATATTTTAGCTCTTCCATACTATGCAAAGTTATCCTCTTCATACCCACAACGTAGTTTTATTTCTCGTTTCTAGTTGGAAGCAAACGTTCGGTGCATGTAGAGTCGTATCAGTGGCAGATAGGGCTTGAGAGAATATTGATAGTACCTTTAGCTCCTTGTGGGTTCGACATTCCATACTTAACACTTCCACCTTTGGAAATTGCTACGATGATTCCCTGCACTTGGGGATTATCACAAAGCGGGCCAGTGGTTCTATGACCTCAATCTGCACTCTACTGCACACATAGTTCTACTCATAGATCCTTGTCAGCTATAGCTTGGAACCGGTGAAGACCTGGAAGGTTATGAATCTGCGCCCATGCATGGGTGTGATCAAGCTTCACTACATCTAGTTTACCCTTAGCATAACCTCTATCACCACTAGAAGCTCTCGGAAAGTCCAAGTTGCTTGACGCATGACACGGTTCCACTCTACGAGGAAAATAGTTGGATCACAAAGAGGTTATCATCTACCTCACGATTGTTCATGAAAACTTCGTCGTGTCTTTGAAGGTGCCAGCATTGAACCGCTTCCTCGTATTCACTCTTGCCACCGCTAGCCACCTTGCCGCCTTAGACAACTTTGAGCTTTCCTCCTCTATAATGTAAACATCTCAAATTCTGTATTTCCCAGCTTCATAATTTGCGTTGCTACCTCAGGTCAATCTCCACCTTCATCTTCTTTCTTCCCGCTACTGAGTTACCAGCCCCCATCGGCGACAAAGTCGTCGCCATCGATTCAGTCTACAATCCAAACTCTCTCGTCAATATGCAACACCACTGATACTGGGTGAAGGACACACCAACCCCTTTATCATCCCAAGTGTGCTCAAGATCAAGGAGGAAGTGGACCAGGATTCGGTGATGGCTAAGGATAAGAATCAACAAAGGTCACGATCACCAGAGTAGGGAAACCCTAGTCGCCTAGGGTAGTTCTATTGGATGTCCTCAGTAGGGACTAGCAGTGGAGGAGCTTGAAAGAAATCTGAGGAGGGGCGAAGCTGAAAAACGAAAAAATCGAATACGAATACAACCAGTTAGATATTGCAAATATCGAGAAACTTAGATAATTATAATGATCTTGTCCACATTACCTTACAAAATGCATTTCTAATTTTAATTATATCTATATAACCTACTCCATAAAAAAGAAACTATACCAAAAATACTATTTAACAATGGAGTATTGAGTTCACTAAAGATCAACTCTTCATTTCTTTGCATTCCTAAAGTGCATGAGAACATCTTCATGTTTGTACTTCTTTGTGATTTCACTCTCTATGTTTACTACCAAGTTATTGGCTAGATAATCATCTTCCATAGTATTACGTAACCTTGTCTTAATGACCTTCAAAGTAGAGAATGCTCGCTGGACACTTGTTGTAGAAATTGGAAGAGTTAGAAGCAATCGCAACAATCGATCAACCAAATTGTAGATAGAATGTCTCGTTGCACATCATCTCTTTGATTAGGTGGGTATTGCAAAAAATTTGGACGCAGTGCTTGATTCCGCTGCAAGATCCCCCCCCCCCCCCCTTAGAAACATGACTTCATTTTTATGATGAAATTGTTGTTGCGACATCGAAGGAATGTGGCCCCTTTTGCTCAAATCTAGCAACAACAGAGGAGGCTTAACATGTATTGCTTCGGTTTGTGTTGGTTCATTAGTTTTACATTCAACCGAATCACCTCTCTTTGTTTTGAAACATGCATCAATTGCTTTCCTCATAAGCATCACTGCATCCTTTTGTAAAGGACATTTTCTATCCAGCACAAAATCCATGACTTAATTAGACTTTTCCCCAACTTAGAAAGAACTCTAAATGTCCACAATTTCTAGAGGGGAGAGAGCCAGCGAGTGCAGTTTGCTCACTAGCTCACTTTGGCACTGCACACGACGCCATTGTTACCTGATGCTCTCTGCGCGTACGTGTGGCGTCGACGAGATGAGGCCAGGACTCAATAGGCAGGAGCGAAGGAGTCTCTGACCACCAATCCCTATTCGTCCGCCAGCAACCAACCTCCACGCTGGCAAGCCCCACCCCCACTCTCAGGCCCCTCCCAATGCTCCACCTTGTACAGGTGGTAAGGCTGCCATGTAAGTGAAAAAGATGATGTGGCAAGGTAATTAAGAGGAGAGAGATGTGTGGTGACCCTAGGAAGAAACAATGCCAAGCGCGGGAACCTAGGCAAAACACTTCAATGAAAGAAGCCTACCAATGCATGGACAACTTTAGTTGCTAAATCTTTAAATGAGATGCTTAGCTACAACAAGTTAAGCATTTTTGCATTGGGAACTTTAGTTTCTTAACTCCTTAATGTGCTTAGCACCTCATCTTAGCATCGATGCATTGGAAGAGGCCTCAGGCATCCGATGTCGCAGGTCAAAAATGAAATCTTGGTTGCTCACCGGATCGCTTTGTTCCTCTCCAGGAGGTGAGATCCATGAGTAGATGAGAAAATGGGCCTTTTGGTCTATAGTACACAGGGGTAGTAAAGAAAAAATATTCCCAAATGATAAGTGCCAGATGATCAGGTGTGTGGCACTCCAGTCCTGATATTTTTCGTCGGCAATTCCAGGACTAGGGTAGTTTTGAGGGAAACAAGTAGTGGACTAGGGTAGTTTTGAGGGAAACAAGTAGTTGAAAAGAAGAGACTGATTTATATACATTAATTAGATTTTTTGAGGGGTGGTATGGCGGCTGCTAGGCGCCATCCGGATGTACGCGGACGAAACAACATTCGCCTTGATAGCCATCAGATCTTGAGCGCAAGGCCATCCGATCTTGCCCTCGGCATGTCCCTCACTACATCGCCTCTCTCACGACCATGGTCTGCCCGTCGTCACAGCTGTCGCAACTCCATTGTGGAGATGACTGGTATGAGCGTCGCTCTGGTAGCAACTCCGGCAACATCACAACAACGCCGCTCTTGTAGTAGAAAATCCAGTGACCTGGCAGCAACGCCGCCACGGTCCATCATAGCACCGCCACAGACACAGAGCATCGCAGTGCCTAGGTCGTCATCGCAGCATCACCGCGCTGTCATTGTTGCGGCCAGCTCGCCGCTCACGACCGCTGCAACCCTATCGTTGCAGCAACCAGCGTTGCTGCAGCCAAATGCGCCGCCTGTCACCACCGCTGCAACCTCCCGTCGTAGTAGCTGGTGTTTATGTAGCTGGATTCACCACCGGTCACCACTGCTGCAACCACCCTTGTCGCCGTATTGGGCTCACCGGTGGCCACCAATGTGATACATCTCCAACGTATCTATAATTTTTGATTGCTCCATGCTATATTATCTACTGTTTTGGACCATATTGGGCTTTATTTTCCACTTTTATATTATTTTTGGGACTAACCTATTAACCGGAGGCCCAGCCCAGAATTGCTGTTTTTTTGCCTATTTTAGTGTTTCGAAGAAACGAAATATCAAACGGAGTCAAACAGAATGAAACCTTTGGGAACGTGATTTTCTCACTGAATATGACCCAGGAGACTTGGACACGAGGTGGGCACGAGGTAGGGGGGCGCTGTTGGGGAACGTAGCAGAAATTCAAAATTTTCCTACGTGTCACCAAGATCTATCTATGGAGAAACTAGCAACGAGTGGAAGGAGAGTGCATCTACATACCCTTGTAGATCGCTAAGCGGAAGCGTTCAAGAGAACGGGGTTGAAGGAGTCGTACTGTCGTGATCCAAATCACCGGAGATCCTAGTGCCGAACGGACGGCACCTCCGCGTTCAACACACGTACAGCCCGGTGGCGCCTCCCACGCCTTGATCCAGCAAGGAGAGAGGGAGAGGTTGAGGAAGACTCCATCCAACAGCAGCACAACGGCGTGGTGGTGGTGGAGGCGTGGCATCCCGCAGGCTTCGCCAAGCACCGCAGAAGAGGAGAAGAACTTGGGAGAGAGGAGGGCTGCACCAAAGGCAAAAGGTGTGTTTGAGAGGCCCTCCTACCCCACTATATATAGGGGTCCCAAGGGGGTGCGCCAGCCCCTAGGAGATCCAATCTCCAAGGGGCGGCGCGGCCAGGGAGGAGTCCTTCCCCAAGGCACCTAGGAGGTGCCTTCCCTTATGGGAATCTTCCTTTAGGGTTTCCCCTTCACCCTAGGCGCATGGGCCCTAGGGAAGTGGCGCCCAGCCCACTTTGGGCTGGATCCTCTCATCTCAGCCCATGGGACCCTCCGGGATAGGTGGCCCCACCGGTGGACCCCGGGACCCTTCCGGTGGTCCCAGTACAATACCGATGACCCCAAACTTGTCCCGATGGTCAAACAGGACTTCCTATATATAAATCTTTACCTCCGACCATTCCGAACTCCTCGCGACGTCCGGGATCTCATCCGGACTCAACAACATTCGGTAACCACATACAAGCTTCCTATATAACCCTAGCGCCACCGAACCTTATGTGTAGACCCTACGGGTTCGGGAATCATGCTGATATGACCGAGACGTTCTCCGGTCAATAACCAACAGCGGATCTGGATACCCATGTTGGCTCCCACATGTTCCACGATGATCTCATCGGATGAACCACGATGTCAAGGACTCAATCGATCCCGTATCCAATTCCCTTTGTCTAGTGGTATTGTACTTGCTCGAGATTCGATCGTCGGTATACCGATACCTTGTTCAATCTCGTTACGGCAAGTCTCTTTACTCGTTCCGTAACACATCATCCCGTGATCAACCCTTGGTCACATTGTGCACATTATGATGATGTCCTACCGAGTGGGCCCAGAGATACCTCTCCGCTTACACGGAGTGACAAATCCCAGCCTCGATTCGTGCCAACCCAATGTACACTTTCGGAGATACCTGTAATGCACCTTTATAGCCACCCGATTACGCCAGGACGTTTGGTACACCCAAAGCATTCCTACGGTATCCGGAGTTGCACAATCTCATGGTCTAAGGAAATGATACTTGACATTAGAAAAGCTTTAGCATACGAACTACGATCTTTGTGCTAGGCTTAGGATTGTCTTGTCCATCACATCATTCTCCCAATGATGTGATCCCGTTATCAATGACATCCAATGTCCATGGTTAGGAAACCGTAACCATCTATTGATCAACGAGCTAGCCAATAGAGGCTTGCTAGGGACATGGTGTTGTCTATGTATCCACACATGTATTTGAGTTTCCTATCAATACAATTATAGCATGGATAATAAACGATTATCATGAACAAGGAAATATAATAATAACTAATTTATTATTGCCTCTAGGGCATATTTCCAACAGTCTCCCACTTGCACTAGAGTCAATAATCTAGTTCACATCGCCATGTGATTAACATCGATAGGTCACATCGCCATGTGACCAACATCCAAAGAGTTTACTAGTGTCTTAAACTAGTTCACATCACCATGTGATTAAGTCTCAATGAGTTCGGGGTTTGATCATGTTTTGCTTGTGAGAGAGGTTTTAGTCAACGGGTCCGAACCTTTCAGATCCGTGTGTACTTCGCAAATCTCTATGTCATATTGTAAATGCTGCTTTCACGCTCCACTTGGAGCTATTCCAAATGGTTGCTCCACTATACGATCCGGTTTGCTTCTCGAGTCACTCGGATAGGTGTTAAAGCTTGCATCGACGTAACCCTTTACGCCAACTGATTATCACCTCCATAATCGAGAAACATGTCCTTATTTACTCCAAGGACAATTTTGACCGCTGTTCAATGATCCCCATTCCTGGATCATTCTTGTACCCTTGACCGACTCATGGCAAGGCACACTTCCGGTGCGGTACACAAGATAGCATACTATAGAGCCTATGTCTGAAGCATAGGGACGACCTTCGTCCTTTCTCTCTTTTCTGCCGTGGTCGAGCTTTTAACTCTTAACTCCATACCTTACAACTCAGGCAAGAACTCCTTCTTTGACTGATCCATCTTGAACACTTTCAAGATTATGTCAAGGTATGTGCTCATTTGAAAGTACTATTGAGCGTTTTTGATCTATCCTCATAGATCTTGATGCTCAACGTTCAAGTAGCTTAATACAGGTTTTCACTTGAAAAACACTTTTCAAATAACCCTATATGCTTTCCAGAAATTCTACATCATTTCTGATCAACAATATGTCAACAACATATACTCATCAAAAATTCTATAGTGCTCCCACTCACTTCTTTGGAAATACAAGTTTCTCATAAACTTTGTATACACCCAAAATCTTTGATCATCCTATCAAAGTGCATATTCCAACTCCGAGATGCTTACTCCAGTCCTTAGAAGGATCGCTGGAGCTGGCATACCTTTTAGCATCCTTAGGATCGACAAAAACTTTCTGATTGTATCACATACAACCTTTCCTTACGAAAACTGGTAAGGAAACTCATTTTGACATCCATCTGCCAGATTTCATAAATGCAGCTTATGCTAACATGATTCCGACGGACTTAAGCATCGCTACGGATGAGAAACACTCATCGTAGTCAACTCCTTGAACTTGTGAAAAACTCTTCGCCACAAGTCGAGCTTCATAGAAGGTGACATTACCGTCCACGTCCGTCTTCTTCTTAAAGATCCATTTATTGCAATGGCTTGCCAATCATCGGGCAAGTCCACCAAAGTCCATGCTTTGTTATGATACATGGATCCTATCTCGGATTTCATGGCTTCTAACCATTTGTCGGAATTTGGGCCCACCGTCGCTTCTCCATAGCTCGTAGGTTCATTGTTGCCTAGCAACATGACCTTCAAGACAGGATTGCTGTACCACTCAGAAGTAGTACGCATCCTTGTCACCCTACGAGGTACGGTAGTGACTTGATCCGAAACTTCATGATCACTATCATAAGCTTCTACTTCAATTGGTGTAGGTGCCACGGGAACAACTTCATGTGCCCTGCTACACACTAGTTGAAGTGATGGTTCAACAACCTCATCAAGTCTCCACCATCCTCCCACTCAACTTTTCGAGACGAACTTTTCCTCGAGAAAGGACCCGATTCAAGAAACAATCCCTATTGCTTCCGGATCTGAATTAGGAGGTATACCCAACCGTTTTGGGTGTCCTATGAAGATGCATTTGATCCGCTTTGGGTTCGAGCTTATCAACCTGAAACTTTTCACATAAGCGTCGCAGCCCCAAACTTTTAAGAAACGACAACTTAGGTTTCTCCAAACGGTGTCGTCTCAACGGAATTACGTGGTGCCCTATTAAAGTGAGTGCGGTTGTCTCTAATGCCTAACCCATGAACGATAGTGGTAATTCGATAAGAGACATCATGGTACGCACCATATCTGATAGGGTGCAACTATGATGTTCGGACACACCATCACACTATGGTGTTCCAGGCGGTATTAGTTGTGAAACAATTTCCACAATGTCTTAATTGTGTGCCAAAACTCGTAATTCAGATATTCATCTCTATGATCATATCATAGACATTTTATCCTCTTGTCACGAAGATCTTAAACTTCACTCTGAAATTACTTGAACCATTCTATAATTCAGACTTGTGTTTCATCAAGTAAATATACTCAGCATCTACTCGAATCATCTGTGAAGTAAGAACATAACGATATTCACTGCATGCCTCAGCACTCATTGGACTGCACACATCAAAATGTGTTACTTCCAACAGGTTGCTACCTTGTTCCATCTTACTGAAACCGAGGCTTTTCAGTCATCTTGCTCATGTGGTATGATTTGCATATCTCAAGTGATTCAAGATCAAGTGAGTCCAAACGATCCATCTGCATGGAGTTTCTTCATGCGTATGTACCAACAGACATGGTTCGCATGTCTCAAACTTTTCAAAAACGAGTGAGTCCAAAGATCCATCAGCATGGAGCTTCTTCATGCATCTTATACCAATATGACTTACATGGCAGTGCCACAAGTAAGTGGTACTATCATTACTATCTTATACTTTTGGCATGAAAATGTGTATCACTACGATCGAGATTCAATAAACCATTCCTTTAGGTGCAAGACCATTGAAGGTGTTATTCAAATAAATAGAGTAACCATTATTCTCCTTAAATGAATAACCGTAGACAAGATAGACATAATCCAATCATGTCTATGCTCAACGCAAACACCAAATGACAATAATTCTGGTTTAATACTAATCTTGATGGTAGAAGGAGCGTGCGATGTTTTGATCACATCAAATTGGAAACACTTCCAACACATATCGTGAGCTCACCTTTAGCTAGTCTCCGTTTATTCCGTAGCCTTTTATTTCGAGTTACTAACACTTAGCAACCGAACCGGTATCTTAATACCCTGGTGCTACAAGGAGTACTAGTAAAGTACACATTAACATAATGTATATCAAATATACTTCTATCGACCTAGCCAGCCTTCTTATCTACCAAGTATCTAGGGTAATTCTGCTCCAGTGGTTATTCCCCTTATTACAGAAGCACTTAGTCTCGGGTTTGGGTTCAACCTTGGGTTTCTTCACTGGAGCAGCAACTGATTTGCCGTTTCATGAAGTGTCCCTTCTTGTCCTTGCCCTTCTTGAAACTAGTGGTTTTACCAACCATCAACATTTGATGCTCCTACTTGACTTCTACTTTCGCGGTGTCAAACATCGCGAACACTTCAAGGATCATCATATCTATCCTTGATATGTTATAGTTCATCACGAAGCTCTAGCAGCTTGGTGGCAATGACTTTGGAGAAACATCACTATCTTATCAGGAAGATTAACTCCCACTCGATTCAAGTGATCATTGCACTCAGACAATCTGAGCACAAACTCAACGATTGAGCTTTTCTCTCTTAGTTTGTAGGCTAAGAAAATCGTCGGAGGTCTTATACCTCTTGACGTGGGCACGAGCTTGAAATCCCAATTTCAGCCCTCAAACATCTCATATGTTCCGCGACGCTTCAAAACGCCTTTGGTGCCTCTACTCTAAACCGCTCAACCGAACTATCACGTAGTTATCAAACGTGTATGTCCGATGTTCGTAACATCCACAAACGACGCTTGGGGTTCATCACATCGAGCGTGCATTAAGGACATAAGCTTTCTACTGTCCGCATAATCGCTCATCGTCAACTTTCAACTATATTTTCTCTAGGAACATATCTAAACAGTGGAACTAAAGCGCGAGCTTACGACATAATTTGCAAAAGGTCTTTTGACTATGTTCAAGATAATTAAGTTCATCTCATGAACTCCCACTCAGATAGACATCCCTCTGGTCATCTAAGTGATTACATGATCCGAGTCAACTAGGCCGTGTCCGATCATCACGTGAGACGGACTAGTCATCATCGGTGAACATCTTCATGTTGATCGTATCTTCTATACGACTCATGCTCGACCTTTCGGTCTCCGTGTTCCGAGGCCATGTCTGCACATGCTAGGCTCGTCAAGTTAACCCCAAGTGTTTTTGCTGTGTAAATCTGTCTTACACCCGCTGTATGTGAACGTAAGAATCCATCACACCCGATCATCACGTGGTGCTTAGAAGCGACGAACTGTAGCAACGGTGCACAGTCAGGGGAGAACACTTCTTGAAATTTGTGTAAGGGATCATCTTATTTACTACCGTCATTCTAAGTAAACAAGATGCATAAACATAATAAACATCACATGCAATTATATAGTAGTGACATGATATGGCCAATATCATATTGCTCCTTTTGATCTCCATCTTCGGGGCTCCATGATCATCATTGTCACCGGCATGACACCATGATCTCCATCATCATGATCTCCATCATTGTGTCTCCATGAAGTTGTCTCGCCAACTATTACTTCTACTACTATGGCTACCGGTTAGCAATAAAGTAAAGTAATTACATGGCATTGTTCAATGACACGCAGGTCATACAATAAATAAAGACAACTCCTATGGCTCCTGCCGTTGTCATACTCATCGACATGCAAGTCGTGAATCCTATTACAAGAACATGATCAATCTCATACATCACATATCATTCATCACATTCTTCTTGGCCATATCACATCACATAGCATACCCTGCAAAAACAAGTTAGACGCCCTCTAATTGTTGTTTGCATGTTTTACGTGGCTGCTATGGGTTTCTAGCAAGAACGTTTCTTACCTCGCAAAACCACAACGTGATATGCCAATTGCTATTTACCCTTCATAAGGACCCTTTTCATCGAATCCGTTCCGACTAAAGTGGGAGAGACGGCACCGCTAGCCACCTTATGCACCAAGTGCATGTCGACCGGTGGAACCTGTCTCACGTAAGAGTGCGTAAGGTCGGTCCGGGCCGCTTCATCCCACAATACCGTCGAAACAAGATTGGACTAGTAACGGTAAGCATATTGAACAAAATCAACGCCCACAACTACTTTGTGTTCTACTCGTGCAAAGAATCTACGCAATAGACCTAGCTCATGATGCCACTGTTGGGGAACGTAGCAGAAATTCAAAATTTTCCTACGTGTCACCAAGATCTATCTATGGAGAAACTAGCAACGAGTGGAAGGAGAGTGCATCTACATACCCTTGTAGATCGCTAAGCGGAAGCGTTCAAGAGAACGGGGTTGAAGGAGTCGTACTCGTCGTGATCCAAATCACCGGAGATCCTAGTGCCGAACGGACGGCACCTCCGCGTTCAACACACGTACAGCCCGGTGACGTCTCCCACGCCTTGATCCAGCAAGGAGAGAGGGAGAGGTTGAGGAAGACTCCATCCAACAGCAGCACAACGGCGTGGTGGTGGTGGAGGAGCGTGGCAATCCCGCAGGGCTTCGCCAAGCACCGCAGAAGAGGAGAAGAACTTGGGAGAGAGGGAGGGGCTGCACCAAAGGCAAAAGGTGTGTTTGAGAGGCCCTCCTACCCCACTATATATAGGGGTCCCAGGGGGTGCGCCAGCCCCTAGGAGATCCAATCTCCAAGGGGGCGGCGGCCAGGGGAGGAGTCCTTCCCCCCCAAGGCACCTAGGAGGTGCCTTCCCCTTATGGGAATCTTCCTTTAGGGTTTCCCTTCACCCTAGGCGCATGGGCCCTAGGGAAGTGGCACCCAGCCCACTTTGGGCTGGATCCTTCTCATCTCAGCCCATGGGACCCTCCGGGATAGGTGGCCCCACCGGTGGACCCCGGACCCTTCCGGTGGTCCCAGACAATACCGATGACCCGAAACTTGTCCCGATGGCCGAAACAGGACTTCCTATATATAAATCTTTACCTCCGGACCATTCCGGAACTCCTCGCGACGTCCGGGATCTCATCCGGGACTCCGAACAACATTCGGTAACCACATACAAGCTTCCTATATAACCCTAGCGTCACCGAACCTTAAGTGTGTAGACCCTACGGGTTCGGGAATCATGCAGACATGACCGAGACGTTCTCCGGTCAATAACCAACAACGGGATCTGGATACCCATGTTGGCTCCCACATGTTCCACGATGATCTCATCGGATGAACCACGATGTCAAGGACTCAATCGATCCCGTATCCAATTCCCTTTGTCTAGTGGTATTGTACTTGCTCGAGATTCGATCGTCGGTATACCGATACCTTGTTCAATCTCGTTACCGGCAAGTCTCTTTACTCGTTCCGTAACACATCATCCCGTGATCAATCCCTTGGTCACATTGTGCACATTATGATGATGTCCTACCGAGTGGGCCCAGAGATACCTCTCCGTTTACACGGAGTGACAAATCCCAGCCTCGATTCGTGCCAACCCAATGCATACTTTCGGAGATACCGTAATGCACCTTTATAGCCACCCGATTCGTTGTGGCGTTTGGTACACCCAAAGCATTCCTACGGTATCCGGAGTTGCACAATCTCATGGTCTAAGGAAATGATACTTGACATTAGAAAAGCTTTAGCATACTAACTACGATCTTTGTGCTAGGCTTAGGATTGGGTCTTGTCCATCACATCATTCTCCCAATGATGTGATCCCGTTATCGCGACATCCAATGTCCATGGTTAGGAAACCGTAACCATCTATTGATCAACGAGCTAGCCAATAGAGGCTTGCTAGGGACATGGTGTTGTCTATGTATCCACACATGTATTTGAGTTTCCTATCAATACAATTATAGCATGGATAATAAACGATTATCATGAACAAGGAAATATAATAATAACTAATTTATTATTGCCTCTAGGGCATATTTCCAACAGGCGCGCCTACCCCCCTAGGGCGCGCCCCCACCCTCGTGGGCCCCACGAAGCTCCACCGACGTACTTCTTCCTCCTATATATACCTCATTACTTCCAAACGATCGATATCTGAGCCAAAACCTAATTCCACCGCCGCAACCTTCTGTACCCACGAGATCCCATCTTGGGGCCTATTCCGGAGCTTCGTCGAAGGGGGCATCCACCACGGAGGGCTTCTACATCATCACCATAGCCCCTCCGATGAAGTGTGAATAGTTTACCTCAGACCTTCGGGTCCATAGTTAGTAGCTAGATGGCTTCTTCTCTTTTTTTGGATCTCAATACAATGTTCTCCCCCTCTCTCGTGGAGATCTATTCGATGTAATCTTCTTTCTGTGGTGTGTTTGTTGAGGCTGATGAATTGTGGGTTTATGATCAAGATTATCTATGAACAATATTTGAATCTTCTCTGAATTCTTTTATGTATGATTGGCTATCTTTGCAAGTCTCTTTGAATTATCAGTTTGGTTTGGCCTACTAGATTGGTTTTTCTTGCAATAGGAGAAGTGCTTAGCTTTGGGTTCAATCTTGTGGTGTCCTTTCCCAGTGACAGTAGGGGCAGCAAGGCACGTATTGTATTGTTGCCATCGAGAATAACAAGATGGGGTTTTTATCATATTGCATGAATTTATCCCTCTACATCATGTCATCTTGCTAAAGACGTTACTCTGTTTTCTTGAACTTAATACTCTAGATGCATGCTGGATAGCGGTCGATGAGTGGAGTAATAGTAGTAGATGCAGGCAGGAGTCGGTCTACTTGTCTCGGACGTGATGCCTATATACATGATCATACCTAGATACTCTCATAACTATGCTCAATTCTGTCAATTGGTCAACAGTAATTTGTTCACCCACCGTAAAATACTTATGCTCTTGAGAGAAGCCACTAGTGAAATCTATGGCCCCCGGGTCTATTCTCATCATATTAATCTTCCATCACTTTATTATTGCTTTGCTTTTTTACTTAGCTTTTTATTTTACTTTGCACATTTATATCAAAAACATCAAAAATATTATCTATCATCTCTATCAGATCTCACTCTCGTAAGTGACCGTGAAGGGATTGACAACCCCTATTCGCGTTGGTTGTGAGGAGTTATTTGCTTTGTGTAGGTACGAGGGACTCGCGCGTAGCCTCCTACTGGATTGATACCTTGGTTCTCAAAAACCGAGGGAAATACTTACGCTACTTTGCTGCATCATCCTTTCCTCTTCAAGGAAATCCAACGCAGTGCTCAAGAGGTAGCACAGTGCTGCAACCCCTCATCGCAACAGCCGATGTTGCTACATTCGGCTCGCCGCCAACCACTGCTGCAACTCCCCTCATCGCAGCATCGTCGCTTCCTCGCCGTACTTGCCGCTGACCTCACAACATCTCACCGCCGTTCTTCTTCGGACGCTGTTGCAGCATCGTCGCCTCGTTAGTGTGCTTCTCGAAGCTCGTAACATCCCTGTGGCCGCTTGCAGCATCTCGTGTCGGCTTACTGCCGTGAAAGCCTCCCTTGCCACAATACCGGCCCCGTGCTGCTGTGGTGGTCGCCATTGTGCTGCTCACCTCCGGCTTGCAAGAACGGTAGCTGCTGCAATGAAAGGGTTGTGCGGCAGCAGCGATGACGGTGGAAGTGCGGCCTTGTAGCGCGGTGGTGGGAGGGGGATGCGACAGTGCTAGGCGGCGGGATCGCGCGGCATTGGTGGTGGCCTAAGAAAAGGAGATGGGGAAAGGGACTTTGGGAAGAAGACGCGTGTGGACGAAGATAAGATAAGGATGGAGGAGACGTGAGTGGTCCCACATGACGAGTGGCGGACAGAGGAAGCGGCTGCCGAGCGACTTGCGTGCATCCGGATGAAACAAAGTGTTCCATAAGATTTTGTTTTTTTGGAACAATATATCCATTGGATTTTATTTTTTGAGGCAAAAATATATCCATTAGATTTTTTTGAGAAACAAATATATCCATTAGATTTTTCTAGGGGACATATCCATTAGATGATAAACTGGGCCTGCGCATATGGATATGCGTCTATTTTGGTGTGCTGGGAGAGGGTCCGTTCTGGCATAAGAAACTGGGCCTGTAATCCCCTTCGATTAGGCTAAAAAAGAAAGATCAGAGCTGGCTCTACTCCATGCCGTTTCTCTGATCCACATTCCCCGCGCCGCCTGTCATCACCTCGATCCCCGCCGTGCCGTCTCGTTTATCGACGAGCTTCAGGTATGCTGCCCTCCTCTTCCTTCTGATCTTGAAAGAGAGACATCCGGGAGGAGTTCAACTCAACCCTAAACGAACTGCCTCTACCACTCGTAGGTCGTAGCAGGAGCAGGAGCAGGCCCTGGGCACGGGATGGAGAAGAGGGGAAGGAGGAGGAGGAGCAGGCGGTGGAGGGCCTCCCCAACGACCTTGTCTGGGAGTTCCTGTCGAGGGTGCCGTACCGGTCGCTGTGCCGCTTCAAGTCCGTCACTACTAGAGATATGAGTTTTAGCCACCAAGGTGATCGGTTGCTAAAAGTACAAAATTGGTCGCTGGTGGTCTACTGGTACCAACACTACTTGGTCGCTTCGCGGTGGCTATAGTCTAGTCGCTATAGATATTGAGCGACCAACATTGAGAACCCTGGTCACTAAATGTCATACCAATAGCTACCAACCAAATCTGGTGACTAATGGCATCTAGCGACCAAGGGAGACTTGGTGACTAATGATATCTAGAGACCATGGACGACTTGGTTGCTAAAAATGTACAGCCACCGTGTACATGGTTAGTGGCTAGAGATATCAAGTGACCAGCCAAGGCTTGGTGACTAAAAGAATGTAGAGACCGGCTACATGTTGGAGACTAGACATCTTTTGTAACCAAAAGGTTGTAAACCTTGGTAAATACAGGCATGAGAAAGCAACTATATCATAGGTACAATATATTGTCACATCGACATTAACGGTATGCAAGAAATCTCAGAATTTTAGACATTTGACAATAAGAAGTTCATAATCAACATTTGTACACTTAAGATCCAAACATTACATGCTAATCTGAATTTTGTTTCGCAAGTAGGAAATACCACTCTAGCATTTGCAAAGTACAGTACCATCTTTAGTACTGATCTGAACATATGATCCAATCAGAAACCCCAATATGATCCAAACATTACATTTAGCATTTGTACACTGAATTTTCTTTAGATCCAACATAGTCTACTAGATGTGCAAGAAATGCAGAGGCAATAGTTTTCTCTTCTCGGTCTTTAGCTCGAGTATTGCTTTCCGCTGCTCCTCCAAGGTCATCTCCTATATAATGGTGGCGAGCACATGTTATCTCATTAACAACATCGACATGAGAAACATCGAAAGACTGCAAGCATGCCAACAAACTAAGCTGGAGAAACCAAATTGCCAGCCACTTGATCAGCTTTGCCATAGCTCAGAAGCTCAACAACATCGACAGGAAGAAAAACTACACACATACACAGGAAAGTGCGCCACCTACCTACTTTTAATTTCTACTATCAGGTCTCGCTTATGAAAGCTCATTTGTGGATGATATCAGGCATAGAAATATGTAGCTATTTTCTTCAGGTTACAACGCCACCATTTCTGCAGCCAAAGTTTCATCTAGTGGCACAACCCTAAAAATATCAGCCAAATCGTCAGAGATGGCACCAATGAAGATCATTCGTTAGATATTTTCTGTTATCTACTCGTATTTGTTTCCCTTTCCTACTGGACTCAAGTCTTAATCCAGTCAATCTAAAGGTTAACACATACACTGATCACTTGGGTAGAATCTGTTTGTTTCTACCCGCAAAAAGAAAGTATCCATTTTAACGCTAGACACAATGGTGTGGTGTCGCTAAACCACAATACCATCATGTCAGCAGCCAAAGTTTCACCCAAAAAATCTACAATCAGCCACGACCGAGAACACAAGAAACCTATAAAGGATCCTTGAAAATCATCCACTTGCCGTTAGCTACTGGTTTTCCACCAAATCTATAATTGCTTTGTGTATGTCAGTAGAAAAAAGAAAAGGAAGGTAGACAAAGGCAACTAAGCAACACGAAATGAAGCTAGCAACCTGATCATGAATACCTGGACCCTCCGTCCGACACCAGAGAGCCTATGATTCACAAATTTGGACCGTCAAGATTAAGATCATGAAGAAATTTTCCAAATCACATAGTATTTTGATTGTTTGAAGCAGAGGCAAACTGATCATACCATTTCCATCAGAAGAAGAAGTTGGAGCAGGTCTATATCCTGGCCTCAAATGACTGTTGAAAATGTATACATGTATTACTAGCTATACATTGGAATTTGTAAGTCCATATATTCATGATGAGTATCTTCATTTTCCGTTCATGAATTATTAGCAAGAACTATCGTGATTAGAAGATCTTGATACCAAGTACACTGTTATATCTAAGCAAGCTGCGGTGTAGGAGGCATCATCTAAAGTACCGAGCATGGGAAAATAACATTACCTTGCAAATGATCTTGGAAAACTTGACATCCTTTGTACAGTGTTAGACATCAGCGAACCTGTGTCGGAAATTGAATGTTGTAACAAAAGCAATATGCTACATATATTTTCAAAGTGAATAAAACGACAAAAATAGTTGAGATTGATGTGTTGCATACCTATTCCGTCGATGGCATTGGTCGCTCGGTTGTGAAACCTAGCCCTGTTGCGTAATGCCGTCCATAGGAGGTGAAATGCCAACCAAGTTAGACACGACACTTTGTAGCCAATCGATCTTCTTCTCGTTGAGCTTCAAGTTGAGATTGTTGAGCCTCAATTTGAGTTTGTTGTGTAGCAACAATCTCCTTTGTAGAGGCCAATTCTTCCACTACATGCTGAGTTGAGCTTGATGCGCTTGAGTAAGCCCTTCTATTTGGTTTTGGTCCATGACCCCGACCTCTGATGTAACCATATGCCTTACCAAGCACATGCTCGCAAATCTGTTGCTCTGTTAAAGGTACTTCACCCTCCTCTATGGGTTCCTTTAGCTTCTGCAACATTTCTTCCTGCATTAATAATACAAGAAATGAAAGGCATTTACATTCTTAATTGCAGCAACATAATGATGTATTTAAAAGTACCCAAATTCACTATTAGTATAATGCAACACTAACAACTTTGAACCTATAATACCTAAATCAGAGCACCTTGATCATGTTCCTTCTCTGCCAGGCAATTGAAATCATATATTCCCGGTCCGGCCATCAAGCCCAACAGCCTGTGGAGGAGAATCGGGCACCGGTTTTGGATGGGCAACATGTTTTTAGATGAGTTACCTCTTGGGTTGCACGATAAGTGCCTCTTTTTCTCTCGGTGATTTACAATCCATCCCATATTATCATAATACCAGAGATTCTATTGTTGTAATATGCTGTCACCTATCCGCATCCTGATCTCTTTCTTTCTGACACAAAATATTGCAGTCCAGGGGATGTGAAAGATGTTATATCTATTTATTTTTTACGGGAAGATGTTATATCTGTTGGCGCAGCTTCGATCTTGACGACGCAGCACGCCCGGGAACAACGAGGACGAAGCGGCCGAAATACGTCCGGCGGCCGAAATACGTCCGGAAGCTAATTTGCTTAGAAGCAAAACACACGACGGCCTACAGCTAAAACTAGCTCGAAATTTGCGACATGCACACACGCCAGATTGATCTTTTTCCCCCCTCCGCCACGGCTTCCCTGTAGCTTTTCTCCTTTATATAGCTGATTACAAAGACTCCACGACTCATATGCACTGGTACTTCTAGGACCAAACGGCCTAAAACTCAAACACGTATATGAATGAAACTCTAAACTGACGTACATATGTTTGGAGTATCCAACAATATATATCTACTCAAGGATTAAACAGGCAAGTATTTCTACCCTACTATTGCTCATTTAATTGTTTTCATGTTCATAGAATTAGGAAACAATTCCATTAATTTTTTCAGTATGCTGTTTGCAGAAAATTATGCAAAGAAAGGCATAGCTCAACTGATAGAAATATTTACACCTGGAACTTCTTTATGGTTTGAGTTGAATGACCTTTTGAATTTCTTTATGGTTTGAGTTTTAGAAAATGTGACCAGCATAAGTTAAACAGAAATACTAAGTATTTTACTTTGCTGAGTCAGAGATTTCATGCACATCTCCTAATAATAGTGCATCATCTACTACAGGTCATGAGAAAACAGGGCACTTCAAAGTTTGTACCTATGTCATGCACATGGTGAAACAGTTTCAAGCACGGTTAAAGCATGTAAATACTAAGTATTTACATGGTACTTACATGTTTATTCCTGGCATCTTCTGATGCCCATCCCTTCTTATCACTAGAGTAACACTCCTTGTATAGTCTGATATCGCCACAATTCTGATAATACAAGATTCAAAGTCAAAAGACATGAATATAAGATAGCTACAAGTTTCGATATTCTGCTTTCACCACAATTGTGACACAAGATAAAGATAAGTAATAGTGACTTACTAATTCATGTTGAACCGCTACAAATGACTTTGTTCCCTTCTTGTGAACATAAGGTAGGTTTGAGCGGTTAGCCTTCCCAATTGTGGACCGTTTACGCATATGGTAGTATTTTGTAAACAAATAAGGCATGGTTGAGTGATAAAGATAGATGCAAAACTGTTGACATCCATTCAAAGACTACCATACCTTAAATTCTTCTGTTTCAAAATGATCACAGAGCCAAATCCAGTCTCCAACTCTATTATCAATAAGGGGAGGATATGGATTGCTTCTAGCATCATCACCAGATTTTACATAATGTTCATAACACTTGTGACGGAAACTTTTGTAGCTTGAAGAGAATAGCAGATCCACACAGCCTTTGATATGATCTTGGGTGAAATCAAGATTGAACTTAAGCTACGAAGAAAGAACTCAAAGTTAAAACTACACATATTCTAAGTTCGAAAGTTTGATAATCTTACATACCTTTAGAAGTTCATACAACGGCTCCTTATCGTCCTCAAGAAGACTATGCCACCCGCACGTTGGATAGGTGCATGGTACCGTAAGAAGTCCAATCTCTCCGAAAGTAGTTCACTATTTTCTCCAATAGGTCTTCTCTCTTGGAGATGGTCAAGTTTAGTGGATGACCTGCCCTTTTGATCAAACGCCCAAGCCCTTTCCCTTATTTATCCCACGCACCTTCCTGGATTTTGATGCTGAGGTACTCCTGAATGTTGACCTTGAGATTGTGGAGCATTCCTTGGTGGGCGAACTGTTCGTCCAGGTCCCATCTGCCATAGAATTAAAAGAATGGAACAATACCCAGATTGTTTATATTAGAAAGATAGGGAAATCAGATTTGCTACGTCAATGTAAACAAACCACGAGTTACATAGTAATTAGATATGTTGTGGCAACAGAAATAAATCATAAGTATCAATAGTAATCCGAAATAACCTGAAACAGGATACATATAGTCGATATACATCAAACATGACACCATTATTCTAATATAACCTGAAACGGGACACATGTAGTCTAACATAACCTGAAATAGGAGACATGTAACCCGATACAACACATATTATTCTACTACTCTGGTTCCTCTTCAAAATTATCCTGAGAGACATGGCTCTCCTTCAAAGATGCCAACTCTTTTGGATCAGTAACAATTTCTGGTGCAACATCATGTCGACACGAGACATTAACTTCAAAAGTTTCATCGATGGAAACATTGGTAGCTTCCTCCTCTTGAAATGCAATATCTTCGCTAGCATCATCTTCATTGACTTGATTCCAAACCTCGGATCGAAAAGATGGCGATGCGGAGCCTTCTCGCACAACTAGCCAATCTCCTTCAATTTTGTATCACGTACATAGAAGACTTGGCTCACTTGACTAGCCAGACAAAGGAGTCATCTTGGTACCACTTGCTTCCTATATTAACACTAACAAAGTCGTCATCGATCCTCACAGGCTTGTTACTCTCTAAATCATACCATTCACACTCAAATAAAGCAACATGTCGATCATTGGGGTAATCCAGGACATATATATTTTTAAGAATACCATAATATGTGATATTTTGCCCCTTATGTTGGCCCTCTGTGCACACACCACTATTCTGACTTTTACGACCATCTTCACGCTCCTTTGTCAAGAATCTAACACCACCAACAATGCATCCCGAGAATTTGTGTACTCTCTTATGCGGTCCAATTGCCAATGCATACAAACAGTGACACTAGGGATGCTCCTTGGTTGCGCAGATTGATCACCTAAATTCCACAAGTAATGCAAGTTAACTCATGGAAGCCATTGCCTGGATTGGTGTAGCATGATTGGCGAAGCCATTGCAAGTTAACTCAAGTAATAGCATGGACTTACTCTTTGGCGCAGCCATGAACCAAACTGTTCACGTTGCCTATTTTCAATATTATCCGCACCTTCAGCCAAGAGGGCATCCTCATGCTCACTAGAAAGAAATGTCGAGGGATGAGTTTCTAACTAGTTGAGGATGTATAATTATAACTTAAAGTTTATAACATGTATACTTACTATAGGTATTCTTGTAGTTCCTCACAATTATTTAGCACATACCAAGACAGAGAATCATACTTGATCTTGTGTTAACATAAGGTCATCCCTATGGCCAAAAGCACGAAACTAGTTGAGAATACCGAGAAACGATCAAGTGGTTGTCTCTCCCCATCAAAATTCCGCTCTTGTCTATTGAACCTTGTCTCAATTCCATGTAGATACATGGAGCAGAATGTTGAGCACTCCTTCATAACATAAGCTTCACAATTGAACCCTCTGGTGTGCCCTATTGCTCACCATGCCTTTCAAAGTACCAAGGAACCTGCAGCCCAAATTTTCTTACTACAACACATTTCTACACACTAATAGAATTGTAGAAGGGTGGAAGGACTAATGTGATGAAGAACACGCTACCTTTCAATGAAGAACATCCATCTCAGATTGTACAGGGACCTCCAAGCCTTGCTTGCTGTGGTAGATGCAATCGCTAAGTGCACGCTAATATCAAAGAATGCAGGTGGGAGAATCATTTCTAGTTTGCACAATACAATTACTATTTGTTGTTCCAACTTATCCAAGATATCCAGCTTCAATGTCTTGGAGCATAATTGGCGGAAAAAACTACCAAGCTGCAGAAGTGCATCACAAATATCTTTGTGCAGAAATCCTCGCATTCCAATCGGGAGTATTCTCTGAAGAAGAATATGGTAGTCGTGTGTCTTCAGCCCAGTTATTTTCCCATCTTTACTTATACCTTTTGATATATTAGCAGCAAATCCATCTAGGAAGCAAATAGATTCTAGGAATTGCAGAAACTCAAGTTTCTCATCTCTGGTTAATGTGTACCATGCATGATGCTTTTCTATGCTACTTCCCGTATCATTCAAGTGTAGATCTGCTCTGATATTCATGTCTTCTAAGTCCTTGCGGGCCTTAAGTGTGTCCTTGGACTTGCCATCTATGTTTAATAAAGTCCCAAATAAGCTCTCACAAATGTTCTTTTCAATGTGCATGACATCAAGATTGTGTGGCAATTTCAGATCCTTCCAATATGGTAGCTCAAACAAGATGCTCATCTTTGTGAAATTTTTCCCTGGCATGTCCTTTGAAGATGCCTTCCTTTTCTTATTTCCAGGATGTTTTCCGTATTTGAAGCCCCGAGATGATCTAACTTCTGCAGCAATTCAAAAATGCCTTTCCCGGATAGTTGTTTTGGTGGCAACTTTCTCATTCTTACCATTGAAGGCCTTACTTTTGCGCCACCTATGGCGAATAGGCAAGTACCTCCTATGACCTAAGAAACCAATTTTGCTTCAAGTGGTTGCGAATAGGTTCCATCTAGGCAAACAGGCATGCCTTGTAGCCCATTGTAGAATACCCAAATCTGAAGCTAGTGCTTTGGAAGGTCGTGAATAGTCCATAGCAATCTGCACGCATATTGAAAGTACCTCCTTCAACAGCGTCGAAAGTAACAACTCCTGGATTAAATAATTGCTTTAGTTCTTCTACCAAAGGCCTCAAATACACATCAATGTCCCTTCTGGTGACTTCTTCCCTGTGGATCAATAATGTCATGAGCAGGAAGGGCTCTTTCATGCTTCTCCATGGAGGCAAGTTATACACAACTACAATGACAGGCCACACACTATATGAGCTACTCATAATTCCAAATGGATTGAAACCATCGGTGCCAACCCCGAGCCGCAAATGGCGAGGGTCTTCATCCAGCCAGGGATATTTCTTATCCATATGTTTCCAAGCATCGCCATCCGGAGGACCCCTCAACACATTTGGTTCGACAACTCTCTTATCCCTATGATAACGCAAATCTGAAGCTATTTCCTTGTTCATGAACAGCCGTTGTAATCTAGGGATTAAGGGAAAGTAGCGCAACACTTTCTGAGGTACTCGCTTCCCTTGCCCTTTTGTGTCTTCCACCTCGATTCCTTGCAAACCGGGCACTCGCCCTTGTCCTCATGCTCCTTCCGAATAGAACACAATCATTTTTGCAAGCATCAATACTTTCATAACCTAGCCCTAGATCTCTCAAAGATCTTCTTTGCTTCGTGATACGTGGCTGGAAGCGAGTTACCGGTGGCAAAGCCTCCTTCAAGCTTGAGTAACATGTCAAAAGATTTGTTGCTCCAATGGTTAAGATCTTTGAGGTGTACCAGCTTTAAAACAAAGGATAGCACCGAGTGACCTTTGCAGCCCGGTACAACTCATGTTGTGCATTTCGAGCAAGCCGTCAAATCTGGTTGATGACTCATTGGGCTCGGAATGCTACCTCCAGCAGGATTATGGTTATCTTGCTCGTCAACCCCAACCGTGGCTCTATGGATATCTCCTAGCAGATCTTGGACCATATCAAATCAATCAAAATCATCAACATCTTCCTCATCTTCAAGTGACTCATCAACTTGGTCTTCATCATTGCTAACTTGTTCTCCATGGAATACCCATTTTGTGTACGAAGTTTGTATACCATACAATAACAAATGGGTTCGAACTTGACTAACACTCTGCTGACTTATATTCATACAAGTTTCACAAGGGCAACGATCTTATCATTGCCGTTGTTATGTTGACAAGCAAAATCAATGAATGCATTCACCCCTAAACGTAATCGCTTGAAAACCTATCGTGCAACCTCATCCAACTCTTATCCATACTCTATCTTTTCCTGCACAAGCACTCTACAAGTGAACCAAAATAGTACTAGAAATGTAAAATATAACAACATAACCACATTACCTACAATATACAAGGAACTGTATAATATTGTACTAGAATATAATATCACAGCAGCAACAGTCCAAGGAACTGTATAATGTTGTACTAGAATTGTATACAAGGACAGTCTTCAAACATTCTACTACAACATTATACAAAGACAGCCTTCATAGAACAGTATATCCTTGGAAAACATTATACTACAAGTCCTAATGCTATAAACATTATTTTCAAATCACAAAACCGAACTCTACATCATAGGCCAAGCCAGTTTTCAAATTACAAAGTAAATGCTACATGTATATTTTATTTCCACATTTCCACAAACACTTGAAGTGCATGATTTAGCCATCAAGTACTCCAAGCAAATTAATGGAGAGACACCGGAAGGAGGCAAGGACAAGGGAGATCATTCTTACGGGTTGAAGCACAGTGAGAGCGAGATCTCGCGAGCTTGGACGCCTCCTCAGAGCTGGTTGGGGAAGAAGGAACCCTAGGCGCTGTTGCAGCAGCCTAGGTACGTTGACCACGCGGCGGGCGCCTGTCTGCTATCGCGGCCGCTCCTGCGTCCCCTCCCCCACGCAGCCGTGCTGCCACCACCGCCGCAAGGGACACGGCCGCCGCTGCCGCAAGGAACGCGCCCTCCGCCTTCAGCCGCCCCCTCCGCCGGAAGGAACGGGCCCTCCGCCTTCTGCCGCCCCCTCCGCAAGGACCCGCCGTGGCCGTCGGCCGCCGCCAGGGACGATTTGATTTGGGGATTTGGGGCGAGTCGCCTTGCCGTCGGCCGCCGCCAGGAAAGAGCTCTGCCTCGCCTCTGTTTTCTTCTGAGCGTGGGGATGGATGGATGCCTTGGAGCGGAGCCGATT
Source organism: Aegilops longissima (assembly GCA_021605205.1). NCBI lineage: Eukaryota > Viridiplantae > Streptophyta > Magnoliopsida > Poales > Poaceae > Aegilops > Aegilops longissima. The sequence continues at coordinate 656,001,729 of CM038676.1, forward strand.
GGCTTTTTTTCAATTTCCTCCCTGGTTGCTATAAGTGCTCACATGATTGAATAGTACCCATTCGTGACAGCTGACTATAGTAACCGAGTTTGTACTAAACTGGTTGCAATTAGTATATCTATAGGCACCAAAATGTTTGGTAACAATAGGTATGGTCGCTAATACTACATTTTCTTGTAGTGCGTGTCGACGTCATGGCTCACGCTGTGTTCCGACCCTGCCGTCCGCCGAAGGTCATCGCAGACGCTCTCCGGATTCTTCGCCCTCTCCCGCAGCGGCACCATCCGTTTCGTCAACCTGTCCGGGAGAGGCCGGCCGTTGATCGACCCCTCTCTCCCTTTCCTGAATGGCTTCAAAAATGTCAAGATCCTAAATTGCTGTGGCGGCATCCTCCTCTGCCATGGCATACGAGCAGAGAGAGTTAATTGCAAGGAACTACCACACTTCAGCACGTTGTAACGAGTCAGTACTACTAGTCACTTTTTTTGCCATGCAGTGCCAACTCTAAGCCTAAGTGTTGCATACCGGTCCGACAGCCAGATAAGCGTGTATTGACCACGATCGACCAAGGGCCCATCGTCGTGTGCGCCGCTGGCTTACCCTTTCGCACCCGCTCGGTCAGTCCTCCCCAGCTTGGCTCGGTCGCACCAAGTAGCTGGCTCGGTCGAACCTGTGCGCGATTTAACCCTAGTTTCTCTCCCCTCGCTCGTCTCCCTCTCCACTCCCTCTCTGGCGATGGCGGCGGCGCGCGACGGCGCAGCGGTACGGGACCTTCCCGCCTCGGCCCCGATGACCACTTAGGTGCGGGCGCCGACGACGGCTCCAGTTAAATTACTCCAGCAGCAGATTTACGAGGATTTGGAGGAGGAGGCCGTTCATCCATGGAGGACAGGTTGAAGTCGGCAGAGATATGGGTGGCCCACCCTACCAAAGAGCCATCGGTGGACCAAAGTGCTGCTGGCGGCGTCTTTCGTAAGTCCTTCTCCATCTCTCGCTTCTTTCTCAGATCCAAAACAGGGGCTAGGGTTAGTGTTTACGATGACAGCTTAGATGATGCTGTAATTTGTCTTTGTCAATTGTAGTTTGATGATGCTGTTTGGGATGTTTGGATTCATTTTGATGCACAACACAATCTGAATAGGAAGATATGCAGCTCAGATGTTACATTTCTGAACTTATATGCACCGATGCACACACAAGGTTATTCCTTCTCGATGAACTGATCACATGAAGAATTTAGGCATTGGAGAGGAAAGAGAGCTTGGGTTAGACTTAATTGACACAAACATCAAGCTGCAGCAACTTAAGAAGGAGTATCAGATAGTTTAGTTCTGAATTTGCTAGTGAGGGCAACACACCTTTTCTATGTCGATAGAACAAGAAGATTTACTTGAGATCAAACTATAGCAATTTCTGTCGAGGAGAAAAGAAAATTTAGCAACTATATTATATAGACCACCTGTTGTGTATGATCTCGGTGAGCCTGCAGTTCTTCTTGTTGATCACCAAGGTGTTGTTTTTCATAGTCGAGTGCACACAAGAGAGCAGAAATGTCAGAAGGGCAAGCTGAAAGTTGTAATGGAGGAAGATGCAGTGGTAGAAGAGGGACATAATAACAGTGATGACTCGAGGCTGTTGCATATGACAGTGACACCAATCCTTTCTCGCATGGAGAAGTACAGGATAATTGAAGACATAGAGATAATTGAGGGAATAAACTAGCGAGCAAGAAGTTGAAGATGAAGATTCAGATGAAGATTCAGATGAGGATTCAGAAGAGGAACAATTACATTATGAGAGGGACACTGAGGTTGAGGACTTGTTTGAGATGGAGGAGGAGGAGGAGGAACAGGAGAAGGAGGATGAGGTCAAAGTAGTTGCAACAGAAGAAGCACCAATGCAAAAACCTGCAAAAAAGAGGATGAAGATGGCAGTTAGGAGAGGCCCTACTACTAGGACACACTCAAGTGTGTTGGAGGAGGTGCAACCTGATTTCATTCCTTCATCAGATGAAGAAGATGATGGGTTGTTGTTTGAGGATGAAGATGATGGACATGAGCCACTGTCATTTGTTCTGCCCAAAGGGAGGAAGAGTAGGGCCAAGAAAAGGAAGCCAAGGATCTGGTACAATGACAAACTTGAGCAACCACATCAGCAGTTATGTCTGTACATGTGCTTCAAGAATCAACAGCAATTCAGAGATGCATTGTTGAGCTTGCACATCACACAGGCCAGAGACTTCAGGTATCACAGAAATTCAGACCAAAGGATAATTGCTTGTTGTAAGAAAGAGCACTGCCATTTTTGCATAGTTGCTGCAGTTATCAAAGGGGAGAAAACTTTTGCTATCAAGAAAATAAGGCTAGAGCACACTTGCCCTAGCAGCACTGAGACATCTAGGATAAGTGCCAAGTGGCTTGCAAAGACCTATGAGTCCTTGTTCAGGTCTGATCCAACCACCAGCATACACACTCTGATTGACAACTGCAATGAGAAGTATGGTGTTGATGTGCCAAGGCACATGGCCTATAGGGCCAAAAATCTTGTTGTGGAAGCTGTGCTAGGAGAGCACAAGAAGCAGTATCCCAGGCTTAGGGATTATGCTCAGACCATCATGGATACAAACCCTGGTAGTAGAGTTGTAGTTGCAACAGTTACTCCAAGACCAACTACAAAAATACCACATCCAGGACCAAGGTTTCATGATATGTTCTTCTGCATAAATGGAGCAAGGGAGGGATTTCTCAGTGGATGCAGACCATTCATTGGTTAGTAATGCTTTATAGTTCTTTGTCAATGGATGTAGTGGTGCTTTATAGTTCTTCATACTTAAATATAAAGTTTAGTAATGCTTTGTAGAAGTTTAAATTGTTATTTGGTTGCAACAACAGGTGTTGATGGATGCTTTATTAAGCTCACCACTGGTGCTCAAATCCTAGCTGCAACTGGAAGAGATGGGAATAATAATATTTTCCCACTTGCATTTGCTGTTGTTGGACAAGAGGACACAGCTAACTGGTGTTGGTTTCTACACCAACTGAAGATATGCCTAGGAGGAGAAGTAGGCAAATTTGGGCCTTATACTATCATGTCTGATAGACAGAAGGTATGTATGCATCTTTCTGTTACTATCTTGCTTTATAGTTCTTCTGCATTAGCATGTTATGTTCTTTCTTTTACTAGTACATCAGCTAAGTCTAGCATGTTATGTGAACAGGGGCTGCTAAATGCAGTAAACCAAGTTTTTCCAAATTGTCATCAAAGATTTTGCCTTAGACACCTCTATGCAAATTTCCAGAATGCTGGGTTTAGGGGGGAAGATCTTAAGAAATGCATGGATAATGCCAGCTATGCCTATAACCAGCACAAGTTTAACATTGCCATGAATGACTTGAAAAATGAGTGTGTGGAAGCTTGGAAGTGGCTTAGTGGAATACCTAAGCACACATGGGCTAGGCATGCTTTTGACACTAACTGCAAGACAGACTTGGTTGTTAACAACCTCTCTGAGGTGTTCAACAAGTATATCCTAGATTTTAGGAAAAAACCTATTAGGACCATGATTGATGGTATTAAGGACAAGCAGATGGTGAGGTGGCATAGGAACAGAGAGAAAGGAAGGGAATCTCTATGGGAAATCACACCACATTATGCTGAGAAGCTTGAGGAGGAAAAGGAAAGGGCCAGATTCTGCAAACCTATCCAAGCTGGTGTAAATCTTTGGCAAGTGACTAGTGGCCAGCAAACACATGTTGTAAACTTGGAAGCTTACACATGTGGGTGCAGAAAGTGGGACCTGTCTGGAGTACCATGCAACCATGCCATATCAGCAATTAACAAGGCAAAAAGATTTCCAGAGGACTATGTTTGCAATTTCTTCAAAAAACCTTTTTACCTTGCTGCATATGAACCAATGATATATCCAGTTCCTGGTGAACATGATTGGACAAGGACAAGTGGACCAGACATAGAGCCACCCCAATTTCATGTGAAGAAGGGGAGAAGGAAAGAGAAGAGAATAAAGGGCAGATTTGAGGTGCCTAAACCAAAGGACAGTTCAAGAATGGCCACTATAACATGCAGCAACTGTGGCCTCCAAGGCCATAGGTACACCAACTGCAAGAAAGAGTTGAGACCAGAGTTGGCTATGAGGAAAAACAAGCATGTGGTAAACCCTTGTGAATTTTCATTGTTAATTAGTCTTGTTTCCTTCTTAGTTTTTTGTTATAAACCTTTGTGACTAACTAGCATGTTTCTTTTATGTTTGCAAGGCACCTGCAAGATCAAGGAATGAAGGTAGTCAAGCTGCAAGATCAAGGACTGAAGGTACTCCATCAGATCACAGCAGCCACCAAAGAAGGTCTGCTTCGCAAGGTCTTCTTCGCAAGAACTACTTCGCTACACCTGCAAGTGCAAGAGCTACTTCGCTATCGCAAGAGCAAGAGGGACAGCAAGTGCAAAAGCTACTTCTGCAAGAACTGCAAATGCAAGTGCAACATTTGCAAGGCCTTTCACTGCCCCAAGATTTTCTGCAGGAGCTTCATCTTCTGGTGCTCCTTCTTCTAGTGCCCCAGGGAAATATACTCGTTTGATGTCATTCTTCACTGCCAATGGTAACACCTGAGTGAGAGAATTGTTGCTACTTTGGTATGATGGAGTACCAGAATTGAGTTGTAATGGAGTACCAGAGTTGAGTGTTAGAAAACTAAGTTATTTGTGCTGGGAAACTAAGTTATTTGTGCTGGAAAACTAAGTTATTTGTGCTACAAAACTGATGTATGTTGTAATGGAGTACTAAGTATGTGTGCTTAGGTCATTTGTGAACTTATAATGCTCCTGTGAACTTATAATGCTCCTGTGAACATATTATGCCTGCAATATATGCAATATTTGGTCATTTGGCACTTGTGAGGAACTCAATGCTTTTTGTCATGTTCATTTGGTCATTTGGCACTTGTGAACAACTCAACTCAATGCATATTTGCTCATTTGGCAATATTTGGACATTTTTATTACAAAGACACCTGACACATTACTAGGATCAACAACAGTAGGATGAAACCTGGCACTAACTTGCAACACCTGACACTAACTTGAAACAACAGTAGGATCAACACCTGACACTAACTTGAAACAACACCTTACACATGACACTAACTTACTGCAGCAGCATCTTTGCTGTGACTAAACCTACCACAAAGACAAGAAAAATGAAGACACCATTCTGATATTTCCCCTTCAGTGCATCTAGCTTTGCATTTTTCTCCTTGAGCTGATCTTCCAAAGCCAGCACCTCTCTTCCTTTTTGAGCTTCAGGCAGAGCAACAACTTCACTGTAATCTTCAAACATAGCAGCAACACTTGATTCACCTCTCAGCCTACGCACTTCATCTCGCAAATCTCCAATCAAATCACTCAAAAACTTCGGCAGAGGATCATCATGCCATTCAACGTAGCCACAACCACCTTGTTGTACCAACAGAAATCAGAGTTTGAGAGGGGAGAAGATCTAATGAACAGAAAAGTATAACAAGAATGAAACTTACCATGGCATCCACGCAGGCGTAGTACCTCCGGCCTGGGTTCTGACGGCTCCATGAGATCCATCTCGGCGCCTTCCTACGCGGCCTGCACCAGCAGAGCCTCTCCGGCTCATACGCCATCGGGCTCTCACGGTAGGGCACCGAGACTGGATCCGCCCCTCTCCTTCCAGAGGCTCGACGGAAGCCGGGGCCCGAGAACGACCAAGACCACGACATGGACATTGACTTGACGTAGCCGCCGCCGCCCGATCGCGAGATCGCCTCCGCCCGCCCGCTCAGAATCGCCTCCGCCGTCGCTTAACCCTAGTTTTTTCCCCAAATGCACAAACCGTTAACTGTTCGGCCCCGCGCATTGCTTTAATAACCAGGGCCACCACTGTTGAGCTCTGTTTTTTTGCTCTATTTTTTTGCTCTGTTTAATAACCAGGGACAGAGTTTGATTTGGTTTGTTGTGAGGGCAACAACAACTTTTTTTGCTCTTCTCAGGCCATCTAACCAGGGACAGAGTTTGATTTGGTTTGATTTTGGCCAGAGTTAAATTTGCTAAATAACTTGAGCCATCTAACTGAGAGAGCATTAGCTAAATATTTCATCACAGGTTGAAGAGGAGATAACTTGAGCCATCTAACTTGAGCATACAGGAGTTCAACATGACCATGGATTCTTAACTAAAGCTAGAAATACATTACACTTAGCTAAAGATCATAACATAGTGGAGTCTCCAACATTGTTCACAACTACTACATCCATACATTACACTTAACTAAACCACCCTTCACAAAAGATTAGCAAAGCCTTCTATCAAACCAACTTATATCATGATAGGTATGCTCTGCCTCATCTACCCAGATCATCTTCATCTACCTCATTCCTTCAAGATGTCATGGATCAACTTCAACTTCTCTTTGCTCTTCTCAAGTGACTTGAACTGCACAGCAAGCTGGAGCTTTAACTCATCCTGCGTTTTATCGATTCTCATGCCCTTCTTGAACTGCACATTCTCTTCGTGAGTTTTTCACGATCGTGTGAGCTCATCAACCTGAATCTTTAAATTGTTGTTGCCTTCAGCTAGCTTTTCCTTCTCTTTCAAATGATTCATCTTCAGGTTCCTAATGACACCGCCTTTGAGCTTCTACCAGGTTCATCAACACTTTGTACTTCTCTTTCATCTTGAAATTCTCTGCCTCTTTCTTCTCCATCTCATTCTTCATGGCAGCCACAATCGATGCAATGGCAGCCTCACTTTTTCTTCTCCTTAGCCTGCACATAACTTAAATCCAACACCCTGTCCTCCTGGGCATTGAGAAGTTGATGGACATCTTCAACTAGTTTGTCATAGTTGGCATCCAGATTCCTTTTCTCTTCTTTAAGGTGGTGGATAGTAAGTGAACTTTCAGGTTATCCTTCCTCCTAGCAGTCCTGCTGTCTTCAAACATTTCCCAAAGCTTCAACAATGCATTTTGCATTGTGGGAGGCCACTCTGGGTCAATCCAAGTAAGGAAACCACAATTGACAGCTTCCTGCAATATAGCAAACAATTATATTGTTACTCTCAAGAATTACCACTTTTAAAAATCAACTAACAACATAAGAAGTACAACCTATACATGTGGCCAACCAAACAATTAGCAACTACGCAACCTAAACTGCCTCAATTAAACTATTAGCATCTACACCGCCTCAATCAACTAACAGACATGCCTACACAACATGTTGTTGTGAGCTTCAAGATTAATAACTAACTAAAATATGAGCTTACAGACCGCCAACTAAGCTGCTGCCAATATTACAATGAACATAGCCAACTATAATATTGCAAAGGACCATCATTACTATAAGCATCATAACTACTAAATGGTAAAAACTATATGCTTCATCATCGTAGTAGTACCTATATTACAGTGAACATGAGAGAGCATCAAACTTACAGTGAGCACAAACTAGAAACCTCCCGCCAGTCTCAAATGATTCAAAAGCTACACGGCGCTCGGTTGGCAGCCGATGCTCCACGCAGAGCCCCTCCGGTGCCTTCTTCAAGCCATTGTAGTCTTGGTCTTCAATGCTAGCAGGAATCTCAGGAGCACATACTCAAATCAGAAAACCAGATCATGAAATCCCCAAATCCCCAAATCCCCAAATCACGTAACCCTAACCCTAGCTCTACCATCGACCGATAATGCATCCCGTCGTCGGAGGAGGAGATCTGCAGTTGGACAAGTCGTCGCTGCTCTCATCCTCGAAGACCATGGCGCGGCGGGCCGGACGCGGTCTCACGCGAGCGGCGGCGGCGGCGGCCGGAGAGACGAGGGCGACGCGGCGAGGAGAGGGACAGAGGGAGCGCCGAGTCTGCGGCTGGCTGCGTCGGGTTCGACCGACCAGGTACATGGACTGACCGAGACGAATGCTAAACTTACCGAGCGGGTGCGGCGGTAAGCCACGGTGGCACGACCAAAGGGCCCTTCAGTCGATCGTGGTCAATACACGCTTATACGGCTGTCGACCGGTATGCAACACTTAGGCTTAGAGTTGGCACTGCATGGCAAAAAAAGTGACTAGTGGTACTGACTCGTTACAACGTGCTGAAGTGTGGTAGTTCCTTGCAATTAACTCACGCAGAATACATCGTGTGCAACCCCGCGACCGAGAAGGTCTGGGCCGCACTGCCCGTGCCCGATGGCCATGACACACCATGTCCTCGGTTTCACGGCCGCACCATTTGCTTGTGTTTTGACCCCACCGTTCCTTCTTTCTTCATAGTGTTTGTCATCAATGATAATGGTCACGCCATAACCATGATAGATGTCTACTCATCCGATACCGGAGAATGGACTTCCATGTCAGGCCGGTGGGGTCACCGAGTTGTGGTGTATTGCGGTGAACCACAATACTTCTTTTTAAATGACACTCTGCATGTCACTGCCTATGATTCTCGTTTGGAGACATTTGACTCGAACCATAATTCATTAAACATGATAGTTACAGTGGACACGGGCGGGAATACTTGGAGGACAACTCGACAGCCGCCCCAGACTGAATTTACTTTCATTGGGCTCTCTCAGGGACTCTTACATGGTATTGAGATGGAAGATAGTGATAGTTACCGGATATCTGTTTGGATTCTTGAGGATTATGCTAGTGGACGGTGGACCTTAAAGCACACAACCAGCATTTTGGATCTGCTAGGAAGGCCTTGTCTAGAGCACAGAGAGTACTACGTCTTTGTTGCACTCCATCCAGAACGTAACCTTATCTTTTTTAATGGCGGGGTGGAACGAGAACGGACACTTATGTCGTATGATATGGATACCCAGAAGTTGCATGTTATCTGCAATCTTGAAGATTATCAGATGCAAAATTTCTGACCTTACACTCCCTGCTTTGTGGAATGGCCGCTGTCAAATGCTCACTGAAGTTCAGAGCAGGTTCACATTTGGTTAGTTGGCAACTTGGCATGACCCCTTCATGAAAATCGGTTGTTCGGTATGGTCAAGATCTTCTAGTTTTTGGAAGTGGCTTGAATAAGTCTTACATCTACTCTAATTTGGTTTTCTTATCAGTTAGCGTCCAGGTGCAAGCATTTTTGTGGCTTTGAACAATGTTGGCTAGGCAATGAGAACTAGTAGGCTACGCTTCACTTTGGAAAAAAAAATGTAAGCTACCATTCAATTGGTTATGAGCACCTAGTCATACGACTGAACCAAGTCAATTTAGTATGCAAACTGTTATCCCAGCAATGTTGAATAGTGATGGTGCCCTGTTTTGATTTGTGTTTCTTTCTTTCCCTAGATTTAACACTAAACCTAACCCAAGACATAAACCCTAGATCTAACCCAAGACCTAAACCCTATAGCCAAACACTATACTTAAACCATAGACCTAAGCCTTAGACATAAATCCTAGAGCCAAACCCTATACATAAAGCCTACACCTAAGCCCTTGACTAACGCAAAACCTAAACCCTAGAGCCAAACCTTATCCTTAATCAATAGACCTTCCCAAGACCTATACCTTAGATCTAACCCAAGACTTAAAACCTAGAAATGAACCAAAGGTCTAAACCCTAGACCTAACCCAAGGCCGGAAGCCTATGCTTAAACCCTAGATCTAAGCACTAGGCATAAACCCTAGGGCCAACCCTATACCAAAAGCCTAGAACAAAACCATATACGTAAACCCTAGACCTAAATCATGCAAGGAAGTGTCGAAACCACTCCTCCTTTTGCATGGGGTAATAACATGGGGGTATAAAGAGTGTTTTGATGAGTAAAAAGGCAATATCTAACTTTGAGGTGTCACCGATTTCTCAAATCGGACCATCCCGCATGAAGGTTCAGGACTTCAGTGCGAAGCTCCCACCTTCTAGGGCCACTAGCCCAAGTCCTGCCAAGAGTGGGCCTATCTCTAGGCTGGTCATAATAAAAGACGGCGTGATCCATTCGAAATAAAATCAAAGGCTAAACGATGCGGGGTCTGCCAGAGAGGGGGCACACGAACTGGTGTGAGGAAGTTTTGGAGCCACTATTCCTTTTGCATGGGGTCATTAAATGGGTAAGAAATGGTGGTGTGATTAGTAAAAAGTCAATACACAACTTTGAGGTGGCACGTCCTTTAGAAATCGGGCTTAGGCCTGCACGAAGGTCCATGTTTCCAGTGTGACCCCCTCCCCCTTCTTGGGGCCTCTGACCGAACTCCTGCAAAGAGTGGGCCTTTCTTTTGGTTGGTCATTACCCTATGGAATACAACAACACAAACAAAGTCTAAAAGTCACATGGGCTGGCCCCTTCCAAATAAAATCGAGGGCCAAATGACGCAGGGCCTACCAGAGAGAGGGGCGCACGTAATCATGTGATGAAGTGTCAGAACCACTCATGCTTTGGCATGGAGTCATATATGGGTATAAAAGAGTGGTGTGATGAATAAAATGAAAAATACAAACCGAAGTCGAGGGGAGCTGAGTAATATGATAAAAACTCCGGCAAATCATCGGAGGAGTCTAAACGCTAGGCTCCCCGCTAGGGGAGTCTACGAGGCGGTTTGTGTGCTTTTTTTAACATATATGAGTGAGTTCTTTTGACAACTTAAAAAAATAAGTCGCATCTTCCCCATTTTTTCCCATAAGCCGCATCTCTTATTCATTGGGACCTGTAAACTAGTTATGAGATAACTAATTTAGAAGTCTCAACGAATTTGGGGAACACCTTATTTGTTAAACTGGGGAGAGACTGCTTTTTTTAGCCGCCCAGAAGAAGTGGCCCATAATGTAGGGTTATGATAGAGTAGGTCGTTTTTTTTCGAAAAAATCAAAATCACATTTTATGTTACAATTTATTTTTGAAAAAACCACACACGTTTATATTGATTTGTTTCACATGTGTGTAAAGTCTGGCGATGAGCATTTTTTTATAGTGAACAGTGCGTGTACCATTCATCATTTCAAATTTGTGTAGCTCTCACCATAAAGTATGTCATTTTCAAATTTTACACACATGTACTATACATCCGTCTGTACGAGTGTTTTTTTTAGATTTATTTGAAACTTTAAAATGTGGTTTTCAAAATAAAGGGCTCTATGGAGCTGCCATGCATTTAGTAATAAGCTGACTGGAGGGGTAAGCTATTTTTGAGCGAACTAGAGGGTGTGTTTTTTTATACTAGAACAGAAGAAGAAGAAGATGAAAAGAAAAGGAAAACACTCCTCCTTTTGCATGGGGTAATAACATGGGGGTATAAGAAAGTGTTTTGATGAAAGGCAACATCCAACTTTGAGGTGTTACCGATTTCTCAAATCGGACCATCCCGCATGAAGGTTCAAGACTTCAGTGCGAAGCTCCAACCTTCGAAGGCCGCCAGCCCAAGTCTTGCCAAGAGTGGGCCTATCTCTAGGTTGGTCATAATAAAACATGACGTGATCCCTTCGAAATAAAATGAAAGGCTAGACGATGTGGGGTTTGCTGGAGAGGGGGCACACGAACTGGTGTGAGGAAGTGTTGGAACCACTATTCCTTTTGCATGGGGTCATTAAATGGGTAAGAAAGGGTGGTGTGATAAGTAAAAAGTCAATACCCAACTTTGAGGTGGCACATCCTTTGGAAATCGGGCTTAGGTCTGCATGAAGGTCCAGGTTTCCAGTGCGACCCCTCCCCTTTTCGGGGCCTCTGACCAAACTCTTGTTGGGGAACGTTGCAGAAAATTAAAATTTTCCTACGGTTTCACCAAGATCCATCTATGAGTTCTACTAAGCAACGAGTTACTAGAGAGAGTTTGCATCTACATACCACTTGTAGATCGAGTACGGAAGCGTTCGAGGGAGTGGTGATGATGAAGACGTTCCCAACGTGATTCCGATCACCGATGACCAAAGTGCTGAAAGGACAGCACCTCCGTGTTCAACACACGACGGGATTTATGGCGTCTCCTCCGCCTTGATCCAGCAAGAGTGAAGGAGAGGTTGAGGAAGACAATTCAATGGCAGCACGACGGCGTGGTGCGGTTGGTACGGCAGTTCTCCGGCAGGGCTTCGCCAAGCTTGAGTGGAGAAAGAGAGGTGTTGGGAAGGGGAGGGGCTGCGCCTTCAATTGTGTTGGCAGCCCTCCCCCCCCCTCTATTTATAGGAGGAGAGGGCAAGGGGGCCGCCCTCTAGGGAAAACCCTAGGGGCGGCGGCCAAGGAGAGGAGGAAAGGGGTGGCTTGCCCCCAAGCCAAGGGGCGCCTTTTCCCTTTAGGGTTCCTCCTCCCAAACCCTAGCCGATGGGCCTAGGTGGGAGGCGCCCCCAGCCCACCAGGCTGGCTCCTCTCCCAGCTTAGCCCATGTGGCCCCCGGAGAGGTGGCCCTCCCGTGGACCTCCGAACCTCCCGTGGCCCCTGTATTTACCCAGATACCACCAAACTTCCCGAGTCCGCTTAACCACTTTCCATATATAAATCTTTACCTCCGGACCATTCCGAACTCCTCGTGACGTCCGGGATCTCATCCGGACTCAACAACATTCGTAATCACATACTTGTCTTCCTATTAACCCTAGCGCCACCGAACCTTATGTGTAGACCCTACGGGTTCGGGAGACATGCGACATGACCGAGACTACCTCAAGTCAATAACCAACTGCGGGATCTGGATACCCATGTTGGTTCCTACATGCTCCTCGATGTTGTCATTGGATGAACCACGATGTCAAGGGTTCAAGCAACCCCGTATTCTATTCCCTTTGTCAGACGGTATGTTACTTGCCCGAGACTCGATCGTCGGTATCCCAATACCTCGCTTAGTCTCGTTATCGCAAGTCACTTTACTCGTATCAGAATGCATGATCCGTGACGCATAACTTGATCACTTTGAGCTCATTATGATGATGCATTACCGAGTGGGCCCTAGTGATACCTCTCCGTAATACGGAGTGACAAATCCCAGCCTTGATCCGTGTCAACCCAATGGTCACTTTCGAGATACCTGTAGTGCACCTTTATAGTCACCCGCCACGCCAGTGACGCTTTGATACACCCAAAGCACTCCTACAAGATCCGGAATTGCACGATCTCATGGTCTAAGGAAGAGATACTTGACATTGGAAAAGCTCTAGCAAAACGAACTACACGATCTTTGTGCTATGCTTAGGATTGGGTCTTGTCCATCACGCCATTCTCCTAATGACGTGATCCCGCTTGTCAATGACATCCGATGTCCATAGTCGAAACCACGACTATCTGTTGACCAACGAGCTAGTCTACTAGAGGCATACTAGGGACGATTGTAGTCTATGTACTCACACGTATTACGATTTCCGGATAATACAGCTTATAGCATGAATAAAAGACAATTATCATGAACAAGGAAATATAATAATAATGCTTTTATTATTGCCTCTAGGGCATATTTCCAACAGTCTCCCACTTGCACTAGAGTCAATAATCTAGTTTACATTGTGATGAATCGAACACCCATAGAGTTCTGGTGTTGATCATGTTTTGCCCGCGGAAGAGGTTTAGTCAACGGATCTGCGACATTCAGATCCGTATGCACTTTACAAATTTCTATGTCTCCATCCTGAACATTTTCACGGATGGAGTTGAAGCGACGCTTGATGTGCCTGGTCTTCTTGTGAAACCTGGGCTCCTTGGCAAGGGCAATAGCTCCAGTGTTGTCACAGAAGAGTTTGATCGGCCCCGACGCATTGGGTATGACTCCTAGGTCGGTGATGAACTCCTTCACCCAAATTGCTTCATGCGCTGCCTCCGAGGCTGCCATGTACTCCGCTTCACATGTAGATCCCGCCACGACGCTTCGCTTGCAGCTGCACCAGCTTCGCTCCACCATTCAACATATACACGATCCGGTTTGTGACTTAGAGTCATCCAGATCTGTGTCGAAGCTAGCGCCGACGTAACCTGCTTCTGACGAGCTCTTCGTCACCTCCATAAACGAGAAACATGTCCTTTGTCCTTTTCGGTACTTCAGGATATTCTTGACCGCTGTCCAGTGTTCCTTGCGGGATTACTTTGGTACCTTCCTACCAAACTTACGGCAAGGTTTACATCAGTCCGTACACAGATGGCATACATAATAGATCCTATGGCTGAGGCATAGGGATGACACTCATCTCTTCTTTATCTTTTGTCGTGGTCGGGCATTGAGCTGAGCTCAATCTCACACCTTGCAAAACAGGCAAGAACCCTTCTTGACTGATCCATTTTGAACTTCTTCAAAATCTTATCAAGGTATGTGCTTTGTGAAAGACCTATGAGGCGCCTCGATCTATCTCTATGGATCTTGATGCCTAATATATAAGCAGCTTCTCCAAGGTCCTTCATTGAAAAACACTTATTCAAGTAGGCCTTAATGTTGTCCAAGAATTCTATATCATTTCCCATCGTAAGTATGTCATCTACATATAATATGAGAAATGCTCAGAGCTCCCACTCACTTTCTTGTAAACGCAGGCTTCTCCATAAGTCTGCATAAACCCAAACGCTTTGATCATCTCATCAAAGCGAATGTTCCAACTCCGAGATGCTTGCACCAGCCCATAAATGGATCGCTGGAGCTTGCATACTTTGTCAGCATTCTTGGGATCGACAAAACCTTCCGGCTGTATCATATACAGCTCTTCCTTAAGATAGCCGTTAAGGAACGCTGTTTTGACGTCCATCTGCCATATCTCATAATCATAGTATGCGGCAATTGCTAACATGATTCGGACGGACTTAAGCTTCGCCACGGAGAGAAAGTCTCATCGTAGTCAATCCCTTGAACTTGCCGATAACCCTTAGCGACAAGTCGAGCTTTATAGATGGTGACATTACCATCCGCGTCCGCCTTCCTCTTAAAGATCCATTTGTTTTCTATCGCCGCCGATCATCGGGCAAGTCACCAAAGTCCACACTTTGTTTTCATACATGGATTCTATCTCGGACTTCATGGCTTCTAGCCATTTGTTGGAATCTGGGCCCGCCATTGCTTCTTCATAGTTCAAGGTTCACCGTTGTCTAACAACATGATTTCCGTGACAGGGTTGCCGCATTCACTGGTGCGGAACGTGTCCTAGTGGACCTCTGGGTTCAGAGCAACTTGATCCAAGTACCTTGATCATCATCATGAATTTCCTCTTCAGCTTGGTGTAGGCATCACAGAACATTTTCCTGAACTGCACTACTTTCCTGTTCAAGAGGTAGTACTTCATCGAAGTTCTACTTTCCTCCCACTTACTTCTTTCGAGAGAAACTCTTTTCCGAAAGGTTCCGCTCTCGGCAACAAAGATCTTGCCTTCGGATCTAAGGTAGAAGGTATACCCAAAGGTTTCCTTAGGGTATCATATGAAGACGATTTTTCGACTTGGGTTCGAGCTTTTCAGTTGAAGTTTCTTGACATAAGCATCGCATCCCCAAACTTTTAGAAACGACAGCTTAGGTTTCTTCCCAAACCATAATTCATACGGTGTCGCCTCAACGGATTTAGACGGTGCCCTATTTAAAGTGAATGTAGCTGTCTCTAGAGCGTATCCCCAAAATGATAGCGGTAAATCGGTAAGAGACATCATAGATCGCACCATATCCAATAGAGTGCGACACGACGCTCGGACACACCGTTACGCTGAGGTGTTCCAGCGCGTTAGTTGTGAAACGATTCCACATTTTCTTAAGTGTGTACCAAATTCGTGACTTAAATATTCTCCTCCACAATCTGATCGTAAGAATTTTATCTTTCGGTCACGTTGATTCTCTACTTCATTCTGAAATTCCTTGAACTTTTCAAAGGTCTCAGACTTGTGTTTCATCAAGTAGACATACCCATATCTACTCAAGTCATCTGTGAGAGTGAGAACATAACGATATCCTCCATGAGCCTCAACGCCATTGGACCGCACACATCGGTATGTATGATTTCCAACAAGTTGGTTGCTCGCCCATTGTTCCGAGAATGGAGTCTTGGTCATCTTGCCCATGAGGCATGGTTCGCATGTGTCAAATGATTCATAATCTAAAGACTCCAAAAGTCCATCAAGATGGAGCTTCTTCATGCGCTTGACACCAATGTGACCAAGGCGGCAAGTGCCACAAGTATGGGGACTATCGTTATCAACTTTACATCTTTTGGTATTCACGCTATGAACATGTGTAATACTACGCCGAGATTCATTAAGAATAAACCATTGACCATCGGAGCATGACCATAAAACATATCTCTCATATAAATAGAACAACCATTATTCTCGGATTTAAATGAGTAGCCATCTCGCATTAAACGAGATCCAGATACAATATTCATGCTCAAACTTGGCACCAAATAACAATTATTAAGGTTCATAACTAATCCTGGGTAAATGAAGAGGTAGCGTGTCGACGGCGATCACATCGACTCGAACCATTCCCGACGCCAGCATCGTCACCTCGCCCTTCGCCAGCCTCCGCTTATTCCGCAGCTCCTGCTGTGAGTTACAAATATGAGCAACGGCACCGTATCAAATACCCGTGAGTTACTACTATTATCGGTAAGGTACACATCAATTACATGTATATCAAATATACCTTTGGTGTTGCCGGCCTTCTTATCCGCTAAGTATTTGGGGCAGTTCCGCTTCAAAGGACCCTTCCCTTGCAATAAAAGCACTCACCTCGTGCTTGGGTCCATTCTTTGACTTCTTCCCGCAACTTGCTTACGGGCGCCGCAATCTCCTTGCCGTCCTTCTTGAAGTTTTTCTTACCTTGCCCTTCTTGAACTTAGTGGTCTTATTGACCATCAACACTTGATGTTCTTTCTTGATTTCAACCTCGGTGACTTCAAAGATAGAGAACACTTCAGAATGGTCTTTACCATCCCCGCATGTTGTAGTTCATCACAAAGCTCTTGTAGCTTGGTGGGAGCGATCGAGGATTCTGTCAATGACCGCCTCATCGTGGAGGTTAATATTCAGTGGGTCATACGGTTGTGCAACCTGCACATCTTCGTAATGTGCTCACCGACGTAACTGTTTTCCTCCATCTTACAACTATAGAACTTGTCGAGATGTCATATCTCTCGACCCGGAGTGAGCTTGGAAAACAAGTTTCAGCTCTTCAACATCTCATATGCTCCGTGATGCTCAAAACGCTTTTGGAGCCCCGGTTCTAAGTCAAAGCATGCCGCACCGAACGAGGGAGTAATCATCAAGACGAGACTGCCAAGCATTCATAATGTCTTGGTTCTTCAGACGGAGCGCCACCTAGCGGTCCTTCTAGGACGATTGTTTCTGGCAGCTATGAGGATGATCCTCGTGTTCCCGACCCAGTCCGTATAGTTGCTGCCGCCATCTTTCAGCTTGGTTTTCTAGGAACGTTGAAGTTCAAGTTGACATGAGCGCTGGCCATTTGATCTACAAGACATATAATTCAAAAGTTTTAGACTAAGTTCATGATAATTAAGTTCATCTAATCAAATTATTAATGAACTCCCACTTAGATTAGACATCCTCTAGTCATCTAAGTGTTACACGATCCGAGTCAACTAGGCCGTGTCCGATCAACACGTGAGACGGACTAGTCTGCGTCGGTGAACGTTCTCATGTTGATCGATCTTCCATACGACTCGTGTTCGACCTTTCGGTCTCCGTGTTCCGAGGCCATGTCTTCACATGCTAGGCTCGCAAGTTAACCCTAAGTGTTTCTGCGTGTGTAAATCTTGCTTACACCCGTTGTATGTGAACGTAAGAATCCATCACACCCGATTAACACGTGGTGCTTAGAAGCGACGAACTGTAGCAACGGTGCACGCTTAGGGAGAACACTTCTTGAAATTGTTCTAAGGATCATCTTATTTACTACCGTCGTTCTAAGTAAACAAGATGCATAATCATAATAAACATCACATGCAATTATAAAGTAGTGACATGATATGGCCAATATCATATAGCTCCTTTGATCTTCATCTTCGGGCTCCATGATCATCCTGTCACCGCATGACACCATGATCTCCATCATCATGATCTCCATCATCGTGCCTCCATGAAGTTGTCACGCCAACGACTACTTCTACTTCTATGGCTAACGCGTTTAGCAACAAAGTAAAGTAAATTACATGGCGTTCTTCAATGACACGCAGGTCATACAAAAATAAAGACAACTCCTATGGCTCCTGCCGGTTGTCATACTCATCGACATGCAAGTCGTGATTCCTATTACAAGAACATGATCTCATACATCACAATATATCATCATTCATCACAACTTGGCCATATCACGTCACATGACAATTGCTGTAAAAAACAAGTTAGACGTCCTCTAATTGTTGTTGCATCTTTTACGTGGCTGCAATTGGGTTCTAGCAAGAACGTTTTCTTACCTACGAATAACCACAACGTGATCTTGTCAACTTCTATTTACCCTTCATAAGGACCCTGTTCATCGAATCCGCTCCAACTAAAGTAGGAGAGACAGACACCCGCCAGCCACCTTATGCAACTAGTGCATGTTAGTCGGTGGAACCGGTCTCACGTGAAGAGCGTGTAAGGTTGGTCCGGCCGCTTCATCCCACAATACCGCGGAAGCAAGAAACAACTAGTAACGGCAAGTAAGTTGACAAGATCCACGCCCACAACAAAATTGTGTTCTACTCGTGCAAAGAGAACTACGATAGACCTAGCTCGATACCACCGTTGGGGAACGCTGCGAAAATTAAAATTTTCCTACGGTTTCACCAAGATCCATCTATGAGTTCTACTAAGCAACGAGTTACTAGAGAGAGTTTGCATCTACATACCACTTGTAGATCGAGTACGGAAGCGTTCGAGGGAGTGATGATGATGAAGACGTTCCCAACGTGATTCCGATCACCGATGACCAAAGTGCTGAAAGAACAGCACCTCCGTGTTCAACACACGTACGGGACGATGGCGTCTTCTCCGTCTTGATCCAGCAAGAGTGAAGGAGAGGTTGAGGAAGACAATTCCAATGGCAGCACGACGGCGTGGTGCAGGTTGGTACTGCAGTTCTCCCAGCAGGCTTCGCCAAGCTTGCGTGGAGAAAGAGAGGTGTTGGGGAGGGGAGGGGCTGCGCCTTCAATTGTGTTGGCAGCCCTCCCCCCCACCCCTCTATTTATAGGAGGAGAGGGCAAAGGGGGGCCGGCCCTCTAGGGAAAACCCTAGGGGCGGCGGCCAAGGAGAGGAGGAAAGGGTGGCTTGCCCCCCAAGCCAAGGGGCGCCCTTTTCCTTTAGGGTTTCCTCCTCCCAAACCCTAGCCATGGGCCTAGGTGGGAGGCGCGCCCAGCCCACCAGGCTGGCTCCTCTCCCACTTAGCCCATGTGCCCCCGGAGAGGTGGCCCTCCCGTGGACCTCCGAACCCTCTCGGTGGCCCCGGTACTTTACCGGTATACCACCAAACTTCCCGAGTCCGCTTAACCACTTTCCATATATAAATCTTTACCTCCGGACCATTCCGAACTCCTCGTGACGTCCGGGATCTCATCCGGACTCAACAACATTCGTAATCACATACTTGTCTTCCTATTAACCCTAGCGCCACCGAACCTTATGTGTAGACCCTACGGGTTCGGGAGACATGCATACATGACCGAGACTACCTCAAGTCAATAACCAACAGCGGGATTTGGATACCCATGTTGGTTCCCACATGCTCCTCGATGTTGTCATCGGATGAACCACGATGTCAAGGGTTCAAGCAACCCCGTATTCTATTCCCTTTGTCAGACGGTATGTTACTTGCCCGAGACTCGATCGTCGGTATCCCAATACCTCGTTTAGTCTCGTTACCGGCAAGTCACTTTACTCATACCGTAATGCATGATCCCGTGACCAGACACTTGATCACTTTGAGCTCATTATGATGATGCATTACCGAGTGGGCCCTAGTGATACCTCTCCGTAATACGGAGTGACAAATCCCAGTCTTGATCCGTGTCAACCCAATGGTCACTTTCGGAGATACCTGTAGTGCACCTTTATAGTCACCCGATTCGCCAGGACGCTTTGATACACCCAAAGCACTCCTACAAGATCCGGAATTGCACGATCTCATGGTCTAAGGAAGAGATACTTGACATTGGAAAAGCTCTAGCAAAACGAACTACACGATCTTTGTGCTATGCTTAGGATTGTCTTGTCCATCACGCCATTCTCCTAATGACGTGATCCCGCTGTCAATGACATCCGATGTCCATAGTCGAAACCACGACTATCTGTTGACCAACGAGCTAGTCTACTAGAGGCATACTAGGGACGTATTGTAGTCTATGTACTCACACGTGTATTACGATTTTCGGATAATACAGTTATAGCATGAATAAAAGACAATTATCATGAACAAGGAAATATAATAATAATGCTTTTATTATTGCCTCTAGGGCATATTTCCAACAACTCTTGCAAAGAGTGGGCCTTTCTTTTGGTTGGTCATTATCTTATGGAATACAACAACACAAAAAATACTAAAAGTCACATGGGGTGGCCCCATCCGGAGAAAATTGAGGGCCAAACGGCATGGGGCCTACCAGAGAGAGGGCCACACAGAATCATGTGAGGAAGTGTGAGAACCACTCCTTTGGCATGGGGTTTTTTTTAACAAAGGAAGGCACCAACTGGTGCCAATTCATTCAGCTCAACGTCATAGTACATAAAGAATTACAAGATCTACCAAGAAATGGGAAAGAAAGAGCAGCAGAATCTGAGAAGCTAGAGCTGAAAAGTCCTTGAAGACAAAGAAGGAGCAAGAATCCTCACGATGAACAACATGACCAAAATGCCAAGGCAGTCAAAGGAGAAAAGAACATGCTCTACTAATCGATGAGATGAGAGAAGATGAAGCAGCAATTAGATCGAGATAGAGATTAAATAGCAGCATCATCCTCTATCTTCACTTTTGTGCACCCTCTAAATCACCCTATAACTTCCCCAAAGTTTCGATCATATCCTGCAAAAACACAAAGAGGTTCTTTGCATCTCTAGTAGTCCAAACCCATGATAGCTTTAAGGCCCTCAGTAGCTGAAAAACTTAAAGAGCAAACACAACATAGCAGCGTAAATAGGAAAGAGGACTGAAACCAAAATACAAAGAACTAATAGCAAAGGAATAAAGGTGTAACTTAACACCAGGAATTTGAAGATTTGATATGAGGGACATAACATGACAGGATATAGAAGAGTGGTTTTGAGCAAAACAACAAACTTGAGTGTTCCCAAGAGATCTAAAAACCTCTGCGCATAAGATCATGAGCAATCCCATTAATTTCTCTCAAATATGAAACACCTTAGGATGCAAAGCAGAAGTGTGTTTAAAGAAGATGGCCAGATCCTTTCTAATATTCCAAGGAATAGAGGAATCCAAGGTGTTTCTCGAGCAGCACACTTAGCAAGAGAAAGACAGTCATTAAAAAATTGGATGAGCAATATTAAGTGAGAGGCAATATGAGCAGCAAGTAAGAGCAATGGCTTCACTTGCAAAGGAGTAGAAGTAGACGGCCGAGGCTTGAACTTGAACATTGATTTCTCCTTGGTCGATGGAATTGAGATGAAAATTCCAACACCTGTGGCAACCTCTCCTTGTGGAAGGCCAGGACTTTATTTGATCCGAAAGCTGCATCGAAAATATTTTGGTCCAACAATTAACAAATCAGACTTAAGAGTAGTACCTTGCAAAGGAACCCGATTGCCAATAGAATGTTCACCTTGAACCTCGCTGTTGCTTATTACGAAGGCATGAAAGAACACCATCAAAGTCCAAATTTAAAGCAATAGCTGCAATATTAACTTGGTAAGGAAGTGCTTTCTTTCTATCAAAAGAAAATCATTACGTGCTTTCCAAAGGCACCACGAAAATTGAGGATATTTGGAATAGAACCATTTGGGTGGTCCATTTGAATGAGAGCAATAAACACCGAATGCATCGTAGAATGGCCTTGAAGTAAAACTTCAGATCTGAGAAACCAAGGAGAGGAAAACCAGGCCGCACGAGCAAAATGACAAAGGAAGAAAAGATGAAACTCATCCTCCTGCTGACCACATCGACAACATATCCGAGAAATGTGAATCGAGAAACGACCAAAGACGCAAGCCAAGAGGGTAAAGCCTTTCTAAGTAATCTCCAGGCAAAAGTTTGCACCCTAGGAAGCATAGTTTTTGTTTCCAAATCAACTTAAGAAGATTTTTCAAATCCAAGGAATAGCAACAGCACATTTCGGGATTAGTATAAATCTGCTGCAAACTAAGCTTGTAAGCAGACTTTGCAGAGCAAATGCCATTAGGAGTAAGATCCCAACAAAGCAAATCCGGTCCATCATCATCAATAATATCAATTTTAACAATGAGAGAAGCAATAGGCTGCCGAAAAAGCAAGAAAACGAAGTCCTGATTCCAAGTTTTTTGCCCCGGAAGCCAGAGATCTCTGACTAAAGAGGGATAACTGAAGCCAGCTTGTTGTGGAATGAGATGATCATGGATAGAATCCCAATGAGCACACCAAGGCATGCTCCAAATTGAAATGCTACCTTGAGTTAATTGATAGAAAGAATGAGCCTTAAGATTGGGTAACATTTTCAAAATAGAAGCCCAAAAGCAGATTTAGGAGGAGTTGCGAGAGCTTTCCAAATAGAAGTATCATGAAAATACTTAGACTTAAGCACAAGATACAAGTGAGAAGAAGGAACTTTGGCTAACCTCCACACAGCAGCCGTAAGAAGGCTCTCATTAATGGCCTTGATTCTTTATGCCTAGACCACCTTCATCTTTAGAATTGCAAAATCCTTCCAAGCTCTAAGACAAAGACTCTTCTTAGAATCATTTTCTCACACACTGTCCACCGAAGTTCCTAATAATAGCTGTGAGTTTAGCAATGAATTTCTTAGTAAATAAGATATTAGCCATATAATAGACAGGAATAGCCGAGAAAACCGAACGAATTAATTCAAGCCTAGCAGCATGAGAAAGCATGTTGGCTTTATAAGTGGGCAGCTTATTCAAAAATTTGTCAATAACAAAGTTATAAGAAGCAACTCTACTTTTAGCAGGAAGAACAAGCGGATGACCAAGGTGGGTGAAATTACTATCCAAATTAGAAACTGGAAAGATTTGCTTAATCTCCTGCATAGTAGTATTAGGGACATGAGAGCTAAAAGAATGGCAGATTTGGCCCGATTAGGCGCTTGGCCCGAGATAGAAACAAGTGCTGAATCAGATTGGCCATAGCATGAGCCTCTTGGAGAGTAGCCTGCCCACAAACCAACAAGTCATCAGCAAATAAGAGAGAGTGGATAGAGGGGCAATTTGGACCAAGAGAAATTCCATGAAGGTGATGAGCAACAAGCGCTTTGTTAAGAGCAATAGATAATTCATTTATAGCAATTACAAACAAATACGGGGACATAGGACAACCTTGACGAATAAAATATAAACCGAAGTCGAGGGGGATTGATCCTGGAGTAATCTGATACAAACTATGGTAAAATTTCTGGAAGAGTCTAAGAGCCTGTTTGGGACTGCTCTGCTCCTTAAAATTCAGCTCCGCTCTGGAAAATACAAGCCAAACGGGGTAACTCCATGATATGCCGCTCCGCAAAAAAAGGTAGAATTTGGGGTACAACTCCCAGATTTTTATGAAGCTCTTTAGGAGGTGCTCCAAAAAAATCTAGAAGCTGGAGTTGGGGGAAAAATTACCCACCACTGCCCACCAGTAAGTGGATTCTCCTTCGTTTCTTCCCCCCTCAACCAATCAAATAGATTCTTTCCACCCAATTTCCCATTCTTGAAGCTGGAGCTGCATGCAAGCCAAACATTCTCTAAACGTTGGGCGCCCTGCTAAGGGAGTCTACGAGGAGGTTTGTGTGCTTTCTAAACATATACTCCCTCCGTCCGGAAAAACTTGTCATCAAAATGGACAAAAATGTGTGTATCTAGAACTAAAATACATCTAGATACATCTCCTTTTATTCATTTTGATGACAAGTATTTCCGGATGGAGGGAGTATGAGCTAGTTCTTTTGGTATCTTAAAAATTAAGCCGCCCATCCCCGGGTTTTCCTATAAACCGCATCTCTTATTCATTGTGGCTTCTAAGTTAGTTATGGGATAATTAATTTAGAAGTTTCAACGAATTTGAGGAGTGGCTTATATTTTAAGCTGGTGAGAGGCAGCTTATTTTTTTAGCCGCCCAAAAGAACTGGCCAATAATATAGGGTTATCATAGAATAGGGTATCTTGGTGGATGAACTCCATTGAGCTCTTTTTTGAAAAAAAAAAAATCATATTTTTATGTTTCAAAAAATTCTGGAAAAATTATACACGTTCATATTGATGTGTTTTGCATGTGTGTAAAGTCTGTTGATGAAATATTTTATGGTGGAGCTAGAAAAAAAATTCATGCATTTTTTGTACTCCCTTCATTTTTTTAATATAAGATGTATTTATTTATAATAACAGTTCACATTGTAAGGTGCATTTCTTCCGGTTCTTCATAATTCGTTTCTTAGCCCTCTAGAAAAAAAGGAATGTATCTCTCTCTTGATATCATGTATCTATTCTTACATGAAAAGAAGGAACGTACCTCTCTCTTGATTGCATGTATCTCTTCCTTTACATGACTAATTGATTTACTCGCCGGTCACCAACAAATTAACCAAGGGTAATTTTTTTCCTAAATTCTATAAAATTCCATGCATTGGTCACGTGTAAAAAAAATACACCTTACATAAAGAAACATAGAGAGTAGTGAGCTGTGCATGTACTGTTCACCATTTCAAAATGACGACTCTCTTTTTTGTGTAGCTCTCAAATAATGTATATCATCTTCAAATTTTACACACATTTATTATACATCCGTCTATACATGTGTGGTTGTTTTAGATTTTTTTTGAAACTTCAAATATGTGATTTTCAAAAATCTCAAAATAAAGGGTTCCATGGAGCTTATCCTCCGTTTAGCAATTTAGGTTAAAAAAAGCGAGACCAACCCAAGGGCTAACCCTCGTTTACATTTTTTATAGGAGAAACTCCGTGCGTCCGAGCTGAGGCTCAAACTCAGGTGGGCTGGCAGCTACCCAGCTGCCCAGCCAATGGGTCGACGCCCCGTCCTCAACAATTTTGGGTTATCATGCCTTGTGTAGTGCCCCCTTCATTCTTTTATGTAAGTTGTATTATTTTCGGTACGGTGACCAAGTTACATAATTATAGACAATTGAGGGCGAAATTACCCTAGTCTAATTCATTGAACAGCGACAAGTAAATCGTTTAGGTTAGGAACAAAGAGATACATGCAATTGGGAGAGAAATAATTTTTTTCTCTACAAGGAGAGATACTTTCCTTCTTTCTAGAGGGACAAGAACGGAATTAGAAATTAAAATAAATGTATCTTACATTGTGAAATTTATTAAAAAATAAATACACCTAATATAAAGGAAGGGAGAAAGAGGGGTAGGTTTTTTTTTTGAGCGAACTTGAGGGGCGCGGTTTTTTATACTACTAGAACAGAAGAAGAGAAAAGGAAAACAGAAACTTGAGGGGCACGTAAGGAGGTAAAGGCGGTATCAATCGACCGGGCCCGTGCAGCCCGCGCCAGCCCGACCCGGCCCGACCCGACCCGACCCAGGCCGCGCATCCATCCATTTAAAGTTGGAAGCGAAGCCGTGCAACGGCTGCCTGCCTTGCCTCCGCTTCGCCACCGACCACCATCCACGCGGGACGCGGCGCGGCAGGCCGGGGAGCGGCGACGACGCGGCGCAGGGCGGCGCGGCCCGGCGGCGACCTCGGCGGCCCCCGCTTCCTCTTCCCCCTCCTCCTCCTCGTCGTCGTCTCGGTTAGTCGCTTCCCCGCCCCCGCTTCCTCCTCCCCTTTCTGCTCCTAGCTACAGTTCCGTGCCGCGGCTCCCGCGGGAGGCCTCCCCGCACCGCGCCGCTCTTCCCGGCGAGTGCGCGCGCGCCGGGGCGAGGCTGAGGCGCTCCTCCGTACCGCTCCGCCGCTGCGCGCCCGTAATCCTGATGCGGGCAAGCAGCCTCTCGCCGCGCCAACCGCGACGAGAGCACTCCCCGCCACGCGCTCCTCCGTAGCGCTCGCACCGCTGCGCGTCCGTAGGCGCGACGCGAGCAAGCACCACGCGTCTCTCCCCGACCCCGCCTCCAGAAGCATACCCGCCGCTGCGCGCGCGTCCGCATGCGTGATGCGAGCAAGCGCGCGTGCCTCTCTGCCTCTCGCGACGCGCCCCTCCGACGTGCTCCTCGGACGCGCGTCGCCATTGATTGATTGTGTGGGAAGAAATCGTGTGTGTCCAGTATGTATGCGGTTCATCATCCATCGTTAGCTGAGTAGATTCTTGTCGATGACCACGATTTGGTCGATTCCTTGCTGATGCGTGCACTCAGGCTGTTCGACCGAATGCCTGTCTCTTCTCTAGTAGGCTGTAGATTTAATTCTGAACTCTGACGCTGTAGATTTACCGAGTGGCATGCAATTTTACTTGACTTGTTCTTAGTGCGTTGCTAAGCCCAATTTTGTGTGAACATTGCTGTAAGATGAGCTGTGCTGTGTGATGTTGGTTTACAGTGATAGACCGTGTCTTTCCTGCATTCGGATGCATTTGTATTTCAGTCATCTGCTGATGTTGAGATTCATTTGCTAGTTTACTTGCGTTCTAAGTTACTGCTATGATTCATGAATGCTTGCTCAGGGTGCCACCTACTGTATTGTTTGTTAGGTATTCTGAGCAAAAAATTCTTCTGATTTTGTTAGTTTCTGAGCAAAATTGGTTGCTGAACCCACTATATATCTGTCAACCTTGGCTGAGTGTTAAGTACCGGGTGTTTTCTAGGATACAGATGCTTTCACAAAGTTAATTAGCTCCGATTCACTAGGCAAGCATTCATCTTCTTTTGATTGACATTTGTCTTGCATTGCATCGAATGCAGCATACAACCTACGGTGTAAAATGCTGGCCTACTTCATACGCCAACCGTGTAGTAATATTGCGCGTGTGTGTTCTCCTGAATTAGTTCTAGTTCATTGTTGAGTATAGTCTGTAAATTCTATGGCAATGGTGCATTTGGATGCATAATTAATGAACTATTTCATTTTATTAAAATTTCTTGGTTCCTGCTCTAAACCATATGTATTTATTGCACCTGCTGATGTTGAGATCCATCTGCTATAATATATAGTTTACTTGGGTTCTTAGTTATTTGTGTAATTCATGAATGAATGGTAATGGTGCCACCAACTCTTTTGTTTTTTACCGTATTCTCAGCAAAAAAAATCCTACCAACTGTTTTGTTTGTTAGCGCATTCCCAGAAAAAAATCCTTCTGATTTTCTTAGTTTCTGAGCAAAATTGATTGTTGAACCCATTATATATCTGTCAACCCTTGCCGAGTGTTAAGTACTAGGTGGTTTCTAGGATACAGATGCTTTCACAAAGTTAATTAGCTCCAATTCTCCAGGCAAGCATTCATCTTCTTTCGATTGACATTCATCTTGCATTGCATCGAATGCATGAAGCAACCTTTCATACGCCAACCATGTAGATGGATGCATGTATTTGCTTCCTAGCCAAGATTCCGCGCGTGTTCTCCCAAATTAGTTCTAGTTCATTGTTAAGTATAGTCTGTAAATTCCATGGGCATGGTGCATTCGGATGCATAATTAATGAACTGTTTCATTTTATTAAATTTTCTTGGTTCCCACTCTAAACCATATGTATTTATGGCCCTTGCTGATGCTGAGATCCATCTGCTACAATATATAGTTTACTTGGGTTCTTAGTTATTGGTGTACTTCATGAATGATTGCTACTGGTTTTTTTGTTAGCATATTCCCAGGAAAAAGTCCTACCAACTGTGTTTGTTAACGTATTCTCAGAAAAAAAATCCTTCTGGTTTTGGCCGGTATTCGCATCCCAGGCTCCCGGCTGTTCTGTTCTTATTTATTAGGTATCATATTACTTGAGTTCTTAAGTTATTGCTGTGATTCTTGAATCATGCCAATGATGCTTGCTAGTGTATTCCGAGCAGATATTGGATGGATCAGGGGAGTTGCCACTGTTTTGTTTGTTACCGTATTCTCAGCAAAAAAAAATCCTACCAACTGTTTTGTTTGTTAGCGCATTCTCAGAAAAAAATCCTTCTGATTTTCTTAGTTTCTGAGCAAAATTGGTTGCTGAACCCATTATATTTATCTCTCCCCTTGCGGAGTGTCAATATTCAGTTGCTTCCACAAAGGTAATTAGTCAAGTACTAGTTGGTTCATCTGCTATAATGTATAGTTTACTTGAGTTCTTAGTTGCTGGCGTGGTTCGTGAATGCTTGCTGGCTGTAGATTTAACTCTGAACTCTGACGCTTGGAAACTTTGTTCTGTAATGCGGATTGAAAAATCTTTGGTATCTGCGGCTGCGCATAATGCTTTGGATTGCAGTAAGTTTGAGCGTGTGTAGATCTCTGATATCTAGTTGGATGCATGAGTTTTTCCTATTCAATTGTACGGACTAGTTTAGATTTTTGAGCACAATCCCACTGTTGGTTTATCTGAAGTGAATGCCTTCTTCAGAAATTGTCTAGCTCAACATAAGTTTTCTGAGCAAGTTTGATCGTGCATCGCACACCATGCATCATGTCTCATACTGTGCATCTCATATTCTCATTGCAGCTAGCTCCTCATCATTGGCCGTGATGTCGCAACAGACGTGCTCGTGTGCCGACCGCAATTGCTTCCATGGGTACGTGCAAAATCGCAAACAATTCAAATGACATGAACCTGATTTATCCAGTTTTTTTTTAAACTGATCCATCCAACCAGCTTGCGAATTGTTTTGTTATGTACAGCGGTTGTGCTTGTTTCACAAATGAAGGGGTCTGCTCTAAGGACTGCAAGTGCCGTGCTAAGTGCAAGAACATCTTGGATAATGAAGAGACGATCGCAGAGAAATTCGCTGAACACACCAAGAACAAAGCTCCTGCCGCTCAAACGCTTCCCTCGGGCTCTGTTGTGGCGGTCCTCGCGCCGGATACCAGGGCTAAGCCATTCCCAGCACGAAAAGCAGGGTCTAGGCCACTGTGCACCTGTCCCACCTCCCAGTGCGAAAGCGGGTATGCAGAGTTGAATTATGTCAACCAGATGCATCCATCAACTAGCTAGTTAATTGATACATTATTTGTCCGGTGCTGCAATTTTACTGTTGCTTGTTGATATGCGGCGTGCAGGAACTGCATATGTGTCAGGGCTGTCTTGCCTTGCTGTGACCGTTGCAAGTGCAAGGACTGCAGAAATCGGGGGAAGCTCCAGAATCTATTCCCGGGCAGCGGGATCAAGGAAGAGGTTCCTGCTTCAGGTCCGACCATGACGACTCGTCGGGCGGCGCAGGTATCTTCTTCTTCTTTAGAGGAGAGCACACTACACTCATGAATACCGGTGGAAATGCTCTGACCTCTGCCAAGTACCTGAAATGCGACACGCTTATTTCAGGCTGCCAAGGAGTCCGCCGTTGGGTGTAAATGCCAAACCGAATGCGCCAGTCGCTGCGGTTGCGTGAGGCGTAAAATCAAGTGCACCTCCAAATGCAAGTGCCAAGTGTGCGGCAATGACGACGGGAGCAGATTTCGTGAGCACACCCCTTTCTCTTCTCTTTATTTATGCGCCTCTTCCCTGAGTGATCAATCACACTCACTCGTGTAATTTTATCTCTTTTTCTGTGTTTATGTACACGACAGCCAATAAGTCCAAGGCTGGAGCAGGGGGTCAAGGGAGTACTCGCAGGAGCAGCAGCGCCGTCGAATCGACAGGCAAACGGCCAAAACGCGTTGTAAGTTTGGTCCTCTGCTTACTTGTGCATAGAAATCGTAGTGTATGTATGTCTGTTCATCAGTGATAAGCAACTAATCCTGGTGACCTGCTCCATTTGTGCAGTGATGACAGTAGGCTTGAGACATACGAGAGCATGATGCAACAAGTCACCTTACTTACTTACCATCCTCAAGACATACCAGAGCATGATGCAACAAGTCACCTTACTTACTTACCATCCTCAAGACATACGAGAGCATGATGCAAGTCACCTTACATACTTACCAGGTTCCTGTAGATTCCTTGTAATGGTTGGTTACTCGAAGCAAGCACGGCGAAAACTCCATGATCTGCGATGCCGTTAGCCTCAGAACGTGGTGTTGATCAGACGGATAGATACTTGAGAACATACATATACATATACATACTCATGTAGGAATATTTGCCGTCATCGGTCGGCGTGCCTGGAAAGGGTTGGTTCAGCTACTTCTTATGCATACAATACATAGTTCCTGCAAATGATTTCTCTCTTATATACTTTAGGAATGTTCCGATGGTGTTTGAAACCCAATGTAGTATGGATCTGATGTGCATAAACAAAGATGCCTGGTGGCGTTATGATCTGCATTGCGTTACATAATCTGATGATATGCTCTCACTCATGTTTGCATCATCACATTCTTAATTCTATGGCTGCATCTTGCACTCTTCTTTTATTGGTGATTCATCTGTGACGCCGGACAAATCGCATGCAAGCTGTACTCTGAAGGAGGCAAAACAAATTGTTGATGCCAAATTGATCGATGCCGGGATTCTTTTCTACTCTCTCTATTCCTAAATATAAGTCTTTTTACACATTTCAAATGGACTATAACATACGGATATATGTAGACATATTTTAGAGTGTGGATTCAATCATTTTGCTTCGTATGTAGTCACTTGTTGAAATAGGTAGAAAGACTTATATTTGGGAACAGAAGGAATAGTTTTTTGCTGTAGAGTTGGTTAGCTTGCCTACAAGATCTTCCGTTCTGTCGTCCAATGGCTTAGATGCTCTCGGACGAACTATGAAGAACTACGGCTTCGGTGGAAAACGTTTGTTTTTTCTACAAAGAAGGCCCAGGCCTGACGTTAAATAAATGAAAAAGTATATTTTTTGTCCCTCAACTCTTTTGAGAGTATAGAAATGCCCCTCAACTGTAAAACCAGAAAATTTTGGTCCTTAACTATTCAAACTGAGTAAGTTTGGTCCCTCATACCACTTTGCTGTTTTGTTTTTCTGACTTGGAGTGGTTTTGACTAAAACCAGTCACATCAGCGTGTACAAATGTGTAGGGTCCCACCTGTCAGCCTCAGGAAAAAAGAATAATAGCTTAAAATAAAATGCGTCGCACAGGTTTCGAACTTAGGACCACAAGCACTCCATATCAATAGGTAACCAATACAAAACGAGTGCTACGAATTACACAGTCAAGTATAAAATCTTAAGTTCCGTACATGTTAAGCATGTTCACTGTACAATGCTATTAACTCATTTAAAAGCGATTTATTTTTCTTATTTTTTTGCAGCTTCAGTCCTTTGCACATATGTTATTTCTTTTTCTGAACTCATGTGCACAATGAAATAGCTATATTGATGTGTAAGCATTTATATATAACAAATATACAAATGTCAAAATTGGTAAATTAATGCAGTGGTTCTTACTCATTTTTCTTAATTTAATAGCTAACTCGTCTGCACCCAGCATTCCGTGTTGGAGTATAAGAAAAAATACCCGCAAAAAAAAGAAAGTATTGATACGTCTTCATCGTATCTACTTTTCCAAACACGTTTGCCCTTATTTTGGACTATAAGTTGTATGATTTGAATGGAACTAACCCGTACTGATGCTATTTTCAGCAGAATTGTCATGGTGTTATTTTTATGCAGAAATAAAAGATCTCGGAATGACCTGAAACTTCACGAAAAATATTTTTGGAATATATAAAAAATACTGACGAAAGAATCAAGACCAGGGGGCCCACACCCTGTCCACGAGGGTGGGGGGCGCGCCCCCTGCCTCGTGGCCCCCCTGAGGCTCCACCGACCTCAACTCCAACTCCATATATTCACGTCCGGGGAGAAAAAAATCAGAGAGGGCTGATCTCTCTCGGGAGGGCTGATCTGGAGTCCGTTCGGGGCCCCGTAGAGGGGAATCCTTCGCCGTCGTCATCTTCAACCTTCCTCCATCACCAATTTCATGATGCTCACCGCTGTGCGTGAGTAATTCCATCGTAGGCTTGCTGGACTGTGATGGGTTGGATGAGATTTATCATGTAATCGAGTTAGTTTTGTTAGGGTTTGATTCCTAGTATCCACTATGTTTTGAGATTGATGTTGCTATGACTTTGCTATGCTTAATGCTTGTCACTAGGGCCGAGTGCCATGAATTCAGATCCGAACATATTATGTTTTCATGAATATATGTGAGTTCTTGATCCTATCTTGCAAGTCAATAGTCACCTACTATGTGTTATGATCCGGCAAACCCGAAGTGATAATAATCGGGACCACTCCCGGTGATGACCGTAGTTTGAGGATTTCATGTATCCACTAAGTGTTAATGCTTGATAACCCACAAGTATAGGGGATCACAACCGTTTTCGATAAGTAAGAGTGTCGAACCCAACGAGGAGCTAAAGGTTGAATAAATATTCCCTCAAGTTCTATCGACCACCGATACAACTCTACGCACGCTTAACGTTTACTTTACCTAGAACAAGTATAAAACTAGAAGTACTTTGTAGGTGTTTTTGGATAGGTTTGCAAGATAATAAAGAGCACGAGAATAAAAACTAGGGGTTGTTTAGATACAGACACAATAAAGTTAATATAGCGAGTGTGGAAAAGTGGTGGTAGGAGTTGCGAAATTGTTCCTAAGCAATTGACTACTTTACTAGACCGGTAGCAAGTTTCATGTGGGAGAGTCCACTGCTAGCATGTCATCCCTGACTTGGAATTCTATGCACTTATGATTGGAACTATTAGCAAGCATCCGCAACTACTAACGTTCATTAAGGTAAAACCCAACCATAGCATTAAGATATATTGGTCCCCCTTCAATCCCGTATGCATCAATTTCTATGCTAGGTTGAATCTTCTGTCACTCTTTCCCTCCAATACATAGTCCTATGAACATACAACTAACCCTATGGCGTGATCCACGCGCACGCTCATATGATGGGCACCAAAGGACAGCAACATAACCACAAGCAAATTAAATCAATCATAGCAATTCATCAACCACCGATAGGACAACGAAAATCTACTCAGACATCATAGGATGGCAACACATCATTGGATAATAATATGAAGCATAAAGCACCATGTTCAAGTAGAGGGTACAGCGGGTTGCGGGAGAGTGGACCGCTGTAGATAGAGGGGGAAGGTGATGGAGATGTTGGTGAAGATGGCAGAGGTGTTGGTGAAGATCATGATGATGATGATGGTGGCCACGGCAGCTGCTCGGGCCACCGGAGGAGAGGGAGAGGGCCCCTTCTTCCTCTTCTTCCTTGACCTCCTCCCTAGGTGGGAGAAGGGTTTCCCCTCCGGTCCTTGGCCTCCATGGAATGGGAGGCGTGAGCCCTCCGAGATTGATATGTCTCTCTCTCTCTCTGCTTCGTGTTCTCTTCTGCTGCCTTTTCACCATTTCGTATATATATATATATATATATATATATATATATATATATATATATATATATATATATATATATATATATATATATATATATATATATATATATATATATAGATCCGTAACTCGATTGACTGAAACCTTCGCGCCATTTTTACTAAAAATAGATTTCTTGCGTCCAAGAAGGGCATCAATCGCCTTTACGGGGCCCACGAGGTCGGGCGCGCCCGGGGTGGGCGCGCCTGCCTCGTGCCTCCTTCGGGCACCGTCTCGCGTGGATTTTCATTCCCATATTCTCCGAATATTCCAAAAATAATCTCCGTCCGTTTTTATCCCGTTTGGACTCCGTTTGATATGGATATTCTGTGAAATAAAAACATGCAACAAACAGGAATTGGCACTGGGCACTGGATCAATATGTTAGTCCCCAAAAATAGTATAAAAAGTTGCCAAAAGTATATGGAAGTTGTAGAATATTGGCATGGAACAATCAAAAATTATAGATACGACGGAGACGTATCAACATCCCCAAGCTTAATTCCTGCTCGTCCTCGAGTACGTAAATGATAAAAAATATAATTTTTGATGTGGAATGCTACCTAGCATAATCTTGATCATGTATCTAATCATGGCATGAATATTAAGACACGAGTGATTCAAAGCAATAGTCTATCATTTGACATTAAGACAATAATACTTCAAGCATACTAATAAAGCAATCATGTCTTTTCAAAATAACATGGCCAAAGAAAGTTATCCCTACAAAATCATATAGTCTGGCTATGCTCCATCTTCATCACACAAAATATTTAAATCATGCACAACCCCGGTTTCAGCCAAGCAATTGTTTCATACTTTTTAACGTGCTTCAGCTTTTTCAACCCTCACGCAATACATGAGCGCAAGCCATGGATATAGCACTATAGGTGGAATAGAGTATGATGGAGGAGGTTGTGTGGAGAAGACAAACAGGGAGAAAGTCTCACATCAACGCGGCTAATCAACGGGCTATGGAGATGTCCATCAATTGATGTCAATGTGAGGAGTAGGGATTGCCATGCAATGGATGCACTAAGAGCTATACGTGTACGAAAGCTCAAACTGGAAACTAAGTGGGTGTGCATCCAACTTGCTTGCTCATGAAGACCTCGGGCATTTGAGGAAGCCCATCATCAGAATATACAAGCCAAGTTCTATAATGAAAATTCCCACTAGTATATGAAAGTGATAACTCAAGAGACTCTCTATATGAAGAATATGGTGCTACTCTGAAGCACAAGTGTGGTAAAAGGATAGTAGCATTGCCCCTTCTCTCTTTTTCTCTTATTTTTTTCTTTTTTCTTTTTTATATTTTTTTGGTGGGCTTCTTTGGCCTCTTTTTTTGGGCTTCTTTGGCCTCTCTTATTTTTTGTAAAGTCCGGAGTCTCATCCCGGCTTATGGGGGAATCATAGTCTCCATCATCCTTTCCTCATTGGGACAATGCTATAATAATGATGATCATCACACTTTTTTTTACTTACAACTCAATATTACAACTCGATACTAGAATAAGGATATGACTCTATATGAATGCCTCCGGCAATGTACCGGGATGTGCTATGATCTAGCGTAGCAATGACATCAAAAAACGGACAAGCCATGAAAATGTAACATCCCAAATTTTCAATTTGGAATGTTATACATAGGTCATCCATGCATATCATATTTTATTGCATCTTCGTTCCGCAATCCTCGAAATCCTAAGCAACTCAAGGACCCTCGGAGAGAGTTGGGGATTTTCCGATTTTCATATTTGATTTTATCAAATATTGGAAAACGAGGATTTTTTATTTTAATTATTTTTCTCTCCGGAAAATATTTCTTATTAAAATAAATGAGGGGAGATAATATGACTTCTCCAAAACAATTGAAATATTGAAGGAAAAATGTTAAAATCATTATTTGGATTTTATTTGATTATATTTGGAATTTTATTTGCCCTAGAAAATTTGCACGTTTTAAAAATTGCATTTTAGGGGCCAAGAAAATGTTCATTCCGTTCTAAATATTTCATTTAGACGGTGAAAATTTGTTTTGCATTTTTAGATTTTTATTTATTTTTCTAGGATTTTTCTAATTCTCGGCGGAACTTATTTATATATATAAAACGTCTGCATGCCAAGACCCGATCGGGCCGAGGCCCACCAGTCCAGCAGTGAGCTGCCGCCGCCTTCCCAGCCCGCCCGCCGCCGTGTCCGATCGGATACCACCGCCGCCGCCTTGCCCCTCCTCCAAGCCGGACCGCCCCCATCCTATAAATACAGCCCCCCTCTAGCCACCACCACCGCCGAGTCCCGAGACCGAGCCCGAGCCCGAGCCCCGAGCCGCCACGCCACCCGCCTCGCTGCCGCCGCCGCCGCCGCCGCCGCCTCTAGCCGCCCGCCGCCACCCCACCGTCGAGCCGGAGCCCGCCGGAGCCACCACGTGGTAGCCGCCCGCCGCCCGGTTTTCCGAAGAAAACCGTTTCGGTTTTTTTTTAAACCCTAGTTGCATTTTTTTATTTTAGATCGGTTTATTTCTTCGGTTTATTTATTTAGCGAGCGTTCACTCGTTCGTTCATTTTAACGATCGCGTTCTTCGTTTATTTTTCAGTTAACGAACGTTCGTTCGTTAAACTGTTCGCCGTTTTCTTTTTATCGGATTTATTCTGCGATTTTCCTGATCGCGATTTCTGATCCGATGTTCGATCTAGTATAACTTTTCGCTCGCTTATCGGAATCAGCGATTCAAGCGCTGGAGTTTCATCTCGAAACCCTCTTCCGAATAACCAACTCAAACAAGTTTTGCCTCTGTAAAATTTGACCCTAGTTCAGATTAGTAAACGGATCTTATTTCTTTCGCCGCTTGAGTTTCGCTGTTCGCTTTGGTTTGATTCTTTTTGCGAACCGGAGTTCTTAAGTTGAACTTTCTGGTCAACCTCTTTTAGTAGAGTTTTGCTTGAGCATCTTTGGTTGTTGCTTATGTATGTTATTGTTTGCTTGCGATAGAATTCCCAGAGTGCGAAGCGTGTTACTACGAGTCTCTAGGATTCGTGGATCGTCAGCAAGGCAAGTAACACTTTGATCATACTCTTTTCATACCCAGTTTTTATGCATTAGTTCCAATACCCAAACATTGCATGATTAGGATGTCATTAACTTGTGGGTTGGGAAGTAGTAGTTGAGGTAGAACCTATTGCCCTGTTACTATCAAACCCTTGGGAGTTACTTCTACGTGTTGCTTATATTGCTATGCTATGCTCGTAGACATGGTTTGGGTTTGAGTGTATTCCATGACAAATGTGAGATTGTTAATTACTGGTTCAACTTAAGGTGGCAACTTTAATACACATCTGGGTGGACTGAGGCACCTGGGGAACCCAGTGTTGCCTGTTTTTTTGGAAATCCCGGGGTACCCGTGTGATCTTCCTATGGACCGCAACCCATGCTCAAAGGGAACTGAGTTTATTCATGCTAGAAACTTCCGTATGCAGCCACAAGCTATTATGGGCTCTAGCATAGCTGAGTAAGTTACGTGAAGCTCTTAAAGAGGTAGATCAGCAGGTAGTGGGTTTTGTAGGTTTGGTATGGTCTACCCGGAGTAGAGAGTTAATGTTTCTGAAAGACTGTGTCTCGGTCATCCGTTTCTCAAACACCTTGTAGTGCGAGAAATCCAATGGAGGCGATCGAGTCTTGTGGGAAAAGTGCGCAAACCTCTGCAGAGTGTACAATCTAATCATGGTTAGCCGTGTCCCCGGTTATGGACAATTCTGAGTATCTAGTACTTGAGTATTCACATGTATCTCATCACTCTATATGAAATTTGCTGGGATATTAATTACTTTAATTGGGATTGAGTTGGGGTTATACCTTCTCAATGATGTTTCAACCACCATGATAGTTAAATTAAAATATATTCCTTTGATGTAGGGAAAAATTGGCTTTTCGCTATAACCATAGAGCTTTCCACCAGCCAAATATTGCATGTAGTAATAGCATTATTCTGTTCCTGTTCTACTGTGTTATATTGCTAGCATATTCCATGTGCTGACGCGTTCTCGAGCTGCAACGTATTATGTTGCAGACTTTTCAGACGAGGAGTAAGGATCGTTAGGTCATTGCCGTGCAGCTCCGCTATGCCGTTGGAGTTGATGGACTCACTTTATCTTCCAAGCCTTCCGCTGTTATCGCATTAGATGGCCTTAAGCCATATTATTGTAATAAGTTCTCTTTTGAGACAATCGTTGTAATAAGTGTGTGATTGCTACTCTGTTATAAATCCTTCGAGTACTGTGTGTGTCAGCATTACTGATCCAGGGATGACACTGAAACACAGAGACTTGACCATCTGAGGCCGGGTCGCTACAACATGGTATCAGAGCACACGTTGAGTGTAGGACACCACCACTAAGATAAACCATAGGACACTCTTCTCTACTCATTTCTGACTCCTCTCCATTTTTCCACTCTTTAGGATGACGGAGATGAAGAACAAGTTTGCAGAACCGGATGAAGACACACCTTTTGGACGTCACTTGAAGGAAGTCACTAGGTACTTGAACATTGGAATACCAAGCTTCACCGGGACGTACAACGCCACTTTACCAGAAGAGGAGCGCTGGATGATTCAAGTACAAGTACCAGGAAGGACGTTCTCGCCAACCTCTAAGCCCATAGAATTTTCTTTCGAAGCACCCACCTGGAGTTTAGGCAAGAGTATGGCAGCTCACATTACCATGGGACGTATTGGAGAAGCCTACAACAGGGAGCTTAAAGACACCATCTACCAAATATGTGGGCGCCGAGACGAGCAATGGGAAGTAATCAGCACCAAGAAGGATAGATCCATTGCAGCGTTCATTCAGGAGCTAAACCAGCACATTCGACGTCAGGAGAACTAGATGTGCGCAGACATGATGGAGTTGAAGAAGGCGAAGACCAAGATCATCGAGCTGGAGGAAGAACTCAAGTCTACACGTGATGGATATGAGGAGGAAATCAAGATACTACTGGAGAAGAACGACGATCTAGTCAAGAAGATCGGAGTATTCATGGGAGGATCCGCACCGGAAGAAGAGGAAGGAGATTCCACTTGCCTGGATAACTACATCATCATCGACGACACCGATTCCGATCCAAGTGATGATGACTACGAAGACGAAGCTGGAGCAGACATCATGGAGTCTTCCACCGATCAAAATTTTTAGATGACCACCATATATTAGTAGTATTCCCCCATGTAATTAGTAGTAGCTGAGCACTTTTTCGATAGTCCTAAACCGTTGTATGCCCTTGCTTGATTGATTGAGTGAAATGATTGTGTTTGCCTCATGTGCATATGGGTAGTGTTTTCTCACTAGACCTTTTTCTATTCTAATCTCTTCCATCTAAACCCATCAGATGCCTCCGAGACGTGACGCCGGTTTTGTTTTCCCACCGGAGCTCACCCAGTTGATCCAGCAGCAGAATGCCTTGATGCAATTACTAGTTCAGAACCAGGGCAACAACAACAACAACAACAACAACAACAACAACAACAATAACAACCCGCCGCCAGTGGACAATTTAGCCGTTTCCTGAGGTTACAACCGCCGGTGTTTTCCAGTAGCACCGAGCCAATAGTTGCTGATGATTGGCTACGCCGTATTGGAAGGGAGTTAACCACTGCAGGATGCACGGATGCTGAGAAGGTGCGCTTTGCCGCACATCAATTGGATGGACCAGCAGCCGCATGGTGGGAGAATTACACGGCTATTTTTCCTATAGCCAATGTCACTTGGGATCAGTTTCAACAAGCCTTTCGCACGGTCCATGTCTCAACTGGAGCCATGCAGATGAAGAAGCATGAGTTTCGCAACTTACGCCAGGGGAACCGTACTGTGGCCCAGTACGTGGATGAGTTTAGTAAGTTATCACGCTATGCCCCTGATGATGTGGCCATAGATGCCGCGAAGTAGGAGAAGTTTATGGAAGGGCTGAACGATGAGATGAGCATGCAGTTGATGGTGGCAACTTTCAACAACTACCAGGAGTTGGTAGACAAGGCCCTCATGATTGAAGGAAAGGAGCAGCAAATTGAGAGTCGTAAGAGGAAGTATGGACATGGGAAGTACAACTCAGGAGCTCACCAGAAGCCTCTCTTGACCCCGAACTCGGGAGGACTTGTCCATAACCATGGAGGACATAATCATACTGGAGGAGGATCGCATAACCAAAATTGTGCGAAGAATGGGAATGGGAACAGAGTCAATAACAATCAGAACCGCTCTAACCCATCTACACCCGCCAAGAGGGACTTAAGCCAAGTTATTTGCTTTAAGTGCGGGAAGACAAGGCACTATGCCAATGATTGCCCTGAGGGAAGGAATGTAAACGGAAATGGGAGCGCTGGGAAGAAGCCAAATCCATTCAACAAAGGACAAGTGAACCACGTTAACGTGGAGGAAGTTGAAGAGCAGCTGGACGCGGTAATAGGTAAGTTTTTGGTTAAGTCAATTACCGCTATTGTTCTTTTCGATACTGGTGCATCGCATTCATACATATCAAGGGGATTTGTGGATAAGTTTAAGTTATCAACCCAAACCCTTAGGACCCCTCTTTTAGTGAGCTCGCCTGGAGCAGAGTACATGGCTAGCAGATGGTGCACCCAGATACCCCTAACCATTGGAACACATGTTTTTCCGTCTGACCTAATTATCTTGGAGTCGCAAGGATTGGATGTGATATTAGTTATGGACTGGATGTCAAAGTATGAAGGAAGTATTGACTGTGCTAGCAAGTCGATTCACCTTACCACCCCGGAGGGAAAAAGGATTAAGTATGTATCTAGGCATGTGCCTAGGAGGAGCCAAGTGAATGCCCTCACGGGAGTTGTACAGGAAGAAGTGCATGTAGTAAAAGATTTCCCGGATGTTTTTCCAGAGGAGTTACCAGGCATGCCACCGGATCGAGACATCGAGTTCTTGATAGAGCTATTGCCAGGTACAGGGCCAATATCCAAGAGACCCTATCGGATGCCCGCAAATGATCTGGAGGAAATTAAGAAGCAGATCAAGGAGTTATTGGAGAAAGGTTATATTCGAAGGAGTTCATCACCTTAGGGAGCACCAGTACTTTTGGTCGAGAAGAAGGATAAATCTCTGAGGATGGTCGTTGATTACCGAGCCTTGAACGAAGTAACGATAAAGAACAAGTATCCATTACCGATGATTAATGATCTGTTTGATCAGTTGCAAGGAGCTAAGGTGTTTTCGAAGATTGATCTCCGATCGGGATACCATCAGTTGAGTATTCGAGAGAAGGATATACCCAAGACAGCGTTCACCACGCGATATGGATTATATGAGTATACGGTCATGTCGTTTGGACTGACTAACGCCCCTGCCTATTTCATGAGTATGATGAACAAGGTGTTCATGGAGTATTTGGACAAGTTTGTTGTGGTATTTATTGATGACATTATGGTATACTCAAGAACGAAGAGGAGCACAAGGAGCATTTGCGCTTGGTTCTCAAGAAGCTCGTGGAACACCAGCTTATACACCAAATTCAGCAAGTGCGAGTTTTGGTTGAAGGAAGTTGATTTCTTGGGCATGTTATATCAGGAGAGGGTATAGCAAGAGATCCCAAGAAGGTTCGATCGATCGAATGGTTGGCACCCACTTCAGTTGGCGAGATCCGCAGCTTCCTTGGACTCGCAGGTATTATCGAGATTCATTGAGAATTTTTCCAAACTCGCCAAGCCAATGACTGAATTATCAAGAAGGATACTAAGTTTAAATGGACAGAAGATTGCGAGGCAAGTTTTCGGAGTTGAAGAAACGGTTGACTACAGCCCCAAAGGCTTGACATTGCGAGATATACATAAGGAGTTTCAAGTGTATTGCGGCGCCTCGCTTGGGACTGGATGTGTGCTTATGCAGACGGAAAGGTTGTTTCAGATGCC
The DNA here is from genome assembly GCA_021605205.1 of Aegilops longissima. NCBI lineage: Eukaryota > Viridiplantae > Streptophyta > Magnoliopsida > Poales > Poaceae > Aegilops > Aegilops longissima. Next base: position 656,043,142 of record CM038676.1, read on the forward strand.
TCACGACAACCTGAAGCCTCATGAGTTGAACTATGCCACACATGATTTGGAGCTAGCAGCCGTAGTGCATGCATTGAAGACTTGGAGACATTATCTTATTGGAAATCGTTGTGATGTGTACACGGATCATAAGAGTTTGAAGTACATTTTCACACGGAAGGAGTTGAACCTTAGGCAGAGGAGATGGTTGGAGCTTATAAAGGATTATGACATGAAGCTGCACTATCACCCAGGAAAGGCCAATGTCGTAGCAGACGCTTTGAGCCGGAAGAGTTACGCTAATATCCTTGAAAGTAGAGGACTGCCGAAGGAGTTAGCTGAGGATATTATGGGACTTCGGTTGGAGATTGTTCCAAGAGGTTTCATTGCAACGATGGAGGTTCAGTCTACATTGCTGGACAAGATTCGGAAAGCTCAGAAGGGAGACAAAGAGATTGCTGAAATAAAGGAGAAGATGAGCGAAGGAAAAGCCAAAGGTTTTCGCAAGGATGAGCACGATACCTTATGGTTTGAGGACCGAGTTTATGTGCCTAATAACTCAGAGATCAGGAAGTTAATACTTCAGGAGGCCGATGACTCACCATACTCGATACACCCCGGAAACACCAAGATGTATTTGGATTTGAAGGAACGTTTCTGGTGGACTGGTATGAAGAAGGACATTGCCGAGTATGTAGCCGTATGTGATGTATGTCAGAGAGTGAAGGCAGAGCATCAGAAGCCAGCAGGACTGCTACAGCCTATGCCGATACCCGAATGGAAGTGGGATAAGCTTGGCATGGACTTTATCACCGGACTACCCAGAACCAAAGTAGGATATGACTCAATATGGGTAGTAGTGGATCGTTTGACCAAAGTAGCTCACTTCATCCCGGTGAAAACAACTTATACAAGTGCAAAGTTGGCCAAAATATATATGTCCAGGATCGTATGTTTGCATGGAGTTCTGAGGACCATTGTATCAAATAGAGGAACCCAATTTACTTCAAAATTTTGGCATCAGCTACACCAGACCTTGGGTACCAGATTGGAGTTCAGTACCGCATTCCACCCGCAGACGGATGGGCAGACAGAGAGAGTCAATCAGATTCTGGAGGACATGTTGAGAGCCTGTGCGCTAGATTATGGATCTAGTTGGGATGACAATTTGCCTTACGCAGAGTTCTCATACAACAATAACTACCAAGCCAGTTTGAAGATGGCACCGTTTGAAGCTCTGTATGGGCGCAGATGTAGAACACCTCTGATGTGGGATGAGGTAGGAGACCGTCAGTTGTTTGGGCCAGATTTGATCAAAGAGTCCGAAGAGAAGGTTAAACTAATCCGAGACAGATTGAAGATTGCTCAGTCCAGGCAGAAGAGTTATGCAGATTCAAAATGCAAGGAAGTGACCTATGAAATTGGAGACAGAGCCTATCTGCGTGTATCACCCTTGCGAGGAGTGAAACGTTTTGGAGTTAAAGGAAAACTAGCCCCAAGATTTGTAGGACCGTACCATGTTTTGGAACGGATGGGAGAAGTTGCCTACAAGCTGGAGTTACCAGAAGGATTGTCAGGAGTTCACGATGTGTTCCACGTCTCACAGCTGAAGAAGTGTCACGCTGAGATGGCCGATATACCGTTGAGAGAAACAGTGCCCCTGGAGGCGATTCAGTTGGATAGTAATCTGACCTATGAGGAGAAGCCAGTAAAGATTCTTGACTTTGCCAGCTGAGTCACCCGCAAAGAAGGTTATTAAGTTTTGCAAAGTTCAGTGGAGCCACCATACCGAGGAGGAAGCCACCTGGGAACGAGAAGATGATATTCGCAAGGACCACCCGCACCTATTTTCTAGCCAACCCGAATCTGGAGGACGAGATTCATCTTAAGGGGGGTAGGTTTGTAACATCCCAAATTTTCAATTTGGAATGTTATACATAGGTCATCCATGCATATCATATTTTATTGCATCTTCGTTCGCAATCCTCAAATCCTAAGCAACTCAAGGACCCTCAAGAGAGTTGGGGATTTTCCGATTTTCATATTTGATTTTATCAAATATTGGAAAACGAGGATTTTTATTTTAATTATTTTCTCTCGGAAAATATTTCTTATGAAAATAAATGAGGGAGATAATATGACTTCTCCAAAACAATTGAAATATTGGAGGAAAATGTTAAAATCATTATTTGGATTTTATTTGATTTTATTTGGAATTTTATTTTCCTAGAAAATTTGCACGCTTTTAAAATTGCATTTTAAGGGTCAAGAATGTTCATTCCGCTCTAAATATTTTATTTAGACGGTGAAAATTTGTTTTGGCTTTTTTAGATTTTTATTTATTTTTCTAAGATTTTTCTAATTCTCATGAACTTATTTATATAAAAACTCACTGCTGCTTCCTCACCCGACCGGGCCGAGGCCCACCAGCCGCCCGAGCCGCCCGCCTTCCCAGCCACCCGCCACAGGTCCGATCAAGGACACCACCGCCGCCGCCTTGCCCCCTCCTCCAAGCCGGACCGCCCCATCCTATAAATACCGCCGCCTCTAGCCACCACCACTGTCAGCTGAAGTCCCGAGCCCGAGCCCCGAGCTCGAGCCCCGAGCCGCCACCACCCGCCTGAAGTCGCCGCCGCCGCCGCCGTAGCCGCCCCGCCTTTCTAGCCGCCCGCCGCCACCCGCCGCCGAGCCGGAGCCTCACGAGCTACCACGTGGTAGCCGCCACCGCCGGTTTTCCAAGAAAACCGCTTCGCTTTTTTTTAAACCATAGTTGCGTTTTTTAGATCGGTTTATTTCTTCGGTTTATTTATTTAGCGAAGCGTCGCTGCTCGCTCGCTTTAACGAACGCGTTTTCGTTATTTTTTTCAGTTAACGAACGCTCGCTCGCTAAACTGTTCGCCGCTTTTCTTTTTATCGGATTTATTCCGCGATTTTCCTGATCGCGATTTCTGATCCGATGTTCGATCTAGTATAACTTTTCGCTCGTTTATCGGAATCAGGCGATTCAAGCGCCCAGAGTTTCATCTCGAAACCATCTTTCCGAATAACCAACTCAAACAAGTTTTTGCCTCTGTAAAATTTGATCCTAGTTCAGATTAGTAAACGGATCTTATTTCTTTCGCTGTTTGAGTTTCGTTGCTCCGTTTGGTTTGATTCTTTTTGCGAACCGGAGTTCTTAAGTTGAACTTTCTGGTCAACCTCTTTTAGTAGAGTTTTGCTTGAGCATCTTTGATTGTTGCTTATGTATGTTATTGTTTGCTTGCGATAGAATTCCCGGAGTGCGAAGCGTGTTACTACGAGTCTCTAGGATTCGCGGATCGTCAGCAAGGCAAGTAACACTTTGATCATACTCTTTTCATACCCAGTTTTTATGCATTAGTTCCAATCCCCAAACATTGCATGATTAGGATGTCATTAACTTGTGGGTTGGGAAGTAGTAGTTGAGATAGAACCTATTGCCCTGTTACTATCAAACCCTTGGGAGTTACTTCTACGTGTTTCTTATATTGCTTTGCTATGCTCGTAGACGTGGTTTGGGTTTGAGTGTATTCCATGATAGATGTGAAATTGTTAATTACCCGTTCAACTTAAGGTGGCAACTTTAATACACATCTGGGTGGATTGAGGCACCTGGGGAACCCAGTGTTGCCTGTTTTTTTGGAAATCCTGGGGTACCCGTGTGATCTTCCTATGGACCGCCACCCAGGCTCAAAGGGAACTGAGTTTATTCATGCTAGAAACTTCCGTGTGCAGCCACAAGCTATTATGGGCTCTAGCATAGTTGAGTAAGTTACGTGAAGCTCTTGAAGAGGTAGATCAGCAGGTAGTGAATTTTGTAGGTTTGGTATGGTCTACCCGGAGTAGAGAGTTAATGTTTCTGAAAGACTGTGTCTCGGTCATTCGTTTCTCAAACACCTTGTAGTGCGAGAAATCTAACGGAGGCGATCGAGTCTTGTGGGGAAAAGTGCGCAAACCTCTGCAGAGTGTACAATCTAATCATGGTTAGCCGTGTCCCCGATTATGGACAATTCTGAGTATCTAGTACTTGAGTATTCACATGTATATCATCACTCTATATGAAATTTGCTGGGATATTAATTACTTTAATTGGGATTGAGTTGGGGTTATACCTTCTCAATGATGTTTCAACCACCATGATAGTTAAATTAAAATATATTCCTTTGATGCAGGGAAAAATTGGCTTTTCGCAAAACTATAACCATAGAGCTTTCCACCAGCCAAATATTGCATGTAGTAATAGCATTATTCTGTTCCTGTTCTACTGTGTTATATTGCCAGCATATTCCATGTGCTGACCCGTTCTCGGGCAGCAACGTATTATGTTGCAGACTTTTCAGACGAGGAGTAAGGATCGTTAGGTCGTTGCCGTGCAGCTCAGCTATGCCGTTGGAGTTGATGGACTCACTTTATCTTCCAAGCCTTCCGCTGTTATCGCATTAGATGGCCTTAAGCCATATTATTGTAATGAGTTCTCTTTTGAGACATTCGTTGTAATAAGTGTGTGATTGCTACTCTGTTATAAACCCTTCGAGTACTGTGTGTGTCAGCATTACTGATCCAGGGATGACACTGAAACACAGAGACTTGACCATCTGAGGTTGGGTCGCTACAGAAAACATCATGCTAGTTGTCTTAAGATCATGCAAAGCAATATGAGAATGAAGGCTCAAGTCATGTATATGATGATGATGATGGAAGTCGCATGGCAATATATCTCGGAATGGCTATGGAAATGCCATGATAGGTAGGTATGGTGGCTGTTTTGAGGAAGATAAGGGAGGCTTATGTGTGATAGAGCGTATCGTATCATGGGGTTTGGATGCATCGGCGAAGTTTGCACCAACTCTCGAGGTGAGAAAGGGCAATGCACGGTACCGAAGAGGCTAGCAATGATGGAAGGGTGAGAGTGTGTATAATCCATGGACTCAACATTAGTCATAAAGAACTCATATACTTATTGCAAAAGTTTATTAGCCCTCGAAGCAAAGTACTACTACACATGCCCCTAGGGGGGAGGTTGGTAGGAGTTAACCATCGCACGCCCCTGACCTCCACACAAGGGAAGACAATCAATAAACACCTCATGCTCCAACTTCGTTACATAACGGTTCACCATACGTGCATGCTACGGGAATCACAAACCTCAACACAAGTATTTCTACAATCCACAACTACCCACTAGCATGACTCTAATATTACCAGCAAAAATATTGCAAGGAATCAAACATATCATATTCAGTGATCAACAAGTTTATGTAGGATTTTATGACTAACCATGTGAATGACCAATTCTTGTCATCTCTCTAAATAGATATAAGTGAAGCAAGAGAGTTTAATTCTTTCTACAAAAGATATGCCCATGCTCTAACAAATATAAGTGAAGCAAAAGAGCATTCTACAAATGGCGGTTGTCTATGTAAAGAGAAACAGGCAATCCGAACTTCAAATGATATAAGTGAAGCACATGAAGCATTCTATAAAGCCATACTCAAAAGATTTAAGTGAAGTGCAAAGAGCATTCTATAAATCAACCAAGGACTATCTCATACCAGCATGGTGCATAAAAGAAAAGTGAAAAACTAAATGCAAAAGACGCTCCAAGATTTGCACATATCGCATGAACGAAAAGAATCCGAAAACATACCAATACTTGTTGAAGAAAGAGGGGATGCCTTCCAGGGCATCCCCAAGCTTAGACACTTGAGTCTCCTTGAATATTTACTTGGGGTGCATTGGGAATCCCCAAGCTTGAGCTCTTGCCTCTCTTCCTTCTTCTCACATCGAGACCTTCTCGATCATCGAACACTTCATCCACACAAAACTTCAACAGAAAACTCGGTAAGATCCATTGGTATAATAAAGAACATCACTACTCTAAGTACTGTTGCAAACCAATTCGTATTTTGTTTTTGCATTATAGCTACTGTAATATAACTTTTTCATGGCTTAATCCACTGATATAAATCGATAGTTTCATCAAAACAAGCAAACTATGCATCAAAAACAGAATCTATCTAAAGCAGAACAGTCTATAATAATCTGAACATTCACCATATTCTGATACTTGAAAACTTCTACCAAAATTAGGAAAAATAAACAATTTGTATAGAAAGACAGTGCAAAAAGAATCAGAACCATTTGATGTTCTAGTAAAAAAATGTAAAACCGCGCACTACAGCCAAAGTTTCTGTCCTGCACCATACTAACCAACAAGCATTGTAAACATCCTAAAGGCAAACCTTGGCACATTATTTTTATAATAAAATGGAATTGTACAAGGGGATAATTATTTTGGTTCAAAAGTTTATGTAATTAAGATTCACAAAGTTCCCATAGGCATGAACAAAGTTCAAGGATGTCCCCCACTTTCACAATGCTCGTCTCTCTCACTTTCACTTTTCTTTTTGAAAAGTGTTGGGTTCCTCTCTTTATTTTATTTTTTCTAAAACTATATAAAATCACTCAACAGAAATAAATGACTCTCTAAAACTTCCGGGTTGTCTCCATGGCAGCTCTTTCTTTAAAGCCATTAAGCTTGGCATATAGTGCTCAAGTAATGGATCCACACGGATCCCAAGGTATATCAAAGCCAATTTTAATTAACAATGATTTGTAATTTAGTAGTGAGCACAAAGTAACATATATCATGCAACAACGAAGTCTAACTCTCTTCCTATGCATCGGCATGTCATAAAAGAACAATTCATGCACGCAAAGTAAAGGCCAATGCATAGTATAAGTAGTTTCTTGCAATTCTATCATATTGGAAACATAGAGAGGTGGAGATATAGTTCCTCTCTCATAATAATTGCAAGTAGGAGCAGCAAGCACAACATATTATATCTGTCAAAATCATCATGTGTGGTAGTAAAACGCAACCCATCAATATAATCCTTAATAAGCACAAACTTCTCCGATATATTGTAGTTGGGAGAATTCAAAAAGATAATAGGACTATCACGCGTGGGTGCAATAGCAAAAATTTCATGTTTAACATAAGGAACTATAGCAAGTTCATCTCCATAAGCATAATTCATATCGGCATCTTGGCCACAAGCATAGCAAGCATCATCAAAAAGGGATATTTCAAAAGAATCAAAGGGATAATAACAGTCATCATAGCAATGATCCTTCGGTAAGCACGAAGGGAAATTAAACAATGTATGAGTTGAAGAGTTACTATCATCAGAAGGTGGGCACGGGTGATCAATCCGCTCTTCCTCCTTTTGTTCTTCGCTCTCCTCCTCATCTTTTTCATCCAATGAGCTCACAGTTTCATCAACTTCTTCTTCCATAGATTCCTGCAAAATATTAGTCTCTTCTTGGACAGCGGAGACTTTCTCAATAAATGCATCAATATCATAATTGTATTCATAATTCTCATAACAATATTTAAGGATAGCTAAATTTTCAGGTCTATAAACCGAATCATCAAAACCGTCAAACTCTTTAAACATAGATTCAATTTCATAGGCACCCATAAAAGCAACAAATTCTTCTATTTGTTCCACATCATAGTAATCATATATACCATTAGCATAAGAAGCTAAGGTTTTATTATCATTAAATTTGCATGAAAAGGGAAGGTGAGGAGCCTTCATCCGAGAGCAACAAGTATAATCATATCTCAAGCATAGTTGCCTAGCATACCACTTCAACATATAAATTTGATCCCATAATAGTTTCCCTTTTTGTACCAAGCGATAATCCCTAGAGTATTCACGTTGATCCAACGTTACTCCCATTACAAAGTTGAATGGGGTTTTCTCAGGATTATCAAAGTAGTACATAATATCTATCACATAATGAGCATCGAGGGTTTTAGGAGGTTCCCCATCTCCATGAGCGGCAAGTACACCTATTTTTTTGGTATTTCGTGTTCCATATCCATAACTAAAGATAGAGAACAACTTAGAACAACAAATAGAAATTACTTAGTGATAAAGCAAACCAGCACACACGAGAATATTCAACCCACGCTATAGCTCCCCGGCAACGGCGCCAGAAAAAGGTCTTGATAACCCACAAGTATAGGGGATCGCAACAGTTTTCGATAAGTAAGAGTGTCGAACCCAACGAGGAGCTAAAGGTTGAATAAATATTCCCTCAAGTTCTATCGACCCCGATACAACTCTACGCACACTTAGCGTTTACTTTACCTAGAACAAGTATAAAACTAGAAGTACTTTGTAGGTGTTTTTGGATAGGTTTGCAAGATAATAAAGAGCACGAGAATAAAAACTAGGGGCTGTTTAGATAAAGACACAATAAAGTTAATATAGCGAGTGTGGAAAAGTGGTGGTAGGAGTTGCGAAATTGTCCCTAAGCAATTGACTACTTTACTAGACCGATAGCAAGTTTCATGTGGGAGAGGCCACTGCTAGCATGTCATCCCTGACTTGGAATTCTATGCACTTATGATTGGAACTATTAGCAAGCATCCGCAACTACTAACGTTCATTAAGATAAAACCCAACCATAGCATTAAGATATATTGGTCCCCCTTCAATCCCGTATGCATCAATTTCTATGCTAGGTTGAAGCTTCAGTCACTCTTGCCCTCCAATACATACTCCTATCAACATACAACTAACCCTATGGTGTAATCCACGCTACAGCTCATATGATGGGCACCAAAGGACAACAACATAACCACAAGCAAATTAAATCAATCATAGCAATTCATCAACCACCGATAGGACAACGAAAATCTACTCAGACATCATAGGATGGCAACACATCATTGGATAATAATATGAAGCATAAAGCACTGCTACGTCTTGAGCTTGCGTTGGTTTTCCCCGAAGAGGAGAGGATGATGCAGCAGAGTAGCGTAAGTATTTCCCTCAGTTTTTGAGAACCAATATATCAATCCAGTAGGAGGCCACGCGCAAGTCCCTCGTACCTACACAAAGCAAATAACTCCTCGCAACCAACGCGATAAGGGGTTGTCAATCCCTTCACGGTCACTTACGAGAGTGAGATCTGATAGAGATGATAGATAATATTTTTGGTATTTTTTGTATAAAGATGCAAAGTAAAATAAAAGGCAAAGTAAAAAAAAATCAAAGCAATAATAAAGAGTAGGAAGATTAATATGATGAGAATAGACCCGGGGGCCATAGATTTCACTAGTGGCTTCTCTCAAGAGCATAAGTATTTTTCGTGGTTGAACGAATTCATCGTTGAGCAATTGATGAATTGAGCATAGTTATGAGAGTATCTATGTATGATCATGTATATAGGCATCACGTCCGAGACAAGTAGACCGACTCCTGCCTGCATCTACTACTATTACTCCACTCATCGACCGCTATCCAAAGATGCATCTAGAGTATTAAGTTATGAAAACAGAGTAACGCCTTAAGCAAGATGACATGATGTAGAGGATAAATTCATGTAATATGATAAAACCCCATCTTGTTATCCTCGATGGAAACAATACAATCGTGCCTTGCTGCCCCATCACACTTTGGGAAAGGACACCGCAAGATTGAACCCAAAGCTAAGCACTTCTCCCATTGCAAGAACTACCAATCTAGTTGGCCAAACCAAACGGATAATTCGAAGAGACTTGCAAAGATAACCAATCATACATAAAAGAATTCAGAGAAGATTCAAATATTGCTCATAGATAATCTTGATCATAAACCCACAATTCATCGATGTCAACAAACACACCGCAAAAATAAGATTACATCAAATAGATCTCCACGAGAGAGGGGGAGAACATTGTATTGAGATCCAAAAAGAGAGAAGAAGCCATCTAGCTACTAACTATGGACCCGAAGGTCTGAAATAAACTACTCACACTTCATCGGAGAGGCTATGATGATGATGTAGAAGCCCTCCGTGGTGGATTCCCCTTCCAGCGGAGCTCCGGAACAGGCCCCAAGATGGGATCTCATGGATACAGAAAGTTGCGGTGGTGGAATTAGGTTTTTGGCTCCGTATCTGATCTGTTGGGGGTACGTAGTGAAGGAAATATGCCCTAGAGGCAATAATAAAGTTATTATTTATTTCCTTATATCATGATAAATGTTTATTATTCATGCTAGAATTGTATTAACCGGAAACATAATACATGTGTGAATACATAAACAAATGTAATGTCACTAGTATGCCTCTACTTGACTAGCTCGTTAATCAAGATGGTTATGTTTCCTAACCATGGACATGAGTTGTCATTTGATTAACGGATCACATCATTAGGAGAATGATGTGATTGACTTGACCCATTCTGTTAGCTTAGCACTTGATCGCTTAGTATGTTGCTATTGCTTTCTTCATGACTTATACAAAGTTCCTGCAACTATGAGATTATGCAACTCCGTTTACGGAGGAACACTTTGTGTGCTATCAAACGTCACAACATAACTGGGTGATTATAAAGGTACTTACAGGTGTCTCCAAAAGTATATGTTGAGTTGGCATAATTCAAGATTAGGTTTTGTCACTCCGATTGTCGGAGAGGTATCTCTCGGCCTTCTCGGTAATACTCATCACCTAAGCCTTGCAAGCATTGTAACTAATGAGTTAGTTATGAAATGATGTATTACGAATCGAGTAAAGAGACTTGCCAAGAACGAGATTGAACTAGGTATTGGATACCGACGATCAAATCTCGGGCAAGTAACATACCGATGACAAAGGGAACAACGATGTTGTTATGCGGTTTGACCGATAAAGATCTTCGAGAAAATGTAGGAACCAATATGAACATCCAGGTTCCACTATTGGTTATTGACCTAGAATAGTTCTAGGTCATGTCTACATAGTTCTCGAACCCGTAGGGTCCGCACGCTTAACGTTACGATGACAATTTTATGAGTATTGATGTACCAAGTTTGTTCGAGTCCCGGATGTGATCACGGACATGACGAGGAGTCTCAAATGGTCGAGACATAAAGATTGATATATTGGAAGCCTATGTTTGACTTCGAATAGTTCCGGTGAAATCGGGATTTACCGAACACCGGGGTTACTGAACCTCCCGGGGTTAATGGGCCTTAGTGGGCCATGAGGGAGAAAAGGAGGGCCGGCCAGGGCAGGCCACGCGCCTCCCCTAGTCCGAATAGGACAGGAGAGGGGGGCGCCTCTTCCTCTTCCCTCCCCAAGTCCTAATCCAACTAGGAAGGGGGAGTCCTACTCCTGGGAGTAGGACTCCTCCGCGCCCTCCTCCTAGGGCCGGCCGCACCCCTTGCTCCTTTATATACGGGGCAGGGGGCACCCCATGAGACACAAGTTGATCTACGGATCGTTCCTTAGCCGTGTCGGTGCCCCCTCCACCATATTCCACTTCGGTCATATCGTCGCGGAGCTTAGGCGAAGCCTCGCGCCGATGGAGCATCATCATCGCCACCATGCCGTCGTGGTCGACGGAACTCATCCCCGACGCTTTGCTGGATCGAGCCGGGGATCGCCATCGAGCTGAACGTGTGCTGAACTCGGAGGTGCCGTGACGCTCGGTACTTGGATCGGTCGGATCGTGAAGACGTCGACTACATCAACCGCGTTGTTATAATGCTTCCGCTTTCGGTCTCGAGGGTACGTGGACACACTCTCCTCTCGTTGCTATGCCATCACCATGATCTTGTGTGTGCGAGGAAATTTTGAAATTACTACGCTCCCCAACAAAGGGCATCCGAGCCAGGTTTTTATGCGTTGATGTCATATGCACGAGTAGAACACAAATGAGTTGTGGGCGATATAAGTCATACCGGTTACCAGATGTCATACTTTGGTTCAGCGGTATTGTGAGATGAAGCGGCCCGGACCGACATTACGCGACGCTTACGCGAGACTGGTTTCACCGCTTGAGCACTCGTTGCTTAAAGGTGACCGGGGTGTCTGCTCTCTCACTTTAGTTGAACTGAGTGTGGCTACGCCCGGTCCTTGCGAAGGTTAAAACAGCACCAACTTGACAAACTATCATTGTGGTTTTGATGCGTAGGTAAGAACGGTTCTTGCTAAGCCCGTAGCAGCCACGTAAAACTTGCAACAACAAAGTAGAGGACGCCTAACTTGTTTTTGCAGGGCATGTTGTGATGTGATATGGTCAAAACGTGATGCTATATTTTATTGTATGAGATGATCATGTTTTGTAACCGGTTATCGGCAATCGGCAGGAGCCATATGGTTGTCGCTTATTGTATGAAATGCAACGCCATGTAATTGCTTTACTTTATCACTAAGCAGTAGCGATAGTCGAGAAGCAATAGTTGGCGAGACGACAACGATGCTACGATGGAGATCAAGGTGTCGCGCCGTGCCGATGGTGATCACGACGGTGCTTCGAGATGGAGATCACAAGCACAAGATGATGATGGCCATATCATATCACTTATATTGATTGCATGTGATGTTTTATCCTTTATGCATCTTATTTTGCTTTGATTGACGGTAGCATTATAAGATGATCTCTCACTAAAAATTATCAAGAAGTGTTCTCCCTGAGTATGCACCGTTGCTAAAAGTTCGTAGTGCCCAGACACCACGTGATGATCGGGTGTGATAAGCTCTACGTCCATCTACAACGGGTGCAAGCCAGTTTTGCACACGCAGAATACTCAGGTTAAACTTGACGAGCCTAGCATATGCAGATATGGCCTGGAACACGGAGACCGAAAGGTCGAGCGTGAATCATATAGTAGATATGATCAACATAGTGATGTTCACCATTGAAAACTACTCCATCTCACGTGATGATCGGTTATGGTTTAGTTGATTTGGATCACGAATCACTTAGATGACTAGAGAGATGTCTGTCTAAGTGGGAGTTTTAATATGATTAATTGAACTTAAATTTATCATGAACTTAGTACCGATAGTATTTTGCTTGTCTATGTTTATCGTAGATAGATGGCTCGTGCTGTTGTTCCGTTGAATTTTAATGCGTTCCTTGAGAAAGCAAAGTTGAAAGATGATGGTAGCAATTACACGGACTGGGTACGTAATTTGAGGATTATCCTCATTGCTGCATTGTAAGAATTACGCCCCGAAGCACCGCTGGGTGCCAGCCTGCTGCAGAGAGCAACGCCGTGAAGTTGTGAACGTCTGCGAGCAAAGCTGATGACTACTCCATAGATCGAGTGTGCCATGCTTTACGGCTTAGAACCGGTCTTCAACGATGTTTTGAACGTCATGGGGCATATGAGATGTTCCAGGAGTTGAAGTTAATATTTCAAGCAAATGCCCGGATTGAGAGGTATGAAGTCTCCAATAAGTTCTATAGCTGCAAGATGGATGAGAATAGTTCTGTCAGTGAGCACATACTCAAAATGTCTGGGTATAATAATCACTTGATTCAACTGGGAGTTAATCTTCCGGATGATAGTGTCATTGACAGAATTCTCCAATCACTGCCACCAAGCTACAAGAGCTTCGTGATGAACTATAATATGCAAGGGATGAACAAGACACTTCCCGAGCTCTTCACAATGCTAAAAGTTGCGGAGGTAGAAACCAAAAAGGAGCATCAAGTGTTGATGGTCAACAAGACCACTAGTTTCAAGAAAAAGGGCAAAGGAAAGAAGAAGGGGAACTTTAAGAAGAACAGCAAGCAAGTTGCTGCTCAAGAAAAGAAACCCAAATCTGGACCTAAGCCTGAAACTGAGTGCTTCTACTGCAAGCAAGCTGGTCACTGGAAGCGGAATTTCCCCAAGTATTTGGCGGATAAGAAGGATGGAAAAGTGAACAAAGGTATATGTGATATACATGTTATTGATGTGTACCTTACTAGAGCTCGTAGTAGCACTGGTATTTGAGACTGGTTCATTGCTAATATTTGCAACTCAAACAGGACTACGGAATAAGCGAGCAATCGGAAAGGACGAGGTGACGATGCGCGTGGGAAATGGTTCCAAAGTCAATGTGATCGCGGTCGGCACGCTACCTCTACATCTACCTTCGGGATTAGTTTTAGACCTAAATAATTGTTATCTGGTGCCAGCGTTGAGCATGAACATTATATCTGGATCTTGTTTAATGCGAGACGGTTATTCATTTAAATCAGAGAATAATGGTTATTCTATTTATATGAGTAATATCTTTTGTGGTCATGCACCCTTGAAGAGTGGTCTATTCTTGTTGAATCTCGACAGTAGTGATACACATATTCATAATGTCGTAGCCAAAAGATGCAGAGTTGATAATGATAGTGCAACTTATTTGTGGCACTGCCGTTTAGGTCATATTGGTGTAAAACGCATGAAGAAACTCCATACAGATGGACTTTTGGAATCACTTGATTATGAATCACTTGGTACTTGCGAACCGTGCTCGATGGGCAAGATGACTAAAACACCGTTCTCCGTTGTATGGAGAGAGCAACAGATTTGTTGGAAATCATACATACAGATGTATGTGGTCCGATGAATGTTGAAGCTCGTGGCGGATATCGTTATTTTCTCACCTTCACAGATGATTTAAGCAGATACGGGTATATCTACTTAATGAAGCATAAATCTAAAACATTTGAAAAGTTCAAAGAATTTCAGAGTGAAGTTGAAAATCATCGTAACAAGAAAATAAAGTTTCTACGATCTGATCGTGGAGGAGAATATTTGAGTTACGAGTTTGGTCTACATTTGAAGCAATGCGGAATAGTTTCGCAACTCACGCCACCTGGAACACCACAGCGTAATGGTGTGTTCGAACGTCGTAATCGTACTTTACTAGATATGGTGCGATCTATGATGTCTATTTCCGATTTACCGCTATCGTTTTGGTGTTATGCTTTAGAGACGGCCGCATTCACGTTAAATAGGACACCATCAAAATCCGCTGAGACGACACCTTATGAACTATGGTTTGGCAAGAAACCAAAGTTGTCGCTTCGAAAGTTTGGGGTTGCGATGCTTATGTGAAAAACTTCAACCTGATAAGCTTGAACCCAAATCGGAAAATGTGTCTTCATAGGATACCCAAAGGAGACAATTGGGTATACCTTCTATCACAGATCCGAAGGCAAGACATTCGTTGCCAAGAATGGATCCTTTCTAGAGAAGGAGTTTCTCTCGAAAGAAGTGAGTGGGAGGAAAGTAGAACTTGATGAGGTAACAGTACCATCTCCCTTATTGGAAAGTAGTTCATCACGAAATCGGTTCTGTGACACCTACACCAGCTTAGTGAGGAAGTTAATGATGATGATCATGAAACTTCAGATCAAGTTGTTACTGAACCAGAGATCAACCAGAATAAAATCTGCACTGAGTGGTACGGTAATCCTATTCTGGAAGTCATGCTACTAGATCATGGTGAACCTACGAACTATGAAGAAGCGATGGTGAGCCCAGATTCGCAAAATGGCTTGAAGCCATGAAATCTGAGATGGGGTCCATGTATGAGAACAAAGTGTGGATTTTGGTTGACTTGCCCGATGGTCGGCAAGCAATAGAGAATAAATGGATTTTCAAGAAGAAGACCGACGCCGACGGTAATGTTATCACATAAAGCTCGACTTGTTGCAAAAGGTTTTCGACAAGTTCAAGGAGTTGACTACGATGAGACCTTCTCACCAGTGGCGATGCTTAAGTCTGTCCGAATCATGTTAGCAATCGCCGATTTTATGATTATGAAATATGGCGATGGATGTCAAAACTGCATTTCTGAATGGATTTCGGAAGAAGAGTTGTATATGATGCAACCGAAGGTTTTGTCGATCCTAAGGAGCTAACAAAGTGTGCAAGCTCCAACGATCAATCTATGGTCTGTGCAAGCCTCTCGGAGTTGGAATAAACGCTTTGATAGTGTGAGCAAAGCATATGGTTTTGCATGACTTTTAGAGAAGCCTGTTTTACAAGAAAGTGAGTGGGAGCTCAGTAGCATTTCTAATATTATATGTGGACGACATATTGTTGATTGGAAATGATATAGAATTTCTGGATAGCATAAAAGGATACTTGAATAAAAGTTTTTCAATGAAGGACCTCGGTGAAGCTGCTTACATATTAGGCATCAAGATCTATAGAGATAGATCAAGACGCTTGATCGGACTTTCACAATGCACATACCTTGATAAAGTCTTGAAAAAGTTCAATATGGATCAGGCAAAGAAAGGGTTCTTGCCTGTATTACAAGGTGTAAGATTGAGTCAGACTCAATGCCCGACCACTGCAGAAGATAGAGGAAAATGAAAGGAGTTCCTATGCTTCAGCCATAGGCTCTATCATGTATGCAATGCTGTGTACCAGACCTGATGTGTGCCTTGCTATTAGCTTAGCAGGGAGGTACCAAAGTAATCCAGAGTGGATCATCGACAGCGGTCAAGAATATCCTGAAATACCGAAAAGGACTAAGGATATGTTTCGCTTATGGAGGTGACAAAGAGCTTGTTGTAAAGGGTTACGTCGATGCAAGCTTTGACACTGATCCGGATGATTCTAAATCGCAAACCGGATACGTATTTTTATTAAATGGTGGAGCTGTAAGTTGGTGCAGTTCTAAACAAAGTGTCGTGGCGGGATCTACATGTGAAGCGGAGTACATAGCTGCTTCGGAAGCAGCAAATGAAGGAGTCTGGATGAAGGAGTTCATTTCCGATCTAGGTGTTATACCTAGTGCATCGGGACCAATGAAGATCTTCTGTGACAATACTGGTGCAATTGCCTTGGCAAAGGAATCCAGATTTCACAAGAGGACCAAGCACATCAAGAGACGCTTCAATTCCATTCGGGACCAAGTCCAAGTGGGAGACATAGAGATTTGCAAGATACATACGGATCTGAATGTTGCAGACCCATTGACTAAGCCTCTCTCATGAGCAAAACATGATCAACACCGAGACTCCATGGGTGTGAGAATCATTACTGTGTAATCTAGATTGTTGACTCTAGTGCAAGTGGGAGACTGAAGGAAATATGCCCTAGATGCAATAATAAAGTTATTATTTATTTCCTTATATCATGATAAATGTTTATTATTCATGCTAGAATTGTATTAACCGGAAACATAATACATGTGTGAATACATAAACAAACAAAATGTCACTAGTATGCCTCTACTTGACTAGCTCGTTAATCAAGATGGTTATGTTTCCTAACCATGGACATGAGTTGTCATTTGATTAACGGATCACATCATTAGGAGAATGATGTGATTGACTTGACCCATTCCGTTAGCTTAGCACTTGATCGCTTAGTATGTTGCTATTGCTTTCTTCATGACTTATACAAAGTTCCTGCAACTATGAGATTATGCAACTCCGCTTACGGAGGAACACTTTGTGTGCTACCAAACGTCACAACGAATCGGGTGATTATAAAGGTACTCTACAGGTGTCTCCAAAAGTATATGTTGAGTTGGCATAATTCGAGATTAGGTTTTGTCACTCCGATTGTCGGAGAGGTATCTCTGGCCTTCTAGGTAATACTCATCACCTAAGCCTTGCAAGCATTGTAACTAATGAGTTAGTTATGAAATGATGTATTACAGAACGAGTAAAGAGACTTGCCGGTAACGAGATTGAACTAGGTATTGGATACCGACGATCAAATCTCGGGCAAGTAACATACCGATGACAAAGGGAACAACGTATGTTGTTATGCGGTTTGACCGATAAAGATCTTCGTGAGAAATGTAGGAACCAATATGAACATCCAGGTTCCACTATTGGTTATTGACCGAGAATAGTTCTAGGTCATGTCTACATAGTTCTCGAACCCGTAGGGTCCGCACGCTTAACGTTACGATGACAATTTTATGAGTATTGATGTACCGAAGTTTGTTCGGAGTCCCGGATGTGATCACGGACATGACGAGGAGTCTCGAAATGGTCGAGACATAAAGATTGATATATTGGAAGCCTATGTTTGACTTCGAATAGTTCCGGTGAAATCGGGATTTTACTCGAACACCGGGGGGTTACCGGAACCCTCCCGGGGGTTAATGGGCCTTAGTGGGCCATGAGGGAGAAAAGGAGGGCCGGCCAGGGCAGGCCGCGCGCCCCCTCCCCCCCTAGTCCGAATAGGACAAGGAGAGGGGGGGCGGCGCCCCCCTTCCTCTTTCCCCTCCCCGCAAGTCCTAATCCAACTAGGAAAAGGGGGGAGTCCTATTCCCGGTGGGAGTAGGACTCCTCTGGCGCGCCTCCTCCTAGGGCCGGCCGCACCCCCCCTTGCTCCTTTATATACGGGGGCAGGGGGGCACCCCATGAGACACAAGTTGATCTATGGATCGTTCCTTAGCCGTGTGCGGTGCCCCCCTCCACCATATTCCACTTCGTCATATCGTCATGAGCTTAGGCGAAGCCCTCACGCCGTGGAGCATCATCATCGCCACCACGCTGTCGTCTTGACGAACTCATCCCCGACGCTTTGCTGGATCGGAGCCCGGGATCGCCATCGAGCTGAACATGTGCTGAACTCGGAGGTGCCGACGTTCGGTACTTGGATCGGTCGGATCGTGAAGACGCACGACTACATCAACAGCGTTGTTATAACGCTTCGCTTTCGGTCTACGAGGGTACGTGGACACACTCTCCCCTCTCGTTGCTATGCCATCACCATGATCTTGTGTGTGCGTAGGAAATTTTTGAAATTACTACGTTCCCCAACACGTAGGTATATATAGGAGGAAGGAGTACATCAGTGGAGCTTCGGGGGGCCCACGAGGCAGGGGGCGCACCCTCCACCCTCGTGGCTGCCTCCCTCCTTTCTTGACCGAGGGTCCAAGTCTCCTGGATCTTATCTGATGAGAAAATCACGTTCCCGAAGATTTCATTCCGTTTGGACTCCGTTTGATATTCAGTTTCTTCGAAACACTGAAATAGGCAAAAAACAGCAAATCTGGGCTGGGCCTCCGGTTAATAGGTTAGTCCCAAAAGTAATATAAAAGTGGAAAATAAAGCCCATTATTGTCCAAAACAGTAGATAATATAGCATGGAGCAATAAAAAATTATATATACGTTGGAGACGTATCAAGCATCCCCAAGCTTAATTCCTGCTCGTCCTCGAGTAGGTAAATGCGAAAAAGAGAATTTTTGATGCGGAGTGCTACTTGGCATAATTTCAATGTAACTCTTCTTAATTGTGGTATGAATATTCAGATCCGAAAGATTCAAGACAAAATTTCATATTGACATAAAAATAATAATACTTCAAGCATACTAACTAAGCAATTATGTCTTCTCAAAATAACATGGCCAAAGAAAGTTCATCCCTACAAAATCATATAGTTTAGTCATGCTCCATTTTCTTCACACAAGAATGCTCTCATCATGCACAACCCTGATGACAAGCCAAGCAATTGTTTCATACTTTAGTAATCTCAAACCTATAAACTTTCACGCAATATATGAGCGCGAGCCATGGACATAGCACTATGGGTGGAATAGAATATGATGATGGGGGTTATGTGGAGAAGACAAAAAAGGATAAGGTCTTACATCAACGAGGCTAATCAACGGGCTATGGAGATGCCCATCAATTGATGTTAATGCACGGAGTAGGGATTGCCATGCAACGGATGCACTAGAGCTATAAATGTATGAAAGCTCAACAAAAGAAACTAAGTGGGTGTGCATCCAACTTGCTTGCTCACGAAGACCTAGGGCATTTGAGGAAGCCCATCATTGGAATATACAAGCCAAGTTCTATAATGAAAAATTCCCACTAGTATATGAAAGTGACAACATACGAAACTCTCTATATGAAAAACATGGTGCTACTTTGAAGTACAATATATGCGACTCGCTATGTGAAGAACATGGTGCTACTTTGAAGCACAAGTGTGGAAAAAGAGATAGTAACATTGCCCCTTTTATTTATTTTTTTGGGGCCTTCTTTTTTTGGCCTTTCTCTTTTTTTGGGGGACAATGCTCTATTAAATGATGATCATCACACTTCTATTTATTTACAACTCAATGATTACAACTCGATACTAGAACAAAGTATGACTCTATATGAATGCCTCCGGGGTGTACCGGGATATGCAATGAATCAAGAGTGACATGTATGAGAGAATTATGAACGGTGGCTTTGCCACAAATACTATGTCAACTACATGATCATGCTAAGCAATATGACAATGATGAATGTGTCATGAAGAACGGTATGGTGGAAAGTTGCATGGCAATATATCTCGGAATGGCTATGGAAATGCCATAATAGGTTGGTATGGTGGCTGTTTTGAGGAAGATATAATGAGGTGTATGTGTGAAAGAGCGTATCATATCACGAGGTTTGGATGCACCGGCGAAGTTTGCACCAACTCTCAATGTGATAAAGGGCAATGCACGGTACCGAAGAGGCTAGCAATGATGGAGGGGTGAGAGTGCGTATAATCCATGGACTCGACATTAGTCATAAAGAACTCACATACTTATTGCAAAAATCTTCAAGCCATCAAAAACCAAATCACTACGCGCATGCTCCTAGGGGGATAGATTGGTAGGAAAAGACCATCGCTCGTCCCCGACCGCCACTCATAAGGAGGACAATCAAATAACACCTCATGTTTCAAATTTGTTACATAACGTTTACCATACGTGCATGCTACGGGACTTCCAAACTTCAACACAAGCATTTCTCAAATTCACAACTACTCAACTAGCACGACTTTGATATTATCACCTCCATATCTCAAAACAATTATCAAGCATCAAACTTTTCTTAGTATTCAACACACTCATAAGAAAGTTTTTAATATTTTTGTATACCTAGCATATTAGGATTGTTTAACCAAATTAACATGCTATTTAAGACTCTCAAAATAATCTAAGTGAAGCATGAGAGATCAATAGTTTCTTTAAAACAAATTCACAACCGTGCTCTAAAAGATATAAGTGAAGCACTAGAGCAAAACTATATAGCTCAAAAGATATAAGTGAAGTACTAGAGTATTCTATCAAATTCCAATTCATGTATGGCTCTCTCAAAAGGTGTGTACAGCAAGGATGATTGTGTTGAACTAACAAGCAAAGACGCAAATAATACAAGACGCTCCAAGCAAAACACATATCATGTAGTGAATAAAAATATAGCTCCAAGTAAAGTTACCGATGGAAGTGGACGAAAGAGGGGATGCCTTCCGGGGCATCCCCAAGATTTGAATTTTTGGTGTCCTTGGATTATATTGGGGGTGCCATGGACATCCCCAAGCTTAGGCTCTTGCCACTCCTTGTTCCATAATCCATCAAAAGATTTCACCCAAAACTTGAAAACTTCACAACACAAAACTCAACAAAAATCTCGTGAGCTTCGTTAGCGAAAGAAAACAAAAGACCACTTCAAGGTACTGTAATGAACTCATTCTTTATTTATATTGGTGTTAAACCTAATGTATTCCAACTTCTCTAAGGATTATAAACTATTTTACTAGCCATAGATTCATCAAAATAAGCAAACAACACACGACAAACAGAATCTGTCAAAAACAGAACAGTCTGTAGTAATCTGTAACTAACACAAACTTATGGAACTCCAAAACTTCAGCCAAAATAGAACGACCTAGGAAATTTGTTTATTGAACAGAATCAATTTGAATCACTATTTTATCACGTTCTGGTGATTTTTAACAATTGTTTTCGTGAACAGAAAGTTTCTGGAAATTACAGCAAGATCAAATAACTATTATCCAAGAAGATCCTATAGGTTTAACTTGGCACAAACACTAATTAAAACATAAAACCACATCTAAACAGAAGGTAGATGGATTATTTATTCCTAAAAATAAACAAAAACAAAAAAATTAAAATAAAATTGGGTTGCCTCCCAACAAGCGTTATTGTTTAACGCCCCTAGCTAGGCATAAAATTAAGGATAGATCTAGGTATTGCCATCTTTGGTAGGCAATCCATAAGTGGCTCTCATAATAGATTCATATGGTAATTTTATCTTCTTCCTAGGGAAGTGTTCCATGCCTTTCTTTAATGGGAATTGGAATCTAATATTCCCTTCCTTCATATCAATGATTGCACCAATCGTTCTAAGGAAAGGTCTACCAAGAATAATAGGACATGAAGGATTGCAATCTATATCAAGAACGATAAAATCTACGGGCACATAATTCCTATTTGCAACAATAAGAACATAATTAATTCTTCCCATAGGTTTCTTAATAGTGGAATCCGCAAGGTGCAAGTTTAAAGAGCAATCATCAAAATCACGGAAATCTAGCAAATCACACAAAGTTTTGGGAATAGTGGAAACACTAGCACCCAAGTCACATAAAGCATAAAATTCATTATCCTTAATCTTAATTTTAATGGTTGGTTCCCACTCATCATAAAGTTTTCTAGGGATAGAGACTTCCAACTCAAGTTTTTCCTCATAAGATTGCATCAAGGCATCAACAATATGTTTGGTAAACGCTTTATTTTGACTATAAGCATGCAGAGAATTTAGCACGGATTGCAACAAGGAAATACAATCAAGTAAAGAGCAATTTTCATTAAATTCCTTGAAATCCAAAATAGTGGGTTTAGCAACATCTAGGGTTTTACTTTCTGCAATCCCACTTTTATCAATTTTAGTATCAAGATGTAAAAACTCCGAATTTTTAGAACGCCTTCTAGGTAAAGGTGGATCATATTCAGTCTCATCATTATCAAGATTCATATTGCAAAACAAAGATTTGATAGGGGACACATCAATAACTTTTAGATCTTCATCTTTATTTTCATGGAGATTGGAAGAACACGCTTTAATAAAGGCATCTTTCGTAGCACGCATCCTAGCGGTTATTTCCTTGCACACATCAATGGAAATTCTCATGGCTTTGAGAGACTCATTGATATCATGCTTAGGAGGAATATATCTAAGCTTTAAAGAATCAACATCAAGAGAAATTATATCAACGTTCCTAGCCAATTCATCAACTTTAAGCAATTTCTCTTCAAGCAAAGCATTACAATTCTTTTGAGAATTCATAAACTATCTTTTATTATTGCTTGTTATTATATAGTGCGATGATTTTGGTATCCGCCACTGTCGGCCCTCGTCCTGTCTATGATTCGGATGTGGTATATACTATCTTTTATAACTATTTGGTTCATTTATTATTTATGACAATTATGCTGACCAACGTGACATAGATTTTATTTATCTAGGAGGTATGTGAACCGGAAATTCCAACCGACCCTATTGTCGAGAGGTTAAATTTAGTTGAAGAAGAAAACAATTACTTGAAGGAAAAAATAAAAAAAAATATGAGGAGGAGAAGATGATATTGGAGTTGCATGTTGCGGATGTCGTCAATGATCACAAGAACAAGATGGAAGCAATGCGTTTGAAGATTAGAAAGATTAGAAAATATGCCATTCATACCGAGGCTTGGTATCATTATGTCGTTGGACCAATTGTTACCTTGGTTGCGATTATGATCGCATTTGTTGTTGCATAGAAATGTTTTACATAGTTTCAATGCATGGTTTAATTAGATGCTCTGGAGAGCTATATGTTGTTCAATGAGAACTATGTATGTACTTTGGTTTTAATGTGATGATGAACTTCTATTAATTTGGTCACTTATCTATCCATGATGTTCTGTAATGGTTTTTGACACACTTAATTATATATAATGCACGCAGATGAACCGGCAATGGATGTACGGTGACAGACACACCTCCGAGTACGTTAAGGGCATGCATAATTATCTCGAAGTGGCTGAGGCAAACAAGAAGAATGGTTTTATTTGTTGTCCATGCCCTATATGTGGGAATACGAAGTCTTACTCTGACCGGAAAATCATTCATAGCCACCTACTTTATAAGGGTTTCATGCCACACTATAATGTTTGGACCAAGCACGAAGAAATAGGGGTTATGATGGAAGACAGCAAAGAAGAAGAGGACGATGACAACTATGTGCCCCTGGAATACGGTGATGCTGCAACGGGGGAAGCTGCTGAAGATCAAGAGGAACCAGACGCTATTTGTGCCCGATGATGATCTCCGCCGGGCCATTGTTGATGCAAGGAGACAGTGCGAAAGTCAAAAGGAGAAGCTGAAGTTCGATCGCATGTTAGAGGATCACAAAAAAGGGTTGTACCCCAATTGCGAAGATGGCAACACAAAGCTCGGTACCATACTGGAATTGCTGCAGTGGAAGGCGAGAATCTTGTGCTGACAAAGGATTTGAGAAGCTACTGAAAATATTGAAGAAGAAGCTTCCAAAGGATAACAAATTTCCCGACAGTACATACACAACAAAGAAGGTCGTATGCCCTCTAGGATTGGAGGTGCAGAAGATACATGCATGCCCTAATGACTGCACCCTCTACCGTGGTGCGTACGAGGATTTGAACGCATGCCCGGTATGCGGTGCGTTGCGATATAAGATCAGACGAGATGATCCTGGTGATGTTGCGGTGCATTGCGGTTGAAACATCTGTTAAGAAACGAAAAGCATGCCAAGTTGATGCGATGGCACAGAGAGGACCATAAGAAAGACGGGAAGTTGAGAGCAACCACTGACGGGTCGCAGTGGAGGAAAATTGAGAGAAAGTACCGGGCTGAGTTTGCAGGTGACCCAAGGAACGTATGGTTTGGTTTAAGCGCGGATGGCATTAATCCTTTAGGGGAGCAGAGCAGCAATCACAGCACCTGGCCCGTGACTCTATGTATGTATAACCTTCCTCCTTGGATGTGCATGAAGCGGAAGTCCATTATGATGCCAGTTCTCATCCAAGGCCCTAAGCAACCCGGCAACGACATTGATGTGTACCTAAGGCCATTAGTTGAAGAACTTTTATAGCTGTGGAATGGAAACGGTGTACATGTGTGGGATGAGCACAAACAGGAGGAATTTAACCTGCACGCGTTGCTATTTGTAACCATCAACGATTGGCCCGCTCTCAATAACCTTTCAGGACAGACAAACAAGGGATACCACGCATGCACGCACTGTTTAGCTGACACCGAAAGTATATACCTGGACAAATGCAGGATGAATGTGTACCTGGGCCATCGTCAATTTCTTCCGACCAACCATCGATGTCAAAAGAAAGGCAAGCATTTCAAAGGCGAGGCAGATCACCGGAAGAAGCCTGCCATGCGTACCGGTGATCACATACTTGCTATGGTCAATGATTTACACGTAATCTTTGAAAGGGTCCCGGCGGACTATCTGTTCTGAATGACACTGAGGGACGCGCACCCATGTAGAAGAAGAAATCTATATTTTGGGACCTACCCTAATGGAAAGACCTAGAGGTCCGCTCTTCAATCGACGTGATGCACGTGACGAAGAACCTTTGTGTGAACCTGCTAGGCTTCTTGGGCGTGTATGGGAAGAAAAAAGATACACCGGAGGCACGGGAGGACCTGCAACCTTTGCACGAAAAATACGGCATGCCTCCAAAGCAGTATGAAGGTCCTGCCAGCTATGCTTTTACCAAAGAAGAGAAGGAAATCTTCTTTGAATGCACTTTCGATATCAAGGTCCCGTCGGCTTCGTCGAATATAAAGGAATAATAAATATGCCGAGAAAAAGTTCCAGAACCTAAAGTCTCATGACTGCCACGTGATTATGACGCAACTGCTTCCGGTTGCATTGAGGGGGCTTCTACCGAAAAACGTCCGATTAGCCATTGTGAAGCTATGTGCATTCCTCAATGCAATCTCTCAGAAGATGATCGATCCAGAAATCATACCAAGGCTAAGGAGTGATGTGGCGCAATGTCTTGTCAGTTTCGAGCTGGTCTTCCCACATCCTTCTTCAATATCACGACGCACGTCCTAGTTCATCTAATCAACAAGATTGTCATTCTGGGCCCCATATTTCTACATAATATGTTCCCCTTTGAGAGGTTCATGGGAGTCCTAAAGAAATATGTCCACAACCGCGTTAGGCCAGAAGGAAGCATCTCCATGGGCCATGAAACAGAGGATGCCATTGGGTTTTGTGTTGACTTCATTCCTGGACTTAAGAAGATTGGTCTCCCTAAATCACGGTATGAGGGGACTCTGACTGGAAATGCACGATTGGAGGGGACTCAATAATATGCAGGGACAGACATTCTTGGTCTCAAGCACACTACACAGTTCTACAGAACTCTACCTTGGTGACCCCTGTTGGAAATATGCCCTAGAGGCAAAAATAAAATGGTTATTATTATATTTCCTTGTTCATGATAAATTGTCTATTGTTCATGCTATAATTGTGTTATCCGGAAATCGTAATACATGTGTGAATATATGGACCACAACATGTCCCTAGTGAGCCTCTAGTTGACTAGCTCGTTGATCAATAGATGGTTACGGTTTCCTGACCATGGACATTGGATGTCATTGATAACGGGATCACATCATTAGGAGAATGATGTGATGGACAAGACCCAATCCTAAGCATAGCACAAGATCGTGTAGTTCGTCTGCTAAAGCTTTTCTAATGTCAAGTATCATTTCCTTAGACCATGAGATTGTGCAACTCCCGGATACCGTAGGAATGCTTTAGGTGTGCCAAACGTCACAACGTAACTGGGTGGCTATAAAGGTGCACTACGAGTATCTCCGAAAGTGTCTGTTGGGTTGGCACGAATTGAGACTGGGATTTGTCACTCCGTGTGACGGAGAGGTATCTCTGGGCCCACTCGGTAGGACATCATCATAATGAGCTCAATGTGATCAAGGAGTTGATCACATGATGATGTGTTACGGACGAGTAAAGAGACTTGCCGGTAACGAGATTGAACAAGGTATAGGAAGACCGACGATCGAATCTCGGGCAAGTATCAGACCTGTAGACAAAGGGAATTGTGTACGGGATTGATTGAATCCCCGACATCGTGGTTCATCCGATGAGATCATCGTGGAACATGTGGGAGCCAACATGGGTATCCAGATCCCACTTTTGGTTATTGGCCGGAGAGATGTCTCGGTCATGTCTACATGCCTCCCGAACCCGTAGGGTCTACACACTTCAGGTTCAATGACGCTAGGGTTATAGGGAAAGTTTGTACATGGTTACCGAATGTTGTTCGGAGTCCCGGAAGAGATCCCGGACGTGACGAGGAGTTCCGGAATGGTCTGGAGGTAAAGAATAATATATTGGAAGTGAGGTTTTGGCCATCGGAAGTGTTTCGGGCGTCACCGGTAAAGTACCGGGACCACCGGAGGGTTCCGGGGGGTCCACCGGGAGGGGCCACCAGCCCCGGAGGCTTGCATGGGCCAAGAGTGGGAAGGGACCAGCCCTTGAGTGGGCTGGTGCGCCTCCCACCAAGGCCCAAGGCACAGCCAAGAGGAGAAGGGGGTAACCCTAGGCGCAGATGGGCCTAAGGCCCACCCTATGGCGCGCCCCCCTCTCTCCCCCTCTTGGCCGCCCGCCCTCCATCCCATCTAGGGCTGCCGCCCCCTAGGGGTGGGAATCCTAGAGGGGGCGCACCCTCCTCCCCTCCTCCTATATATAGTGGGGGTTTTGGGGCTGCCAGCGACACGAGTCTCTCTCTCTCTCTCTCTCTCTCTCTCTCTCTCTCTCTCTCTCTCTCTCTCTCTCTCTCTCTCTCTCTCTCTCTCTCTCTCTCTCTCTCTCTCTCTCTCTCTCTCTCTCTCTCTCTCTCTCTCTCTCTCTCTCTCTCTCTCTCTCTCTCTCTCTCTCTCTCTCTCTCTCTCTCTCTCTCTCTCTCTCTCTCTCTCTCTCTCTCTCTCTCTCGGCGCAGCCCTACCTCTCCACATCCTCGTCCTCTGTAGTGCTTGGCGAAGCCCTGCTGGAAACCACGCTGCTCCAACACCACCACGCCATCGTGCTGCTGCTGGAGTTGTCTTCCCCAACCTCTCCCTCCTTGCTGGATCAAGGCGCGGGAGACGTCACCGGGCTGCACGTGTCTTGAACGCGGAGGCGCCGTTGTTCGGCGCTTAGATCGGAATCGACCGCGATCTGAATCGCTGCGTGTACGACTCCTCCAACCGTGTTCTTGCAATGCTTCCGCATCGCGATCTTCAAGGGTATGAAGATGCACTCCCCTCTCTCTTGTTGCTAGTCTCTCCATAGATTGATCTTGGTGATGCGTAGAAAATTTTAATTTCTGCAACAATCCCCAACACTGGCATCATGAGCTAGGTCTATGTGTAGTTTCTATGCACGAGTAGAACACAAGTTGTTGTGGGTGTTGATTTTGTCAATTTACTTGCCGTTACTAGTCCTATCTTGATTCGGCGGCATCGTGGGATGAAGCGGCCCAGACCGACCTTACACGTACGCTTACATGAGACGGGTTCCACCGACTGACATGCACTAGTTGCATAAGGTGGCTAGCGGGTGTCTGTCTCTCCCACTTTAGTCAGATCGGATTCGATGAAAAGGGTCCTTTTGAAGGGTAAATAGAAATTGGCATATCACGTTGCGGTTTTTATGTAGGTAAGAAACGTTCTTTCTAGAAACCCATAGCAGCCACGTAAAAACATGCAACAACAATTAGAGGACGTCTAACTTGTTTTTGCAGGGTATGCTATGTGATGTGATATGGCCAAAAGAATGTGATGAATGATATATGTGATGTATGAGATTGATCATGTTCTTGTAATAGGAATCACGACTTGCAAGTCAATGAGTATGACAACCGGCAGGAGCCATAGGAGTTGTCTTAATTTATTTATGACATCTGTGTCAACATAAACGTCATGTAATTACTTTACTTTATTGCTAACCGTTAGCCATAGTAGTAGAGGTAATAGTTGGCGAGACAACTTCATGAAGACACGATGATGGAGATCATGATCATGGTGTCATGCCGGTGACGATGATGATCATGGCGCCCCAAAGATGTACTCCCTCCGTTCCGAATTACTTGTCTTGGATTTGTCTAGATACAAATGTATCTAGCACTAAAATGAGTCTAGATACATCCGTATCTAGACAAATCCAAGACAAGTAATTCGGAACGGAGGGAGTAGATCAAAAGGAGCAAAACGATATTGGCCATATCATGTCACTATTTGATTGCATGTGATGTTTATCATGTTTTACATCTTATTTGCTTAGAACGACGGTAGCATAAATAAGATGATCCCTCACTAAAATTTCAAGAAAGTGTTCCCCCCAAATGTGCACCGTTGCTAAGGTCCGTTGTTCCGAAGCACCACGTGATGATCGGGTGTGATAGGTTCTAACATTCGCATACAACGGGTGTAAGCCAGATTTACACACGCAATACACTTAGGTTGACTTGACGGGCCTAGCATGTACAGACATGGCCTCAGAACACGGAAGACCGAAAGTTCGAACATGAATCGTATAGAAGATATGATCAACATGGAGATGTTCACCGTTGATGACTAGTCCGTCTCACGTGATGATCGGACACGGCCTAGTCGATTCGGATCATGTATCACTTAGATGACTAGAGGGATATCTATCTGAGTGGGAGTTCATTAAATAATTTAATTAGATGAACTTAATTATCATGAACATAGTCTAAAAATCTTTGCAATATGTCTTGTAGATCAAATGGCCCACGCTAATGTTGCCCTCAACTTCAACGCGTTCCTAGAGAAAACCAAGCTAAAATACGATGGTAGCAACTACACGGACTCCATCCGTAACCTGAGGATTATCCTCATAGCTGCCAAGAAAGCATATGTCCTTGATGCACCGCTAGGTGAAGCACCTGTTTTCCCAAAGACTCAAGGCGTTATGAGCGCTGGCGATCGCGTAGTGATGATTACTCCCTGGTTCAGTGTGTCATGCTTTACAGCTTATAACTGGGGCTCCAAAAGCGTTTTGAGCAACACGGAGCATATGAGATGTTCCAAGAGCTGAAAATGGTTTTCCAAGCTCATGCCCAGGTCGAGAGATATGAAGTCTCCGACAAGTTCTATAGTTGTAAGATGGAGGAGAATAGTTCCGTCAGCGAGCACATACTCAAAATGTCTAGGTTGCACAATCGCTTGTCTCAGCTGGGAGTTAATCTCCCGGATGACGCGGTCGTTGACAGAATCCTTCAGTCGCTCCCACCTAGCTACAAGAGCTTCGTGATGAATTTCAATATGCAGGGAATGGAGAAAACCATTCCTGAGGTATATTCAATGCTGAAATCAGCGGAGGTGGAAATCAAAAAGGAACATCAAGTGTTGATGGTCAATAAAACCACTTGTTTCAAGACACGCAAGGGTAAGAAGAACTTCAAGAACGACGACAAGGGAGTTGTCGAGCCTGGTAAGCCAGTTGCCGGGAAGAAGCCAAAGAATGGACCCAAGCCCGAGACTCAGTGCTTTTATTGCAAGCGAAACAGTCACTAGAAGCGGAACTGCCCCAAGTACTTAGCGGATAAGAAGGCCGGCAATACCAAAGGTATATGTGATATACATGTTATTGGTGTGTACCTTACCAGCACTCATTGTAGCTCCTGGGTATTTGATACCGGTGCGGTTACTCATATTTGTAACTCAAAACAGGAGCTGCAGAATAAGCGGAGACTCGCGAAGGACGAGGTGACGATGCGCTTCGGGAATGGTTCCAAGGTCGATGTGATGCCGTCAGCACGCTGCCTCTACATTTACCTACGGGATTAGTTTTAAACCCCAATAATTGTTATTTAGTGCCAGATTTGAGCATGAACATTGTATCTGGATCTCGTTTAATGCGATATGGCTACTCATTTAAATCTGAGAATAATGGTTGTTCTATTTATATGAGAGATATGTTTTATGGTCATGCCCCGCAGGTCAATGGTTTATTCTTATTGAATCTCGAACATGATGTTACACATATTCATAGTGTGAATGCCAAAAGATGTAAGGTTGATAATGATAGTCCCACATACTTGTGGCACTGCCGCCTTGGTCACATTGGTGTCAAACGCATGAAGAAAATCCATGCAGATGGACTTTTGGAGTCTCTTGATTATGAATCATTTGACACGTGCGAACCATGCCTCATGGGCAAAATGACCAAGACTTCGTTCTCCGGAACAACGGAGCGAGCAACCAACTTATTGGAAATCATACATACTGATGTGTGCGGTCCAATGAGTGTTGAGGCTCGCGGTGGTTATCGCTATGTTCTCACCCTCACTGATTACTTAAGTAGATATGGGTATGTCTACTTAATGAAACACAAGTCTGAGACCTTTGAAAAGTTCAAGGAATTTCAGAGTGAGGTTGAGAATCAACGTGACACAAAAATAAAGTTCTTGCGATCAGATCATGGAGGGGAATATTTGAGTCACGAATTTGGCACGCACTTAAGGAAATGTGGAATTGTTTCGCAACTCACGCCGCCTGGAACACCGCAGCGTAATGGTGTGTCCGAACGTCGTAATCGCACTCTATTGGATATGGTGCGATCTATGATGTCTCTTACCGATCTACCGCTATCATTTTGGAGTTATGCTATAGAGACTGCCGCATTCACTTTAAATAGGCTCCATCGAAATCCGTTGATACGACACCGTATGAATTAGGGCTTGGGAAGAAACCTAAGCTGTCATTTCTGAAAGTTTGGGGATGCGATGCTTATGTCAAGAAACTTCAACCTGAAAAGCTCGAACCCAAATCGGAAAAATGCGTCTTCATAGGATACCCTAAGGAAACTATTGGGTATATCTTCTACCTCAGATCCGAAGGCAAGACCTTTGTTGCCAAGAATGGATCCTTTCTAGAGAAAGAGTTTCTCTCGAAAGAAGTAAGTGGGAGGAAAGTAGAACTTGATGAAGTACTGCCTCTTGAACCGGAAAGTAGCGCAGCTCAAGAAAATTTTTCTGTGGTGCTTGCACCGACTAGAGAGGAAGTTAATGATGATGATCAAGGAACTTCGGATCAAGTTACTACTGAACTTTGTAGGTCCACAAGGACACGTTCCGCACCAGAGTGGTACGGCAACCCTGTCCTGGAAATCATGTTGTTAGACAATGGTGAACCTTCGAACTATGAAGAAGCGATGGAGGGGCCGGATTCCAACAAATGGCTTTTAGCCATGAAATCCGAGATAGGATCCATGTATGAAAATGAAGTATGGACTTTGACTGACTTGCCCGGTGATCGGCGAGTCATAGAAAATAAATGGATCTTTAAGAAGAAGACGGACGCGGATGGCAATGTGACCATCTATAAAGGTCGGTTTGTCGCTAAGGGTTATCGACAAGTTCAAGGGGTTGACTACGATGAGACCTTCTCACCCGTAGCCAAGCTGAAGTCCGTCCGAATCATGTTAGCAATTGCCGCATTCTATGATTATGAGATATGGCAAATGGACGTCAAAACGACTTTCCTTAAGGAAGAATTGTATATGATACAGCCGGAAGGTTTTTTCGATCCTAAGAATGCTGACAAGGTATGAAAGCTCCAGCGCTCAGTCTATGGGCCGGTGCAAGCATCTCGGAGTTGGAACATTCGCTTTGATGAGATGATCAAAGCATTTGGGTTTACACAGACTTATGGAGAAGCCTGTGTTTACAAGAAAGTGAGTGGGAGCTCTGTAGCATTTCTCATATTATATGTGGATGACATACTATTGATGGGAAATGATATAGAGTTCTTGGAAAGCATAAAGGCCTACTTGAATAAGTGTTTTTCAATGAAGGACCTTGGAGAAGCTGCTTACATATTGGGCATCAAGATCTATAGAGATAGATCGAGACGCCTCATTGGTCTTTCACAAAGCACATACCTTGACAAGATATTGAAGAAGTTCAATATGGATCAGTCCAAGAAGGGGTTCTTGCCTGTATTGCAAGGCGTGAGATTGAGCACGGCTCAATGCCCGACCACGACAGAAGATAGATAAAAGATGAGTGTCATCCCCTATGCCTCGGCCATAGGGTCTATTATGTATGCCATGTTGTGTACCGGGCCTGATGTGAACCTCGCCGTAAGTTTGGTAGGAAGGTACCAAAGTAATCCCGGCATGGAACACTGGACAGCGGTCAAGAATATCCTGAAGTACCTGAAAAGGACTAAGGATATGTTTCTCGTTTATGGAGGTGACGAAGAGCTCGTCGTAAAAGGTTACGTCGATGCTAGCTTCGACACAGATCTGGATGACTCCAAGTCACAAACCGGATATGTGTATATTTTGATTGGTGGGCAGTCAGCTGGTGCAGTTGCAAGCAAAGCGTCGTGGCGGGATCTACATGTGAAGCGGAGTACATGGCAGCCTCGGAGGCATCACATGAAGCAATCTGGATGAAGGAGTTCATTACCGACCTAGGAGTTATTCCCAATGCGTCGGGCCCGATGACTCTCTTCTGTGACAACACTGGAGCTATTGCCCTGGCCAAGGAGCCCAGGTTTCACAAGAAGACCAGGCATATCAAGCGTCGCTTCAACTCCATTCGTGAAAATGTTCAAGATGGAGACATAGATATTTGTAAAGTGCATACGGACCTGAATGTCGCAGATCCGTTGACTAAACCTCTTCCACGAGTAAAACATGATCAACACCAGAACTCTATGGGTGTTCGATTCATCACAATGTAACTAGATTATTGACTCTAGTGCAAGTGGGAGACTGTTGGAAATATGCCCAAGAGGCTAGAATAAAATGGTTATTATTATATTTCCTTGTTCATGATAAATTTTCTATTGTTCATGCTATAATTGTGTTATCCGGAAATCGTAATACATGTGTGACTATATGGACCACAACATGTCCCTAGTGAGCCTCTAGTTGACTAGCTCGTTGATCAATATATGGTTACGGTTTCCTGACCATGGACATTGGATGTCGTTGATAACGGGATCACATCATTAGGAGAATGATGTGATGGACAAGACCCAATCCTAAGCATAGCACAAGATCGTGTAGTTCATCTGCTAAAGCTTTTCTAATGTCAAGTATCATTTCCTTAGACCATGCGATTGTGCAACTCCCGGATACCGTAAGAATGCTTTGGGTGTGCCAAACGTCACAACGTAACTGGGTGGCTATAAAGGTGCACTACGGGTATCTCCGAAAGTGTCTGTGGGTTTGGCACGAATCGAGACTGGGATTTGTCACTTCGTGTGACGGAGAGGTATCTCTGGGCCCACTCGGTAGGACATCATCATAATGAGCTCAATGTGATCAAGGAGTTGATCACGGGATGATGTGTTACGGATGAGTAAAGGGACTTGCCGGTAACGAGATTGAACAAGGTATAGGAATACTACATCGAATCTCGGGCAAGTATCATACCGGTAGACAAAGGGAATTGTGTACGGGATTGGTTGAATCCCCGACATCGTGGTTCATCCGATGAGATCATCGTGGAACATGTGGGAGCCAACATGGGTATCCAGATCCCGCAGTTGGTTATTGGCCGGAGAGATGTCTCGGTCATGTCTACATGCCTCCCGAACTCGTAGGGTCTACACACTTAAGGTTCGATGACGCTAGGGTTAGAGGGAAAGTTTGTACGTGGTTACCGAATGTTATTCAGAGTCCCGGATGAGATCCCAGACGTGACGAGGAGTTCCGGAATGGTCCGAAGGTAAAGAATAATATATAGGAAGTGAGGTTTTGGCCACCAGAAGTGTTTCGGGGGTCACCGATAAAGTACCGGGACCACCGGAGGGTTCCGGGAGTCCACCGGGAGGGGCCACCAGCCCCGGAGGCTTACATGGGCCAAGAGTGGGAAG
The DNA here is from genome assembly GCA_021605205.1 of Aegilops longissima. Classification (NCBI taxonomy): domain Eukaryota; kingdom Viridiplantae; phylum Streptophyta; class Magnoliopsida; order Poales; family Poaceae; genus Aegilops; species Aegilops longissima. Next base: position 656,077,629 of record CM038676.1, read on the forward strand.
GGACCAGCCCCTGAGTGGGCTGGTGTGCGTCCCACCAAGGCCCAAGGCGCAGCCAAGAGGAGAAAGGGGAAACCCTTGGCGTAGATGGGCCTAAAGCCCACCCTAGGGCGCGCCCCCCTCTCTCCCCCTCTTGGCCGCCCCCCTCCATCCAATCTAGGGCTGCCACCCCCTAGGGGTGGGAACCCTAGAGGGGGTGCACCCTCCTCCCCTACTCCTATATATAGTGGGGGTTTTGGGGCTGCCAACGACATGAGTCTCTCTCTCTCTCGGTGCAGACCTACCTCTCCACATCCTCGTCCTCCGTAGTGCTTGGCGAAGCCCTGCTGGAAACCACGCTGCTCCAACACCACCACGCCATCGTGCTGCTGCTGGAGTTGTCTTCCCCAACCTCTCCCTCCTCCTTGCTGGATCAAGGCGCGGGAGACGTCACCGGGCTGCACGTGTGTTGAACGCGGAGGCGCCGTTGTTCGGCACTTAGATCGGAATCGGCCGCGATCTGAATCGCTGCGTGTACAACTCCTCCAACCGTGTTCTTGCAACGCTTCCGCATCGCGATCTTCAAGGGTATGAATATGCACTACCCTCTCTCTCGTTGCTAGTCTCTCCATAGATTGATCTTGGTGATGCGTAGCAAATTTTAATTTCTGCAACGATCCCCAATAACCCCGTATGTCAATGAACACAAGAACAGTCTGCGCTCCAAACACCCGGAGCAGTGTGACGACTGGATTACATGTGAACACATCAGGACTTTCCGCAGCTGGTTGGAAACACGTCTCAGAGGTGACAACACTGTTTGTGATGAGCTGTACTTTCGTTATCGAGGGACCATCTTGATTGTATTGACTTACAAAGGATCTGAGATAAATGGGAATACATTTTACACGATCGCCCAAGATCAAAAGAGCACCAACCAAAATAGCGATGTCCGCTTTGATGCAGCAACCAAGAGGGGAAAGGACACATATTATGGTTACATAGTGGACATATGGGAACTTGACTACGGACATGATTTTAAGGTCCCTTTGTTTAAGTGCAAATGGGTCAATCTGTCAGGAGGTGGGGTATAGGTAGACCCACACTATGGAATGACAACAGTGGATCTGAACAATCTTGGGTACACAGACGAACCGTTCGTCCTAGCCAATGATGTGGCGCAGGTTTTCTATGTGAAGGACATGTCTACCAAACCGAGAAAAATAAAAGATAAGGAAGCGAACACATCATGCGATGAGCCAAAGCGCCACATAATTCTTTCAGGAAAAAGAGACATCATGGGAGTGGAGGGCAAGACAGACATGTCCAAAGATTATGAAAAATTTCATGAAATTCCTCCCTTCAAAGTCAAGGCTGACCCAAGCACCCTGATAAACGATGAAGATTATCCATGGTTACGGCACAATAAGCAAAGGACACAAGCGAAGAAAAAGTGAAGACTTTCTCTCCACAACTATTATGATGATGCCTTTGATCTAGAATATCACTGCAGTTACATGTGAAGAAATGAAATGCCTGTTGTAACAGACGAGTTTCCGTATGAAACCCTGATACCTCGAAACAGATTGTCCGTTTTCTACATGAAGTGCATCCAGTTTTTGCCGTAACCCTCTCAACTTTTTAGCACATGTTATGTGGGTGAAATGATGATGCCATGCCAACTTTCAACCTTTTCAGAGTTCATTTGAAACACTTTTCAATTTCAGGGTCATATAGCTCAAAAAATCAATAAATGCATGAAAAATAACAAATGAAGTCAGAAAGGGTTGAAAATTGATTATGTGACTTTGAATGGTGCATTTTGAACACACACAAAAGTCTGGAGTTCAAATAAGTTAAAAAAATGAAATCCCTTTGTAAAAGATGAGTTTTCGTTCGAAACCCTGATTCTTCGAAAGAGATTGTCCGTTTTGTACACGAAGTGCATCCAGTTTTTGCCGTAACCCTCTCAACTTTTTAGCACATGCTATGTGGGTGAAATGATGATACCATGCGAACTTTCGACCTTTTCATAGTTCTTTTGAAATGCTTTTCAATTTCAGGGTCTTATAGCTCAAAAAATCAGTAAATGCATGAAAAATAACAAATGAACTCAGAAAGGGTTGAAAATTGATGATGTGGCTTTGAATGGTGCATTTTGAACACACAAAAAGTCTAGAGTTCAAATAAGTTCAAAAAAATGGAATCCCTTTATAACAGATGAGTTTCCGTATGAAACCCTGATACTTCGAAAGAGATTGTCCGTTTTGTACACGAAGTGCATCCAGCTTTTGCCGTAACCCTCTCTACTTTTTTGCACATGCTATGTGGGTGAAATGATGATACCATGCCAAGTTTCAACCTTTCCAGAGTTCATTTTGCAGTGCTTTTCGATCTCACGGTCATTTAGCTCTCTAAACAAATCTGTAAATGAATGAAAAATAACAAATGAAGTCAGAAAGGGTTGAAAGTTGATGATGTGGCTTTGAATGGTGCATAATGAACGCAAAAAAAGTCCGGAGTTGTAGTTACTAAAAATAAAAGAGAGGCGCAATGCTCACCTGCACGTTGCTTAGCTTCAGGCCTTGAGAAACTACACATAGCTCAGTGCAGTCTACGCCATTTCAAGGCCTGAAGCTAAGCAACGTGTAGGTGAGCATTGTGCCTCTCCTTCATCGTCTCTGCACTCAGGGCTTATAAACCGCTGCGAGTGCCTCTCGCTTGGCGAGGTGGGACTAAAAAACAGCTGCAGAAAGAATCAACTAAAAAACTCTATTACCGGTTCATGCCACGAACCGGTACTAAAGGTGCTCATGGGGCCCCAGCCTTAGAACCGGTACTAAATGAAATGCCTTTGTAACAGCCTTAGAACCGGTATTAAAGGATTCAACTAAAAAGCTTTTATAAACCTCTAGTATTATTGAAACTAAAATTATATAAAATTTATGCAACTAAAATTATCAAAGTATTTTCTGTTCAAAACATTAAAAGAAAAAACAATTTTCATAAAATAAATAAAAAATAAAATAAATAATTAGAAACAAAATAAACTTTAATAAATAAGTAGAAACAAAATAAAATAAGATAAAATATACTTTAATAAAATAAATAAGTAGAAACAAAACAAAATAAAATAAAATAAAAATTTATAAAATAAATAAGTAGAAAAAAATAAAATAAATAAACTTTTATAAAATATATAAAAATAGCAAGAGTAAGTATTTTTTTGTAAGTAGAAACAAAATAAAAAATAAAGCAAAAAAGTAAACAAATAAACAGGAAAAAATAAAAAATGCCACCTAGTGGGCCACCACGGCCTGAATATGACTAGAAACCCAGCTAGTTGGGCCATGATTCAGGCCCGCAGAAGGCCCAGCAGGCCCACAAGCATAGCAGTGCCGGATTAGGCCCATAGGCCTGCAGTTTAGTGCAGTTCGAGAGGGAAGAGGCAGCGGGGCTTATAAACAGGTGTGGAGCGCTCTCAACTAGCGAGGTGGGACTAACTCCCACCACCACACCGTTGTGCAAGGCCATTGGTCCTGGTTGGTGGCACGAATCGGGACCAATGCCCACCTTTGGTCCCGGTTCGTGGCACCAACCGGGACCAATGCCCCCCCCCCCACTTTAGTCCCGGTTGGTGCCACCAACCTGGACCAAAGGTCTCTCCTTCCGCCCTTTGGGCTCTTTGAAAAGACCTTTGGTCCCGGTTGGTGGCACGAACCGGGACCAAAGGGTGGCATTGGTTCCGGTTGGTGCCATGAACCGGGACCAATGGTTTGGGTATATAAACCCACACTTAGACAATTTGACAGTTTTGTTGGGGAACGTAGTAATTTCAAAAAATTTCCTACGAACACGCAAGACCATGGTGATGGCATAGCAACGAGAGGGGAGAGTGTCCGTCCACGTACCCTCGTGAGACCGAAAGCGAGGCGTTATATCAACGCGGTTGATGTAGTCGTGCGTCTTCACGATCCGACCGATCCAAGCACCGTTACTCCGGCACCTCCGAGTTCTTAGCACCGTTCAGCTCGATGGCGATCCCGGCTCCGATCCAGCAAAGCGTCGGGGAGGAGTTCCGTCAACACGACGGCGTGGTGGCGATCTTGATGTTCTATCGTCGCAGGGCTTCGCCTAAGCACCGCTACAATATGACCGAGGTGGAATATGGTGGAGGGGGCACCGCACTGCTAAGGAGCGATCACGAAGATCAACTTGTGTGTCCTAGGGTGCCCCCTGCCCCGTATATAAAGGAGCAAGGGGAGGGCGGCCAGCCCTTGGGCGCACCAAGGGAGGGAGTCCTCCTCCTAGTAGGAGTAGGACTCCCTTTCCTAGTCCTACTAGGAAGAGGAAGGGGAAGGAAAGAGGGAGAGGGAGAGGGAAAGGGGGGCTGCGCCCCCTAGTCAGTCGGACTCCCCATGGGGGGGGCGCGCGCCACCTCCTGGTGCAGCCCTCTCTCTCCCCTCTTGGCCCAATAAGGCCCATAACTTCCCCGGGGGGTTCCGGTAACCCCTCCGGCACTCCGGTTTTCTCCGGAAACTTCCGGAACCTTTCGGTGTCGAATATAACCATCCAATATATCAATCTTTATGTCTCGACCATTTCGAGACTCCTCGTCATGTCCGTGATCACATCCGGGACTCCGAACTCCTTCGGTACATCAAAATACATAAACTCATAATATAACCGTCATTGAAACCTTAAGCGTGCGGACCCTACGGTTCGAGAACTATGTAGACATGACCTAGAACCATTCTCGGTCAATAACCAATAGCGGAACCTGGATGCCCATATTGGTTCCTACATATTCTACGAAGATCTTTTATCGGTCAAACCGCATAACAACATACTTTGTTCCCTTTGTCATCGGTATGTTACTTACCCGAGATTCGATCGTCGGTATCCAATACCTAGTTTAATCTCGTTACCGGAAAGTCTCTTTACTCGTTCCGTAATACATCATATCACAACTAACTCATTAGTTGCAATGCTTGCAAGGCTTATGTGATGTGTATTACCGAGAAGGCCCAGAGATACCTCTCCGACAATCGGAGTGACAAATCCTAATCTTGATTCATGCCAACTCAACATATACTTTCGGAGACACTTGTAGAGTACCTTTATAATCACCCGATTCGTTGTGACGTTTGGTAGCACACAAAGTGTTCCTCCGTAAGCAGGAGTTGCATAATCTCATAGTTGTAGGAACTTTGTATAAGTCATGAAGATAGCATAAGCAACATACTAAGCGATCAAGTGCTAAGCTAATGAAATGGGTCATGTCAATCACATCATTCTCCTAATGATGTGATCCCATTAATCAAATTACAACACATGTCTATGGTTAGGAAACATAACCATCTTGATTAATGAGCTAGTCTAGTAGAGGCATACTAGTGACTATCTGTTTGTCTATGTATTCACACATGTATTATGTTTCCAGTTAATACAATTCTAGCATGAATAATAAACATTTATCATGATATAAGGAAATAAATAATAACTTTATTATTGCCTCTAGGGCATATTTCCTTGAGTCTCCCACTTGCACTAGAGTCAATAATCTAGTTCACATCGCCATGTGATTTAACATCAATAGTTCACATCTATATGTGGTTAACACCCATAGTTCACATCGACATGTGACCAACACCCAAAGGGTTTACTAGAGTCAGTAATCTAGTTCACATCGCCATGTGATTAACACCCAAAGAGTACTAAGGTGTGATCATGTTTTGCTTGTGAGATAATTTTAGTCAGCAGTCATCACATTCGAGCCGTAAGTATTTTGCAAATTTCTATGTCTACAATGCTCGCACGGAGCTACTCTAGCTAATTGCTCCCACTTTCAATATGTATCCAGATTGAGACTCGAGTCATCTAGATTAGTGTTAAAACTTGCATCGGCGTAACCCTTTACGGCGAACCTTTTTCACTTCCATAATCGAGAATATATCCTTATTCTACTAAGGATAATTTTGACCGCTGTCCATTGATCTACTCCTAGATCACTATTGCACTCCTTGCCAAGCTTAGTGGTAGGGTATGCAATAGATCTGATACACAACATGACATACTTTATAGAACCTATGGCTGATGCATAGGAATGACTTTCATTCTCTTTCTATCTTCTGCCGTGGTCGGGTTTTGAGTCTTACTCAATCTCACACCTTGTAACACAGGTAAGAACTCTTTCTTTGACTGTTCCATTTTGAACTACTTCAAAATCTTGTCAAGGTATGTATTCATTGAAAAACTTATCAAGCGTCTTGATCTATCTCTATAGATCTTGATGCTCAATATATAACAGCTTCACGAGGTCTTTCTTTGAAAAACTCTTTTCAAACACTCCTTTATGCTTTGCGAATAATTCTACATTATTTCCGATTAACAATATGTCATTCACATATACTTATCGAAATGTTGTAGTGCTCCCACTCACTTTCTTGTAAATACATGCTTCACATGAAGTCTGTATAAAACTATATGCTTTGATCACACTATCAAAGCGTTTATTCCAACTCCGAGATGCTTGCACCAGTCCATAGATGGATCGCTGGAGCTTACACATTTTGTTAGCACCTTTAGGATTGACAAAACCTTCTTGTTGCATCATATACAACTCTTCTTTAATAAATCCATTAAAGAATGTAGTTTTTACATCCATTTGCCAGATTTCATAAAATGTGGCAATTGCTAACATGATTCGGACAGACTTAAGCATCGCTACAGTTGAGAAAATCTCATTGTAGTCAACACCTTGAACTTGTCGAAAACCTTTTTGTGACAAGTCGGGCTTTGTAGATAGTAACACTACTATCAGTGTCCGTCTTCCTCTTTAAGATCCATTTATTTAACATGGCTTGCTGATCATCGAGCAAGTCAATCAAAGTCCATACTTTGTTCTCATACATGGATCCTATCTCAGATTTCATGGCCTCAAGCCATTTCGCGGAATCTGGGCTCATCATCGCTTCCTCATAGTTCGTAGGTTCATCATGGTCTAGTAACATGACTTCTAGAATAAGATTACCGTACCACTCTGGTGCGGATCTTACTCTGGAAGACCTACGAGGTTTGGTAGCAACTTGATCTGAAGTTTCATGATCATCATCATTAACTTCCTCACTAATTGGTGTAGGAATCACTAGAACTGATTCCTGTGATGAACTACTTTCCAATAAGGGAGAAGGTACAATTACCTCATCAAGTTCTACTTTCCTCCCACTCACTTCTTTCGAGAGAAACTTCTTCTCTAGAAAGGATCCATCTTAGTAACAAATATCTTGCTTTCGGATCTGTGATAGAAGGTGTACCCAATAGTTACCTTTGGGTATTCTATGAAGACGCATTTCTCGATTTGGGTTCGAGCTTATCGGTGAAAACTTTTTCACATAAGCATCACAACTCCAAACTTTAAGAAAGCGACAGCTTAGGTTTCTTGCTAAACCATAGTTCATACGGTGTCATCTCAGCGGTTTAGATGGTGCCCTATTAAGCGTGAATGCAGCTGTCTCTAATGCATAACCCCAAAACGATAGTGGTAAATCGGTAAGATACATCATAGATCGCACCATATCAAAATAAAATACTGATTCTGACGTTCGGACACACCATAACGTTGTGGTGTTCCGTGGCGTGAGCTGTGAAACTATTCCACATTGTTTTCATTGAAGACCAAACTTCGTAACTCAAATATTCATCTCCACGATCAGATCGCGAAACTTTATTTTCTTGTTGCGATGATTTTCCACTTCACTCTGAAATTCTTTGAACCTTTCAACTATTTCAGACTTATGTTTCATCAAGTAGATATACCCATATCTACTCAAATCATCTTGTGAAGGTCGAAAAATAACGATACTTGCCACGAGCATCAACACTCATTGGATCGCATACATCGGTATATATGTGTTATTTCCAACAAGTCAAGAGCTTGTTCCATTGTTCCGAGAACGGAGTTTTAGTCATCTTGCCCAAAAGGCACGGTTATAAGCATCAAATGATTCATAACCAAGTGATTCCAAAATCCATCCTTATGGAGTTTCTTCATCGCTTTATACCGATATGACCCAAGCGGCGATGCCACAAATAAGTTGCACTATCATTATTAACTTTGCATCTTTTGGCATCAATATTATGAATATGTGTATCACTACGATCGAGATCCAATAAACTATTTTCATTGGGTGTATGACCATCGAAGGTTTTATTCATTTAAACAGAACAACAATTATTCTTTGACTTTAAATGAATAACCGTTTTGCAATAAACATGATCAAATCATATTCATGCTCAGCATAAACACCAAATAACATTTATTTAGGTTTAACACTAATCCCGAAAGTATAGGGAGTGTGCGATGATGATCATATCAATCTTGGAACTACTTCCAACACTCATCGTCACTTCCCTTCAACTAGTTTCATTCATTCGCAACTCCGTTTGAGTTACTACTCTTAGCAACCGAACCAGTATCAAATCTTGAGGGTTGCTATGAACACTAGTAAAATACACATCAATAATCTGTATATCAAATATATCTTTGTTCTCTTTGCCATCCTTCTTATCCGCCAAATACTTGGGGTAGTTCCACTTCCAGTGACCAGTTCCATTGCAGCAAAAACACTTAGTCTCAGGCTTAGGTCCAGACTTGGGCTTCTTCACTCGAGCAGCAACTTACTTGCCGTTCTTCTTGAAGTTCCCCTTCTTCCCTTTGCCCTTTTCCTTGAGACTAGTGGTCTTGTCAATCATCAACACTTGATGCTCTTTCTTGATTTCTATCTTCGTCTATTTCAACATCACGAAGAGCTCGGGAATCGTTTTCGTCATCCCTTGCATATTATAGTTCATCACGAAGTTCTAGTAACTTAGTGATGGTGACTAGAGAATTCTGTCAATCACTATCTTATCGGAAGATTAACTCCCACTTGATTCAAGCGATTGAAGCACCGGACAATCTGAGCACATGCTCACTAGTTGAGCGATTCTCCTCCATCTTTTAGCTATAGAACTTGTTGCGGACTTCATATCTCTCAACTCGGGTATTTGCTTGAAATATTAACTTCAACTCTGGAACATCTCATATGGTCCATGACGTTCAAAACGTCTTTGAAGCCCGATTCTAAGCCGTTTAAGCATGGTGCACTAAACTATCAAGTAGTCATCATATTGAGCTAATAGCGTTCATAACGTCGCATCTGCTCCTGCAATAGGTCATCACCTAGCGGTGCATCAAGGACATAATTCTTACGTGCAGCAATGAGGATAAACCTCGGATCACGGATCCAATCCGCAATATTGCTACTAACATTTTTCAATACAATTTTCTCTAGGAACACATATAAAAACACAGGGAAGCAACAACGCGAGCTATTGATCTACAACATAATTTGCAAAATACTACCAGGACTAAGTTCATGATAAATTAAAGTTCAATTAATCATATTACTTAAGAACTCCCACTTAGATAGACATCTCTCTAGTCATCTAAGTGATTACGTGATCCAAATCAACTAAACCATAACCGATCATCACGTGAGATGGAGTAGTTTTCAATGGTGAACATCTTATGTTGATCATATCTACTATATGATTCACGCTCGACCTTTCGGTCTCCGTGTTCCGAGGCCATATCTGCATATGCTAGGCTCGTCAAGTATAACCTGAGTATTCTGCGTGTGCAAAACTGGCTTACACCGTTGTAGATGGACGTAGAGCTTATCACACCCGATCATCACGTGGTGTCTCGACACGACGAACTTTGGCAGCGGTGCATACTCGGGGAGAACACTACTTGATAATTTTAGTGAGAGATCATCTTATAATGCTACAGTCAATCAAAGCAAGATAAGATGCATAAAGGATAAACATCACATGCAATCAATATAAGTGATATGATATGGCCATCATCATCTTGTGCTTGTGATCTCCATCTCAAAGCAATCGTCATGATCACCATCGTCACCGGTAGCGACACCTTGATCTCCGTCGTAGCATCGTTGTCGTCTAGCCAACTATTGCTTCTCGACTATCGCTACCGCTTAGTGATAAAGTAAAGCAATTACATGGCGTTGCATTTCATACAATAAGCGACAACCATATGGCTCCTGCCGATTGCCGATAACTTCGGTTACAAAACATGATCATCTCATACAATAAAATATAGCATCACGTCTTGACCATATCACATCACAACATGCCCTGCAAAAACAAGTTAGGCGTCCTCTACTTTGTTGTTGCAAGTTTTACGTGGCTGCTACGGGCTGAGCAAGAACCGTTCTTACCTCGCATCAAAACCACAGCGATACTTCGTCAAATAGACTCCGTTTTAACCTTCTCAAGGACGGGCGTAGCCACACTCGTTCAACTAAAGTGAGAGAGCAGAGACACCCGCCAGTCACCTTTAAGCAACGAGTGCTCACAGCGGTGAAACCAGTCTCGCGTAAGCGTCTGGCGTAATGTCGGTCGGGCGCTTCATCTCACAATACCGCTGAACCAAAGTATGACATGCTGGTAGGTAGTATGACTTGTATCGCCCACAACTCACTTGTGTTCTACTCGTGCATATGACATCAACGCATAAAACCAGGCTCGGATGCCATTGTTGGGGAGCGTAGTAATTTCAAAAATTTCCTACGAACCGCAAGACCATGGTGATGGCATAGCAAGAGAGGGAGAGTGTCGTCCACGTACCCTCGTGAGACCGAAAGCGAAGCGTTATATCAACGCGTTGATGTAGTCGTGCGTCTTCACGATCCGACCGATCCAAGCACCGTTACTCGGCACCTCCGAGTTCTTAGCACACGTTCAGCTCGATGGCGATCCCGGGCTCCGATCCAGCAAAGCGTCGGGGAGGAGTTCCGTCGACCTGACGGCGTGGTGGCGATCTTGATGTTCTATCGTCGCGAGGCTTCACCTAAGCAACGCTACAATATGACCGAGGTGGAATATGGTGGAGGGGGGCACCGCACACGCTAAGGAACGATCACGAAGATCAACTTGTGTGTCCTAGGGTGCCCCCTGCCCCGTATATAAAGGAGCAAGGGGAGGGCGGCCAGCCCTTGGGCGCGCACCAAGGGAGGGAGTCCTCCTCCTAGTAGAGTAGGACTCCCTTTCCTAGTCCTACTAGGAAGAGGAAGGGGAAGGAAAGAGAGGGAGAGGGAGAGGAAAGGGGCTGCCCCCCCCTCTAGTCAGTCGGACTCCCCATGGAGGGGGGGCGCCACCTCTGGTGCAGCCCTCTCTCCCTCTTGGCCCAATAAGGCCCATAACTTCCCGGGGGTTCGGTAACCCCTCGGCACTCGGTTTTCTCCGGAAACTTCCGGAACCTTTCCGTGTCGAATATAACCATCCAATATAGCAATCTTTATGTCTCGACCATTTGAGACTCCTCGTCATGTCCGTGATCACATCCGGGACTCCGAACTCCTTCGGTACATCAAAATACATAAACTCATAATATAACCGTCATTGAAACCTTAAGCGTGCGGACCCTACGGTTCGAGAACTATGTAGACATGACCTAGAACCATTCTCGGTCAATAACCAATAGCGGAACCTGGATGCCCATATTGGTTCCTACATATTCTACGAAGATCTTTTATCGGTCAAACCGCATAACAACATACTTTGTTCCCTTTGTCATCGGTATGTTACTTACCCGAGATTCGATCGTCGGTATCCAATACCTAGTTTAATCTCGTTACCGGAAAGTCTCTTTACTCGTTCCGTAATACATCATATCACAACTAACTCATTAGTTGCAATGCTTGCAAGGCTTATGTGATGTGTATTACCGAGAAGGCCGAAGATACCTCTCCGACAATCGGAGTGACAAATCCTAATCTTGATTCATGCCAACTCAACATATACTTTGGAGACACTTGTAGAGTACCTTTATAATCACCCGATTCGTTGTGACGTTTGGTAGCACACAAAGTGTTCCTCCGTAAACGGAGTTGCATAATCTCATAGTTGCAGGAACTTTGTATAAGTCATGAAGATAGCATAAGCAACATACTAAGCGATCAAGTGCTAAGCTAATGAAATGGGTCATGTCAATCACATCATTCTCCTAATGATGTGATCCCATTAATCAAATGACAACACATGTCTATGGTTAGGAAACATAACCATCTTCGATTAATGAGCTAGTCTAGTAGAGGCATACTAGTGACTATCTGTTTGTCTATGTATTCACACATGTATTATGTTTCCGGTTAATACAATTCTAGCATGAATAATAAACATTTATCATGATATAAGGAAATAAATAATAACTTTATTATTGCCTCTAGGGCATATTTCCTTCATGTTTCATCGCCAATTGCCCCCCTGACGACGCTGAGCTCATCGACGCCGCCAGGCCGAGCCGACCGTGCTTCGCCCATGGCGCCCTCGCCCTACCCGAGCTCGCCGTCGGCCAGCGCCGCCGCCACTTCTGCCAGTGCTCGCCGTCGGCGCCTCGTCCCTGCCCTGCCCTGAGGCTCGCCGTGTCCAGCGCCGTCGCCAGCGCCAAGGCCAAGCCTGCGCCTCTGCACCGAGCTCGCCATCGCCCGCGCAGCCCAGCCCCTACCCTACCCCCGAGCTGCGCCGTCGACGCGCCGCCCTGCGCCGGTGCCCTACCCCAACGGTGCGCGCCGCTCCTCCCCGTTCGACCCGGCGGCCGACCCTCTTTTCCTCCCATGTTTTGTTCATATAAGATTTTTTTTCATATTATGCTTTTTTGTTCATCGATGATCATATATATGATGTTTTTTCATATGTATGCATGGATGTACATAATGAGATGAATGATGAATTGTTTTTTTTCATATATGTATTAATTTTTTTATTTAGGTTGTTAGTAGATATCGATTTTAGGTTAGTTGATTTAGTGCATTTTAGGTTTGTTGTACTATTAGTGCATTTTAAGTTAGTACATTTTAGTTTAGTGGAGAGGAAAAAGTAAAATAAGGAAAAAGAAGAAAAAGAGGAAGAAGGAAGAAGGAAGAAGAAGAAGAAAAAGAAGGAGAGGAAAAGGGAAAATAAGAAGAGGAAGAAGGAGAAGAAGAGGAGTGGAAGAAGAGGAGAACTACATAATAAGAGGAAAAAAGAAGAAGAAAAAAGAGGATAAGAAGAAAGGAATAGAGGAGTTCTATTTTTTTCTTCTCCTCTGTTCGTTTCTTCTTCTCCTCTTTTCTTCTTCTTTTTTTTCTTCGACCTTCTCCTCTATTCCTTTCTTCTTCTCCTCTTTTTTTTCTTCTTCTTCCTCTTCTTATTTTTTATCAGGTATCCTTTCTTCTTCTCCTCTCTTTTTTCTTCTTCTTCCTCTTCTTATTTTTTATCAGGTATGTCATTGTCGATATACTCCCTCCCCGACAACTTCGACATGAGGGGGGAGGGGTCACCGAGGATTCGAGAGGCGAGGGTCGAGAACTAGCTAGGGTAGAGGGTCGAGGGTCACCGAGGGTTCGAGGGTCGAGGGGTCGAGGGGTCGAGGGTTCGAGGGTCATCGAGGGGCTGAGGGTTCGAGGGTCGTCGAGGGGCCGAGGGTTCGAGGGTCGAGGGTCATCGAGGGGTTGAGATCCGAGGATCGCCGAGGGGTCGAGAGGTTGCCTAGTGTCAAAGTATTGAAGAAATCCATGCCTTCATCATTAGCCGGAAGTAACCGGGGCATGTTGGTATGAAGTTCTGCAAAGTTGTTCTGGAATGGAGTGGAGTCCCGGATAGGATAATCCGCCTTTTGGTACGAATTTCAGCAAAGGCCTTCCAAATAGCGATATTCGGAAGGCTCTTGCTGAACTTTGTACCAAAAAGCGAATTATCCTATCTGGGACTCCCTTCCAGAACAACTTTGAAGAACTTCGTACCATCATGCACCTGTTACTTTCGCCTAATGATGACGACATGGTTTTGTTGAATCCTTTGACACTAGACAAACATGACATGAGGGGGTCGAGGGTCGGGAACTAGGGTAGAGGGTCGTGGATCGCCGAGCGGTCGAGGGTCGAGGGTCGTCGAGGGGTCGAGAGGTTGCCTAGTGTCAATGTATTGAAGAAATCCATGCCTTCATCATTTGCCGGAAGTAACCGGGGCATGTTGATGCGAGTTACGCAAAGTTGTTGCAGGCGGAGTCCGGATAGGATAATCCGCCTTTTAGTGCAATTTCAGCAAAGGCCTTCCAAATAGTGATATTGGAAGGCTCTTGCTGAACTTTATACCAAAAAGCGAATATCTATCTGGACTCGTTCTAGAACTAACTTTGAAAGCTTCGCATCATCATCTTCTTACTTACTTCGCCTAATGATGAAGACATGGTTTTGTTGAATCCTTTGACACTAGACAAACGTGACATGAGGGGGTCGAGGGTCGGGAACTAGGGTAGAGGGTCGTGGATCACCGAGCGGTCGAGGGTCGAGGGTCGTTGAGGGGTCGAGGGTCGTCCAGGGGTCGAGGGTCCAGATTTATCAAGAATGCCCCCATTTGGAGCGCCATTTTGTTAAATCCCTTGCCCAAACCCTAGAAGCATTGCCAAGGCCACCCCAAACCCTAGAGAAGCATCGAGGCCACTAGTATGATTCCTTGTTGTGATTAGCTAGCTAGGTCTACATTTGCCACTAATATATCCATCTGTCATGTTTTGTATAATAATTGCCATGTTGTAATATTTGCAGAAACTATGGAGCACCGAGACTTGGAAGCAGAACAGTGTTGGGGGACATAATCGCAGCCGGAGGTGATGTCTCATACTATCTCAACGACACCGATGGTCTGGAAGGAGAGGGTGAAGCAGGCTACGGTGATCGAACAATGGAGGAAGGACATGATTATGATGGCTCCGGTGACTGAATGCCGGTGGAAGAAGGACACCATGATGACGGCTCCGGTGACCGAACGGAGTCCGGCCAGGTATATATATTAATTAAGCCTGTGCTGACTATAGCTAATTGATGCATCAATTGTTTTGGTATGTGCACATATTAACTCTCTTCTTTCTTCTTTTTCTAGCCCTCCGGATCGAGCAAAACTTCGGTAACGAGACGAGGCCCAAAGAAAAAGTTGCGCCAGGATGGAAGGTTCACGATCACAGCAATCGCGCGCGATGGCCAACCGATTGAACCCATCCGGACCAAGGAAGCATTTTCTGCTCAGTGTGGGGTTCTTCTTAGGGACATGATCCCGATCAGCATCCACCAATGGTATATGCCTAAGAATGAAGACCCTGAGGTGTCTTATGTCAATGATAGGCAGAAAGATGATCTTTGGACCGCGCTGAAGGCAAATTTCACCCTACCGCCAGAGGAGGATCCGGAGAGGCCAGCTATTATAGAGCCATTGGTCAAGGCTCATGCTCTTAAGAAGATGGCAGATCTATTCAGGAGGTGGAAGAATGAGCTGAAAACAACGTTTGTCGACAAACAAAAGACTCCAGAAATCACCGGCCAGTTTGAGAAGATCAGAGATCACTAGGACGCATTTGTAGCTCACAGGACATCGGATAAGACTAAGAAGATGTCAGCGACAAACAAGAAAAATGATGCGAAGAAGGAGCATCACCATCACATGGGGTCAGGTGGCTACCTCAAAGCCCGGCCATTGTGGGAGAAGGCTGAGAATGACCTGCTTGATAAAGGGGTTGAACCAGAGATATTGAACTGGCTAGACCGTTCAAGGACTTGGTTCTTCGGGGTTGGGGGAACCTTGAACCCTGAAACAGTGAAGTGCATTTGGACGAACGATTAACTGTGAATACCCGTCACGAAGCTTCAGGGGTATATCACCGCAGCATAGCAAGGGACGTTCGTTCCCGACAGAGAGAACGACGAGCTCACAATGGCCCTCGGGAATCCTGAGCACCCTGGACAGACACGAGGCATGCCAGGCTCCGTTTCATGGAAGGTCGGGTTTCTGGATGCAGGTGGTTACAAAGGTCGGGAGAGGAAGAGGAAAGTGGAGCAAACCCAACTACAGGCGCTGCATGCAAGGGTACAAGCGCTAGAGGAACGAGGAGCAGTTCACAGCAAGCGACCTACCGAAGCTACCCCCGAAGCTAACCCGCCATCTCAGCGGAGAAGCAGCGTGGCTTCCACCGAGCTGCTTCAGGAGCCTGTCTTCACGGCTCCTGCTAGCTACCTCGTGGATGCTATCACGGAGTCTCATGATTACCACCTTATGACGCAATGGCAGAACTTCAAATTCAAGGCGGCTGTTGGCTTTGTTGCACCTTCTGAACCCGACGCAACTTTTCACTGCCGTCCGATTCCAGAAGGATATGTTGTTCTGATGGTGGATGAAATAACGGAGGGATTTGAGGAGCTCGAGCTTGACCACCCTACCGGTGAAGGGGAGACTCGGCTGGGTTCTGCTATGAAGACTCCATTGAAGGAAATATGCCCTAGAGGCAATAATAAAGTTATTATTTATTTCCTTATTTCATGATAAATGTTTATTATTCATGCTAGAATTGTATTAACCGGAAACATAATACATGTGTGAATACATAGACAAACATAGTGTCACTAGTATGCCTCTACTTGACTAGCTCGTTGAATCAAAGATGGTTAAGTTTCCTAGCCATAGACATGAGTTGTCATTTGATTAACGGGATCACATCATTAGGAGAATGATGTGATTGACATGACCCATTCCGTTAGCCTAGCACATGATCGTTTAGTATGTTGCTGTTGCTTTCTTCATGACTTATACATGTTCCTGTAACTATGAGATTATGCAACTCCGTTTACGGAGGAACACTTTGGTGCTACCAAGCGTCACAACGTAATCGGGTGATTATAAAGGAGTACTACAGGTGTCTCCAAAGGTACATGTTGGGTGGCGTATTTCAAGATTAGGTTTTGTCACTCCGATTGTCGGAGAGGTATCTCTGGGCCTTCTCGTTAATACTCATCACCTAAGCCTTGCAAGCATTGTAACTAATGAGTTAGTTATGAGATGATGTATTACGGAACGAGTAAAGAGACTTACGATAACAGATTGAACTAGGTATTGGATACCGACGATCGAATCTCGGGTAAGTAACATACCGATGACAAAGGAACAACGTATGTAGTTATGCGGTTTGACCGATAAAGATCTTCGTAGAATATGTAGGAACCAATATGGGCATCCAGGTTCCGCTATTGGTTATTGACCGAGAATAGTTCTAGGTCATGTCTACATAGTTCTCGAACCCGTAGGGTCCGCACGCTTAACGTTTGATGACAGTTCATTATGAGTTTATAAGTATTGATGCACGAAGGTTGTTCGAGTCCCGGATGTGATCACGGACATGACGAGGAGTCTCGAAATGGTCGAGACATAAAGATTGATATATTGAAGCCTACATTTGGACATCGGAAGTGTTCCGAGTGAAATCGAATTTATCGGAGTACCGGAGGTTACCGAACCCCGGGAACTACATGGGCCATAGTGGGCCTTGGAGGAAAGGAGAAAGGGCCAGCCCTAGGTGGCACACTTCCCCTTTCCCTAGTCCTATTAGGACTAGGAAAGGTGGGCCGCCCCCTCTCTCTCTTTCCCCCCGGGAATCCTAATCCAACTAGGATTGGAGGAATCCTACTCCCGGAGGAGTAGGACTCCTTAGTCGCGCCTCCTCCTTGGCCGCCACCTCCCCTTGGCTCCTTTATATCACGGGGCAGGGGCACCCTAGAACACACAAGTTGATCTACGGATCGTTCCTTAGCCGTGTGCGGTGCCCCTTCCACCATATTCCACTTCGGTCATATCGTCATGAGCTTAGGCGAAGCCTGCGCCGAGAAGTCATATCGTCGCGGAGCTTAGGCGAAGCCCTGCGTCGGTGGAGCATCATCATCGTCCCACGCCGTCGTCTTGTGAAACTCATCCCGACACTTTGCTGGATCGGAGTCCGGGATCGTCATCGAGCTGAGCGTGTGCGTAACTCGGAGGTGCCGTCGTTCGGTGCTTGGATCGGTCGGATCGTGAAGACGTCGACTACATCAACAGCGTTGTTATAACGCTTCGCTTTCGGTCTCACGAGGCGTGGGCGGACACTCTTCCTCTCGTTGCTATGCCATCACCATGGTCTTGCGTGTTCGTAGGAAAATTTTTGAAATTACTCGCTCCCCATCGGTGGCATCCGAGCCTGGTTTTATGCGTTGATGTCATGTGCACGAGTAGAACACAAGTGAGTTGTGGGCGATACAAGTCATACTGCCTACCAGCATGTCATACTTTGGTTCAGCGGTATTGTGAGATGAAGCGGCCGGACCGACATTACGCCAGACGCTTACGCGAGACTGGTTTCACCGCCCGAGCACTTTCGTTGCTTAAAGGTGACCGGCGGGTGTCTGTCTCTCTCACTTTAGTTGAACCGAGTATGACTACGCCCGGTCCTTGAGAAGGTTAAAACGGAGTCTATTTGACAAACTATCGTTGTGGTTTTGATGCGTAGGTAAGAACGGTTCTTGCTCAGCCCGTAGCAGCCACGTAAAACTTGCAAAAACAAAGTAGAGGACGTCTAACTTGTTTTTGCAGGGCATGTTGTGATGTGATATGGTCAAGGCGTGATGCTATATTTTATTGTATGAGATGATCATGTTTTGTAACCGAAGTTATCGGCAATGGCGAGGAGCCATATGGTTGTCGCTTTATTGTATGAAATGCAACGCCATGTAATTGCTTTACTTTATCACTAAGGAGTAGCGATAGTCGTAGAAGCAATAAGTTGGCGAGACGACAACGATGCTACGATGGAGATCAAGGTGTCGCGCGGTGGCGATGGTGATCATGACGGTGCTTCGGAGATGGAGATCACAAGCACAAGATGATGATGACCATATCATATCACTTATATTGATTGCATGTGATGTTTATCCTTTATGCATCTTATCTTGCTTTGATTGACGATAGCATTATAAGATGATCTCTCACTAAAAATTATCAAGAAGTGTTCTCCCTGAGTATGCACCGTTGCCAAAGTTCGTAGTACCCAGACACCACGTGATGATCGGGTGTGATAAGTTCTACGTCCATCTACAACGGTGCAAAACAGTTGCACACGCGAATACTCAGAGTTAAACTTGACGAGCCTAGCATATAACAGATATGGCCTCGAACACGGAGACCGAAAGGTCGGCGTGAATCATATAGTAGATATGATCAACATAGTGATGTTCACCATTGAAACTACTCCATCTCACGTGATGATCGGACATGGTTTAGTTGATTTGGATCACGTGATCACTTAGATGACTAGAGAGATGTCTGTCTAAGTGGGAGTTCTTAAGTAATATGATTAATTGAACTTTAATTTATCATGAACTTAGTCCTGGTAGTATTTTGCAAATTATGTTGTAGATCAATAAGCTCGCGTTGTTGCTTCCCTATGTTTTTATATGTGTTCCTAGAAAATTGTATTGAAAGATGTTAGTAGCAATGATGCGGATTGGATCCGTGATCGAGGTTTATCCTCATTGCTGCGAAGAATTATGTCCTTAATGCACCGCTAGGTGACGGACCTATTGCAGGAGCAGATGCACGTTATGAGCGTTTGGCTAGCTCAATATGAGCGAATCTGACGTTATGAGCGTTTGGCTAGCTCAATATGATGACTACTTGATAGTTTAGTGCACCATGCTTAACGGCTTAGAATCGGGACTTCAAAGGCGTTTTGAGCGTCATGGACCATATGAGATGTTCCAGGAATTGAAGTTAATATTTCAAGCAAATACCGAGTTGAGAGATATGAAGTCTCCAACAAGTTCTATAGCTAAAAGATGGAGGAGAATCGCTCAACTAGTGAGCATGTGCTCAGATTGTCTCGAGTACTTCAATCACTTGAATCAAGTGGGAGTTAATCTTCGAGATAAGATAGTGATTGACAGAACTCTCTAGTCACCATCACTAAGTTAGTAGAACTTCGTGATGAACTATAGTATGCAAGGGATGACGAAAAAGATTCTCGAGCTCTTCGCGATGCTAAAATCGCGAAGGTAGAAATCAAGAAAAACATCAAGTGTTGATGGTTGACAAGACCATTAGTCTCAAGGAAAATAGCAAAGGAAGAAGGGGAACTTCAAAAGGAACGGCAAGCAAGTTGCTGCTCGAGTGAAGAAACCCAAGTCTAGACCTAAGCACGAGACCGAGTACTTTTGCTGCAATGGAACTGGTCCTTTGAAGCGGAACTACCCTGAATATTTGGTGGATAAGAAGGATGGCAAAGTGAACAAGGTTATATTTGATATACAGGTTATTGATGTGTGCCTTACTAGTGTTTATAGTAGCCCCTGAGTATTTGATACTCGTTAGGTTGCTAAGATTAGTAACTCAAACAGGAGTTCTGAGAATAAGCAGAGACTAGTTGAAGGGAAGTGACGATGAGTGTTGGAAGTAGTTCCAAGATTGATATGATCATCATCGCACACTCCCTATACTTTCGGGATTAGTGTGGAACCTAAATAAGTGTTATTTGGTGTTGAGCATAAATATGATTTGATCATGTTTATTGCAATCTGATTATTCATTTAAGTAAGAGAATAAATTGTTGTTCTGCTTACATGAATAAAACCTTATATGGTTACACACCCAATGAAAATGGTTCATTGGATCTCGATCATAGTGATACACATATTCATAATATTGAAACCAAAAGATGCAAAGTTAATAATGATAGTGCAACTTATTTGTGGCACTTGCCGTTTAGGTCATATTGGTGTAAAGCGCATGAAGAAACTCCATGCTGATGGGATTTTGGAATCACTTGATTATGAATCACTTGATGCTTGCGAACCATGCCTTATGGGCAAGATGACTAAAGACTCGTTCTCCGGAACAATGGAGCGAGCAAATGACTTATTGGAAATAATACATACTTGATGTATGCGGTCCGATGAGTGTTAAAGCTCACGGCAAGTATCGTTATTTTCGACCTTCACAAGATGATTTGAGCAGATATGAGTATATCTACTTAATGAAGCACAAGTCTGAAACATTTGAAAAGTTCAAATAATTTCAGAGTGAAGTGGAGAGTCATCGTAATAAGAAAATAAAGTTTCTACGATCTGATCGTGGAGGAGAATATTTGAGTTCGAGTTTGGCCTTCATATAAAACAATGTGGAATAGTTTCACAGCTCACGCCACATGGAACACCATAACGTAATGGTGTGTCCGAACGTCATAACCGTACTTTATTTTGATATGGTGCGATCAATGATGTCTCTTACCGATTTACCAATATCGTTTTGGGGTTATGCATTAGAGACAGCTGCATTCACGTTTAATAGGGCACCATCTAAATCCGTTGAGATGACACCGTATGAACTATGGTTTAGCAATAAACCTAAGCTGTCGTTTCTTAAAGTTTGGAGTTGTGATGCTTATGTGAAAAGTTTTCACCGATAAGCTCGAACCCAAATCGGAGAAGTGCGTCTTCATAGAATACCCAAAAGAAACTGTTGGGTACACCTTCTATCACAGATCTAAAGGCAAAACATTCGTTGCTAAAATGGATCCTTTCTAGAGAAGGAGTTTCTCTCGAAAGAAGTGAGTGGGAGGAAAGTAGAAACTTGATGAGGTAATTGTACCTTCTCCTTATTGGAAAGTAGTTCATCACGAAATCAGTTCCATGATTCCTACACCAATGAGTAAGGAAGTTAATGATGATGATCATGAAACTTCAGATCAAGTTGCTACCAAACCTCGTAGGTCTTCCAGTACAATCCGCACTGAGTGGTACGGTAATCCTATTCGGAAGTCATGTTACTAGACCATGATGAACCTACGAACTATGAGGAAGCGATGATGAGCCCAGATTCATGAAATGGCTTGAGGCCATGAAATCTGAGATGGGATCCATGTATGAGAACAAAGTATGGACTTTGATGGAGTTGCACGATGATCGGCAAGCCATATTATATAAATGGATCTTCAAGAGGAAGACAGATGCTGATAGTAGTGTTACTATCTACAAAGCTCGACTTGTCGCAAAAGGTTTTCGACAAGTTCAAGGTGTTGACTACAATGAGATTTTCTCAAGCAGAAGCGATTCTTAAGTCTGTCCGAATCATGTTAGCAATTGCCACATTTTATGAAATCTGGCAAATGGATGTCAAAACTACATTCTTTAATGGATTTATTAAAGAAGAGTTGTATATGATGCAACCGAAGGTTTTGTCAATCCTAAAGGAGCTAACAAAATGTGCAAGCTCCAGCGATCCATCTATGGACTGGTGCAAGCATCTCGGAGTTGGAATAAACGCTTTGATAGTGTGATCAAAGCATATGGTTTTATCTGACTTTTGGAGAAGCCTGTATTTACAAGAAAGTGAGTGGGAGCACTACAACATTTCGATAAGTATATGTGAATGACATATTGTTGATCGGAAATAATGTAGAATTATTCTGCAAAGCATAAAGGAGTATTTGAAAGGAGTTTTCAAAGGACCTCGGTGAAGCTGCTTACATATTGAGCATCAAGATCTATAGAGATAGATCAAAGACGCTTGATAAGTTTTTCAATGAATACATACCTTGACAAGATTTTGAAGTAGTTCAAAATGGAACAGTCAAAGAAAGAGTTCTTGCACGTGTTACAAGGTGTGAGATTGAGTAAGACTCAAAACCGACCACGGCAGAAGATAGAAAGAGAATGAAAGTCATTCCTATGCATCAGCCATAGGTTCTATAAAGTATGTCATGTTGTGTACCAGATCTATTGCATACCCTACCACTAAGATTGGCAAGGAGTGCAATAGTGATCTAGGAGTAGATCAATGGACAGCGGTCAAAATTATCCTTAGTAGAATAAGGATATGTTTCTCGATTATGGAAGTGAAAAAAAGGTTAAATCGTAAAGGGTTACGTCGATGCAAGTTTTAACACTAATCTAGATGACTCGAGTCTCAATCTGGATACATATTGAAAGTGGGAGCAATTAGCTAGAGTAGCTCCGTGCGAGCATTGTAGACATAGAATATTTGCAAAATACATACGGCTCTGAATGTGATGAGACCCGTTGACTAAGCTTCTCTCACGAGCAAAACATGATCATACCTTAGTACTCTTTGGGTGTTAATCACATAGCGATGTGAACTAGATAATTGACTCTAGTAAACCCTTTGGGTGTTGGTCACATGTCGATGTGAACTATGGGTGTTAACCACATATAGATGTGAACTATTGATGTTAAATCACATGGCGATGTGAACTAGATTATTGACTCTAGTGCAAGTGGGAGACTGAAGGAAATATGCCCTAGAGGCAATAATAAAGTTATTATTTATTTCCTTATTTCATGATAAATGTTTATTATTCATGCTAGAATTGTATTAACCGGAAACATAATACATGTGTGAATACATAGACAAACATAGTGTCACTAGTATGCCTCTACTTGACTAGCTCGTTGAATCAAAGATGGTTAAGTTTCCTAGCCATAGACATGAGTTGTCATTTGATTAACGGGATCACATCATTAGGAGAATGATGTGATTGACATGACCCATTCCGTTAGCCTAGCACATGATCGTTTAGTATGTTGCTGTTGCTTTCTTCATGACTTATACATGTTCCTGTAACTATGAGATTATGCAACTCCGTTTACGGAGGAACACTTTGGTGCTACCAAACGTCACAACGAATCGGGTGATTATAAAGGAGTACTACAGGTGTCTCCAAAGGTACATGTTGGGTTGGCGTATTTCAAGATTAGGTTTTGTCACTCCGATTGTCGGAGAGGTATCTCTGGGCCTTCTCGGTAATACTCATCACCTAAGCCTTGCAAGCATTGTAACTAATGAGTTAGTTATGAGATGATGTATTACGGAGCGAGTAAAGAGACTTACCGTAACGAGATTGAACTAGGTATTGGATACCGACGATCAAATCTCGGGTAAGTAACATACCGATGACAAAGGGAACAACGTATGTCGTTATGCGGTTTGACCGATAAAGATCTTCAGTAGAATATGTAGGAACCAATATGGGCATCCAGGTTCCGCTATTGGTTATTGACCGAGAATAGTTCTAGGTCATGTCTACATAGTTCTCGAACCCGTAGGGTCCGCACGCTTAACGTTTCGATGACAGTTCATTATGAGTTTATAAGTATTGATGCACCAAGGTTGTTCGAGTCCCGGATGTGATCACGGACATGACGAGGAGTCTCGAAATGGTCGAGACATAAAGATTGATATATTGAAGCCTACATTTGGACATCGGAAGTGTTCCGAGTGAAATCGAATTTATCGAGTACCGGAGGTTACCGAACCCCCGGAACTACATGGGCCATAGTGGGCCTTGGAGGAAAGGAGAAAGGGCCAGCCCTAGGTGGCGTGCCCCCCTTCCCCTAGTCCTATTAGGACTAGGAAAGGTGGGCCGGCCCCCCTCTCTCTCTTTCCTCCTCCGGGAATCCTAATCCAACTAGGATTGGAGGGGGAATCCTACTCCCGGAGGGAGTAGGACTCCTTTGGTCGCCTCCTCCCTTGGCCGGCCACCTCCCCCTTGGCTCCTTTATATACGGGGGCAGGGGGCACCCTAGAACACACAAGTTGATCTACGGATCGTTCCTTAGCCGTGTGCGGTGCCCCCTTCCACCATATTCCACTTCGGTCATATCGTCATGGAGCTTAAGCGAAGCCCTGCGCCGGAGAAGTCATATCGTCATGGAGCTTAGGCGAAGCCCTGCGTCGGTGGAGCATCATCATCGTCACCACGCCGTCGTCGTCGACGAAACTCATCCCGACACTTTGCTGGATCGGAGTCCGGGATCGTCATCGAGCTGAGCGTGTGCGTAACTCGGAGGTGCCGTGACGTTCGGTGCTTGGATCGGTCGGATCGTGAAGACGTACGACTACATCAACCGCGTTGTTATAACGCTTCCGCTTTCGGTCTACGAGGGTACGTGGACGGACACTCTTCCCTCTCGTTGCTATGCCATCACCATGGTCTTGCGTGTTCGTAGGAAAATTTTTGAAATTACTACGTTCCCCATCATCCATGTCTATGGTGGAAGGAGCTCATCAACCTTCTGAACTGGACGCCTCCGCCTCCTCCGACGATGACGACGATTCAGGGCATTCCGCCCCCTCCTCTGCCTCCTCCTCCGGCGAGTGATCAGGGCACTCCGCCTCCTTCTCCGGCTGCTCCGGTGCGTGGCGGCACTCTACCTCCTTCTCCGCCTGCGCCGGCGCGTCCAAGCAGCCTGCCTCCTCCTCCGCCTTCTTAGCAAGGGCGGAAGAGAGTTGCCGCCACTCCGGCTGCTCCGGCGCATCGTAGAAGTCCGCCTCCTTCTCCGCCTCGTAAGCAACAAAGGAAGACAGCCGAGGCCGCTCCGGTGTCTAGCAGTACAGCTAGAGGCGGGAGGCAATACATATTCGGTCCATCTCTCAAGCATCTAGAGAAGTTACCATATGAGATAACCGAGAAGGAAAACGCAGAGATATGTCAAGCCCAAGTGAGGGACTTCTTTGAAACGCAGAGAGCTAAGAAACATCCACCTCCGGAGGAGAAGATAGATCCGGTGAAAGCAAACCGCACTATCGATGCCCTGAAGAAACCACCACCGTCTCCGCGGGATGACAACCATGTCCGCGCTCTTAAAAAGGCAGCACAAGAAGCGCACCGGTCGAGAACTACTTCAAGTGACAAAAGGTTACAAGAACGAAGAAGTGGGAAAAAAAATCCCCAGCTAGGCGAAGAGGCGAACCAATCGTGCCCCCCACTGAAGGTGTCTAGCGATATCGTCATTAATGATTCAAGGATGGTGCCTGGTTATACCAATCCAGGTGATTACCTGCCCGACTCTGCACATTTTGATACAATGGAGGTGGGCGAACACAAATACCGGTACGGGAGGCCTCACGTCAAACCTGGTCATATGAAAATGCTAACAACGATGATGCGAAGATTCCATAAGTGGTACATGGACACCTGCAAGTCTGGGAAGGATATTTTGACGTTGAGAGTTGAAGAGGAGCACGACCTCGTCGGAATTGATATGTTGTCTGTTCCATTTGAGGAGTTCTTCCCATTTTTCAATCAAAAGGCCCTCGATAAAATAATGATCACTTGCTACTGACTGTAAGTATTGCTTCTGTAATTAAGTCTCTATATATAGATCAGCTCTTTCATTGCATGTATATATAATTATCCTCACTATATTATGCAGATTGAAGATCGCCGAATGCAAGAAAAGACAAATCTATGATATTGGGTTCATTAGCACAAATCTCATAGATGACTGGACGGTTAAACTTGATGCCAAAGAAGTCGAGGCCAACTTGCTAAAATCGTTGCTTCAAAATCAAAAAAATATAAAAAATACTCTTTCCTTACAACTTCAAGTGAGTGTTACTGTCTTGTGCATATTTGGTTTCCCTTATTACTCAAGGTTAATGTAATTGATGAGTTATGCATGCATGCAAAGCTTCCACTTTATTCTCCTAGAGATTGAGCTTGAGCAGGGACTAGTAACCATCTTAGACTCAAGACAAAAAGATCCCAAGGAGTATGCGGTCATGACTGAAATGCTCGAGAAGTAAGTTCAATCGATCATTATCGCACCATATCGGCAACTTTGTTCATTTCCTCATATCAAGTAATAATTATTTTCTTTGTCTCGCAGGGTTTGGAAAGTGTTCACCGCAGAGCTCCGGGACTGCCGAAGATGCTGCGATTTACACACCCAAAAGTAAGTATTACTAGCTAGTTCCGCGCTTCTCCCATTGATTCTAGCTAGTTTCATCAATACCATTTATAACACTTGATTATCAGTTTGATTGACCTCTATTTCTCGTAAAGTAGTTGTGGCAGGAAGGCGGGAATAATTTTTGTGGATACTACATTTGCGAGTACATCTACAACGCGACAACCTCTAAGTGGGGCTACTCTAAAGAAGATTTTGAAGCGTAAGCAATAATATTCACAATTCTATTTTAATACCATCATTTGTGTTGAGTTTCATTCATATATATGTATTGACCCCCTTCTTCAAATTAGCTTTGGGAGCTGCGGGAGGAACTCCTACCACAAGATCGCATAAAAGCAATTCAAGAGGAATTGGCGGGATTCTTTCTTGACCACGTCATAGATAAAGACGGAGAATACCATGTGGAAGTTGACATCATATGTTAGGGATTGTAAGAGATCTTATATTGTATATATGTAGCTAGTAGCGTCGGATAGATGTACGGAAACTTGTTGTTCGACCAATCTCTCGGAGAAAGAGAGGTCGATCACTTCTCTTTGTATATGTTCATGACGATCTTGTGTACTTAATGGTTTCCTTCATTTGCTTACTAGCTAGCGTGTCGAGTCCTCTCTATAGGTATAGTCCGTAGCGTCGACCAAGCACGGAGATCAGAGAGGACACTTCTCTCTATTAGCTAACTAACACAATATATGAAACCCCTAAATTAACCCTACAAAACCCCAAAAACCCCAACCCCCCTTCAAAAAAAACCCTAGCCCCTGAACTATTGACGCGTGGACGCTTATTGGTCCCAGTTGGTGCTACCAACCGGGACCAAAGGCCCCCTGCCTGGTGATAACCCACAAGTATAGGGGATCGCAACAGCTTTCGAGGGTAGAGTATTCAACCCAAATTTATTGATTCGACACAAGGGGAGCCAAAGAATATTCTTGAGTATTAGCAGTTGAGTTGTCAATTCAACCACACCTGGATAACTTAGTATCTGCAGCAAAGTGTTTAGTAGCAAAAGTGGTATGATAATAATAGTAACGGTAGCAAAAGTAAAGACAAATGTTTTGGGGTTTTTGTAGTAGTTGTAACAGCAGCAATGGAAAAGTAAATAAGCGAAGAACAATATATGAAAAGCTCGTAGGCACCGGATCAGTGATGGATAATTATGCCGGATGCAATTCCTCATGCAATAGTTATAACATAGGGTGATATAGAACTAGCTCCAATTCATCAATGTAATGTAGGCATGTATTCCGTAAATAGTCATACGTGCTTATGGAAAAGAACTTGTATGACATATTTTGTCCTACCCTCCCGTTGCAGCGGGTCCATACGGAAACTAAGGGATATTAAGGCCTCCTTTTAATAGAGAATCGGACCAAAGCATTAACACATAGTGAATACATGAACTCCTCAAACTACGATCATCACCGAGAAGTATCCCGATTATTGTCACTTCGGGGTTGTCGGATCATAACACATAATAGGTCACTACAAACTTGCAAGATAGGATCAAGAACACACATATATTCATGAAAACATAATAGGTTCAGATATGAAATCATGGCACTCGGGCCCTAGTGACAAGCATTAAGCATAGCAAAGTCATAGCAACATCAATCTCAGAACATAGTGGATACTAGGGATCAAATCCTAACAAAACTAACTTGATTACATGGTGAATCTCATCCAACCCATCACCGTCCAGCAAGCCTACGATGGAATTACTCACGCACGCCGGTGAGCATCATGAAATTGGTGATGGAGGATAGTTGATGATGACGACGGCGACGAATCCCCCTCTCCGGAGCCCCGAACGGACTCCAGATCAGCCCTCCCGAGAGAGATTAGGGCTGCTCGGCGGCTCCGTGTCGTGAAACGCGATGAAACTTTCTCTCTGATTTTTTTCTCTCCGAGACGGAATATATGGAGTTGGAGTTGAGCTCGGAGGAGGTCTAGGGGGCCCACGAGATAGGGGGCGCGCCCCCCTGTCTCGTGGACAGGCCCTGGGCCCCCTGGTGTATTTCTTTTGCCCAATAATTCTTATAAATTCCAAAAAGTGCCTCCGTTGATTTCCAGGTCATTCCAAGAACTTTTCTTTTCTACACATAAAACAACATCATGGTAGTTCTGCTGAAAACAGCGTCATTTCGGGTTAGTTTCATTCAAATCATGCAAGTTAGAGTCCAAAACAAGGGCAAAAGTGTTTGGAAAAGTATATACGTTGGAGACGTATCAACTCCCCCAAGCTTAAACCTTTGCTTGTCCTCGAGCAATTCAGTTGATAAACTAAAAGTGATAAAGAAAAACTTTTACAAACTCTATTTGCTCTTGTTGTTGTAAACATGAAAAGCCAGCATTCAAGTTTCAGCAAGTATTATGAACTAACCATACTCACAATAACACATAGGTCTCACAATTACTCATATCAATAACATAATCAGCTAGCGAGCCATAATAATAAAACTCGGATGACAACACTTTCTCAAAATAATAATAACATGATATAACAAAATGGTATCTTGCTAGCCCTTTCTAAGACCGCAAAACATAAATGCAGAGCACCTTTAAAGATCAAGGACTGACTAAATATTGTAATTCATGGTAAAAGAGATCCAGTAAAGTCATACCCAATATAAACCAATAGTAATGAATGCAAATGACAGTGTGCTCTCCAGCGGGTGCTTTTTAATAAGAAGGATGATGACTCAACATAAAAGTAAATAGATAGGCCCTTCACAGAGGGAAGGAGGGATTTGTAGAGGTGCCAGAGCTCGATTTTAAAATAGAGATTGAATAACATTTTGAGCGGCATACTTCCGCTGTCAACGTAACAACTATGAGATGGCTGTATCTTCCATACTACATGCATTATAGGCAGTTCCCAAACAGAATGGTAAAGGTTTATACTCCTCCTCCTCCACAAGCATCAATCCATGGCTTGCTCGAAACAACGAGTGCCCCCAACATTCAACGGGTCCCAGGGGGAGTTTTGTTTGCAATTATTTTGATTTAGTTTGCATAAAGCATGGGACTAGGCATCCCGGTGACCGGCCCTTTCTCGTGAATGAGGAGCGGAGTCCACTCCTCTTGAGAATAACCCACCTAGCATGGAAGATATAGGCAGCCCTGGTTGTACATGAGCTGCTCGAGCATACAAAACAGAATTTCATTTGAAGGTTTGGAGTTTGGCACATACAAATTTACTTGGAACGGCCGGTAGATATCGCATATAGGAAGGTATAGTGGACTCATATGGAACAACTTTGGGGTTTAAGGAGTTGGATGCACAAGCAGTATTCCCGCTTAGTACAGGTGAAGGCTAGCAAAAGACTGGGAAGCGACCAACTGGGAGAGCGACAACAGTCGTAAACATGCATTAAAATTAATTCACACCGAGTACAAGCATGAGTAGGATATAATCTACCATGAACATAAATATCATGAAGGCTATGTTGATTTGATTCAACTTCATGTGTGAACATGTGCCAAGTCGAGTCACTCAATTCATTCAAAGGAGGATACCATCCCATCATACCATATCATAATCATTCTAATAGCATGTTGGCACGCAAGGTAAACCATTATAACTCAAAGCTGATCAAGCATGGCACAAGTAACTATAATCTCTAAATGTCATTGCAAATATGTTTACTTCATAATAGCTGACTCATGAACGATGAACTCATCATATTTACAAAAACAAGAGAGGCCGAGTTCATACCAGCTTTTCTCATCCCAATAAGTTCATCATATATCGTCATTATTGCCTTTCACTCGCACGACTGAACGATGTGTATAATAATAAGAGTGCACGTGCATTGGACTAAGCTGGAATCTGCGAGCATTCAACTCAAGAGAGAAGACAGGGTGATATGGGCTCTAAGTTAAATAAACATTCATGCATATAAGAGCCACTAAGCATTTTCATTATGGTCTTCTCGACCCCTAAAAGAAAGAAAAGAAAATAAAACTATTTACACGGGAAAGCTCCCAACAAGTAATAAGAAGAACTAGAAATCTTTTTGGGTTTTCATTTTAATTCTACTACAAGCATGGAAATTAGACTAACTAATTTTTTTGGTTTTTCTTAAGGTTTATCAAACAAACAAGAAGAAAACTAGAAAAAGAAAATTAAACTAGCATGGATAATACAATGAAAGAGTATGAGCACCGACGACTAGTGTGTGAACATGAATGTAAAGTCAGTGAGAAATACGTACTCCCCCAAGCTTAGGCTTTTGGCCTAAGTTGGTCTAGTACCAAGGACCGCCTGGCTGATATCCATAAGTGAAGCTGGGGTTGTACTGAGATGCGGAGGCGATCGCCTCCTGAGCGGCAGCGTGTTGGCGAGCTGCCTCCATTCCTCTCTCATACTCAGTTGCTTCCGCCCTGGTGACAACGTAGCTTCCTCTTGCCTGATAATCAAAAAGGTAGGGGGCAGGAAGAGTAACAGGGACGACGTTGCGTCTGTCATAGATTAGTCGATAATGGAGGAACTGTTCATTCCTCTCATGAAAATGATGATGGAACATAGCTTCTTTATCCAAATAAACTGGAGGTAAAATCATATCCCCCTCTCGTGGAGCTATATTAAGAAAGTTAACCACACGGGTTGCATAAATTCCTCCAAATAAATCTCCCTTTCTACTATTATTCTGCAACCTACGTGCAACTATTGCCCCCAAGTTATAACCTTTATAACCTGACACAGCACTCTTGAGGACAGCAAGATCAGGAGCACACATGTGACATACTTCGTCCTTACCGTTAATACATCTACCAATAAAGAGAGCAAAGTAATGTATAGCAGGAAAAAGAATGCTCCCTATGGTAGCTTGTGCTACGTCCCTAGATTCTCCCACAGTAATACTAGCAAGAAAATCTCTAAATTCAGATTTGGGAGGATCATTAATATTACCCCACTGCGGGAGTTTGCAAGCAGTTGTGAAATCCTCTAAATCTATGGTATAAGATGTATCATAAATATCAAACATGACACTAGGAGAATTACGCGAACATTTGTATCTAAACCTCCGCACAAACAAATCAAACAACTGATAGTACTGCGGACACTTATCTTGTAAGAAGTCCTCCAGCTCGGCATTACGCACATATGCGTCAAATTCCTCCTTGAAGCCTGCTTCGACCATAAAATCATCGGATGGCCACTCACAAGCCCGTACATTTGCGTCCCTCGGCAACTCAACATCTTGCTCACGTATAGCAACCCTTGGCCCTTTCTTTGCCGAGGAACCTCCTTGGTACATTCTTCTAAGCATATTTCTTTTCTGAAAAAATTCTGAAATTTTAGTAACTTCAAAATAAAAGTGCATAAAACTAAACAAGATTGATAGCAACTACTCCTACAAGTGCCTAGAGCCTATATCATGCATTGAAATTGCTTGGGACCTCAAAAATTTAACATGCAAGCTCAAGAACATGGTCACCTATGCAGCAAAATTTTGCAATGAATAGAGCACTAGAACAAAAACTAATTGGACCAATGGAGGAGTCACATACCAAGCAACAATCTCCCAAAGCAGTTTTGTGAATGGAGCTTTGAGCTAAGAGATCGAAAATCGCAACAAGAAGAGCTAGAACTCATGCTTGAGCTGGATGGGGATTTTTTTTGGGTAGAAGATGAAGTGTGTGGGTGCTGGCATAAGTGGAGGGGGGCCACCAGGGGCCCACGAGACAGGGGGGCGCGCCCTCCTCTCTCGTGGCCTGGTGCTTGCCCCTTTTGCAGTGTTTTCAGTGCCTAAAATCCTCAAATATTCCAGAAAAAATCATATTAGATTTGCAGGGCATTTGGAGCACTTTTATTTTCGGACTATTTTTTAATGCACGGATAATTCAGAAAACAGACGGATAATACTATTTTTGCTTTATTTAATCTAAATAACAGAAAGTAAAAAGAGGGTACAGAAGGTTGTGCCTTCTAGTTTCATCCATCTCGTGATCATCAAAATGAACCCATTAACAAGGTTGATCAAGTCTTGTTAACGAACTCATTCCGAATAACACGGAACCGGAGAAATTTCGAATAACACTAAGTTACCTCAACGGGGATATGAAAATCCCCAACAATAAGAATATCATACTTTTTATTGACAGTAGGGAGAGGAAATTCAAAACCTCCAAGAATGATAGTAGGAACTTTTCCAATTGAATTGATGATATGAACTTGAGATTGTTTCCTCGGAAAGTGTACCGTATGCTCATTACCATTAACATGAAAAGTGACATTGCCTTTGTTGCAATCAATAACAGCCCCTGCGGTATTAAGAAAAGGTCTACCAAGGATAATAGACATACTATCGTCCCCGGGAATATCAAGAATAACAAAGTCTGTTAAAATAGTGACATTTGCAACCACAACAGGCACATCCTCACAAATATCGACAGGTATAGCAGTTGATTTATCAGCCATTTGCAAAGATATTTCAGTAGGTGTCAACTTATTCAATTCAAGTCTAAGATATAAAGAGAGAGGCATAACACTAACACAGTGTAGGACCTTGAAGTATGTCTAGAGGGGGGGTGATTAGACTACATGACCAATAAAAACTTAACCTTTTCCCAATTTTAGAGTTTGGTAGATTTTAGCTATTTTAGGACAAGTTAAGCAATCATCACACAATTCAAGCAAGCATGCAAAGAGTGTATAGGCAGCGGAAAATAAAGCATGCAACTTGCAAGAAAGTAAAGGGAAGGGTTTGGAGGATTCAAACGCAATTGGAGACACGGATGTTTTTGGCGTGGTTCCGATAGGTGGTGCTATCGTACATCCA
This sequence comes from Aegilops longissima, assembly GCA_021605205.1. Classification (NCBI taxonomy): domain Eukaryota; kingdom Viridiplantae; phylum Streptophyta; class Magnoliopsida; order Poales; family Poaceae; genus Aegilops; species Aegilops longissima. The sequence continues at coordinate 656,111,056 of CM038676.1, forward strand.
CGTTGATGGAGACTTCAACCCATGAAGGGTAACGACTGCGCGAGTCCACGGAGGGCTCCACCCACGAAGGGTCCACGAAGAAGCAACCTTGTCTATCCCACCATGGCCGTCGCTCACGAAGGACTTGCCGCACTAGCGGTAGATCTTCACGAAGTAGGCGATCTCCTTGCCCTTACAAACTCCTTGGTTCAACTCCACAATCTTGTCGGAGGCTCCCAAGTGACACCTAGCCAATCTAGGAAACACCACTCTCCAAGAAGTAACAAATGGTGTGTTGATGATGAACTCCTTGCTCTTGTGCTTCAAATGATAGTCTCCCCAACACTCAACTCTCTCTCATAGGATTTGGATCTGGTGGAAAGAGGGTTTGAGTGGAAAGCAACCTGGAGAAGGCTAGAGATCAAGATTCATATGGTAGGAATGGAATATCTTGGCCTCAACACATGAGTAGGTGGTTCTTTCTTAGAACTGGTAAGTTGGAAGTGTAGGTTTGTTCTGATGGCTCTCTCCACAAATGAAGAGGAGGTGGAGGGGTATATATAGCCTCCACACAGAATCTAACCGTTACACACAATTTACCAAACTCGGTGGGACCGAATCGTTAAACTCGGTCGAACCGATTTAGTAAACCTAGTGACCGTTAGTGATTTTCGGTGGGACTGACATGCATCTCGGTGAGGCTGATTCGGTTAGGGTTAGGGCATAACGTAATCTCGGTGAGACTGATTACACAAACTCAGTGAGACCGATTTGGTAATAAGCTTTCCAGAGAGTTGGTCAGGTAAACTCGGTGGGACCGATTTGCTCTTTTCGGTGAGACCAAAATGTTACAAAAAGGAAACAGAGAGTTTACATTGCAATCTCGGTGGGACCGATCGCTCACTTCGTTAGACCGAAGCGTTCTGAAGGAAACAGAGAGATTGCAACCCCCTCTCGGTGAGACCGAGATCCCTATCGGTAAGACCGATTTGCTTAGGGTTTGTGGCAGTGGCTATGACTTTTGGAATCGGTGGCGCCGAATAGAAAGAATCGGTGTGACCGATTTTGGCTTTAGGTTTAGGTCATTTGTGGATGTGGGAAAGTAGTTGAGGGTTTTGGAGCATATCACTAAGCACATGAAGAAAGAGGCTCATTAAGCAACACCTCATCCCTCCTTGATAGTATTGGCTTTTCCTATAGACTCAATGTGATCTTGGATCACTAAAATGTAAAATGAAGAGTCTTGAGCTTTTGAGCTTGAGCCAATCCTTTGTCCTTAGTATTTTGAGGGATCCACTTTCATCATTCATGCCATGCCATTCATTGAGCTTTCCTGAAATAATAGTCTTGGAATAGCATTAGCTTAATGAGCTATATGTTGTTATGAATTACCAAAACCACCTAGGGATAGTTGCACTTTCAATCTCCCCCTTTTTGGTAATTGATGACAACATATAGATCAAAGCTTTCACAAATGATAATAAAGTTTAAATAACATCGTCGCTTTGAGAAGTATGTGATAAGCAAGAGCTCCCCCTAAATTTGTGCATAGTTTTAGATTTTCTTTGGACTGCAAATGCACAATGAATTAGGCTCATGGGTTACTCTTCCATGTCACATACATCTTGGTGGAGCGCTCAAAATAATAAACAATGAATACATGCACTCATCACCAAGCATAGTGAGTGATCACATAAGATAGATAGGATAATATCAAGCATGCATAAGTGTAGCTTATGATCAAACACATGATCATCAATGTCTCACAAGCATAGTATCTCAACCAAAAGCAAACAAAGATTGAAAACCATCAAATAAAGCAAGAGAGAACAAAAGCAACACTCTCTCTCTCGAAGCCTATGATCTATACATTTTCTCCCCCTTTGGCAACAAGTTGCCAAAAAGTTCATAGAAAATGCATAGTGCTAGATCGACTCTCAGGCTTGATCTTCTGGTGGTGGAGTCCGGATAACGCCGAGGACGAAAGCTTCAGTTGAAGTAGATGGAGCTGGAGCTGATGCTGGAGCTGGTTGCACTGAGGCTGTAGCTGGTGCAGATGAAGTTGCTCTTGTGTCAGGAACTGGCACAGCAGATGACCTCTGGGCTCTGGGCACTCTGGCAAACACATTGGTGGTAGTCTTGCCCTTCCTCTCTTGCATGTCATCTTGTAGTTCCTCCACTGCAGACTGAATCTCAGTTACTTTCACATCTAAGTTATAGAACTTTTGTTCTATGATTCTCTCAAGCTCTCCTGATTTTGAGTGAGGGTGGCCAATCCTTCTCTATCCTCAGGGTTGATGCTATCAAGTATCCGAGCTGCTCCTGCTTGTTCTTCAAGAAATACTCAGATGCCTCCTCTTGAGTTGGCATCTTGGCAGCCTTCTCCCTCTTTGCCTTCTCCTTCTTCTCCTGAGCTTGAACTGATTGTGGATCATCTTCATTCATGACAACCTCATTTTCCTCAAAGTCTGGATAAAGTGGAAAGTGTTCCTTATCCAACTGATATTTTCCTGTGCCCATCTTTGAGTTTATCCATTCTTGAATCTGAGGTGCATATCCACAACTCCTCTTCTGATCTGCTGCAGTCCTCTTGATTGTTTCAATGATCGGGCTCATGACTTTGAACTTCGTGGCACATCAAACACATGCAACATGTTGATGGCATGCCCTCTGATCATGTTATGGTCACGGACTTGGGCAACAAAGTGTGCCTCGTAATCCAATTTATGGTTGGCAACCCCGATAGCGAGAAAGTGAACTGATCCAAACTTGTGAGTTCCTAATGCCTTGTCTGGAATTTCCTTGTACATGTGAGCCATTGAATTGTGACCCATCTTCTTCTTTGCATAAATGTCTAGGTCATCCTCATTTTTCTCTGGGGCATTTATCAGCTTTGCCCATTCTTCAACAGTTGACTGGTACCTTGTACCTTCAGACATCCAAACAATTCTTCCATCTGGTTAAAAATGTGCTGTGGAGTAGAACTGCATGATAAGTTCATCTTTCCAATTTGTGAGCTTTTGCCCAACAAAATCTGCAACTCCACAAGCAACAAAGCTATCTTGCACTCCAGGATAGTGCTCTTCATTCTCCTGGATGAAATTCCAGTCAACCCACCTCATGTCACAGACAATGGGCTTCTTGTCCAACAGAATTGTTTCATAGAAGTCCTGTTGTTCCTTTGTGTGGAACCTGTAGTCAACAACAGTTCTTCTCCTTGAAGCATATGGATCTGCCATCCTCCATAGTCTCTGCCCTGAATCCTTCCTGATTCTCATGTCCTCAGCCACAGGATGGGCATCATTGTGGTCTGGTATCTTGGGCTTGAGCTTCCTCAGAACTTGTCCTTCTTCATCTTCTGAATCTTCAGCAACATTGGGCACTGGGGCCTTGTTCTTCTCAGCAGCTGGAATACTCCTGGTATTCCTCTTAGGTGCAGACTTGGCCTTGGGGGCAGCTTTGGGTGCTTCCTTGGGCTTAGATGTGGCAGCCCCTGATCTAATAGCATCACCCATAAGCTTTGGTGCCTTTGGAGCTGGTGCAGCAATTTCATCTTCCTCTTCCATCATGGAAGGCTTCCCAATAACTTTGGCCATGGTCATCTTGACCCTTTCCTTTCTTTTCTTCCCTTCTGCAGCAGCTGGTTCTTTGGGTTGGGTTTCCAAAGAAGCTTGTGTAGACACTCTGGCTTTGTACATTGGTTGTCTTCCTGCAGGCCTTTTGGTCTTCATGCCTGGCTTTGCATTCTTTGCTGAGCCATATTCCTTCTTGAGCACCACTTTCTTGGAAGTTGCCTCATCTTCCTCAGCTTTGTAATCTTCATCCTCTGAATCTGAAGTTCTTTTCCTCCTTTGCCTAGTTGTAGCCTTAGGCAAATTGCTAGGAGTACATCTGCTCCCTTCATCTGAAGTTGAGGGACTAGTGCCCTCACTCAAGTCCATCTGCTCTTCCGACTGTTCGTTGTCACTTTGATCGGACATTCTGCAAAAGCTGATCACTGACCTGTGAAGAGTTATAGATGAGATAGAAAAGATGAGCATCACAAAATGCAGAGGTTTTGCAAAGAATGACTCAAAAGTTCAGTCTTAGTTTTCCACAGAAAGCATTTCGGATCCACCGATTTTCAAACTCGGTGATACCAAGCAGTTTTGGAACCTAAATGATGATCTCGGTTGGACCGAGTTTCAGTTCGGTGGTACCGAGACTGCTAGGGTTTCACAGAATCCTCAAATCGGTTGCACCGATTAGTAATTCTCGGTCGACCGAGAGTCACTAGTGCAATGGCATAAGCCAAATCGGTGAGACCGAGTTTTCAACTCGGTGGGTCCGAGATGGTTTCGTGAAACCTAAACCTAAAAATTTGAATCACATCTAATCTATGAACTACTTTGGCTGGATAGATGAGTTTCAATCGTGGCAAGAATCAATATGAATACAATGTGCCAGGAATCAGACGTGGATAGCACAAAGATTAAGTCCATACCCTAACTTGGCGGTGGACTTGCTACGGCGGCAACGGCGGGGATGAAATCCGTTGGGCGGCGGAGACCAGCGACGAGGAGGCTGTTGGCGACAAGGAGACGATCCGGAGACCACGATGGCGAGCGAGCTGTTGCGGGGCGAAGGGTTTCGGAGAAATTTCCAAAATTTTGCCCGTGGCTATATATAGCTCGACCACTGTCGGTGTGACCGAGTGGAACAACTCGGTGGCACCGAGATGCATAACTGTGTTCGATTCTGACAAATCGGTGAGACCGAAAAGTTCAAATCGGTTGCACCGAGATTGAAAACTCAGATCAACTTGATGATCTCGGTACGACCGAAATGGAAGGATCGGTCAGACCGAGAATCACTAAGAGGTTTTGGAAGTTAAGTCTATGACGAATCGGGGACTCCGAGTGCTCCTCACACAGAGTGGTTCGAATCTGACTTGACCAAATTTTGTGATGTAGCATGAATAGAGTTTGAGACGAGAAAAGCATAGATAGCTAAAGAAGGTTCTTAGGCATTCTTGTCCATCCACTTGGCCAAAAAGAAAAGAATCCAAACAAACAAAACAACAAGTGGATGTCCTTGAATGAGTAAAATATGCACCAACGTGCTCACACAATAAGATGGCAATTGAAATATGTGGCAAAGCATGCACAACCAATTTTAGCAACTATCAAGCAATTGGCGATGACTAGGTCATCTATATATGAGTATTTTGACTTAGGAGTCAAATGAGAACATTTGATCATAGGTCATACTCATCGTTTAAGCTCAAGTGGGGTTACCACTTTTACATAATGCATTAATGTGTTCACACCATTAGACTTGCTTTGATTCAATTCTTAGAGTTAAGCTCCCCCTAGATGTGAGATCCCCCCTTAGAGGGATGAACTAACCTTGGGTTTTGTCGATGATGACTTCATGTAGGTGTTGAAGATGTAGATGCTCAATGTTGATGTGGATCATTTGGAGTGAGTTGCACTTTCAACTTGCCTACATGGGTTAGTCCCACAAGGAACAAACAAGAATATCCATAGACATAGAGTGATGCACACACAAGATGATGTCCATGAAATCATTAGGTTACCTTGTCCCTTGCCTTACCAACATGAGGGTTTGTGACTCCTTGAACTAGTGCAAGATGTGAAAGTTGATTGCACTTGTTCTTGCCAAACTGATATGAGTGAACAATGTTGGCGGAGTCACCCTCAAGAACTCTCTAGTTCTTCTTCTTCGGGATCCACATCATCTTGATGGGAATCCTTGGAGTTGTAGTTGTACTTGATGAAGTAGAACTTGACGTAGTCTTGGGGACCCACTCAAACGAGGCTTTAGGTGCTTCTTCAAATGCATCAATCTCTTCTTGAAGTTTGTCCTTGCATTTGTTCTTGTGGTCTTGTGGTGGAAGATCATCTTGAGCTTGTGTCCCCTTGAAGGAAGTAGGATTTTACTTCTCTTGTTGAGGAACAAACTTTGTCTTGGGGTATTGATCTTCTTCCCACTCAACTCCATTGGCGTTGAACTTTCGTTCAAAACCAACACCTTGATTCTTCCGGTGCCTTCCTTGCTTGCGTACAATTTCCTCGAATTGCTTACTCCCGGCAAGGCTCTTGTAAACACCTTTCTCTATAATTCCCTTCAATAAACTATTTTCTTGCTCAAGTGTAACTTGGCTAAGAGAATCATTAGTGGAATCAAGAGAACTACTAGAAGCAACAATATTGGATTTGACATTATTATTGTTACTACTAGAGGAAGTATCTTTCTTGTACTTGTTACTAGACTTGACTTGAGGCATGTAAGTAGATAAGAGTAAATGCTTGACAACGTAAGAAGAACTTTTCTTGCGGAGATCATCATTGATTGCCTTTAAGAACTCATGCTCTTGATCAAGATTGAGCTTTTCAAAGCATAACTTCTCATGAGCCCTTAAAAGTTCTCGATGATCTTCGAAGATAGTTTCATGAGCCAACTTAAGAGTGTTTAGTTCTTTAGTTAGAAGCTCAATTTTCTCCTTATCATTGTCATTCGTTTCATTAGCATGATTAATTGACGTTTCATCATAGTATTCATCACTAGAGTTGTCAACAAGTAAATCATCATCCACAAGCAAGTCATCTTCATCAATATCAAAATCAACATACTCAGGGTGTGTTACCTTAGGACCTTTGGCCATGAAGCATCTTCCAACACCTTCATTTGGTGAGTCAAATATGTCGTAGGAGTTGGTTGACACAAGTGCTAGACCGGCAACACCTTCATCTTGAGTATATTCGGAGTCGGAGTGATAGCTTCTCTCGGAGTGATTGTCGGAGTCGGAGCCGGAAACCCATTAACCAACATGAGCTTGATGTCTTCGTTTTGTGTAGCTCCTTGATGACTTGTCCTTTCTTTCCGAATCCTTACTTCTTCGTGAGGGTCTTCGTTCATAACGATCATCTCTACTCCTCCTCTCTCTTGGTGGTGATTCTTCTCTTTTGCTCCTTCTTCTTGGAGAATCTTCTCTTCTTTTGTGGGCTGTCGTACACTCATTGGAGTAGTGTCCGAGTCTCCCACAATTGTAGCAATTTCGCTCTCGACTAGAAGATCTCTTGTCATTGTAAGACCTTGACTTGGAGCTTCTTTCTTTTCTTCTACTTTTGTAGAATTTGTTGAAGTTCTTCACCATTAAGCTCAATTCTTCATTGAAGGTTGGTTTCTCACTTGATGATGTGGGGGCTTCACTTGAGGCTTTGTAGGCACCACTTGACTTGTTGTGAAGTTCCTCCTTATCCTTGAGTGACATCTCATGAACAACAATCCTTCCAATGACTTCCGTTGGCTTGAGATCTTTGTAGTTTGGCATCATTTGGATCAATGTGCACACGGTATCATACTTTCCATCCAATGCTCTTAGGATTTTCTTGATGATGAATTTGTCAGTCATCTCTTCACTCCCTAAGCCGGCAATCTCATTTGTGATAAGAGCAAGCCTAGAGTACATTTCAGCGACACCTTCACCATCCTTCATTTTGAACTTGTCAAGCTGACTTTGGATCACATCCAACTTGGATTCCTTGACGGATTTGGTACCTTCATGCATATCAATCAAAGTATCCCAAATTTCCTTTGCATTCTCAAGACGGCTGATTTTGTTGAATTCTTCGGGGCACAATCCGTTGAAGATGATGTCACATGCTTGAGCGTTGTATTGTAGCATCTTCAATTCTTCCGCATTAGCTTCACGGTTCGGTTCTCTCCCATCGAAGAATTCACCTTGCAAGCCAATACAAATAATTGCCCAAACGGCGAGGTTATGTCCAAGAATATGCATTTTCATCTTATGCTTCCAACTAGCAAAATTAGTACCATCAAAGTAAGGACCTCTACGGTGATAATTTCCCTCGCTAGATGCCATACTCTCCTAGGTTGTGAAACCAAGGCTATGACCACCAAAAGCTATGGAAATCAAAGCAAATGGAGACCAATAGCTCTGATACCACTTGTAGGACCTTGAAGTATGTCTAGAGGGGGGGTGATTAGACTACTTGACCAATAAAAACTTAACCTTTTCCCAATTTTAGAGTTTGGTAGATTTTAGCTATTTTAGGACAAGTCAAGCAATCATCACACAATTCAAGCAAGCATGCAAAGAGTGTATAGGCAGCGGAAAATAAAGCATGCAACTTGCAATAAAGTAAAGGGAAGGGTTTGGAGGATTCAAACGCAATTGGAGACACGGATGTTTTTGGCGTGGTTCCGATAGGTGGTGCTATCATACATCCACGTTGATGGAGACTTCAACCCACGAAGGGTAACGGCTGCGCGAGTCCACAGAGGGCTCCACCCACGAAGGGTCCATGAAGAAGCAACCTTGTCTATCCCACCATGGCCGTCGCCCACGAAGGACTTGCCTCACTAGCGGTAGATCTTCACGAAGTAGGCGATCTCCTTGCCCTTACAAACTCCTTGGTTCAACTCCACAATCTTGTCGGAGGCTCCCAAGTGACACCTAGCCAATCTAGGAGACACCACTCTCCAAGAAGTAAAAAATGGTGTGTTGATGATGAACTCCTTGCTCTTGTGCTTCAAATGATAGTCTCCCCAACACTCAACTCTCTCTCATAGGATTTGGATCTGGTGGAAAGAGGGTTTGAGTGGAAAGCAACTTGGAGAAGGCTAGAGATCAAGATTCATATGGTAGGAATGGAATATCTTGGCCTCAACACATGAGTAGGTGGTTCTTTCTCAGAACTGGTAAGTTGGAAGTGTAGGTTTGTTCTGATGGCTCTCTCCACGAATGAAGAGGAGGTGGAGGGGTATATATAGCCTCCACACAAAATCTAACCGTTACACACAATTTACCAAACTCGATGGGACCGAATCGTTAAACTCGGTCGAACCGATTTAGTAAACCTAGTGACCGTTAGTGATTTTCGGTGGGACTGACATGCATCTCGGTGAGGCCGATTCGGTTAGGGTTAGGGCATAACGTAATCTCGGTGAGACCGATTTGGTAATAAGCTTTCCAAAGAGTTGGTCAGGTAAACTCGGTGGGACCGATTTTCTCTTTTCGGTTAGACCGATATGTTACAAAAAGGAAACAGAGAGTTTACATTGAAATCTCGGTGGGACCGATCGCTCACTTCGGTTAGACCGAAACGTTACGAAGGGAAACAGAGAGATTGCAACCCCATCTCGGTGAGACCGAGATCCCTATCGGTAAGACCGATTTGCTTAGGGTTTGTGGCAGTGGCTATGACTTTTGGAATCGGTGGCGCCGGATAGAAAGAATCGGTGTGACCAATTTTGGCTTTAGGTTTAGGTCATTTGTGGATGTGAGAAAGTAGTTGAGGGTTTTGGAGCATATCACTAAGCACATGAAGCAAGAGGCTCATTAAGCAACACCTCATCCCTCCTTGATAGTATTGGCTTTTCCTATAGACTCAATGTGATCTTGGATCACTAAAATGTAAAATGAAGAGTCTTGAGCTTTTGAGCTTGAGCCAATCCTTTGTCCTTAGTATTTTGAGGGATCCACTTTCATCATCCATGCCATGCCATTCATTGAGCTTTCCTGAAATAATAGTCTTGGAATAGCATTAGCTCAATGAGCTATATGTTGTTATGAATTACCAAAACCACCTAGGGATAGTTGCACTTTCACACCGGCTCCAAGATCACATAAAGCAATTCTAACATAATTTCTTTTAATAGAGCATGGTATAGTTGGTACACCCGGATCTCCAAGTTTCTTTGGTATTCCACCCTTAAAAGTGTAATTTGCAAGCATGGTGGAAATTTCAGCTTCCGGTATCTTTCTTTTATTTGTGATGATATCCTTCATATACTTAGCGTAAGGGTTTACTTTAAGCATATCAGTTAAGCACATACGTAAGAAAATAGGTCTAATCATTTCAGCAAAGCGCTCAAAATTCAAATCATCCTTTGACTTGGATGGTTTAGGAGGAAAGGGCATGGGTTTCTGAACCCATGGTTCTCTTTCTTTACCGTGCTTCCTAGCAACAAAATCTCTCTTATCATAACGTTGATTCTTTGATTGTGGGTTATCAAGATCAACAGCAGGTTCAATCTCTACATCATTGCTAGGTTGAGCATCAACATGAACATTATCATTAACGTTATCACTAGGTTCATGTTCATCACCTGATTGAGTTTCAGCATCAGAAATAGAAATATTATTGGGATTCTCGGGTGTGTCTATGACAGGTTCACTAGAAGCATGCAAAGTTCTATCGTTTTTCTTCTTCTTCTTTTTAGAAGAACTAGGTGCCTCTAAATTATTTCTCTGAGAATCTTGCTCGATTCTCTTAGGGTGGCCTTCAGGATACAAAGGTTCCTGAGTCATTCTACCAGTTCTAGTAGCCACTCTAACAGCAAAGTCATTTTTATTATTTAATTCATCAAGCAAATCATTTTGAGCTCTAAGTACTTGCTCAGCTTGAGTAGCAACCATTGAAGCATATTTGCTAACGCGGTTAAGTTCATCTTTAACTCTAGCCAGATCATCACCTACGCGTCCTATTTCGAAAGCATTATTCTTTAACTCTCTACCAACATAAGCATTAAAACTTTCTTGCCTGGCCATAAAGTCATCAAATTCGTCTAAGCATGGGCTATGAAATTTAGTAGAGGGTATTTCAACTTTATCATATCTATAGAGAGAATTTACCTTTACTACCTGTGTCGGGTTATCAAGACAATGCGGTTCTTCAGGCGGTAAATTAATACCATATATTTCTTAAATAGGAGGTAAATTCTTAACATCTTCAGCTTTAATACCTTTTTCTTTCATTGATTTCATTGCCTCTTGCATATCTTCAGGACTGAGAAATAAAACACCTCTCTTCTTCGGAGTGGGTTTAGGAGTTGGCTCAATTGGTTCAGGAATTACTTCAGGAACTGGCTCGGGAAGAGTCCAATTATTTTCATTAGTCAACATATTATTCAATAATATTTCAGCTTCATCGACTGTTCTTTCCCTGAAAACACAACCAACACAACTATCCAAGTAGTCCTTGGAAGCATCGGTTAGTCCATTATAAAAGATATCAAGTATTTCATTTTTCTTAAGAGGGTGATCAGGCAAAGCATTAAGTAACCGGAGAAGCCTCCCCCAAGCTTGTGGGAGACTCTCTTCTTTGATTTGCACAAAATTATATATTTCCCGCAAGGCAGCTTGTTTCTTATGAGCAGGAAAATATTTAGTAGAGAAGTAATAAATCATATCCTGGGGACTACGCACACAACCAGGAGCAAGAGAATTATACCAAGTCTTAGCATCACCCTTTAATGAGAACGGAAATATCTTAAGGATATATAAATAGCGAGACTTCTCATCATGAGTAAATAAGGTGGCTATATCATTCAACTTGGTAAGATGTGCCACAACAGTTTCAGATTCAAGGCCATAAAAAGGATCAGATTCAACTAAAGTAATAATATCAGGATCAACAGAGAATTCATAATCCTTATCAGTAACACAAATAGGTGAAGTAGCAAAAGCAGGATCGGGTTTCATTCTAGCATTAAGAGACTGCTGCTTCCATTTAGCTAATAATTTCTTAAGATCATTTCTATCATTGCAAGCAAGGATTTCCAGAGCAGCTTTTTCATTCATAACATAACCCTTAGGAACAATAGGTAAAACATAATCATTGGGGGAATCTTCATCATCACTGTCATCAATAATAGGTTCTTCAATATTTTCATCCCCTCTAACTCTAGCAAGTTGTTCATCTAGAAATTCACCTAATGGCAAAGTAGTATCACGCATGTAAGTAGTTTCATCATGCATAGCGAAGTGGCATCATCAATAACATGTGACATATCAGAACTCATAGCAGTAGCAGGTTTAGGTGTCGCAAGCTTACTAATAACGGAAGGAGAATCTAGTGCAGAGCTAGATGGCAGTTCCTTACCTCCCCTCGTAGTTGAGGGCAAAATAGTAGTTCGGTCATCCTTCAAGTTCTTCATAGTGATCAACAGATATAAATCCCAAGTGACTCAGAGAATAGAGCTATGCTCCCCGACAACGGCGCCAGAAATTAGTCTTGATAACCCACAAGTATAGGGGATCGCAACAGCTTTCGAGGGCAGAGTATTCAACCCAAATTTATTGATTCGACACAAGGGGAGCCAAAGAATATTCTTGAGTATTAGCAGTTGAGTTGTCAATTCAACCACACCTGGATAACTTAGTATCTGCAGCAAAGTGTTTAGTAGCAAAAGTGGTATGATATTAATAGTAATGGTAGCAAAAGTAAAGATAAATGTTTTTGGGTTTTTGTAGTAGTTGTAACAGTAGCAACGGAAAAGTAAATAAGCGAACAACAATATATGAAAAGCTCGTAGGCACCGGATCAGTGATGGATAATTATGCCGGATGCGATTCCTCATGCAATAGTTATAACATAGGGTGATATAGAACTAGCTCCAATTCATCAATGTATTGTAGGCATGTATTCCGTAAATAGTCATACGTTCTTATGGAAAAGAACTTGTATGACATCTTTTGTCCTACCCTCCCGTTGCAGCGGGGTCCATACGAAAACTAAGGGATATTAAGGCCTCCTTTTAATAGAGAACCAGACCAAAGCATTCACACATAGTGAATACATGAACTCCTCAAACTACGGTCATCACCGAGAAGTATCCCGATTATTGTCACTTCGGGGTTATCGGATCATAACACATAATAGGTGACTACAGACTTGCAATATAGGATCAGGAACACACATATATTCATGAAAACATAATAGGTTCAGATCTGAAATCATGGCACTCGGGCCCTAGTGACAAGCATTAAGCATAGCAAAGTCATAGCAACATCAATCTCAGAACATAGTGGATACTAGGGATCAAATCCTAACAAAACTAACTTGATTACATGGTGAATCTCATCCAACCCATCACCGTCCAGCAAGCCTACGATGGAATTACTCACGCACGGCGGTGAGCATCATGAAATTGGTGATGGAGGATGGTTGATGATGGCGACGGCGACGAATCCCCCTCTCCGGAGCCCCGAACGGACTCCAGATCAGCCCTCCCGAAAGATATTAGGGCTTGGCGGCGGCTCCGTGTCGTGAAACGCGATGAAACTTTCTCTTTGATTTTTTTCTCTCCGAGACGGAATATATGGAGTTGGAGTTGAGGTCGGAAGAGGTCCAGGGGGCCCATGAGATAGGGGGGCGCGCCCCCCTGTCTCGTGGATAGGCCCTGGGCCCCCTGGTGTATTTCTTTCGCCCAATAATTCTTATATTCCAAAAAGTGCCTCCGTTGATTTCCAGGTCATTCCGAGAACTTCACTTTTCTACACATAAAACAACATCATGGTAGTTCTGCTGAAAACAGCGTCAGTCCGGGTTAGTTTCATTCAAATCATGCAAGTTAGAGTCCAAAACAAGGGCAAAAGTGTTTGGAAAAGTAGATACATTGGAGACGTATCACCTGGGCAAGCCAAAGTGGCCACGTGGAGCCCCATTTGTTCCGGTTCGTATAAGAACCGGGACTAAAGGTATTGGGCATTAGTACCGACCCTTTAGTCCCAGTTTCCGAACCGGGACAAATGGGTCTTTTTCTACTAGTGTGGGTACCCAAAGGTGTACCCAGCCAGAGTGCACCTATGGCTCACAGTGGGCCAGGAGGGGGCCAGTCAGCAGGGTCAACTTTTAACCAGTTGACTGGTCAACAGGGTCCAAGGGACCCACCTGTCATTGATAGGGACTAGCCCATTCAGCCTTTGACTAATCAACAGTGCAAGTGGGGTCTACCTGTCATACACTACCTTTAATAGATATTTAATTAAACTAATTAAGTGGGTTAGGGTCTCTGGGGCAGGTGTCAGTGGGGTTAGGGGCGGGTTAGTGGCAAAGGCCGTTTAGGTTGGCGTTTAGCGACGGTGGCCTCTGGCCACGGTGGACGGGCTCCGAGGAGCCACGATAACGGCGGCGGAGGGCGCTGGGAGCCTCGGCGCTGGAGGCACGCGAGAGGAGCGGCGGGGAGCCGGTGTGGCCGGGCAGAAGCAGGCGCGGCCAGGGCGCGACCCGACACAGCAGGTCAGGTGAGTGGGAGCATGGCTAGACGCGACGGGCGCGGGCAAGGGTCACGTCTAAAACATCCAGGATTGATAATATAACAGCATGGAACAATCAAAAATTATAGATATGTTAGAGATGTATCATGCACACACACTAGTGGCAGGCGAATAATTTTACCCGCCACTAGATTTTTTTTCCCGAAGTAGCTATGGTGGGTTCCTGGCTATGCCCACCACTAATTTGAGGCCACCTATAAGCCTTTTTCGAGTAGTGGCGATCTAGATCTAATCTCCTCCATCTTCATAGATGATCTTGGGTTTTGATTTCTTAGGAAGAAATTTTGTTTTCTACTATGTTTCCCAACATGAAGGTGAATATAGAATAATAACGTTTTTATTATGGCTTCTAAGGCATATTTCTAAGACATATTTCTATAATTTCCAGCAAGATGGATGATGATTTTGTGGACCTGCATACAATGCTAGCACAACGGCATCACCCCGGAAGGACCATGGTCCACCTTCCATAACCCTCTCCCAATCCGCTAGGCAGAAGAATTGCATTAAATGAAGGTTGTTGTCTAGCGGGTGAATCTTGACATCCTGTGCAAGATCCCACCGATCACATATTCCTGTAAGACCAATACTTTTAAGGCTTGTTTATGTGTACCCGTGCTATTGCCATCCAGCGGGTTACCGTTGGCGATGACATCTCCTCTTACTAAAAAAAACTCCGTTATCAAGATCCTTCTTGTGTAAACCGATTTTTCATCAGGGCCTCCACCTCGCATGAGTCAGTCCCTGACCCTGACGCTCGATGGTCCATGATCAAACTGGAAACCTTAAGCCGGAGTAGAAGACAAACTGTGCACCAACCCTAGTTCTCTTGAAACCTTCCAAACAGTTAAGCCAAGATAGGACGGAGAGATCCATGATTGCTCCTGAATCGGTCCTAGGCTTCATCATCGGGATATTGTGGGAGCAGGGAAGAATTTCTCAATGTCGGCGTATTGCCGCGGAGATGAATAGAAACCCTAGCTAGAGGGAAAAGTTGATATACGTTTTTTAGTAACAAAATTAGAGGGCAAAGTTTTTATATGTTTATTTTTTAGACAAAAAAAGTACATATAATTAGAGGGCAAGGTCTTTTATACGTTTTTTAGCAAAAAGAAAGTATTTTTTTAGTCTGCAAACAAAAAGTATATATACGTGCACTAGATGATAAAATAAATTGGGCCTGTGCATATGGATATCGGATAGTGGGCTGGGAGAGGCATCATCGGATTGTTTTGGGTTAAGAAAATGGGCCTGTGATGCATATCCAGACGACTATTCGGTTAATTATTTTTTATCAAAGCTGGCCGTTTGCCTCAGAAAATAAAATCAAAGCTGGCTGTACTCCGTGCCGTCTCCGATCCAAATTCCCCGCGCCGTCCGGCTTCAGATCGATCGCTGCGGTCGCCGCCATCTGGTTCATCGCCGAGCTTCAGGTCTGCTGCCCTCCTCTTCCTTCTAATATTGAAAGAGAGACATATATGCATCCGGGAGGAGCGCATCTCAATTCTCAACCCTAAACGAACTGCCTCTACCACTCAGCAGCAGCAGCCCGGGTACACGGGATGGAGAAAAAGGAGGAAGAAGGAGGAGGACGAGCAGCAGCAGGCGATAGAGGGCCTCCCCAACGACCTCCTTCGAGAGATCCTGTCGCGGCTGCCGTACCAATCTCTGTGCCGCTCAAAGTGCGTGTCGGCAGCGTGGCACGCGATGTGTTCCGACCCCGCCGTCCGTCGGAGATCGCCGCAGACGCTCTCCGGTTTCTTCGGCCTCTCCCGCAGCGGCAGCAACCGTTTCATCAACCTTTCCGGGAGAGGCCGGCCACTGGTCGACCCATCTCTCCCTTTCCTTCACGGCATCGAGAACGTTAAGCTCCTAAACTGTTGCGACGGAATCCTTCTCTGCCATGGCATGCGACCGGAAGTTGCGGAATACATTGTGTGCAACCCTGTGACCAAGCAGATCTGGGCTGTGCTACCCGTACCTGATAGACATGGGACACCACGTCCTCATTTGTACCACACCATCTGCTTGTGTTTCGACCCGGTTGTCCCCTATCACTTCGCGGTGTTTGTCATCATTCATAATGGTAGCAACACTATCCTGATGGAGGTCTACTCATCGGATACCGGAGAATGGACTTCCATGTCGAGCCGATGGGGTCACCGAGTTCTGTTGTATAACTATGAACCAGGGTACGTACTTCTTCTTAAATGGTATACTCTCCATTCCGTTGCCTATGATTCTCGCGTGGAGACATTTGACTCCAATGGTAAATCAATAAATATGGTAGTTATGGTGGACACGAGGGGGAATACTTGGAGGACAATTCTACAGCCGCCCATAGTTGAATTTACTTTCATTGGGTTCTCTCAAGGATGCTTGCATGGTATTGAAATGGAAGATGGTGGTGGTTACCAGATATCAGTTTGGATTCTCAAGGATTATGCTAGTGGACAATGGACCTTAAAGCACACGACTAGTGTGCAGGAGCTGCTAGGAAGGCCTTGTCTAGAGAACGAAGAGTACTACGTCATTGTTGCACTCCATCCAGAACGTAACCTGATTTTTCTTAGTGGTGGGATGGAACCGCAACAGACACTTATGTCGTATGATATGGATACCCAGAAGTTGCATGTTATCTGCAGTGTTGAAGATTATGAGATACTAAATTTTCGACCTTACGTTCCTTGCTTTATGGAATGGCCGCCGTCAAATGCTCCCTGAAGTTCAGAGCAGCTTCACATTTGGTTAGTTGGCATGACTCCTTCATGAAAATCGGTTGTTTGCTATGTTCCAGATCTTCTTGTTTTGGGCAGTGGCTTGAACAAGTCATACATCTACTCGAGTTTGGTTTTCTTATCAGTTGCGTCCAGGATCATTTGTTTTTGTGGCTTTAAACATTGTTTTGTTGGCTAGTCAGTGAGAACTTGCAAGCTACCCTTCAATAGGTTATGTCTGGTAAAATGAATGAGTCAAGTCCATTTATTTACAGTAAGCTAAGTACCTTTGGTGTGTAACTTGTTATCCCAGCAAAGTTAAATATTGATGGTGCCTTGTTTTTGATGCACTCTGAAGTGTTATTATCTCATTTGTTATTTGAAAGGGTTATCTCTTTTTTGCAGTGACATAATTATATGTTATGGCTGGCTTCTCTAGTTGTTGTATCTTGTACATACAAGCAGGGAGGTTCCTTTAGTGAAATCTGCATGCCTGGTGCTTCCCAACAATATGTGCTAGACCGATTAAAGGAATTATAACTTTTCTAGGGAGAGAGAACAACACACCCTCATGTCATGGCATGTTTTTAGTTAGGACTTAGGACTTGTCATGCGATGTCATGCAGGTTCACCGTTCATTTCTATCGCTCGTGCAACCCATAGTGTGTGATGTTTGTTTTGGTTCTGACTAAGCGGTCCATGACCAATGTGTCCTGTCTTGAATTCAAGTTGTTGCCTGGCTGATTCATTTTGAACAGTGTCCAGTTTGCATATTTAAGAACCCCACGCACAATTCAGAATGTTACATACATAGCGCATAACAAAATTGCGCAAGCTCATTCAGACTGCTAATTTGCTAAAGCAGAATCAAATGTGGGTCTGACTAATAGAAGATGTTACTCAGTCCGTTGGTGCGGGTTGTTAGCTGCCTGTGCCCATTCGACTCGCCCTCAACATTAATTCTTCTTTGGCCTTGACATCGTCTTCATTGGCTCCTGGAGCTGGGAGCATTGCCAATCTCCTGGCTGGGAGACCTTCGTCCCGCCTGCTGGTAGCGGCCGACTACGGTGAGGGCAAAGCAGAGGCGCAGGAAGCCTGAAGTTTTCCATATATGGTCCATATATGGCCCTTATTCTTGGTGGCCATGCCTATAACGGTTCCCATACTCGGAGAGTGCACCGACACGGCCTTGATACCGGTGAATATGGTTCATATATGGCCCTGAGCTCGGTATGACTGGCATGATTACGGTTTGCAACTTTGCATAGTAATATTATGTAGGTCGTCACTTTTTTTGTTCTTTCTCTGCACTTGAAAATAGTCTGCAAAACAAGTTGCCCGTGTCCAGCTGATCGACTGGTTTGCCAGATTAATCGTGTCACAGGAGCCTGAGTCTTATAGACCTACGCACCAACGGATTCAGTAAGCGCTCTGTTTTTTTGCAGACTGAAACAGTTTAGTTGGACAGCCTTCAGTTATAGCACGATGCTGAATTCACGATGCCATTGCCAAGGTATTTATTTACTCGACCAGAAAACCACCAACTAGGAAATAGAGAAGGAATCCAACAAACATGTTATAGGCTTCCATTGCTGGTGCTGCACGACGAGTCTGACTGAATCCTTCCCGCTCCGAGCATCGGGGGACACGACCAGAGCAGAAACGCTTGCGTGCTTGGTGGCGGCGGACATCGCCTACCTTGCGGCTGGCGGTCTCCTGGGGTGCGCCCGAAAATCTCACTCTGAAGAAAGACAGTGCGATCTGGAAGTCGACACTAAACAGTCCGGTCTTTCAACGGCTCGGATGCTCTCGGTCTCGGACAAAATATGAAGATCTACGGTTTCAGTTCAAAGCGTTTATTACCGTTGACATTTTTTATCTTAATAAAATAATAGAATTATATTAGCAGAGTGAGTTAACGCGCCGTAACTCGTCGCACCATATAGGGCAATTGCTGATGAAAAAAAAATGTAGGCTAGCAATTGTCGTGAATGAGAAGAAAGGAGACGAATTCATTCAGGTCTTAAGTAGAGTAAGGCTCTTCCTCCTTCCCCTGTCATCCCCTATATATGGATCCCAATCCCCAGACTCCTCGTGAAATCCCCCTGAATCACGTCCACGTGTCATAGGGGAACACAGAATGGTGGAAGAAGTGTCGAAGACGACGAATCGAGTGGATTTGGTCGACAAATCAAATAGAGAGATGTATCTTTCCTTTTCATATAGGGTTTTTAGAACGAGCGTGCAATTTACTCCATTAGAACCGTTTCCAATGGGTGTGAAATATGTGAAACAATGTGTTGCTGCTTGGAAGACCCGGTATTGGGTTAAAATACCACAAAAAAACAAGCGCAACTGAAAAAGAAAAAATATTTGGAAGCTCAGTATCATGTTGTCTCAAATATGCCAAATTCTCCTCTAACTTCGGTTGGGATGATGTCGTTTGCTCGTGTGCGTCGCCATCGTCATCGTTGCCGACACCAGACATGTCAAGGTAGTCACTCTTAAGGCAACCACGAGCAGAAGATGATGAACATGTCAAAGACAACCTCGCCGAGAGGAGTAAGTACCACCATGAACGAGGGTGGAGGATCTGGCCATGGCGGTGCTCCACGGCCCCGATTCTCGTTGCCGCCAACCTAGCTTTCCACCGCCGATGCCCTTGACTACCCGACCATCCCCTCCTTCATTATGTCTTCTTGGCTGCGCAAGACATCACCTGATACGCATGAGAAAAATTGCCGCAGACCGCCTCCACCCTGCTACCGTCGGCTTCACCTTGTTGCCTCAACTGATTTTCCAGGCTTCTCCACATAAAGCCTCCCCAACATCCCTATACCTTGACGTTGCACATTCGCTTTCCTACCTAGTTCTACTAGTGAAGAAGTAACTTGCTACCCAAACAACAATCTACAGATGGAAAAGAAAATCGCTTACATTATTCGTGCCTAACAATCTAGAGATGGAAAAGAAAATCGCTTACATTATTCGTGCGCAACTGAAAAAGTAAAATATTTGGAAGGTCAGTACCGTGTTGTCTTGAATCTGCCAAATTCTCCTCTAGCTTCAGTTGAGACGATGCCGCTTGCTCGTGTGCGTCTCCATCGTCATCATTGCCGACACTAGACATGTCGAGGTAGTCACTCTCAAGGCCACCACGCAGAAGATGATGAACATGTCAAAGACAACCTCGCCGAGAGGAGTAAGTACCACCATGAACGAGGGTGGAGGATCTGGCCATGGCGGTGCTCCATGGCCCCGATTCTCGTTGTCGTCGTCCTAGCTTTCCACCGTCTACTGATTTTCCAGGCTTCTCCACATAAAGCCTCCCCAATATCCCTATACCTTGGCGTTGCACATTCGCTTTCCTACCTAGTTCTACTAGTGAAGAAGTAACTTGCTACCCAAACAACAATCTATAGATGGAAAAGAAAATCGCTACATTATTCGTGCCTAACAATCTACAGATGGAAAAGAAAATCGCTACATTATTAAATGCGCAACTGAAAAAGTAAAATATTTGGAAGGTCAGTACCGTGTTGTCTTGAATCTGCCAAATTCTTCTCTAGCTTCACTTGAGACGATGCCGCTTGCTCGTGTGCGTCTCCATCGTCATCATTGCCGACACTAGACATGTCGAGGTAGTCACTCTCAAGGCCACCACGCAGAAGATGATGAACATGTCAAAGACAACCTCGCCGAGAGGAGTAAGTACCACCATGAACGAGGGTGAAGGATCTGGCCATGGCGGTGCTCCATGGCCCCGATTCTCGTTGTCGTCGTCCTAGCTTTCCACCGTCTATGCCCTTGATTACCTGACCATCCTCTCATTCATTATGTCTTCTTGGCTGCGCAAGACATCACCCGATACGCATGAGAAAAATTGCCGCAGACCGCCTCCACCCTGCTACCGTCGGCTTCACCTTGTTGCCTCAACTGATTTTCCAGGCTTCTCCATATAAAGCCTCCCCAACATCCCTATACCTTGACGTTGCACATTCGCTTTCCTACCTAGTTCTACTAGTGAAGAAGTAACTTGCTACCCAAACAACAATCTAGAGATGGAAAAGAAAATCGCTTACATTATTCGTGCCTAACAATCTAGAGATGGAAAAGAAAATCGCTACATTATTCGTATGCGCAACTGAAAAAGTAAAATATTTGGAAGGTCAGTACCGTGTTGTCTTGAATCTGCCAAATTCTCCTCTAGCTTCAGTTGAGGCGATGCCGCTTGCTCGTAGTGCGTCTCCATCGTCATCATTGCCGACACTAGACATGTCGAGGTAGTCACTCTCAAGGCCACCACGCAGAAGATGATGAACATGTCAAAGACAACCTCGCCGAGAGGAGTAAGTACCACCATGAACGAGGGTGGAGGATCTGGCCATGGCGGTGCTCCATGGCCCCGATTCTCGTTGTCGTCGTCCTAGCTTTCCACCGTCTATGCCCTTGATTACCTGACCATCCTCTCATTCATTATGTCTTCTTGGCTGCGCAAGACATCACCCGATACGCATGAGAAAAATTGCCGCAGACCGCCTCCACCCTGCTACCGTCGGCTTCACCTTGTTGCCTCAACTGATTTTCCAGGCTTCTCCACATAAAGCCTCCCCAACATCCCTATACCTTGACGTTGCACATTCGCTTTCCTACCTAGTTCTACTAGTGAAGAAGTAACTTGCTACCCAAACAACAATCTACAGATGGAAAAGAAAATCGCTACATTATTCGTGCCTAACAATCTAGAGATGGAAAAGAAAATCGCTTACATTGTTAAATGCGCAACTGAAAAAGTAAAATATTTGGAAGGTCAGTACCGTGTTGTCTTGAATCTGCCAAATTCTCCTCTAGCTTCAGTTGAGACGATGCAGCTTGCTCGTGTGCGTCTCCATCGTCATCATTGCCGACACTAGACATGTCGAGGTAGTCACTCTCAAGGCCACCACGCAGAAGATGATGAACATGTCAAAGACAACCTCGCCGAGAGGAGTAAGTACCACCATGAACGAGGGTGGAGGATCTGGCCATGGCGGTGCTCCATGGCCCCGATTCTCGTTGTCGTCGTCCTAGCTTTCCACCGTCTACTGATTTTCCAGGCTTCTCCACATAAAGCCTCCCCAACATCCCTATACCTTGACGTTGCACATTCGCTTTCCTACCTAGTTCTACTAGTGAAGAAGTAACTTGCTACCCAAACAACAATCTACAGATGGAAAAGAAATCGCTTACATTATTCGTGCCTAACAATCTACAGATGGAAAAGAAAATCGCTTACATTATTCGTGCGCAACTGAAAAAGTAAAATATTTGGAAGGTCAGTACCGTGTTGTCTTGAATCTGCCAAATTCTCCTCTAGCTTCAGTTGAGACGATGCCGCTTGCTCGTAGCGTCTCCATCGTCATCATTGCCGACACTAGACATGTCGAGGTAGTCACTCTCAAGGCCACCACGCAGAAGATGATGAACATGTCAAAGACAACCTCGCCGAGAGGAGTAAGTACCACCATGAACGAGGGTGGAGGATCTGGCCATGGCGGTGCTCCATGGCCCCGATTCTCGTTGTCGTCGTCCTAGCTTTCCACCGTCTACTGATTTTCCAGGCTTCTCCACATAAAGCCTCCCCAATATCCCTATACCTTGACGTTGCACATTCGCTTTCCTACCTAGTTCTACTAGTGAAGAAGTAACTTGCTACCCAAACAACAATCTATAGATGGAAAAGAAAATCGCTTACATTATTCGTGCCTAACAATCTACAGATGGAAAAGAAAATCGCTTACATTATTCGTGCGCAACTGAAAAAGTAAAATATTTGGAAGGTCAGTACCGTGTTGTCTTGAATCTGCCAAATTCTCCTCTAGCTTCACTTGAGACGATGCCGCTTGCTCGTGTGCGTCTCCATCGTCATCATTGCCGACACTAGACATGTCGAGGTAGTCACTCTCAAGGCCACCACGCAGAAGATGATGAACATGTCAAAGACAACCTCGCCGAGAGGAGTAAGTACCACCATGAACGAGGGTGGAGGATCTGGCCATGGCGGTGCTCCATGGCCCCGATTCTCGTTGTCGTCGTCCTAGCTTTCCACCGTCTATGCCCTTGATTACCTGACCATCCTCTCATTCATTATGTTTTCTTGGCTGCGCAAGACATCACCCGATACGCATGAGAAAAATTGCCGCAGACCGCCTCCACCCTGCTACCGTCGGCTTCACCTTGTTGCCTCAACTGATTTTCCAGGCTTCTCCATATAAAGCCTCCCCAACATCCCTATACCTTGACGTTGCACATTCGCTTTCCTACCTAGTTCTACTAGTGAAGAAGTAACTTGCTACCCAAACAACAATCTACAGATGGAAAAGAAAATCGCTTACATTATTCGTGCCTAACAATCTAGAGATGGAAAAGAAAATCGCTTACATTATTCGTGCGCAACTGAAAAAGTAAAATATTTGGAAGGTCAGTACCGTGTTGTCTTGAATCTGCCAAATTCTCCTCTAGCTTCAGTTGAGACGATGCCGCTTGCTCGTGTGCGTCTCCATCGTCATCATTGCCGACACTAGACATGTCGAGGTAGTCACTCTCAAAGCCACCACGCACAAGATGATGAACATGTCAAAGACAACCTCGCCGAGAGGAGTAAGTACCACCATGAACGAGGGTGGAGGATCTGGCCATGGCGGTGCTCCATGGCCCCGATTCTCGTTGTCGTCGTCCTAGCTTTCCACCGTCTATGCCCTTGATTACCTGACCATCCTCTCATTCATTATGTCTTCTTGGCTGCGCAAGACATCACCCGATACGCATGAGAAAAATTGCCGCAGACCGCCTCCACCCTGCTACCGTCGGCTTCACCTTGTTGCCTCAACTGATTTTCCAGGCTTCTCCACATAAAGCCTCCCCAACATCCCTATACCTTGACGTTGCACATTCGCTTTCCTACCTAGTTCTACTAGTGAAGAAGTAACTTGCTACCCAAACAACAATCTACAGATGGAAAAGAAAATCGCTTACATTATTCGTGCCTAACAATCTAGAGATGGAAAAGAAAATCGTTTACATTATTCGTGCGCAACTGAAAAAGTAAAATATTTGGAAGGTCAGTACCGTGTTGTCTTGAATCTGCCAAATTCTCCTCTAGCTTCAGTTGAGACGATGCCGCTTGCTCGTGTGCGTCTCCATCGTCATCATTGCCGACACTAGACATGTCGAGGTAGTCACTCTCAAGGCCACCACGCAGAAGATGATGAACATGTCAAAGACAACCTCGCCGAGAGGAGTAAGTACCACCATGAACGAGGGTGGAGGATCTGGCCATGGCGGTGCTCCATGGCCCCGATTCTCGTTGTCGTCGTCCTAGCTTTCCACCGTCTACTGATTTTCCAGGCTTCTCCACATAAAGCCTCCCCAACATCCCTATACCTTGACGTTGCACATTCGCTTTCCTACCTAGTTCTACTAGTGAAGAAGTAACTTGCTACCCAAACAACAATCTACAGATGGAAAAGAAAATCGCTTACATTATTCGTGCCTAACAATCTACAGATGGAAAAGAAAATCGCTACATTATTAAATGCGCAACTAAAAAGTAAAATATTTGGAAGGTCAGTACCGTGTTGTCTTGAATCTGCCAAATTCTCCTCTAGCTTCAGTTGAGACGATGCCGCTTGCTCGTGTGCGTCTCCATCGTCATCATTGCCGACACTAGACATGTCGAGGTAGTCACTCTCAAGGCCACCACGCAGAAGATGATGAACATGTCAAAGACAACCTCGCCGAGAGGAGTAAGTACCACCATGAACGAGGGTGGAGGATCTGGCCATGGCGGTGCTCCATGGCGCCGATTCTCGTTGTCGTCGTCCTAGCTTTCCACCGTCTACTGATTTTCCAGGCTTCTCCACATAAAGCCTCCCCAATATCCCTATACCTTGACGTTGCACATTCGCTTTCCTACCTAGTTCTACTAGTGAAGAAGTAACTTGCTACCCAAACAACAATCTACAGATGGAAAAGAAAATCGCTTACATTATTCGTGCCTAACAATCTACAGATGGAAAAGAAAATCGCTTACATTATTCGTGCGCAACTGAAAAAGTAAAATATTTGGAAGGTCAGTACCGTGTTGTCTTGAATCTGCCAAATTCTCCTCTAGCTTCAATTGAGACGATGCCGCTTGCTCGTGTGCGTCTCCATCGTCATCATTGCCGACACTAGACATGTCGAGGTAATCACTCTCAAGGCCACCACGCAGAAGATGATGAACATGTCAAAGACAACCTCGCCGAGAGGAGTAAGTACCACCATGAACGAGGGTGGAGGATCTGGCCATGGCGGTGCTCCATGGCCCCGATTCTCGTTGTCGTCGTCCTAGCTTTCCACCGTCTATGCCCTTGATTACCTGACCATCCTCTCATTCATTATGTCTTCTTGGCTGCGCAAGACATCACCCGATACACATGAGAAAAATTGCCGCAGACCGCCTCCACCCTGCTACCGTCGGCTTCACCTTGTTGCCTAAACTGATTTTCCAGGCTTCTCCATATAAAGCCTCCCCAACATCCCTATACCTTGACGTTGCACATTCGCTTTCCTACCTAGTTCTACTAGTGAAGAAGTAACTTGCTACCCAAACAACAATCTACAGATGGAAAAGAAAATCGCTTACATTATTCGTGCCTAACAATTTAGAGATGGAAAAGAAAATCGCTACATTATTCGTGCATAACTGAAAAAGTAAAATATTTGGAAGGTCAGTACCGTGTTGTCTTGAATCTGCCAAATTCTCCTCTAGCTTCAGTTGAGACAATGCCGCTTGCTCGTAATGCGTCTCCATCGTCATCATTGCCGACACTAGACATGTCGAGGTAGTCACTCTCAAGGCCACCACGCAGAAGATGATGAACATGTCAAAGACAACCTCGCCGAGAGGAGTAAGTACCACCATGAGCGAGGGTGGAGGATCTGCCATGGCGGTGCTCCATGGCCCCGATTCTCGTTGTCGTCGTCCTAGCTTTCCACCGTCTATGCCCTTGATTACCTGACCATCCTCTCATTCATTATGTCTTCTTGGCTGCATAAGACATCACCCGACACGCATGAGAAAAATTGCCGCAGACCGCCTCCACCCTGCTACCGTCGGCTTCACCTTGTTGCCTCAACTGATTTTCGAGCTTCTCCACATAAAGCCTCCCCAACATCCCTATACCTTGACGTTGCACATTCGCTTTCCTACCTAGTTCTACTAGTGAAGAAGTAACTTGCTACCCAAACAACAATCTACAGATGGAAAAGAAAATCGCTTACATTATTCGTGCCTAACAATCTAGAGATGGAAAAGAAAATCGCTTACATTATTCGTGCATAGCTGAAAAAGTAAAATATTTGGAAGGGCAGTACCGTGTTGTCTTGAATCTGCCAAATTCTCCTCTAGCTTCAGTTGAGACGATGCCGCTTGCTCGTGTGCGTCTCCATCGTCATCATTGCCGACACTAGACATGTCGAGGTAGTCACTCTCAAGGCCACCACGCAGAAGATGATGAACATGTCAAAGACAACCTCGCCGAGAGGAGTAAGTACCACCATGAACAAGGGTGGAGGATCTGGCCATGGCGGTGCTCCATGGCCCCGATTCTCCTTGTCGTCGTCCTAGCTTTCCACCGTCTACTGATTTTCCAGGCTTCTCCACATAAAGCCTCCCCAACATCCCTATACCTTGACGTTGCACATTCGCTTTCCTACCTAGTTCTACTAGTGAAGAAGTAACTTGCTACCCAAACAACAATCTACAGATGGAAAAGAAAATCGCTTACATTATTCGTGCCTAACAATCTACAGATGGAAAAGAAAATCGCTTACATTATTCGTGCGCAACTGAAAAAGCAAAATATTTGGAAGGTCAGACCGTGTTGTCTTGAATCGCCAAATTCTCCTCTAGCTTCAGTTGAGGCGATGCAGCTTGCTCGTGTGCGTCTCCATCGTCATCATTGCCGACACTAGACATGTCGTTGTAGTCACTCTCAAGGCCACCACGCAGAAGATGATGAACATGTCAAAGACAACCTCGCCGAGAGGAGTAAGTACCACCATGAACGAGGGTGGAGGATCTCGCCATGGCGGTGCTCCATGGCCCCGATTCTCGTTGTCGCCGCCCTAGCTTTCCACCGTCTATGCCCTTGATTACCCGACCATCCTCTCATTCATTATGTCTTCTTGGCTGCAAAGACATCACCCGACACGCATGAGAAAAATTGCCGCGGACCGCCTCCACCCTGCTACCGTCGGCTTCACCTTGTTGCCTCAACTGATTTTCCGTGCTTCTCCACATAAAGCCTCCACATCCCTATACCTTGACGTTGCACATTCGCTTTCCTACCTAGTTCTACTAGTGAAGAAGTAACTTGCTACCCAAACAACAATCTCTGAGATGGAAAAGAAAATTGCTTACATTATTCGTGCCTAACAATCTACGATGGAAAAGAAAATCGCTTACATTATTCGTGCATGAATCTGAAAAAGTAAAATATTTGGAAGGTCGATGCCGTGTTGTCTTGAATCGCCAAATTCTCCTCTAGCTTCAGTTGAGACGATGTCGCTTGCTCGTGTGCGTCTCCATCGTCATCATTGCCGACACTAGACATGTCGAGGTAGTCACTCTCAAGGCCACCACGCAGAAGATCACTACAACAAAATTGACATACTGTGACGAAAATCCTTGTGACGATGGTGGACAACGTCACCTAAATGCCTAATGTGTGATGTTCTAATAGGTGGCGTCACTAATTACCGCAAATCGGTGACGTTAGACGTCACTGGGATGCCTCGGCCTTTCAGCACACCTGGTTGCCAATTTCTGTGACGATTTGGTATTTTGTATGACGAACTAGCTGGAGTCACCGAATACTACAAATATGTGATGATCATTTTTTTGTCATGTAGCGTCTAGCAGTGGGGCCCACCATAGCTAGTTCACGGGTTATCGAGAGGTAGGAGCCATGCGTCGGTTTTGGCAATGGGACCCGCCACCATTTTTTTAAAGTCTATTTAGTGTTGTAATTATTTTATTTTATCTAATATAAGTAGGTAGTTGCCATGGAAATACTTATGAATATTATATTCTTTAAAAGGGAAGACCTTGTTTTGTATTTTTTTAGATGGTTATTTTGTTCTTTCTAATATAAATAGGTAGTGGCTCGACAAAAAATTTAATCAGGCATTAAAAATATAAATTTTAAAACAATTGTTTTTGTTTGGCAGTGTATATGCTGAAAACTTCAATTGGGCGCTGGTGAGCTAATTTTGTATAGTTCTATCTCAAAAGTTAAAATGGAAATAGGAGAGTCGATGACATCTTACTTTTTTTTTATTCTTATCTATAAACAGACTGGGCAAAAAACTTGAATGAGGCGCTCGTGAGATCACATTGTTTCGTTCTATCAATAAAAACTAAAAATAAGACAGGAGAGTCGATGCCAAAAGGATTATTACAGGAGTCAGAACCGGCATTAGGAAAGAGTACGGACGCTATGCAAATCGTGCTATCATATGCTTGGACTATATGTTGCCATTAGGAAAGACTTTGGACGCTATACAAATCATGATATCATATTCTTGGACTACACGCCTGGGCGTGTGTGACTATGTCTGTAGTTTTTTTTTTTTTTTTTGAGGGAGACTATATCTATAGGTTAGTTATTTCTTCCCGGGGCATATGTGACTCGATCTGATCGTCTTCTCGGTTCTAGCTGGCGGCGTTTCACGGCGGGGAGAAGCAGGACGGCGATAGCCGAAGCACGGCACATATCGCTTCCAGCTAGCTGTTGCCAATTGAAGTGCATCCACTCCCCTGTACCACCTCACACGGATCCATCTGGCCACCATATCCACATATCGTACGAGGCGTTACAGCGCCGCCGCATCGCACCGGCTACCACACCGCTCCTCCGCCTCTCCCTCTTACCTCCATTCTTCCACCACAGACATCGCATTTGCTCGTCGCCGACGGGGACAACGTCGCTCGTCCTCAACCTGTCCCCAACTGGCCACCGTCCCGTCACCAACTGTGCTCAGAATTTGCAGTATCTATCCATCACCTGACGAAGGCGTGGAGTTTAGACTTGCCAGTGCTCCCGGCTTGGCCCCAACTCCCAAAGCATCGGTGGAGCCGACCCCTGCAAGGTAAATTGTGTGAACAACTGAACTGTTACTTCTGCTGTTGTATTGTGTGTACTAATGTTACTATGATGTAGCATAGATAGATGCATGGTTTTGCAATGACAGTGAGATATATATGTTTTTGTATAAGACATCCACAAGTCAGTGGCCTTTGGAAACCAAGCATATATGCTGTACTTAGGAAAGACAATGTTTTGGAGGTTGCCTTAGTATATGTTCTCATCAATCTTGAAGGGATATTGATCAATTGTTCGACACTTATAGCCGTGATGATGAAGAAGGCACGCCTGTTCATGCTAGTATTGTTCACGATCTTCTCAAAGATGACAACAATTATGATGAAGATAGTGGTACTGACGATGATGGACAGGAAGATGGTGCATTGAGTGAGAATGAGCATTCAAGCGATGATGAGTAGATTGTGTAATGCCTATTTGTATTTTACCAAAGTTTAGCTCTTTTATGTTTTTTATATGTTCATGTTCACATAATACAGTAGAGACCATGGTTCAGATTTGAGACATACATTGGTGATTTGGTCAGTACTTACAGGTAATTGGACTCGTAGATAGTTTTACTTGACATCTACTTAACTGATACGTGTGTGCAAAAGTGCAGTACTGAACATGGCGATTGATCAAGCACTCACCCTGCTGCCCTCTTTGCACGCGCCTCCTGAAGAACCACCGAGACCCGATCCTTCTCCTCTAGCGCGACCCCTCCCGACTTCTCCCCTGCACCGCGTGTATCCTCAAGCACCGCCTGGGCCCCCGGAGAACGGCTGGAGGAAGAAGCCGCGCCGTGGGAGCAGCGGGGGAAAGGGACGCCACTGTGCTTCGGACAGCACGCTGTTGCGGAACCGCCGCCGGCGAAGCAGGCGCCCCTGCAGCTCGAGCAGCAAGCAGAGGGCGAGGGCGCTCGGCCCGAACGGCGCTCTTTGGGAGCCACCGGCGGCGAGGTGCGGCAGCGGGTCGTCTTGGCCTTCACGCGGGGTGCGGCGTGATTTGGGGAATTTTTGTGGATAACGACATGGAGGAGACGAGGAGCAGCTGAGTGTGAGCGTTTTTTTAAGCATACACCATAGTGGTAGACAAACATAATTTTTCTGAATGTTCATGGGAAATACAATGAATGTTCATTGAATTCAAAAAAATCTGCAAAATTCAAATGTTCTTCATCGAAAATACAAATAAATCTTCAAAAAAATAGAAATGTTTAATCAAAATTAAAAAAATGTTCAATTTTTACAAATTGTGAACATTTTTCTGAATTCGCGAACATTTTTATGGATCAATGATCGGGAAAGGAAGTGATTGTGTGAGGCGACCGTGCGGCGCTGCGGAGATGCTACTGCCCACCCGGGCTTGAGGAGTCGTTGTCGGATCTTTTCTCGACCATGGCAAGGTAGGAGTAGGGCGGATGGAGGAAGTGGAGAAGACGAAAGTGGAATGGAGTGGACATGTGTAATAGGGTTTGGTCCCACTTCAGACATTTCTAGGGACAAGGGTGGGGTCAGTGTAGGATGGTCCGCCTGGCAGACGCGCCCGGTCTTCCCCATACCCACCCCAGGTATGGATTGTATATGAGGGCTATCGCTCAGCCCGGCCATATAGGATGGTATGAGGAGCCCATCTAACATCCCACATACACATCGATTTAGTTGATGAAGGACTAGGAGGGTGACGATCGAGGATGAACCCTAGTTCGCTTACGTTGGAGGTTGGGGGCTATGCGCATGAGTAAAATCAGACTATGAGACAATCTTCATTGAAACACATCATCATGGAGCCCCCTCCTCCCCAAGAAATTAGGGCTCCTCTTCCTCCCACCGGCGCGGCCGTCGGTCCGCCTCGTCTCTGGTGGCCGTAAGGCATTGGGGTCTGGTGAATCCCGGCCCTTGCCGATGGGAGGGCTCCATTTTTAGATGTGTTTTTGAGATTTATAAGGGATTATGTCCTGCTCAGAAAGTTGAGATGGCGGGGCTCCCTAAAGATGGAAATACGGCTCTCCTCGCCTGGCCGCAGTTTCGGTGGTGCATCTAGCATCGTCGGTGGGCGTGTGGAGGTGTGTCTCCAGCACATCCATCTTTGGTGGATTTTCTCGGATATTGTCTTCGTGTTGGATCCTTCTGATCTATGCTACTCTTCCTCGATGACAGTTGATGTTCGGCTGATTCTATGGTGCCTTAGCACGGCGACTTCCCGACTGTCCACTACAATAAGTTTTACCCGGCTCCGATGAGGGAGGGGCGATGACAGCGGTGCGCCTTCGCCTCGCTTCAGTGCTTGGAATCGTCGCTAAGTGGTCTACAAATCTAGATATATTTTTTTGTATCCGTTGTACTGTCATGATTGAAAGGAGTAGATCAGATGTTTTCCTAAAAAAAAAGAAAAAATCATCCCAACTTACCAATTTTATTTACACAAGCAGTTAAAATAATCACTCATTTGCATTTTGTTTTTTTCCAGATCACATACTTAAGATCCCTCTATACAATTTTTGGCATATTTATTTACAGTTATCCCAAAAAACAACATGGAAAATACCACATCATATTGTTCATGTATGATTTACTTTTTAATAATCATTTTGTACTTATTTCAATTAAATGAATTACATAATATTAAGTAAAATAAATTATGAAAATACATCATCTCCTCGCAAAAAAAAAACTCTTTCCCTCCACCCACGTACTATTTTCCATTCATTTTCTATATTTTTCCCGCATTCACCCTGTGTCCCCACCATCAAAGACCCAGCCAAAGATTATCCTTCTATTTCCCCGAAACAGCGCCGCTAAAAGCCATTTTTCTCGTCAGATTCAATCGACACCACGATCGCGGCGATCAGGGCGGCAGATTGGGGTGGCCGCGCCGTCCGAGCTCGGATCCACCAACATCAACCATCCCCGAGCACTCCGCTATATTCCCCGATTTCAGCGACCGCGACGATGGATTGGAGGAGGCTGCCCGACCGCCGAGCACGGATCCACCGCATCAACCGGCGACATGGATTGGAGGCCGCCCACCCGGCTCTCTTTCGAACGATTGCAGCGATCGGCGGCGGCTCACGGTAAATTTCTTATCCGCCCTCCTCATACCCCAAGCTCTAGACGTAGGGGATCATCAGGAAGCGATTTGGGGATAAAAGCACCCACGGTGTGAGACTTATTTACATGTCTGAATACAGCGACCATGTGGCAAATACAATAGCTCTGTAAGATTTACTTGGTCTTTATTCAGTTGTCATGAGATTTCCTGTAATACAACGACCATGTCCCTGTTTGTGGCTCTGCTACCCCTTAAAAGTCTTCACCTACGATCGTCATAACTGAATAAAGATTGAGTCTGCTCTTGTTCTTGATACAATATATTACCATATGGAGTTCACAGTGTATGTTCTTTATTTCGAATTCTATATAAAGACTGAGTCTGCACTTCTTCTTGTTCAAAACTGAATAAAGAGCGACTCTGCACTTGTTTGAAACTGAATAAAGACTGAGTCTATGAGTCTGCACTTCTTTTTGTTCAAAACTGAATAAAGAGCGACTCTGCACTTGTTTGAAACTTGAATAAATACTGAGTCTATGAGTCTGCACTTGTTCTTGTTTAACTGAATTCTGGACGCTCCATATTTCCAAGTATTTTATTTATTTCTTGTGATATGCATAGCAGTGAATATATTGCGGAACAGAAACACAAGGGTGAGGCGTATTTGAAGGAAAGGGATGCAAGGATTGCGGAACACAAGGCCGTGGAGAGGGAGTATCTTAAAGACATAAAAAGCTTAGCTCGTAGCCTTGTATACCCTAGTGCCTCTAATGTGCAACCGACACAAAATGCACGAGCTGCTGATGATCGCAGTATGAACCAGATGCTGAAGAGGAGGCCCATGGAGAGGAAGAGGATTTGAGAGATGAAGAAGAAGAGGTACATTGTGGATTCACCTTCCTTGTATCATGTATATGCCACTGTGCACTATGCGTACTCAAAGATTTCTTCACATTTTTTGTCCCTCCACTTTTCCTAATTAATCTAGATGATGGCATCTCTGTTCACTGCATTCCTATTTGAACCTCTGTTGACATTGCATAAGTTAGTGTTGATTAACTGCCTTATTTTACTCACTTGTTTGACCCAGGCACCTGAAGGTTCTGCCATGCCAAAAACGAAAAAGCGTGTCAGATGCAAAAACAGTGCAGCTGCTACCTCAAGAATAACAAGATCTAGAGCTACCAGAACAACTGAGTCATTTGAGGCTACAAACCATCAAGAACAGTCTGCACCAAACCCAACAAACACATCACCTCACCTAACTTCTAAGGATAGCAACTCGCCTGATGCTGATTCAACGGTACAAGGTTCTCAAGACATGATAGGCACATCCGGATAATCAGATAACATGATTACATTACAAGGCCAAGGTAGATGCGACATCATTGCTTCACCCCTTCTATTTTCCACTTTAAATTGTAACCTTCTAATTTATCTGCCAACTTGTAACGTAGATGCATTAGCATGCTCCATTGGTCCAACTGATCGACGTCCGTCAAGGAGATGTCGTGGACGTAGACCAACCATGGGGCATGGGCTTCAGGAGTATGCAAGCAGAAATGGAGGGAGGAAAATGCGTATTGATTTTACAGCGGGGAAAGTGAGACCTACAAACCCAGTCCAAGCAGCAAAAATTTCTTCTGAGTGTGGTATTCACATCAGGAGCAGAATGCATGTTGCTAGGCACTGGAATGACTATGACAAAAGCCAACTCAAACATGTTATTCCCCATGCTATTAAAGGTATCGCGGTGGGATAATTTCCTTCAATTTTCATTCACGTGTTTGCATGTTGCATAGTCAATTTAGTGATATATCCTATATATGATTGGTATTTCAGCTTAACTTTGAGATGGATAAGGATGACAAGGTTGGGAATGATGTATGCACAAAAGTAATCCAGAAGGGTGTTTGACAACAACGCTACAGGCTAAAGAAGAAATACTCCAATGGTTATACTTCTCAAAGAGCATCATCAAAAAAGCCAGCGAATATTACTCATGAGAATTGGACCAGCCTTGTCAATAAATGGTCTGATGAAAGAAACAAGGTTTGTAACAAGACATGTGACCAACAATAGTTTACCGTGTGTAAATACTTATATTCATTTTCTTTATATAGGAAATATGTCAAATGAATAAGGAAAACCGAGAAGCTGTGAAGCATCACCAAAAGACTTGATATATGTCTTATGTTGCCTATTTCAGCAAACTTGTAAGAATTACAAATATCTTACTTGTAGTCCTATGTCTATTGCATCTGTCCAATATATATGTAGTAGTAATGTTATCATTTCATATATCTTGTAGAAAAAAGACAAGTACAATAATCAGGACCCAAGTCCCATTGAATTTTTCAAAGACAACCATACTAACAGCAAGACCGGTAGCATGAGCGAGCTAGCACTTCTAGCTCATGTAAGATTTCTTCCTTTATTGTTTCTGACTTGAAATAGATTCTCATATTGATAAAGTGTAATCTAGAATATGAACTTTGCCTTAGCATCAATGTTTTTCTTTATACTATAGAATGCAATGGAAAAGAAAAGGAAAACACAATCAGAAGGTGAGCAGCCAGTATCCGATACAGCGATTGTGGATGAAGTTCTAAAGGAAGAAAGCGCCCATAGCACCCTCCTTTCCAGCATGGGGTATCCATCAAGATCCGGGAGGTCTGGAAGCTCTGCTTCATCAGCCCAGATCAAAGTTTTAGAAAAAAGAATTGAACAGAAGGATAGAGAGGCAAGAGATGCAAATGATAGGTAATTATCTTATTTCCCTTTCCGTTCTTGTTGTTTCTTTTTGCTTGCTTCTGTGTGCAGAGTGCACTCATTTCAATGAACAAAAGTTCAACTAACGAGTGCTTCTTTTAACCTGGGATGCTTCCTGTAAGCAAGCTATTGGTTATGCATATTTTAAAACATTATAAGTTATTCTTGGGTTTAATGTTTCATTGGCCCATGGACATGCTTGCCTTGAAATTTAATAATGTACTTCTCTATTTCAAATCGATACCCTTGTACCTTGTTATCTTGTCTATTTTCATCTCTATACGATGCAATGTTGCTGTGTTTTGTGATTTATAGGCATCAAGAGGAGTTAGCCGCAAGACTTGAAGAACAAAAGAGAGCATTTGAAGAGATACAAAAGAAGCAACAAGAAGAATTGGAAGCTCTAAAGAAGATCCAGGAAGAGAAGAATGAAGCCTGGACAAAGAAGCAACAAGAGACAGAAAATCTGCTTGATTTTCTCTTGAGGGCTCAAGCAGCTCAGCAAGCAACTCAGCAGTCCCAGTCCAAACCAGATGGTTTATGAATGCCATCCTTACATTGGAATCATCAGGATAACATATGTGTCTTTAGTTAATATTAGTTTTCATCTTGTCTATTATATGTGTCAAACTTGAGTCAGTTTTTTACTGTCATTTTGTTTACAGAATGATTTGGCTGAGACGATTTCTTATATAATATGATTTGACTTTCATATCAATTTATGATGTGATTTTTCTCTTTAAATTTTTCATATAATCTGATGTGATGTGATGTGAATTAAATACTTATTTTCATCGTAATTTAGATTCGAAAGAAAGTAAAAAAATTTGATGACGTCATCTTCATCGATAATAAAAGTAGTGGCACTAGTAGTGGGATAGCCTATCGGGTGTTGATGTGGCATAAAGTTAGTGACGTTGCCTCGTCACCGAATATGGTACAACATGGCATATTTTCTCCTAACATGTGACTTTAATTGACCGTCATGGAAATAACAAGTCGATGACGTTCTATATAACGTCACCAAAGGTCCTAATTTCGATGACGTTTTTGCGCGTGCGCCATCACTAGGAGTAATCTATGACGGGGATTCCGTGACGATGCTTGTGACGCCCATAAAATGTCACCGGGGGGTAATTTGTGACGTTATTAGATATTCGATGACATTTTTTAGCTCGTCATAGTAGATCCGATCTCTTGTAGTGGATGATGAACATGTCAAAGACAACCTCGCCGAGAGGAGTAAGTACCACCATGAACGAGGGTGGAGGATCTGGCCATGGCGGTGCTCCATGGCCCCGATTCTCGTTGTCGTCGTCCTAGCTTTACACGGTCTATGCCCTTGATTACCTGACCATCCTCTCATTCATTATGTCTTCTTGGCTGTGCAAGACATCACCCGATACGCATGAGAAAAATTGCCGCAGACCGCCTCCACCCTGCTACCGTCGGCTTCACCTTGTTGCCTCAATCGATTTTCCGTGCTTCTCCACATAAAGCCTCCCCAACATCCCTATACCTTGACGTTGCACATTCGCTTTCCTACCTAGTTCTACTAGTGAAGAAGTAACTTTCACCCAAACAACAATCTACAGATGGAAAAGAAAATCGCTACATTATTCGTGCTAACAATCTACAGATGGAAAAGAAAATCGCTACATTATTCGTGCGCAACTAAAAAGTAAAATATTTGGAAGGTCAAGA
Organism: Aegilops longissima; assembly: GCA_021605205.1. Taxonomy (NCBI): domain Eukaryota; kingdom Viridiplantae; phylum Streptophyta; class Magnoliopsida; order Poales; family Poaceae; genus Aegilops; species Aegilops longissima. The sequence goes on from CM038676.1 coordinate 656,147,538, forward strand.
CCGTGTTGTCTTGAATCTGCCAAATTCTCCTCTAGCTTCAGCTTGAGACGATGCAGCTTGCTCGTGTCGTCTCCATCGTCATCATTGCCGACACTAGACATGTCGAGGTAGTCACTCTCAAGGCCACCACGCAGAAGATGATGAACATGTCAAAGACAACCTCGCCGAGAGGAGTAAGTACCACCATGAACGAGGGTGGAGGATCTGGCCATGGCGGTGCTCCATGGCCCGATTCTCGTTGTCGTCGTCCTAGCTTTCCACCGTCTATGCCCTTGATTACCTGGCCATCCTCTCATTCATTATGTCTTCTTGGCTGCGCAAGACATAGCTCGACACGCATGAGAAAAGTTGTCGCAGGCCGCCACCACACTGCTACCGATGGCTTCACCTTGTTGCCTCAACTGATTTTCCGGGCTCAAGCGTTGCACATTCGCTTTTCTACCTAGTTCTATCTAGTGAAGAAGTACTTGCTAACCAAACAAAAATGTACAGCTGGGAAAGAAAAACACTTGTATTTTTTGTGCCTAACAATCTACCCTTAGAGCATCTCCAACAGGCGCCGAACGCGCCGCACGCTAAAAACTGATTTGGCGCGCGCCATCGCCTTTGGTTTACGCGACGCCGCAGCGTTGCTCCAGCAAGTCAACTGTAAAGCCCAGCAGCAAGCAGCTCTAGCAGGCGCGGTAAAAATGCAGCGTGAAAAATGCAGCGCGCACGCTCTTCTAAAACACTTTTTTGCATAGATAAAAAACGATACAAGATATTTTACATAGATAGATAGATAGTTCGACATACATAGATAGATAGATACTACTACGGCATAGATAGATAGATAGAAACTACTACGGCATACCGCGATAGAAACTACTCCGAGTCGCTACCATCACCATCATCCTCGTCGGTGTCGTCCGAGGTTGAGATCCATATGTCGTCCCAACGATCGTCGTCCGCGGTGAAGAACGACCTCCCACCTGCTGAAACTATGTCGCACTGCTCGTTCGCCAATGCCTTCCGCTGACGCCGGTCAGTCCGCTCCGCGCGGCGCCTTGCCGTCCTCTCCGCCCAGTAGGCATGCTCGTCGGCGACGTCCTCCGGATGGCGACGGCGCCACTCCGCCATGGCTCGCTCGTCCTCCTCGGCGAGGAGGAGGCGGCGCTGCCGCCGAGCGTGGTCGGCACGGTCCATGTCGGTGATGAGACGCAGCGGAGGGGCCACGCGCTGCGCCTGCTCGCGCGTGAAGACGACCCGGAAATTCATCTGCGACCGGGGCCTGTCCAAGTGCCACGCCGCCGCGTCGTATGCGCGGGCCGCCTCTTGCGCGCTCCGAAACGTCCTGAGGCCGAGCTGGACGTCGCCGGACCGTATCTCAGCGGAGTACCAGCCGTTGGGGCACTCGCGGACGCCGCGATAGCCCGAAGCACCCCGGCGGCGCGGCGGCATGGTGGTGCGGTGGTGGCGAGGCGGCGAGGCGGCAAGGTTGCGAGGAGGGGGCGCGTGGCGAGCGCGGCAATTTATAGACACGCGTTAAGCGGCGCGTCAAATGTACCGTGCCGTGTGCCGCTTTCTATCGCGCGTGCGCAAACGCTTCCCCCGTACGGTAAGTTTCCGCCACCACTGGAACGCACGGAATCAGCCGGCGCGCGCTAAAACCTGCTTTACCGCGCGGGCGCGCCTTTTGCCGCGCCTGTTGGATGCTCTTACAATAAAAGCTCCCTTTGCTCCAAAATCAGGCCTCGGGGTAGTGAGTAAAGAAAGGCGGTATCAATCGGGCTGGGCTGCCGATCGCCGTCGGCCAAGTCCGTCCGGGCCGCCACAGGAGCCGAGCCACACCACGCCACGGCTCCGTTCAAAGTCTGAAGCGAAGCTGCTGTTCTACGGCTCCCTCTGTCATCCTCCTCCATTCGCGCGATCCTGCCGGCGACGGCGACGGCTCCGGCCCCTCCTCCTCTCAGTCAGTCCCCTACCTCCTCCTCCTTCTCACAGCTCCGGGGACGTGCGGTGAGGGCTGGCTGGCATTTCCCTTTTCCCCTCCTCGGCTCCTCCCCGTTGTCGGCGCGCGCCCTAAAAACCTCCTCCACTCCGCTCCGGCCAGTGACTGACGCGCTCCCGCGTCCGTAGGCGCGACGTGAGCGAGCGAGCACGCGTCCCTACCCCCGCCCCTCGTCCAACCGGTGCTGCAGCCAGCCAGCCAGCCAAAACTACCCCCAACCGTCCTCGTCGACGCGCGCGCGTCTCCGGCGATGTCGCGCGCACCGCGACGGATGCCCGAGCAAGGAGTCGATCAGGTTCCTCCCGGTTTTCAGTTTGGTTTTGGAGGAATCGATCAGTCGGTGTACTCGTCGCCGTGTCTCGGGGTGGCGTGGGATTGGCCCTACTCTGCTTGCTCGTGTACGCAGCGGTAGCTCAGTAGATTCCTACCGATGACGATGATTTGGTTGATTCCTTGGCTATGGGTCATGTTCCCGAATTCCAACAAGCCTATGATCAGTTCCTACAATTCCAATAGCTCATTCAAGAAAATCAGTTGCAAGGTCAGGACGTTTGGCAATTCCTAGCTGGTGCTAAAAGCTTTCAAGTTGCCCATGCCTACAGTTGCTTAAGCGCTTGTTCGGTTGCAAGGGGTTTGAAGGGGATTGGAGTGGATTGAAGAGGATTAAATCCCCTACAAGTCAAATTCCCCCTTGGTCCCCTCCAAACCTCTTCAATCCTCTTCAAGAGAGGTTTAACCGAACAAGGCATAACGGGGAAATTTCCAGCGATTCCTGCTATCGATTGGCTATGGAAATCATGCAACCAGTTACGTTGAAGCGTAAAATTAATTTTTCTTCTGGCTACTGCTCAATAACAGACTTAATACTATAGCTGTGCTGCAGAGGAAAAGTTTCTTTCTAGAAGACTACTCTTGCTTGTGTCATGTGTGACCAGCTTGTCCTGGAAACTAGGGACCATCTCTTCTTTAATGGCCAGACACAAGAAGTACTCCCTCCATTTACTTATACAAAGCCACTATTGAATATACATATATATATAAGGCCACCAACAGTAATCAAATCAAAAATTGATGATGTTTTCTCGTACTAGTAATTTATTTAATACGGAGTACTCGCATGCATGAAGTCATAATGACACTCAACTACTTCTTCTGACTGAGACTAGGTGATTCTCCTTGTTCTGAAGCGCAATGTCAGGTGCGCCTCAAATTGCAAGTGCACAGCCCCAGTATGTGTCAATCCAATCGGGGTCACACGGGGTCAGTACAACATATTCTCTTTTTTGATGTGTGTTTCCTTTGCACGATTGTTCACGCTCCCTCCTGTAATTTCGGTTGCTCTGCTGTGTACAAAGCAGATGAGTCCAACGCTGAACTAGAGAGGAGGGAGATCGAGTACACCACATTCTCCTCTTTCATGTGTGTCTGCGTGCATGATCCACCAAACTCGTGTAATTTAAATTTCTCCGCTGCTCTGCATTTACACAGCAGCTGGTGTGTCCAACATCGGATCAGGAGGGTGCTGATGACGTAGGCAACATACCTGACGAAGCAGCGCAGACGATATATACTAGCAGCAGCACCAGCAGCATCGCAGCATGGCTGGAGCACCCCGCACAATCTGTGGACGACCGGGGTGCTCTGACCCGAGCAAATGGCCAAGATCCAAGGTAAGTTTGCGCCTCGGCTTATCTGCGCAGTTCGCCAAGAGAAATCAAAGTTCAGTGTATGTCTGTTGAGAGTTAGTAGCCCTGGTGACCTGCTCCTTCTGTGCAGTGATGATGACAGTAGGCTTCAGACATACATACCAGAGCATGATGCAAGTCACCTTACATACTTACCATCCTCAAGACAGTTCGCTCTGGTAGCATGAATAGTATGCTCTGTATAGATGGTTATTTTTTGCATTACAAAACAAGCACCGGTTACATTACATAATTCTGACAAACATGCTCTCACACCTTCACCAGTTTACTACACAGCACTCATGGTTGGTTGCTTGCTCAGACCAGCACCAATGGCAGCCTGTAGAGATCAGGGGCATGCATGTGGTGCTGGCACAGGCTACCAAACCAGCATTCACCTCTCTATAGTAAGCTTACACTCTGCTATATGCTACTAGGGGAGCCACCGCGTCGCGTCGCGTCGCGCGCGCACGCGGAATGACAGCAGCGCTGCTCTCTTCAACGAGATCGGTCGACGCTGAGCCGCGAGCTGAGCCACCTGCAGACGTCGTCCATCTCTTCGGGGATGGTGTAGTGGCCCAACCTGCGCAAAATATACCATGTTTAGTGTTCTGACTTTTCAGGAAGGAAGAACAGAGACAGAGGAAGAGCTTTGTCAGGGGTGGTGTAAGATGTGCACCCGTTGTAGGTCTTGAATGTCAGATACGAGAAGCCCGAGGACCGCAGGAACTCGGTCGACCGCTCGCCGTTCCTGTAGGGCACGACCTCGTCCGCTGCACGAGTAGAGGTCGCCACACGGAATTCAGTGACACCATGAAACACATCTTTGCATCAGCAGCTAGCCTGAAGGTTTGTTTGTTTGTTTGTTACCTCTGCCATGGCTGAGCAGGATGGGCAGGGAGGCGGCTCTTCTTGCTGCCATGTGTGAGCCCTCCATCTTGCCCCTCAGCGTCCTGAGTTCACCAAGATCATCAGGGTTTGTTCAGGAATTAGGAGCAAAAGGTGCCTGGTTCTGTGGCAGATGACTGACTGACTGGCTGACTGACCTTGAGCAAGGGAGCCAGCCGCTCAAGCTGACGACGGCGCTGAGAGTGATCGGGTAGGGGGTGCCGCTGCTGAACTTGCCGTGAGCGTAGCATGCTGCCGAGTGCAGGGCAGCTGCTGCACCCATGCTGAAACCGCCGATCCCAAGCTTCACTGCATCCACAAATTGCGAACAATCAGTTAGTCATATACATAGTTCCGACACATGAGTTCAGTTGCAGTCTAATGAACCAACAACCAACAGAACCACAATAGTAGGCTTTGAGATTCTTGTGTGTGTTCTTAGAGATAGAAAAAGAGCACTAGGCCTAGCACTTAAATAACACCTTAGCATATTATTGTCTTAAAGATGAAGTATTTTGATCCTGAAGTTAGTAGTAATTAGTACCATCAGAAGGCTCGGAGGACAGTAGGTTCGCTATGTGTGCAGCTGAAGCATCCAGCCCCTCGATGTCGTCGCGACCATCGACCGAGGTGTCATCAACATCGAACCCTGTTTCAGTTCAGTAAAAAATGGTGTTTACCAAGTTTTCAAAATTCACCGCTCTGACAGAATTTCACATGAATTTCATAGAAACATGATTCAGTTCCCATATCATTCATGAAAAGTTCCCGCATACGAAGCAGGGCCTCAAGACCGTGCAGCAAATTTCCAAGCAAGAAGAAACTCACATGCAGTGCAGGGGAACCCGCCAAAAGCCGCGACGGGCCGGGTCGCTGCTGTGGGGCATATCCACTTGATCTGCACGAGCAAGTGGCTTCAAAAGGTGAATAAAAAATTTTGGTTGCAACAGGACTAATCTCTGAACACGACAGGTTACACTACTGCACTTTGTAATCACAGAATATTCTGTTTTAAGTTGGGCAATAAGAGTGCTCCAAGTACAAAACACTGATGCTTACATTGGGCAAGGGAAGAGCATCCAGCAGCTGGGACCAGCTGAAAATGACAGAATGGACAAAAGAAGTTAGCTCTCTGCATCAGGAACAGAATTGCAGCACAAGATATTTCATTCCAGCTTCCTGCAGCAGATTATGTGAACCACACATGGTGCCTAAAATTACGCTCTTACCACCCAGGTTAGTCCTTTTCGGCCAGGGTCTTGTTATTGTCCTACTTGCTAGAAAGACACCTAGATCCTTCTAGGTGTTATTATTGTCTTTCATTTTAGTGATCTTAAGGCCTACTTAGTTAGCAAGCTAATGCTTGCCATTAAGGACTCTAATGCAGTGGTCGACAGGACGAAGATACTCCCATCCACTGCCTTATGATAAATTATACATGGCATATTTACATGATTTGCCAAGACAGGGGATAGGAATTAGGTATCTTGCATGAGCTACCTACACTTGTGCAATATTTATATGTCATTAGCCCACATCAAGTATTTGACATTCCTCTCCACTTACTGCATGAAGGAAAGTGGGAGGGATATTGATGTCCTTGAGAAGATTGTTAGGTGTGATGTAGGACAAGGAAATTATTTAACTTTGAGTAAAGCAATACTAGGAATATATGCATGCAAAAAGGAGGCCGCTTCATCGATCATTTCAGGCTAAAAGGCGCAAGGGAATAAAGCGTTCTGCATCGACACTGCGATCATCTACTCATGTCTTCTCTGGTTGACATGTGTGGTTTCTTGCATCCCTATTACATTCACACAGCATACAACACGCATGTTGCATGGAGAAGGTATCATCATTTATTTATCTTTGAAATTTGGCTAGGAAATTTAGCATTCAGTTAAGAGAAGTGAAGTGCGTTAGATCGATCCGACGATCAAAACCAGACACGTGAGATGTTAAGTCCTGGAGGGGCATCACCTGAGTAGGCAAGAGTTAAAGAAAGAAGTAATACCTTGCACCATTGTCACCTAGGCCATGGAGCCACACAATGGTGGCTAGGTGCCGTCCCTTTGGCCTCACCACATAGCTCCTCCCATACTCGACTCGACGGCCACCCCTGCCACCTGAATGACCATTTGCGACGATCTCAGCATTGATCTTTTGGCATCCATGGAGCATTTGAGGTTTTGAACATGATCATATCTACGTACGGAGAAGATGAAGATTACCAGAAGAGCTGCTTCCATAATAGCTCATGGCTTCTGTTGTCTCTGCAACAAGAGCACTAGGTGATGCTTCAGTTTGTATGATCTTAGACGTAAGGAAGTGTATGAAGTCCACATCCCCATTTGGCTGTATTTATAGTGGAGGCCTGAAGCACTGAAGAAGGGAATATATGTCGAACAATCCCTGGAATCTGCATCGATCACACGACAGTGTGGTTTTTCACACCGTGCTCACTGCAGCTGTCATGACAAGAGAATCTGGAACCTGGAAAGCTCTGGGGATTAGGAATTTCTTTGTTTTTGAAGGCTATATTGCTCAATAAGGAACGAAGCATCTGGCACAATACTTACAGCCTTGAGACAGAAACGCTGATGGTGAGACCTACCATTTCATGCAAAGGTAAAGAGTGCATCTGGCACACAGGTTGATAAGATGCATCTTTGGCAGTGGAGAGGGAACATAAATAATCAAATGTTGTTTCCTCTCCCTTTGATCTCATTTTACAGCCAACCAAGAATTTCCCTGCTTGACGCACAAGAGTATTATTAATGCCCACTGCCTTCTTCTGCCCACGAATTGGCACAACTCGCATGCTACAAAATTAAATAAAATGGCAAGGAATATAAAGCGCACGCGAATTTTATTTCCTAGAGATGAAGCTTTCTCGCAGAAGTCTTACCTCAAGTATCACTAATCCATGGACTTTCAGAAATCATTTCTGCTGGTGGAATTTCAGTGCGGAAAGAATTGTATACCGCAACTTGTTTCAGGATACAATCAGGATATAGAGTGACTATTTTGCCAGGAGTACCTATCAAGAGCCGATACCCAATCAGCATCGATTAGGGAACCATATCGGCTGAAATGCAAGGCAGCTTGCAGCATAAACGTGGTGCACTCTTCATGAAGGTACATATTCCTGAGACCTAAGTACTCTGTAGCAACATAAGTGCTTATATAAAGCAGAGTATTTCAAGTCTTATAGACATCATATGGTTCTCTTCTTACTTTCACTGGCGCAAATGGTAAAAAGATCATGCTGGAATGAATCTAAAGCTTGAGTGTGTTTTGTCATCAAATGCCAAACTCAGTCACCTTACATTCTTTGACAATAGAAATATTTTTTGCTGAACAAGACAACGACAATCTTTTATATTTATTTTATGGTGAGCTTTCTCATAACCAACTTCTACTCTAGGTTTGCTTGGAGCAAAGGTTGGAACCTTTGTACATATGCCTGGTTGCTTTCAGAAATAGGACCGGTTGATCCCTTCTCGACGGTGGAAATTTAAGCGGTGTTAAAAAAAACACAAGCATAAATTGACCTCAATTAAATTGTGGTAATCCGATACCAGAGTGATGCAAAGGTCTGCATCTGGTTTTTCTGGGTGCCAACCCACTATATACAGCAAGAATCATATACCATTCTCCCTTGCATTTTATAATGATTGGGATGGGCGACGTGGGGGGGCAGCTCATGCTAAAATATATGATCTATATGTCATTCTTGTCCCTATCTAAGATTAGAAGTTTGGGGCTGCATCAGGCTAGATGAAGCTATTTCAAGAGACAGGTTCATCAGCCACCTGATCAAGCTTTTCTCACACTGGAAATCGTAGGCTATGCTTATGCTCTGCCCTAGTACTAGAAGCCTGCATATTCCTCCCTAGTGCATATTTTCCTCGCCTTATTGCACATGCTCCTACGAAAAGTGAAGTTTCTACAAAGTCAGAAAACATTCTCGAAAAGGCGCATGTACAAAATATCAGATTTGTCGTTTCTCAAAAGTATACAGCTAGGGAGGATACGAGAACAGTAAAAAAATATTCTTCTTAAAACTTTATCTACTCCATGCTTGTTTTAGCTTTATACATCAAAAGGCTAGCTCCAATAACACTCCTGTCAAGAGGATACACAATGGCAGAGCAAATATGCAGGTACTATGTAGCCTACATCCACTGTAACACTGATGTTTTGCCAGGAAAGCAATTCTCTGATTAAACATGCAGTTAGGTACATTTCCCAGTTCAGCTCCCACTAAGGCCAAATCACTTTGTAGAGATCACTCACTGTAACAAGAAGTCCACATCAAAGCTTTGAGTATTGACAGAAGTCAACTTCTAGAATGCGAGAAGGAATGTTGCAAAATGGAAGATCGTGGCCACCGTTATCAGACAAATTATGCCTTTTAAAGTTATCTCAGCATTCTGCATGCTTATTTTTGTATTGGTCGATCTCTCTTGAAATTCTAAAGTAACAATCCTTGCGTTCTGCTTTGTACTATTGGTAGTCAATGTACATCGACTTTATTGTTTTATTTGAGGTGTCTTTTGTAGTTTTGTGTACATGTTGTTTGATTCTGTTTTCAAATTAAGCTTTTCATAAGCATACTGGAAATGCAAACTATTAGATGCAATAGTCACCATGGTGCGGAACATATCCCGTTGTCAGCCTTAGGTAATGGAAAACAAAAGAAGACATTGCTTATCTCCTAAAATTCAGAGATGGGAACATCATAATTGATGATTAACAGGGGAAAGTCAGCTCAAAGCTAAAGCTCGTGTATGAGCTTCAGGCTCAAACAATTAAAATGACACTACCTGAACAAACTATAATGTAACTTCAGAATTAAATTGGAAAATTTATTTTCTCCATTGACCAATTCATTTATATGTTATCTGTTGGTGTCATTTTTCAGAGCTCTCAGTTGTTGCCAGAGAAGGAGAACAGAAAACTATAGTCACTGGATCCAAACTCAAAAACACAAATCTGGATGTAAAGTAAAGTTTTAACCTGCAAGTAACCGACTTACCTCACAGAACTGTGAGTAGAACAAGTGAAAGACTACCTCATCTCGACATCACAAGTAATTTTGCTTTAAGTGCATCACGCTGGCAAAGATAGAGATCAGAATAGAATATTTACGATTGACAAATTACCTGCTATGGGCATTATGTTTAAAAGAATGTACACACATGACACGTTTCTGGATTTATGCCAAGTTCAGCATCCAACAAACAAGTGAAGTTATCATGCTACCGACTTAAATTCTCTCAAATAGTACCATGTTTGCAGCAAGGGGATGGATGCATCACATCACTCAAATCAATAAAGGAAAGCTGTGCAAGTTGCTCAAGGAACATTGTGTTCTAGACACTCAACTATCCAGGCAGGAAATTCCAGCTATTTGTTGTCATTCTGAAATCCTGAGCGTGAAAACACACTCAAAGTTGGTAGAGTGGAAGAATCAAGACATTATCTCTTTTGATGTGGCCTACAGGTGTGGTAGAGTTATTAGGGTGTGAGAATGTCAATGAATAGATGTCAAAGCACAGGGAAAGTGAGGGCTATGAGTGGAGGAAAATCGAACAGCAAATATGTGGCAAGAAACAGTAGTTCTTTCATAGGCAAAGCTCGATTCATTGTATGTGTGTCATTGTCATTGTCATCGTAGCTGCTAATTTCTAATTGCTTATTCAACATGATCTTGCACAGCCTATCTTTCACTGTAAGCTTTAACATGGAACGAACATTGTTCTCATGTTTCCTGTTTTCATTTTTCTTGTAAAGAGATTCATTTCTGAGTAGCTTTTAAAAAAAACACCACAGAAAATACGTTAAATTGATAAGCAGCATTAATAGGACCAAGGTAACTTCTCAAAAAGGTGACAATAATAGGACCATGGTAGTGTTTTTCATGTGGTATTTGAATCAAAAAAAAAAAATATGACACCATGTTCAGCTTCTAGCGAAGAGCAAAGCTCAAAACTGAACTAACACAAAGTAACACATGGCATGAGTTATTAGCCATGCCCAGATTTGACTTGGCTTTATTATTTCTTCTTTACTTTAGCAATCTACTCCCTCCGTTCCTAAATAATTGTCTTTCTAGAGATTTCAACAAGTGACTACATACGGAGCAAAATGAGTGAATCTACACTCTAAAACATGTCTACATACATCCGTATGTTGTAGTCCATTTGAGATGGCTAGAAAGACAATTATTTGGGAACGGAGGGAGTATAAGCAAAGTCACTAAAGGAAAATATTTTTTGACATCATCAGTGGAACACCATGTGTGCGGATTTCACTAGAGGAACCTCCCTGTCTATACAACAATCTAATAAAAAGTCAACCCCAAGGTATTATATTACTACAAAAAGAGATCCCATTTCAAATGAAAAGTGAGAATAACAATTTCAAATGCATCAAAAGTTTGATGGATAACAAGTTGCACACTAAAAGTATTGCTCTAAATAAATGGAGAGAGAGAGAGAGAGAGAGAGCTGAAAATTTAGATAATTCCAAACATTATGCCCATTGTCTCACATTTACCCAATGAAGAGCTAGCAAGTGACTGCAGCAATTAGTATGCACAGGAATAAAAAAAAGTTGACCCCAAGGTATTATATTAGAGAGAGAGAAAAGAACCATTTCAAATAAGAAATGAGATTAAAAAAACACTTTCCAGTGCACCAAAACAGGGTGGCATCAATATGCAACTTTGATGGATAACAAGTTGCACACTAAAGGTATTTGCTCTAAATAAACGGACAGAATGAGATGAAAATGCAGATAATTTCGAACATATGTGATGCCCCATTGTTTTTACCCCGCAGGAGGAACAAACAAGTGAGTACAACAATTAATACGTAGAGCAAGGAGATTAAGTGACTTAGTTCATTCATATTACTAGAAATAACCCATTGAAGGGTCGCTTACAAGTTCTCACTGCCGAGCCAACATTGTTCCAAAGCCACAAACACACATTCAAATGGACGCCAACTGATACGAAAGCCAAATTAGAACAGACATAGGACTTGTCCAAGCCAATGACCAAAGCTAGAAGATGTGGACCATACCCAACAACAGGTTTCCATGAAGGAGCCATGCCAACTTAGCAAATGTGAAGCTGCTCTCAGATTCAGTGAGCATCTGACGGCGGCCATTCCGCAAAGCAGGGAATGTAAGGTCGGAGCGTTGACATCTGGTAGTCGTCCAGAGTGCAGATAACGTGCAGTTTCTGCCTATCCATATCATAGGACATAAGTGTCTCTTGCGATCTCATCCAACCAACAAGGAAGATCAGGTTACATTCTGGATGGACCGCAGCCAGCATATATTGTTCACCGAGCTCACGATAAGACCTTCCTAGCAGTTTCAGGATGCTGGCAGTATGTTTTAAGGTCCACTTTGCACTAGGATAATCCTTGAGAACCCAAACCGATAGCACGCAATCATTAACATGCTCTATGTGCAGACCGTATAAGTGTCCCTGAGAGTGCCCAATGAAAGAAAAATGAGCTTCGGGTGGCATTGGAATTCTCCTCCAAGTATCCCCGGATACGTTCACTGTAAATATCGAGGGTATTAGTTTCCCCTTGGGATAGAACCTGTCATCTCCATGATCATAGGCTCTGAAATACAGGGTATCATATCATTGAAAAAGTCATATACTGGTTCACCACCATATGCCACACTATGGCGACCGCTCCCCGTGGACGTCCATTCTCCGGTATCCGATGAGTAGACCCTTACTGCCATTGTGGTGTGGCCTCTCTCAACGAAGGCGAAAACCACGAAGCGAGAGGGAGCGGCGGGGTTGAAACACAAACAGAACTTGCAGCTCCAGGTTACATGTTGGGCCACCATGTAGATGTGGGGAACTTGAGGCTCTGGCACATGAAGCGCAGGCAGCACTGCCCAGATCTTGTCGGTCGCAGGGTTGCACAGGAAGTATTCTAGAACCTCCATGGTTCCATTCCAGCCTTGGCAGAGGAGAAGGCCGCCGCAGCAGTTTAGGAGCCTGGCCTCCTCGTAGTCCCCCAAGAAAGGGAGAGAGGGGTGGGTCGACCAGCGGCCGGCCCCTCCCGGACAGGTTGAGGAAGCTGAGGCCCTCGTCGCGCCGGCCGCTGACGCCGTCGACATGCGGGTAGCAGAAGAAGCCGGAGATGGTCTGCGGCGACCTCCTGCGGACGGCGGGGTCGGAACAGAGCGCCAGCCAGGCCGTGGACACGCACTTGAAGCGGCAGAGGGACGGGTACGGCACCCGCGCCAGGACCTCCGGGAGTAGGTCGCCGGGGAGCCTCTCCGCCGCATGCTGCTCCTCCTCCCCCTTCTTCCTCTTCCCCATCCCGTACCCGGCGGCCTGCTGCTGCAGCTGCGAACGGTAGAGGCAGCTCGTTTAGGGATTTGAGATGTGCTCCTCCCGGATCCCTTCCTCGGGCCGAAGATTACAAGAAAGAAGAAGAAGGGGAGAGGAGGGAAGCAAACCTCACACCTCAGAGCGCGACGGGAACGGCGGCGATGGACGGGACGGCGGCGGCGGCGGCGGCGGCACCGGTGTAGGCGAGCTGGAACCCAAGAGTGCGGGGAACAGTGTAGACCGAGCTGGTGGGTGTGGAGGCTGCTGTCTTTTTTCCTTTTTTTCCTTTTTGGAGAGAGAGGTGCTGTATTTGGATTGGAGGCCCAAAGACACCATCAAAATGGATCTGATAATAGGGAGGAATCTCTCCCTCCCCCTTTTTCGGCCCAAGATGCACATGCATTTTCTGTCAAGTTGCACATGCATTTTCTCAACAAAAAGTCAAGACTACATTTGTTTCTCAAAAAAAAAAGTCAGTGTACATTTTTTTTTCAGTCCAATAAATTTTCCCTTCAGTTATAAAAAAAAAAGAATATCCTTTCGGCTTCAATCAATATTATTTGAGTATCTGTCAAGAGTGGGGGAAGACCGAACAAGTAATATTTATCGGGCGAGAAACCACGGTTTTTCCATGGGGAAATACCAGAGTTCATTTTACGTTCTTCATTATCATTTTGTCATCGTCGCTGCTAATTTATGATTTGCTGATTCACCATGACGTTGCACGGCCTATCGTTCACTCTAAGAGCAACTCTAGCAGACCCTGCATCCTCCCGGCCCGCAAAACGTGTTTGCAGTTCGCGCAAAAACGCTTTTGCTGGCCGGCGTGGACGGCCACAGTTGCAGACCCCGCATAATGGACCCGTATGCCCGGAATATCCTTTTTTCCGTGTCCATTATGCGGGGTCTGATCTGGCGCAGCTCCTCCCGGTCCGCAAAAACTTAGATTTGCAACTTAAATTGATATAGCATAATGCATTTCTTTGTTTTTGCAACAACATTAGATACAAAAGATATCACCAAATCTTGGCTAGAATAGCAAAACCAAAGAAAACAAGAACCACAAATATGCATTTCAGAAGATTTCCAACTTCCAAAACTGCTCCCACAAGTTGGACTAATATCTTCTCCATGCTTTCATTGTTGATCTGCGGGTTCTTGATTTTGCATTCTTCTTTCTTCATCTTTGCTTCGAAAGAAGTAGACGTTGTTTCCCCTTTAATTGCACATGCAGCCGCATCATTTCCTTCGATTGTACTAAGGAGTGCATTAACATCTATTAAGTTTCTTTCTATCAATAAATCAATGTATTGGCCTTCCCAAAACCAAAATGAGCATCCATCGTCTTACACAAAAGAATGAGCAAGCTCAAAGTGAGCTACCGCAATTGAACTAAAGAATGAGCTATGAAACGAGCTACCGCAAGTGCACGTACCCCGTTGTTTTCGCATTTGAAGAAAACCCATCCAGGGTGCTTCGGCGTGCCCGAAGTAAGCCGCAGCACTGTCTGTGTGCAGACGTCGCAATCTATGAGCGGCATCGGCAAGCCACAAAGACGTTGCGCGAGCGCCGAGCCCGGTGGACGGCCGGACGAGTCCATGCCCGCAAACTTTCAGCGGCGGCGGGCGGACGAACCTGCATGCGGCGATGCGCCCTTGCCTGGGCTGCAGGAGAGGCTCCCCGACCACTCCATTGCCTGGGGCAGCAACCGGTGGCCGGAAAAAGCCAAATCCGGCGGCCCGCGATCAAGCGCCGCAGATTTGCAAATCCGGCGGCCCGCCGACGCAGGGGGGAAGGGAGGGGAGGCCTCATGCGCGTGGCGGCCTTCCGGCGTGCTCCTGCCGGCTGCTTCCGCCGGAATCTTGGGCGGCGCCTGGCGGCGGCGCGAGAGGGGAGAGGAGAGGTGGTTGGTGGGAGAAAGCGCGGGATGAAATGTCCCACCACCAACCGCTTCCGCTAATATGCAGGGCACCGCAGCCGCGAGGGGAAAACCCGCGTTTTCCCGGGTTGGGGTCGGGATTTTGCCGCGCTCCCTAATTTTTTTGCGGGCCAGGCCGGAATGCGGGGTCGGGGTCTAATCGGGCTGGTTTTTCCGCCCCGGCCCGCATTTTGGCGGTTATTTTACGGGTCGGGGCTGGTTGCGGGGTCTGCTAGAGTTGCTCTAATCTTTACCATGGAATGAACATTGTATTCGTGGTTCATGGGTTTTTTCTTTTATGAGAAATCATGTCCGAGTGGCTATTTTTTCAAACGAACATCGCAACAAATATGTTACCTTGGCAAGTACTAACATTAACAGGACAAAGGTACTTCTATATTTACTGAAAATAAAGTACTTCTAAATGAGTGGCATTAACAGGACCAAGGTGATCTATATTAAGAAAAGAAAAAAGCTGCGGAAATGTTAACGTCCACACGTGTGGGCGTTAGCCATCTCAATCACACGCATCCATCGCCGTCCAGCAGTATGTGCACGAATCTTGGCACGTTTTGGCCAATTTTCTGTGCCACGTAGGACAAGGCGTGTGTGTGGTGTGTGACATAGTTCACCCACATGCCGCCCCGCTGTCAGCGTTTGCCACTCGGGGACGTGCGGTGGAAATGCTTTGCGCCCGCACGCCACGCGCCGGCCGTGGTTGACGTCAAACACGTCGCGCACTTCGCCCCCTCCCCCTCACGGTTCCATTTACTACTCCCTTCAGTTACTCGCACAACCCACTTCGCAGTTCAGTCAATTGGAGGAGAAGACGAGAGGAGAAGGCGACGGCGGAGGCGGAAGAGTCGACGGCATTCGCGGCCGTTAGTGGTGCTCGCCGGACCGGAGCGTCTTCGCTGGAGCGCCTACAGAGTGAAGGTAATGCTCCCTGCCACTCTCAAAATCCTTGCCTACATTTTCTCCCCTGCCCTCAGTGTTCGATGCTTCGCTCGAGATTCATCGAGATTCAGGCGGGTTCACGATGCGCCGGCGTTCCCGCCGGCGGCGGAGTCTTGTGCTTGCCGTTTTCGGTGGCATTGGACAGTTTCATCGCCGCCGCGGTGGCGGTCATGCCGGTGTGGTTCGGCCTATCCGGAGCCACATACTGGTTGTGCCTTGGGATTGGGCCGTCGTTTTGCTATCTGATAGTTGCGCATTGCTTCGAATTGCTATTTGCGATCAGTGCGGGGAGAATTTTGGTGATGAATTTCAAGTCATGATAGTTGCCATTGAACCCTAGATCTAGGTAGTTATTTTTCAAATTGCAGAATGAAGGCAAACATGGTAGTTTGAGTAACTATCTACAGCGTCTGGCAACTAATTTCGTGATTGACTGTGATAGTTTCCACAAATATGTTTTCCATGTGGCAACTAATTTCGTGCACAGGCTATGGCTGTTGCCACACTGTAGGCACGGTAAAATGTAGTAAATAGGTAGTCATTGCAGTTTCAGCAACCATGTGCACTGGATGGCAACTAATTTCCACATCAACTGTGTCAGTTGCCACATATATGCTTTCCATGTAGCAAGTATTTCTGTGAACACACTATGGCTGTTGCCATGTTGTATGCAGGACAATGTGGCAAATTCACTGTAATGCAGACCCAAATTTGTGTTTTGCCACGTTGACTTGTGGCAACTGATAGTATAATGTGGCATGGCAAAGTATAGTAACTAGGTAGTCTTGTCAGTTTCAGCAACTATGTGCACTGGATGTCAACTAATTTGCACATCAACTGTGTCAGATGCCATATATATGCTTTTCCATGTGGCAAGTATCTCTCTGAACACAGCATGTCTGTTGCCATGTTATAGGCAGGATAATGTGGCAAATTCATTGTACTGCAGACCCAGTTTCGTGTTTTGCCACGCTGATTTGTGATATCTTAACATATTTGTCCGTAATAAATGGCAACTCATTTTTAATATGAGGTCAGTGTGTGCATTGCAATCTCAGGTTGTTCAGTAGATGTTTTTCATCGCTTTTTTGAATTTTGTGTTGCATTTTAACATGGCAATTTCAACCTAGCACATTTTTGCCATTGAACACATGGCAAGTCATTTTTGTATGAGGACAGGGTGTGAGCTGCCACATTTTATGTTGTGCAGTGGAAGATTTGTGCCTTTCTTTCGTAATATCTTGTGCTAACATGGCAACTTCAACATTTTGTTTTCAAGTGAATTACGATCTGTACATTTTTCAAATGAAACCAATGTGCTTAATTGCCACATTTATGTTTTCGACAATCATAGGGGGGTGCGTGTGTGTTCATGTGATATTTGCCTTCACTAGTTGTCATTTCAATCGAGCCCATGTGGCCAGCACATTCTGTTAGGTGGCAACTGCTTACTTCCTACATTTCACTTCCTCCCTGACAATTTGGTCTGTTCTTACCTCAGCAGAATGGCTCGCGGTGATCATCAAAACGATGATGATGATTTCATGGATGCACCGCAGCAGAATCGGGCAACTGGACGGAGAAAAGACGGCGATGAGGTAACTGTCCACACCCCTCCTCCTCCTGCATATGTTCTTGGATGCCACCTCGATCTTGCAGTCGTCTGTTATGAACTAAAATTCCATAACAGTGAAAACATGGCAAAAATGATCATTTGTCTGTTTTGCAGAAGAAGAAACGTACTCGCAATAGGGCCTCGCAGGAACGCCTGATTTCATTGACCGACAGATTTACCGACGATCAGAAGGGAGCTGCTGCTGAGATGGTTATGCGGGCTCTGATGGATGTCCGGTGCAAGAATCTAGTCAACCCTGTATGCGACTGGCTTGGTGAGATTTACGACCCCGCCTCCAGGGAATTTGTGATTCCGGGATGTGGAAGACTGCCGTTGGACGAGGAATCCGTGTTCTGCACTTTGGGTGTGCCTCATGGAGAAATCAAAGTCCCGTATGAGGTCAATAATAAGATCGAGGAAACGTTGTTCCCCCGTTTGTTTCCTGGGTTGGAATCCATGTCGAACACGTCTTTCCTGGCAGATTCGCTGCAGGCCATGACAACCCATGGCGAGGTTTTTAAGATGAAACTACTCATGTACCTCATCTCAGCTGTTTTCGCGCCGACCACTTCTCTTCGCCCAAGCAACAAATGCTTCCCCATCCTGGTGAATGATCTATCTTTTCTCCATTATTTTCATTCAATCTCTTGTCTCCAATGTCATGTGCAAGCTAGTCACTGCCAGTTTTTTTGATGTTTTTCCATTCGATTTCTGATGCGGCAACTCGTTGTCCTGAAAATTGTGTCGTGCAGGCGAAACTGAAAGATGTGAAGAACATGAATTGGTGTAAGTTCATTGCCGACTTCCTGCATGATGCATTCTCAACCAAGATGTACCAGAAGGGTTGTCGACTGCATTTAATGGTATTTTTTTATCAGTCCTTTTTGTTGAACACTCTTAAACACCTTCATTTATGCATGGCAACCTGATCATAACAAGATGGCAACTGCCATCCTGACAATATGGCAACTGCCATCATACCATGATGGCAACTAGCACAGACAGATGGCAACTTCTTCTTTTTCTTTTTTATGCACTTCAACTTGATGATTGTAGGAACATACATTAGCCTGTTTTTGGTAAAATACCATGATGGCAACTGATATTTCTTTCTTTTAAAATTGTTGTACATCAGCTCATGTACGTCGCCTGTCTTGATCTGTCCACCGTGGATTTCACTGGGACAAGAGGCCCGCCGCCCACACACAAGTTTGCTGTTTCTGCATGCACTTACGATGCTGTCAAGGTTGTGCTTGCTGCAGACAGGGTAACTGATACCAAATATGGAAAACTGCAGGTTAGTTCTGGTTTCTTTCTCTGCACGACATTCTTACAAATTTTTGCGGTATAACATATGAAAAAATCCTCATGTGGCAACTGTCTGCGGCTAACAAGAGATGACTACCTTGTTAGCCATGGTTGTATGACCATGGTATACATGTCTCACTCCACATGGCAACTCTGTCATCCGTGCTGAAACTTCTATTCTCGTCTTCTTCTTTTTTGTTTTATTTGCAATACATGAACTGTTAGTCAGTGTTCATCATTTTCTATCTTACATCCTAGCTATTTTTTTTGGTTATTTCTAGCTGATGGCCAAGCATGCTATAGACTACAGCGTGTTTGGGGGGCCTCAAAACTTTGGAAAGTGGATGGACGTGCACTCAGCTCCGTCTTGCCCTACTGAGGTAATCAAAGATATATATCTATGGTTGCTTTGGATTTTTTTTTATCTTGTGCAAGTGACTCTAATATGGTTGGTTATTGCTGCTTCTTGTTTCGTGCACAGGCGAGGGCACCTGTTGAGCATCTAATTGGGCAGTTTGCATCCGGAATGACCAGTTTGCTCAGGAAGTTGGTTGAGGGTTGGACGTCCCTTAATGGCTCTGACAGCGACGCGGTTGCGAGGCAGTTCACTACGTTTGTTGCAGAACGGACACATCGGCCAACTGGTTGTTGTGGCCGGTACGACTACAACAGTTCGCAAGAGCTCGCTGACACACAAGATGAACTAGATGGAGACGCTGCCCTCAACAAGGACGATGACGATGACATGGAGAACGTGCAGCACGACACCGATGATGATGAACATTTTGAAGTTCGTGCAGGTGGTAAGAAGGGCAAGGATGCACCAGATGTCCCCCCACCGGAGAAACTCAAAGAACATACAGCTGCGAGAGGCGAGGGGGTGTTGCCCTCAAAGAGGGGGAGGGCTCCAGAGGATGTTGGGCAGGGTTCTCCTGGCAAGAGGTCTAGGACCGATCCCATAGCTGCTAGGAGGAGGTTCGACTTCTATTTTAGTGTTTTGTTTTTTCTATATTTTTTCAACAGACTGACCCTTTTTTGCATTTGTTTTGCTAAGCGCGGCAATGAGTTTCCTGTCTGACACTTGCCACCTTTTGTTTTGCTTCCATCTTATACGTCCAGTGAGGCGACAGCTGGTGGACGAGCAGTTACGAAGAAACAGGCACCAACGCCAACCCGTGCTTCTGCTCGATTGAACAAAGGTGCCCCCATTGTTGGTGACACCCCTTCCACCAGGTCATCTCCTCGTACGACGACGTCCAACACCGGGGATCCTGTCGTGTTGCCAGACATGAGAAAGCCAGTCAAGAAGTAGGTTTTCCCTGTTCTTTCATTGCCATAGTGCTATATTTTTTATTTTTCAATGCATCTATTCAACTTGCCACATGGGCTACTGTCATCAGTCCCACATGGCAACTGCTGTTTTTCAATGATCTCATTCCTTTTTAACTGCATGGCAACTCTTGCATGTTTTTACATGGCAACTAGTATCTAGGCCAAATGGCAACTCTTATTGTACCTACATGGCAACTTCCATCTTTCCATTGGCTTGTGTGCTCATCCCATACCTAGTTTTGAAATTGCATTCCTGGTAGATCAGACATTTTTATCATTCTTCAAGTTGGCTAGCATGGCAACTCTTGCTGGTTTTGCATGGCAACTGCTAACTATGCCACATGGCAACTCTTATTCCACCTACATGGCAACTACCAACTTTCCACCTACTTTTCATTTTTTTAAGATTTCTACCATGGCAAATTTCAGGTTCATTTCTTAATACATTTTTCATTTGCTTTTCTTTTTTGCAGGGTGAAGAAGACTACTACACACGCGGCCAAGCATATCATTAGGGACCCACTCGAACGCCTTCATTCAAAGTTATCAACATGTGGCAACTCAGATGTTCATGAGGCGCCAGTCGACAAAACTGCTGCTGCACCGTCAACTGTTCCCACTAACTCAGACGCAAGTGGCCGGCCATCGCCGCCGGTTGCAGATGTGCAGGCTATAACAACAGGCATCCGTACATCGGGGAGTAACGAGTCGGTATCTGCCAGGACTGCTGAAATATTGCCCACTCTGCTGGCAATGAAGGATGCTGCTGTGAGCCATGCCACCCGATCAGCAAGCGTTGAAGTGGACGCTCCCAAGACCAACCTAAGCAAGGAAGATTCCCGCTCATCTGACACAGATTCCAAGCACGTGTGTGGTGGCACTCCTGTGTCCACGACAGAAGTGGCTGAGGCGGCAGTTCATAATGATATGCCATCTACAGGTGAGAGTCTTGGCACAACAGCTCCAGCTCCTGGTGGTGCAGATATTGCTAAGGCGACTGTTTCACGTGCTGGTCTTTCACCTAGGCGTCGTAGCCCCCGCAAGCAATCAACAGACATACCCAACGCATCAGTTGTAGCTAGGAGCACCAGAGATGAGTCTGGTTATGTTCCTGCGTTCACACTGTTCCCACCACCTGCCAAAAGCAATGTCACGGAGAAACCAGAAGACCGGAGTACAACTGATGCAGGTGTCAAGCCGGGCACGAGTGATGGAGGTGAACGTCCGGAGCAGAATGCGCCTTTACCCGCAGTGGAAAACCCCAGCTTAAATCTGCGCACTTCCAAGCTTCCAGTCAATGTGGGTGTCCCCTACAGCCCAAACAAGAAGATTGTCAAGAAAGTTGCGGCTGATACCGCTAACAACACGCCCCGCTCTACAAATAAGCCTGATGATTCTGCAGCAGCGGATTCAGATATGTTTGTTGATCTTTCACCCTTGGATTCTGCCCCTCAAGTTGTTCGTGGTCCGGCCAGTAGGCATGATAGGCACCCAATGGCCTTCACCCCACCGAGCTTTAGCCTTGGCATCAGTCAAGATCAACCAGTGGTGCAAGATCCTATGCCAGTTGCCTTTGCTTTCCCGGGAGGCATGCCCGCAATGATGGCGCAGCCAATGGTGGAGGGCAGGAAGGCTATCAAGTTCGCAGAGCTGATCGTCCAAGGTACATTTCTTCTGAGATTATCTTTTTCTTGTAGACATCTGTGTAGTCTGACTTTTGTCCCAAGCAATTTTTTTGGGGTTCTCACCTGTGATGGCAACTGTTATGTGATGACATGGCAACCGGATTTGCTGCACCATCGTACCTACATTTTTGTTGCCATGATGTATTTTCCTTTGGACAACCACATGGCAACTGAAATTGATACAACATGGAAACTGTACTTGTTCTCACATGGCAACCATAGAGCACTATATATTGCAACTGGATTTGCTGCAGCTTGTCACATGCAATTTTGTTTCCATGCTGCATTTTTCATCCGGCAACCACATGGCAACTGGAGTTGACACAACATGGCAACTGTAGTTGGCTTTACATGGCAATTACAGTGCAATACACATGGCAACTGGACTTGCCTTCACATGGCAACTCCCCACTTTTTGTACCTACATTTCATATCATGCACCTTTTCTCTTTGCACTACATTTGTTTTGTTTTCCAAGTATCCTAACCCACCTTTTGATCCTTGCAGACACCCCTGAGGAGATTTCGCTGTCACTTATGAAGTTTACCGCAGGATTGAGGAGGCAGCATTGCAGAGGAGGTCGTCAAGAGGTCAGGGACAATCAAGTTCCAACGTGCCTGCTGAGACTATATCTGAGGATACCATTAGAAGTGCCACCCCTGGTTCTGTGAGGCAGCAGAGGGTAGTTCACCCACCTCCCGCGGATGACTACGAGCCCGAAGTCAGGGCCACAAAGGAGCGGAACCAGCTGTATGATATTTTCAAGCAATTTGGAAATACGAGGGCCAGCAGCAAGCACATGAAGGAGCTGAAAGCGTAATGACCACACCACATAATCTCTTATTTTGCTTTGCTCTTTTTACCATTTATCTTTTTTGTACTTTCTAGATATGATCCGCTTACGTTTTAGTTCTTCTTTTTTTACTTAGTAGACATGATTCTTTCATGTTATATCATTTTCATACAGCTCATGTTTGGACAGAACCAAGGTCATACAATGCGAAGTGACATACGTCGACCTGGGTGATCTTGCCGAGTTCGTGAGGCCACTCGGTAAAATGTCGGCGAATGTAGTTGCATGTGGGATTGACTTCATCAACAAGCATATGGATATGTCTCCCAACAAAACAATCATGCATTACAGTGTGACCTGCAAAATATGGGATGGTGACTTCCACCACAAAATCCTGAGGAAGCATTTTGCTGCACACGATGAATTCAAGCTCACAATGAAGAAATGTGTGAGTACTCCTTCCCTGTTTGCACATTTTTTTTCCTCCCATGGTATGTTTTTTTGCCAGTAGCTGCACTCTGTTTATGTGGCAGCTGTTTCATGTGGCAACAGCTGCCATGTAAACTGACTTTTGATTGGCATCCTCTTACATTCTATGTGGCAACTTCAAAGTAAAATACAGGGCAACTTTGTTCATACATGGATGGCAACTTATTTTAACTAACCACTATAACTAAACATTCTACGTGTTTCTACTTTTTTGGCCCCTTGCTGTTTTATGTCACTCATGTGCCTCTTACTATAACTGGTGATATCCTTAGACGTCATTTTCCCAAATACAACATTTTCTGTTCTTCATGTGAACTCTGCTTCTTATTTCCTTCATTTTACTTGCAGGTCATCTTCCCCATGTTCCAGTAGTTTGCACCACATGACCCACACGACAAGTGTGGTCACCACTACGTAATCTGCCTTGACCTGAATAACCAACGTTTTGAGGTGCTTGATTCAATGCGTTCGGCAGCTGATGCAGACCTTACTACGCATGCTGAATACTTCATCAACAACCTCAAAGACACATGGAACCGTCACTACGAACACTCAAAGGTCCAGATCAGACATTTTCCAATTGAGTACGTGGCGACTACGAAGCAAGGGAACACGTAATTTCCTATCTCTTTCTTCATTTGCCATTTACACCAATCCTAACCCTCTTTTGTTACATCTGAATTAAAGTTTATCATTGTTATCTTTGTCCTTTTGCGAGTTCACCTGATTCTTTTCTTGTGCAGGACGGACTGTGGCTTTCACACGTTGGAGTACCTTGCAAAGTGAGAAGGTAGACTGGTTCCTGTCATCACAGCTGCAATGGTCGTTGAGCTCTGGAAAATTTACACATGGAACTGGTTGACGAATGAAGATTTCAACAAGCGGTCGGGAGCACGTGAGTTCGTAGAGGAAGCTGTCAAGAAAGTCATCAAGAAGTACAAGTGATCACGTGGTGCTCCATACTGAACGCCTACCTTACATTCTGTTGCCGAGGAATGTAAGGTACTGCCTTTGTTCTTTTCAAAACTATGTCCGTGTGCTATGTTATGACTGCAACCCCGCGTAGCCTAGTATGTAGTGGTGTGTGAGCGACATTTGAATATTTTCTGTAATATATGTGTGGATGTGAACCTATTTAGGCGTGACAGCAGATACGTTTATGTTTATCATTATTATTATGCTTTCATCATTTGTAGCACCAGTTTGGTGTTTCGAATGCGTCTACTATGTTTTAAAACATTGAAAATGTAGTTCATCAGACATGGTTAGTGAAAGTTATTGTCGTTTTTCATTTGGCTGTTTGCTTCTTTTTTTTGTCGCTAATTGTACCGGCTAGCATGGTAGTTTGATCATGTAGTCGTAACCTTTTTGCGGTTACTGCACGTGACGCTTTTCAACTTGTTTCCCATAGATTGCACACAACACACTATGTGTGACTAAATTGTGTTGAATGAACACGGAAATATATGCGATGCAGAGTCATTACAAATAACATGGCATATTTCAGTACAACTAACATGGCAGATTCAGTACAAACAACATGGCAGATTCAGCATAAATAATTATTTAGCTACTCATTAATCTTCACTTATAACTTTTTGGAGTAGTTTGTCATTTACTCGTGTGCTTCACTTATATCCTATGAGTAAATTGTTGAATGAGTTGATTGTCATAAATCTGAAATTATATATGTCTCGTTTGCTTATCCCATGGGAAGTAATGACTTCACATCTAAGATGTAAAGGTTGTAAATTTATTGAAGGTTAGCAAGCATCGTATTGGTCATTTGAAAAATTCATGAAAGAATATTGAAGGAAGAGAGATTTCATATATAAATACACTATCCTAGACATTTTTTATAATTGGGAGCACTCATTAAGTATGACATGCTAAAGAGTTGATGTTGGACAAGGAAGACAACGCAATGGGTTATGTTTTCCGACATCTCAGTTAAAGTATATTGTCATGGATCATTCAAACATGTTGAGCTTGCCTTTCCCCCTCATGCTAGCCAAAATTCCTTGCACCAAGTAGAGATACTACTTGTGCTTCCAAATATCCTTAAACCCAGTTTTGCCATGAGAGTCCACCATACCTACCTATGGATTGAGTAAGATCCTTCAAGTAAGTTGTCATCTGTGCAAGTAATAAAAATTGCTCTCTAAATATGTATGATATTTTGGTGTGAAGAAAATAGCTTTATATGATCTTGTTATGGAAGCAATAAAAGCGACGGACTGCATAATAAAGGTCCATATACAAGTAAGCAATATAAAGTGACGTTCATTCGCATTAAGATTTTGTGCATCCAACCCTAAAAGCGCATGACGACCTCTGCTTCCCTCTGCGAAGGGCCTATCTTTTACTTTACGTCTTTTACTTTATGCAAGATTCAAGGTGATCTTCACCTTTCCCCTTTTCATTTTATCCTTTGGCAAGCACCTCGTGTTGGGAAGATCCTGATATATATATATATATATATATATATATATATATATATATATATATGTATGTATATATCCAATTGAATGCAAGTTAGCATGAACTATTATTGTTGACATCACCCAAAGGTGAATACGTTGGGAGGCAACACTATAAGCCCCTGTATTGCGTGAGTGTTAGCAATTGTAGAAGACTATATGATAGTTGAGTATGTGGAGTTTGCTAGTCCTGAAAATAAGATGAATTACAATTGTTTGATGACTGAGAATGAAGCTTGCTACTTTTCAAGAAAGTTTATGGTCTATGCTTTGACATGTGAATTGCTTGTTACTTTATCGTGAGAAGTTTTATGAGATGAACTACTGTTATGACATATTATCATGCTAGAAAAGGTGATTGAAATTATCATTGATCAAACTTGTGCACCTTCTAGCATTCACACTTCATAAATTCTTTCTTTTATCATTTACCTACTCGAGGACGAGTAGGAATTAAGCTTGGGGATGCTGATACGTCTCCAACGTATCTATAATTTATGAAGCATTCATGCTATTTTATTATTTGTTTTGAATGATTATGGGCTTTATTATACACTTTTATATTACTTTTGGGACTAACCTATTAACCGGAGGCCCAACCCATATTGCTGTTTTATTGTCTGTTTCAGTATTTCGAAGAAAAGGAATATCAAACGGAGTCCAAACGGAATGAAACCTTTGGCAGCGTGATTTTTTGGAAGATTATGATCCTGGAGACTTGGAGTCCACGCCAGAAGATCCTCGAGGAGACTAGGAGATAGGAGGGCGCGCCCCCCTGTCTCGTGGGCCCCTCGAGCACCCCCCGACTGACTTCTTTTGCCTATATAGTCCCACGTACCCTAAAAACATCCACGGAGAAGATAGATCGGGAGTTCCGCCGCCGCAAGCCTTTGTAGCCACCAAAAACCTCTCGGGAGCCCGTTCCGGCACCCTGCCGGAGGGGGAACCCATCACCGGTGGCCATCTTCATCATCCTGGCGCTATCCATGACGAGGAGGTAGTAGTTCACCCTCGGGGCTGAGGGTATGTACCAGTAGCTATGTGTTTGATCTCTCTCCCTCGTGTTCTCTCTATGGCACGATTTTGATGTATCGCGAGCTTTGCTATTATAGTTGGATCTTATGATGTTTCTCCCCCTCTACTCTTTTGTGATGAATTGAGTTTCCCTCTTGAAGTTATCTTATTAGATTCAGTCTTTGATTTGAGAACACTTGATGTATGTCTTGCCGTGTTTATCCGTGGTGACAATGGGATATCACGTGCCACTTGATGTATGTTTTGGTGACCAACTTGCGGGTTCTGCCCATGAACCTATGCATAGGGGTTGGCACACGTTTTCTTGACTCTCCGGTAGAAACTTTGGGGCACTCTTTGAAGTACTTTGTGTTGGTTGAATAGATGAATCTGAGATTGTGTGATGCATATCGTATAATCATGCCCACGAATATTTGAGGTGACAATGGAGTATCTAGGTGACATTAGGGTTTTGGTTGATTTGTGTCTTAAGGTGTTATTCTAGTACGAACTCTTGAATAGATCGATCCAAAAGAATAACTTTGAGGTGGTTTCGTACCCTGCCATAATCTCTTCGTTTGTTCTCCGCTATTAATTAGTGGCTTTGGAGTGACTCTTTGTTGCATGTTGAGGGATTTTTATATGATCTATCTATGTTATTATTGTTGAGAGAACTTGCATTAGTGAAAGTATGAACCCTATGCCTTGTTTCCTATCATTGCAATACCGTTTACGCTCACTTTTATCATTAGTTACCTTGCTGTTTTTATAATTTCAGATTACAAAAACCTATATCTACTATCCATATTGCACTTGTATCACCATCTCTTCGCTGAACTAGTGCACCTATACAATTTACCATTGTATTGGGTGTGTTGGGGACACAAGATGCTCTTTGTTATTTGGTTGCAGTGTTGTTTGAGAGAGACCATCTTCATCCTACGCTTCCTACGGATTGATAAAACTTAGGTCATCCACTTGAGGAAAATTTGCTACTGTCGTACAAACCTGTGCACTTGCAGGCCCAACAACGTCTACAAGAAGAAGGTTGTGTAGTAGACATCAGCGCCCCGCTCTCATGCCGTGGCAGGGCAGGATGCTGCCGCGGCAGCTCATGAGTGTGACGCAGTGGTAGCTGCACAGGCGCAAGAAAAGGAAAGAGGGGTCGACCAGCGGCCGGCCTCTACCGGACAGGTTGAGGAAACGAGTGGCACCGAGGGAATCGCCAAAGAAGCCGAAGAGCGTCTGGGGCGACCTCCTGCGGGCGGTGGGTCGGAGCAGAGCACGAGCCACACCAGCGACACACACTTGAGGCGGCACAGCGACCGGTACGACACCCGCTACGGGATCTCCCGGAGGAGGTCGTTGGGGAGGGCCTTCGCCGCCTGCTCCTCCTCTTCCTCCTCCTTCCTCATCGGCTCCATAGAGGCAGTTTGTTTAGGGTTGAGATCTTACCTGGCCTACCGCTGCTGTGAATGGAAGAGCCATAGAGGCAGTTTGCTTAGGGTTGAGATCTTACCTGGCCATCTGTCGGGCCGGGCCGGGCTTCGGGCCGGGCCTACCAAAGCCGGACGCAGAAAACCTAGGCCCGAGCCCGGCCGGCCCGAACGTCGGGCCTAAAAATCAAGCCCAAGCCCGGCCAATCACTCAAAAAGCCCGTCGGGCCTCAAGCGCGGGCCGAGCCTCTTAATCTGCAAATATGACGGGCCCGAGGCCAGCCCGACCTGGCCATCGGGCCTAAAAATCAGGCCCAAGCCCGGCCCATCACTCAAAAAGCCCGTCAGGCCTCGGGCCGGGCCTCTTCCTTAATCTGCAAATATGACGGGCCCGAGGCCGGCCCAACCCAGCCATCAGGCTCAAAATCTAGGCCCAGGCCCAGGCCATGGGCAATGTCGGGCCGAGTTGGGCTTTTTTGTGTCAGGCCATCCGGGCCGGGCTGCCCGTGGCCATGTATAGTTGAGATGCGCTCCTCCCGGATGTCTCTCTTTCAGGATTAAAAGGAAGAGGAGGGCAGCATACCTGGAGCTCGACGTGAATGGGGGCGATGAACGAGACACGGCGGCCACGGAGGCGATGGAGCTGAAGCTGGACGGGAGACACGAAACGGAGTAGAGCCAAGAAAAAGGCTAGTTTGAGGCCCAAAGCGGATCTGATGGCAGAGGCCTCTCCCAGTCCACCGAAATGTAGGCAATGCCCGGTTTATCATTTTTTTTAGAGCAGCCCATTTGAACATCTAATCTGGCTGTTCTAATTCTGTATTGTCTGTTTGTTGGATGGGTGTGTAGCTTTGTAAGTTATTCTAAACTTTTAATAGCTCCTTTTTACGTACCTTTAGGCAGTTGTAGTGTGGTGGCCTAGTTCTTGTAATATTTGCTGGTCGATGGCTTTGTTAATGTAAAGTCGGGCTCTTCTTAAGGTTTCGTTCTAAAAAAATAATCCACCCCAATGCACACACGCGCAGTATCAGGTTATCGGCATATTCCAGCTAGTCAAACCGAAAGGCTCAAGCAACTGTGGCAGCACAACAGTAGGATAGAAACTGGATAAAAATCAAACTAGCTAAATACAAACAGCGGTCTACAGTGTCCAGGAGTAGAGGGACAACATCTAGCGTCTTGCTGCAAAAAACAAAGAGGCTAATACCTAATTATGGTAGGTCACCGAGAGGTTGACAAGATTAATAACTAGATATAAAGAGGAAACACTCACGCAATCAGCATAACAATTTGGGCAGCAACCTCGGCTGGCATTGTGAGTCTGGTCATGCTCGACAGAAGCCCAATTCATCGAAATTAAGTCACCCAAAACCATTGAATAGCAGTGTGAACAGAGTTCAGTTTGTGTGTTTAAGAACTCGATGCACAATTCAGAATGTAAAATCTCAGCGGATGACAAAATTCCGCAAGTTCACATTATGGACAGTAAAATCTCAGTATGTTCAGAAATTGATTCAGTCAGGCAAAAATTCAGACATACTGGTCGGAACAAAGACAAACAGCACACTAACGGGTTGCACAGCCGAAAGTGATGAAGTAAACATCATCATGACACATGCGTTGTGTTGCTCTCTTTCCCTAGAAAAGACGATAGTATTTCGTTCTCGGTCAATGGAACATCATGCATACAGATTTCACTAGAACAATAATCTAGAGAAGTCGACACTAACGTATAATTATATTACTATGCAAAAAGTGATAGTCATTTCGAATAAGAAAAAAAGAGTAAACTTTCAAATGCATCAAAAAAAGACGACACCAATGATTAACTTTGTTGGGATAGCAAGTTCCTCGCTAAAGGTACTTTCCCTGAATAAATGGACAGAGAGAGAGATGTAAAATGCAGATAATCTCCAACACATATAATACCCATTGTCTCACACTTACCCACATGAGGCTAACAATAACAAGTGTCAACAAGATTTAGTACGTAAGGCAAGGAGATCAAATAACTTGGTTCATTCATATTACTAGATAATAACTCATTGAAGGGTGGCTTACAAGTTCTCACAGCCTAGCCAACAAAACATTGTTCAAGCCATAAAAGCACATGCACCTGGAAGACAACTGATATGAAAACCAAATCGGAGTAGATGCAGGACTTGTCCAAGCCACTGCCCAAAACTAGAACATTATCAGGACCATACTCAACAGCCGACTTTGATGAAAGAGCCATGCCAACTTAGCATGTGTGAAGCTGCTTTGGAATTCAGTGAGCATCCGACGGCGGCCATTCAACAAAACAGGGAACGTGGGGTCGTAAATTTTCCATCGGGTAATTTTCAAGGCTGCAGATAACTTGCAGATTCTGGGTATCCATATCATACGACATAAGTGCCTGCTTCGATTCCACCGAGCCTTTAAGGAAAATCAGGTTATGTTCTGGATGGATTGCAACCAAGGTGAAGTGTCGAGATAGACAAGGCCTTCCTAGTGGCTCCAGAATGCTGGCGGTGTGCTTTAAGGTCCACTGGCCACTAGCATAATTCTCAAGAACCCAAACTGATAACCGGCAACCAATATCATGATCTATCTGCATACCATGTAAGCGTCCCTGAGAGTGCCCAATAACAGTAAACTTAACTTTGGGCGGCTGTTGAATTGTTCTCCAGGTACTCCCGTCCGTGTCCACTGTAACTATCAAGTTCATTGTACTATCCTCCAAGTCAAATATGTTATAGCCGGAATCATAATAATAAGCAATGAAATACAGAGTGCCGTCTAAGAAGAAGTATCCTGATTCACGACTTCTCCATTCGTCCCAAAATATTTGTAGCCCTGGTGACCCAATCCACTTTTGGTGACCCCATCCGCTCGACATGGAAGCCCATTCTCTGGCATCCGATGAGTAGACCTCAACCGCGGTAATGCCGTGATAATCATGGATGATGACAAACACCGTGAAGCGAGAGGGAACTGCGGGGTCGAAGCACAAGCTGATGGTGTGGTCGTGAACATAAGACTCCGGTGGCTTATGGTGGCTATGAGGCACGGGCAGTGCGGCCCAGATCTCCTCGGTCGCGGGGTTGCACACGATGTATTCTGCGCGCCACGCTCTCATGCCGTGGCAGAGGAGGATGCCGCCGCAGCAGTCCAGGAGCTTGACGTTTTCGAAGCCGCGGAGGAAAGGGAGGGAGGGGTCGACCAGCGGCCAGCCTCTGCCGGACAGGTTGATGAAACGGGTGGTACCGTCGGGGGAATCGCCAAAGAAGCCGGAGAGCGTCTGGGGCGACCTCCTGCGGACGGCCGGGTCGGAGCAGAGCACGAGCCACGCCGGCGACACGCACTTGAGGCGGCACAGCGACCGGTACGGCACCCGTGACAGGATCTCTCGGAGGAGGTCGTTGGGGAGGCCCTCCATCGCCTGCTCCTCCTCCTCCTCCTTCCTCGTCTTCTCCATCCCGTACCCGGCCTGCGGCTGCTGGTTCTGTTGGTTTAGGGTTTAGATGCGCTCCTTCCGGATGTCTCTCTTTCAAGATTAGAAGGAAGGAAGAAAAAAGTTCAAAAAAAAAAAGGAGACGCGGGACGGAGCCACGAAAAAGGCTCAGTTTATCAGCCCAAGACGGATCTGATAGGGCCTCCTCTCCTAGCGAGACACGCGAGGCGTATCCATATGCACAGGCCCAGTTTATCATCCTTTTTTGGTGCAGCCCAGTTTTTTACTTTTTGGAGGTGTTGGTGCAGCCCAGTTTATCATTTAATGGGTGGACATGGGTGGATATGCCGTATGCGTATGCATAGCTTGCGGCAGTTTGTCTCGAAAAAAAAAAAGGAAAGCTGGGGAGTTTGTTGCAGGAAAAGAAACTTTATTAAAGGCTGTGGCCCAGGCTATTCCTGTTTATGCGATGTCAGTATTCAAAATCCCTAAAGGAATATGTAAAGACATGGCGAATGTAATCGCTAAATACTGGTGGGGAGATGATGAAAACAGTAGAAAAATGCACTGGTTTTGCATGGTGGAAACTTTGTTTTCCAAAGAGTCTAGGCGGGCTGGGTTACCGTGATTTTCATTCTTTCAACCTAGCAATGTTGTCTAAGCAAGTTTGGAGATTCTTGTGCAACCCTGAATCACTCTGTGCTAGGATTTTGAAGGCAAAATACTATCCAAACCAAAGTATCCTTGAAGCTGGACCAAAAAAGGGTCCTCTTTCACTTGGCAAAGTATTTTTGCGGGTATCCAAACCTTCAAAAGAGGATGTATTTGGAGAGTTGGAAACGGCGACTCCATTGATATATGGCGAGACCCATGGGTCCCTACAAGCCCGGACAGAAAGGTAATGATGCCAAGAGGAAATATTGTTATTACAAAGGTGTCTGAATTAATTGATCCACAGTTGGGACAATGGGATGAAGATCTGGTTCGGTCTTTGTTTACTCAGGTCGACGGAGCTAGAATTTGGAGTATCCCGTTAAGCTTGAATGGATTTGATGATTTTGTTGCTTGGCATTATAATAGAAACGGAATGTTCTCGGTGAGATCGGCCTACCATGTTGAATGGAGACACCAATTCGGGAATTTCTACCAATATATGGCTTCATCTTCAAGAGGATCAAACCCCATATGGAAGAAAATATGGAAACTATCTGTTCCAGGGAAAGTTAAAACTTTTGTGTGGAAGGTACTACATGGAGCTATTCCGGTTAAATCAGTTCTGGTGAATCGACACATAGGGACGGACAGCTTGTGCCTGATTGGTCATACGTATCAACGTATGCAGAAGACTTGAAGCACCTTCTGTTTGATTGTTCCCCGGCGCAGGAGCTCTGGAAAATGTTACAGCTAGATAAACTGATTGCGGATGCATGCATTTTTTATCGTGCGGGGTCTGCGATACTGGAAGAGCTACTGGACTCATCAACAGGCCACTATCCTGGACTCCAAGTAGGAATCGTGGAAGTTGTGGCGATCGCTACCTGGTACCTATGGTGGATCAGAAGATCGGTCACGCATAAGGAGAGAACTCCGCCAGCGGCAAGTTGGAAGCTTTCTATATTTGCTCTGTGCACAAACTTTACAAAATCAAGCCAGCGAGATGGGGACAGAAGCTTAACTAAATGGACCAAGCCGGATTCTAGTCATATTAAACTAAATGTGGATGGATCTTATCACAATGATGAAGGAGTTGGCTCGACGGGTGCAATCCTGAGAGATATGTACGGGAATTTCCTTGGGGGCTCTTGCTCTTTTTTCCCAAACGCCTTTGTCAGCTTCTATGATGGAAGCCCAGGCTATGAAAGAAGGTCTAAAGCTAGCAGCATCATTAGGTTACAATAGAATTGTGGCAGAATCTGATTGTTTGGAAGTCGTTGAAGCTTGTGGAGGAGGAAATAATTGGTGGCATGAAGGAGCTGCGATCTTTGCAGATTGTGTTGATCTAGTTGTGGAGATAGGTTCCGTTCAGTTTACTCATTGTCTTCGGGAAGCCAATGG
Source organism: Aegilops longissima (assembly GCA_021605205.1). Taxonomy (NCBI): domain Eukaryota; kingdom Viridiplantae; phylum Streptophyta; class Magnoliopsida; order Poales; family Poaceae; genus Aegilops; species Aegilops longissima. The sequence continues at coordinate 656,180,993 of CM038676.1, forward strand.
CGTCGCGCATGAGATTGCTAAGTATAGCTATGAGAATCGTTTATCTTGTAATTGGATAGATGACCCCCCTCTCATTCATGAATCTCTTGTGAACGATGTAAGTGTGTTAAGTTAATCAATAAAGCAAGCCATGATGGCATTCCCTCAAAAAAATGCATGGTTGGTCTCGGTGACTGGTGCTTTTCGTCCACAATGGTGATGCTCCTCTGGCACTGTGAGGTTCACTTTTTTTTCTTTATGAGAGCAGTGAAGGTTTGCTTCTAGTGTGCTGAGTTCTGTCCCCCTGTGGTGCAATTTAGGCTCTGGTTTGCCCTTGGATCGGGTGCTTTTTTGTTGTGTTTCTTCCTCTACAATCCCTTATGCTCTGGTTCATTTGAACCCATATTATAAGAGATTGCAAAGCCTCGTACACAAAATGAATGAAAAATTCATGTGAGTATTATCTCCCTATACATACACTTTTTTTTACTGTTTGTGGATGAGTAAGGATACCCACTCGAAGAGAGAAGTGATGCAGATGCATCCGAATTCATTACCAACTCGAGTGCCGAAGCACTCCAGAGTCATGCGCCTCGATGGGCTCAAGCAAGCACTATAAAGGATAAGGACTAAGAGCGATATTTAAGAGATTTTGCGATTGTGGGAGATTTTACCCCCATACTATTGCATGACCGCCTGGTGTATCATATCCCTTGAGATAGGTGACTAACAACCGGCATGGGACAACCTATATAGGGTCAAATCCCCACTAAAGGACAAAATATACATGAGAGCATATACTTGTGTCATACGCAGCTCAGTAGATAGGGAAAACACCATTATAATCATCTATGATCATCAATAAAGACAGGTTGGCATGCCATAGAGTTGTTACCCATCTGGGGCCTGAACTAAGGTGAAACCACGGTGTCGCCATCGTTGCTGACAAGATCCCTTTGGGCACCACCCCTCTCACTACATCCTTTCATGAGAACCTTCAAATTGTGAAATTGGCAGACCGTTATTCTTTGACATTTGGCGCCCACCATGGGACATAGATGTATCTCTGTCGTTAACTCTCCCATCAGAGGAAGAATCTCCTAATGGATACCATTCCAAAGAACCTTGAGCCAGGGACTCCGTCCAACGGCGATTTCAACAAAGAAGGGTTATCCATAGATGCCATCACTTTGGAAGAAGAGATCAACTTCTACACGTTCAATGATGACCTCCTCGCCGACATCCCAGTCACTTCTCCTTGACCCCCTGTTTTGGGTTTTGGAAAATTTCGGGGTTCATCAGCGGGTTTGTGATTTTTGATTTTGGTGCATACAGATCAAGTATATAGTTTGATAGTCAATTTTTAGCTTTTACTGACATCAATAGCTTCTTTTCAAGAGCGTGAGAAATCAAACAGTGATATCAGTAGTTTTTTCTAGAGAGGATGGTATTAGTAGTTGACTGTAGGTGCACAAGCACATACAACCCATGGGCTCATGACCATCGAGCACTACGTTTATGTCATGCTTATAAAAGGGACGAGTTTTGATGAACCTAAATGATTTTAGCCATTCAATAATCTATATCCAATTACCCACGTTGTTGTAAGAGCATCTCCAACAACTGGAAGATAGGTGTTGGTAAATTCGTCGACATAATGATGATGGCATGCAATAAATGAGGAGGAAGAGCAAAGTTGTATGTAGATTAACCAACAACACCTGCACAAGCTTGAAGGTGAAATAGAGAGCAATCACAATTGTTTTTTCACATCCTCTTGGATGACTTAGATATAACTCATTCAAATAGTTGTATGTTAGTTGGTTGGTCGATCACATAATCATTTTACAAATAAGACTTACACACAACCTTTTGGAGATGCCCAAACAATGGTGGAGACAGAGGACCAGTAGCCCCCCCCCCCCCCTAACATCTGATTTAGTCCTAATTTGGAGATGAACAATGAATAATTTAGAAAAAAATACATGTATTACTATATTTTGGCCAAATTTTTGAGTCATTTGCCCCTTAGATCTTTAATTCCCGGTTCCGTCACTGTGCCCAAATGATGTGTGCAACACGTAACCGTCGATCTAAGGCTGCTTGTAATGGGTAGTATCATAAGTTAGTATCATGCATATGATGTTAGTGCATGATGCTACCTCCCTGATGTGTAGTATCGTATATAGACATATTTTAGAGCGTAGATTCACATATTTTGCTTCGCATGTAGTCCATAGTGGAATATCTAATAACTGCAATTATCCGGAGCCAGTATTAATTGCATCAATTGTAGATAATCTTGGAAACAGCACTAATTACATTACATCGATTTCAATTATTCGGGGACAACATTAATTAATTTCATGAATGACAACCAATATTTGAAACAACATTAGCTGCCGCACAAAGAAGGTGAGACCAAAAGACGCAACATGTCTTGAGGCGGTGTCACTTCCGCCAATCGAAAATTGCCACGACAATGTCTAAATGCTTTTATATTTCTTTACGGAGGGAGTAGTATAAAATGTGTTGCCCGGTCCGTCAAATCACATCACATCACAGGGAAGGGAAGAGGAGAGGCGACGGCTTCTTCCGAGGATGTTTCCTCGGCGGCGGAGGACCGGCGCCCATCACCTACTCTACGAGCAGCACTGCCTAAAACGCCACCCCCGCCACACGTGCCGGTCTAAAACAGCTCGCTGACGCCCCGGGCCCACCCGCCGGCGCCGGGTCGACGCATCCGCCTCGCCTCACCACCCATCACCAACCCACACTGACAACTTATTAATACGGCCACATCGCCGCCTGTCCCAGCCAGTCCAACCCGGCGTCGAACACCCCGCGCGCACACCGCCGCCGCCGCCGCCGTCGACCCCTTCCTCCCTCGCACCCACCCGCCCGCACCCATGGCGTTCGCGCTCAAGGCCTCCGCCTCCCCCGCCCTCGCCGCTGCCTCCTCGGCGGCGGCGGCGTCCCCTCGTTCTCGGCCGCCTCCGCGGCGCCCAGAAACCGCGCCGCCGCGGCCAGGAGGGTCTCGCTCCGCGGGGCGGCGCGCCCCGTGGCCGCCATCAGGGCGTCCGCGTCTGCCGCCCCCGCCGCCCCCGCCGTGGCCGGGGACAAGCGCACCATCTCCGGCACATTCACCAACCTCAAGGCGCAGGGCAAGGTAAAGATAATTCTTACCGCCCCGAAGTCTGCGCGTGTTTTGATTCCGTCGATAAGGCCGTGGAGGATGGCCATCCTCATGGTGCCAGTAAAAGATAATTCTGTTTTAGTATAATGGTTGTCTTAGTGGCCATGTTTACTTTACTCTGCAACTTGTAGTTATCCATGTGTTCGTCTGTGCTCAAAGATTAATATATACACTACTAAACAAATCCCTCAGATGTGATATTTGTATGTTACCTGCTCTGCGATTCGATCTGTTTCCACCATAACTGGATACAGTTGCCATCATTTTTGTGTTCTGACAGTGTTTGCAACTTTCAGATAGCGTTCATCCCGTTCATCGTCGCCGGCGACCCCGACCTGGCGACCACGGCGAGGGCGCTGAAGGTTCTCGATGCGTGTGGTTCCGATGTGATCGAATTGGGCGTGCCGTACTCTGACCCGTTGGCTGATGGCCCTGTTATTCAGGTACTCTACAATGTTAAATATACACATGTCCTGTAATTTTGTGTTACTGTATTCTGTATGTAGTGCTCATGTTCTTCAGCTTGTGCGTTTTAACATTAATTTTTGCTTGCATCATTTCAGGCTTCTGCTACACGCGCGCTGACAAAGGGCACCACATTTGAGGATGTTATCTCCATGGTGAAGGAGGTGGTGCCTGAGCTGTCCTGCCCTCTCGCGCTTTTCACATATTACAACCCGATTCTGAAGCGCGGCGTCGCCAACTTCATGTCTGTTGTAAAAGAAGCCGGTGTACATGGTAATGCCCTTAGAGTTTTCCATAGGTTCAGTGCTGTTCTTCTGCGTTGAAATGCCATTTCTACTCATATGGCCACCTTGTTAATTATCTGAACTCTGAAACATGGCATTGTTTCTCCTGTATCTTAGTTTTACTAGTGCATAAGGTTTCAGGTAGACGATTGAGGATTAAAAAGTTGCGTAACAGCATAGACAGATACACACAACTATATTTTACACGACGCACAGTGATATTAGCAATGTGGCACTTTCTTGCTGTTGTAAAGTTCTGCTCTCGTTGGAACAATCAAGTTACTTATGTATTACCATGCTGCAGGTCTTGTGGTACCTGATGTTCCTCTGGAAGAGACAGATATTTTGAGAAGCGAGGCTGCCAAGAACAACCTAGAGCTGGTAGGCTCTCTTTGGCATTATCATCTATCATGTATCCTACCTTTATAACTGTTTCTTTTTTCCATTTTTTGTGTCTAAACCCATTGGGGTTGAATTTTCTTATTAAATCTTTATCTTTGAAGAAAGACCCCGTTTAATATTTCTTAATTAATTGCTGATGCAAAATGATGTGTTATGCTTATTAGCTCATTGCTTTGCTGTAATTTTAAACTTCATAATACCCAGCGTCAGGTACTAAGTACTCTGGAATATTGAAGATGCCTCTTTTGTTTGTGCAGCTGTTTACATCAATTTTGTTATATCTTATAATTTATTTCATTTGCATGGATGCCTCCAGGTGTTACTAACAACGCCAACTACACCAACAGAAAGAATGGAGAGAATTACAAAGGCTTCAGAAGGATTTGTTTATCTTGTAAGTGTCCAGAACTCAAAATTATTTTTGTTCCCTTAAACTCCGTTCTCATATAGCACATTCTCCTTATTGCTGATCAGAAAGTTCTCATGATGGCCAATGTAGTGTATTTCAGAACTTAACAAGAGTACAGTACGGTAGTTTGTCATTTTAAATTTTGTTGAGGGAATTTACCATCTGAAGTTGACTTCATAAACTTAAGCAAGGCACATGCTTCTGTCCTGTCATGCCTTTTCTCTTCAACCGAGGCTGGGTTGACATGCTTTTGTGCTGACATGTATCCTGATGCTAGCTGTGCTAATTGCTAAACTGAAAAATATAATGAAATGTACACTACTGTTTACAAAGGCTGAGACGCCTCGGTTATGTTCTGTAACTTCTCCATTTGGCTTTCTGAATCATAAACAAATGGAATTCAGTTGACATTGTTGAGGTTGAGCATTTGTGGTTCTACTGAACCTGTTTGAGCATAACCAGTTACAAGATACGCTACTTGCTAAGTTGCAGTAATATTTGCTATTCAGGTAAGCACTACTGGAGTTACTGGCACACGTGCAAACGTAAGTTTCAAGGTGGAAGCTCTTCTTAAGGAAATCAAGCAGGTTTGCCAAGTCTTTTCTTTATTGTTGCTCAGTAAACTAGTTTTGGTCCGCTACCTTATTGTGCAGTGCGTATCTTGTTCAACGATGCTTATAGAACATCGTCTGCTTATTTATTGTAGGTCACAGATAAAGCTGTTGCTGTTGGCTTTGGAGTGTCAACTCCAGAGCAGGTGAAGCAGGTAAATCATATATATCCAGCAACTCTCATGCTCGGCAAAATATCTTGTTTTATCCTCCTTCCTTCGTCTGCGCAATCTTTGACAAGTTTGTTGCTTCAATATTGTCTACAAAAATTGCAGATTGCGGGCTGGGGTGCAGATGGTGTGATCGTCGGGAGCGCGATGGTGAGGCAGTTGGGCGAATCTGGGTCTCCTGAAGAAGGATTAAAGAAGCTAGAAGAATTAGCCAAGAGCCTAAAGGCCGCATTTCCATGAAACATGCATTTTTATCTTTTGTGGGGGGAAATCGCATGAATACCATATATATTTTTTTAGTTCTGTTTTACAGTGTAGCATTACATTCCTGGCTTTAGATTTCGAAGGATCCTGCTGTGTGATAGAATAATTGTACCCATGTGTTGAATGCTCGGGTGAATAAATTAATTGAGGCTAGTGTTACAAATGATGCAAAAGAAAGCATCTTTCTGTCCCAGTACCATTGCCATTTCAATGATTTCCTGGGTTATTATTTTTCTGAACAGCATTCCTCACTGTTTATCATTTTATCATACTATTACATTCCGGTTTAATATTCCTGTCATTTATTTGTTTTGCTATAAAAACCCCAACACTAATTTTTGTTCAAGTTAGAAATACTACTAGGTTGAGCAAGAACTGTCATGTTCAAGTCACTTCCTGGATGATAGATCTTTCTGGTTTGATATACCTATACCTTTTCTTTTTTTACTATAAATACAATTGGATGCCAATTTACTTGTTGGGTTAAATAGCCAGGAAGATTCGTCATCAAGTTGGTAAAATCACTTGGGCAGTAAGCTCCTGTAAAAATCAAACAACCAATGAAAACCAATTTACTGGGAAATGCCAGACTGTTATTTTCTTGGGTTCGCATCAAACGACTCAGATGAAGACCACATAGCTCATGTTACCTAATGTTTTGTTGTGGTACATGGATAATTAATACTACGATGTCGTGTCCCCAAAATTGAGATGAATCTGAAGAAGCTCAAAATTATGAAATAGGGTGAAGATCTGAAGTCAAGAGTGGCCTTTTTTTTTCTTCTCCTTTTCTTCTTCTTCTCTCAAGATTCAAATACTCATCAACATAAAGGGCTTATGCCTGCTTTCATAATTTGAAACTTTCGGGATTGTCAAGAAACTTTCATGAATTTTTGTGCTTTTGAAACTTATCTTTTAGAAACTTCATAATTTTAGAAACTTATCTTTTAGAAACTTTAATGAATTTTGTAAGGTTAATAACCTGCTTCATAAACTTCCAGAAATTGATTCAGTCTTTGGGCAACAACCTGGATTGACAGTAAGATGATGGTATAACAGTCTGGTCAGGAGCTGGAGGCAGAACAATAATAGTGGTCATGGACAGTATACTCGGAACAAAGGATAAACAACACACTGTGGGGCGTTAAGAGCGATGCTGATGCACACTGAACCTGCGTGGCATCACACAATCAATCTTCACTACAAACCAGCGGTGTCACTGAATGAGTTGTGCAGTTGTGATACTCTCTTCCCCTAAAAGGCAAACAAAATATAACTCTGTTCTCAGTCTAGCACGTATTGGTGTTGTTTGACACCATGCAAGCAGATCTCGCCGAAGGAATCTCCCAGTCTGTATGTACAACAACTTAGACAAGTTGATGCAATATTCCAAAATATCAAATTACAACAAAACGAGAAATTCATTCAAATACCATATATATGAGAGAACAGTATCCCCTTTCAAACGCATTAGAGGAGGATGCCATCCATATTTAACTGTGGTGGATAACAAGTTGCGGAGTAAAGGTACTTGAACTAAAATAATGGACACTGTTCAAGAATTCAACCGATTAATCAGTTAACGAGCGAGTTAATCGCTACTCATAGCATGGCCGAATCGAATAACACTTATTCGTTGCATTAACTTGTCAGCCCGATTAATTGGCAAGTTAGACCGATTGTCATGTCGATTAATCCCCCCATTAACAGGTGGGCAAACAAAGCCCAAAATAGCCCCTTCCAGCCCCATCATGCTCCTTAATAGCTAGGAATAATAATTTTACCTCCTCTCTATGCTTTTCATATGTGTATGGAAGCATGTGTTGATATACTACTAGCTAGGAGAATGAAAGTATGGTATAATACACAAAAAAGTCTAGATACATGTTGGCAAGTTCCTATTGAATGTATCGATTAATGGCCGACCGATTAATCTAGTTAATAGGTCGATTCACCGATCAATCGCTACTCCTAAACTGACCGAGCAACTACCAGTTAACGATTTTTTGAACATTGATAATGGATACAAATAGGAGTTATCTAATCCACACGACCCTAATCCAAAGAAATCTAGACCATACCCGACATCTGATTCTCATGAAGGCACGGGAGCCATGCCGGCTCAGCAAACATGAAGCCGCTCCAAAATTTACCGAGCAGCGGGTGGCTTCTCCACAAAACAGGGAACGTAGGGCAGAAATCTTCGCGGCTGGCGGTTTCCAAGAGCGCAAATAACATGCAATTTACCACTATCCAAATCGTACGACATAACAGTGGCGGAGCTTAGTACAACTCTGAGGGGGCCATGGCCCCTCCCCCAGCCCAAGATAAAACAATGAAGAAAATTTACTATGCATGGCTTAGATTTGGATAAAAATCAATTATTTTTCCTCCTTGTTGTCCATATTTTCGCGTTGGCGCCCGATGAGAGTATTGTCAAGTTGCCTGCTAGGAAGATCAAACTGCACTCTGGATGGATCGCGGCCAACGTGTAGAGTTCGCTGCGCTTGAAGTGAGGCCTTCCTAGCAATTCAGAAATGTTGGCGGTACACTTCAGGGTCCACTCTCCGCTAGCATAATCCTCGAGAACCCAGACCGATAGACAACAACAATCATCTCCGTTTTCTAAGTGTGTGGCGTATATGCGCCCCTGCGACTGCCCGATGAAACCATTATGGAAGTCATCCGGCATTCTGATGCTCATCCAGGTTTTCCCCTCTGTGTCCACTGTAACCATGGAGCATATCACTTTCCCCTCATGGTCCAACCCGATTATAGAATTGTCGGCAACCAGATACAGAGTTTCATTGAAGAATACACATTCTGAATGCTTCCCCATGAGGAGAGTATCATGGCTCCACTGGCTCTGCATGGAGGTCCACTGCCCGGTCTCCGAAGAGTAGACCTCCACCCTCTGGATCTCGTTGAATCTTTTGCATGAACACGAACACCTTGAAGCAGCGGGGGACGGCCGGGTCGAAGCACAGGCGGGCGGTGTTGAACGTCATCAGCGACAGGATCTCCCGGTGGATCTCAGGCAGGAGGTCGGCCCAGAGTCTCTCCGGCTGCTCGTCCTCCGTCTTGCTCCTCTTCCCCGTCCTGTACCCGGCCTGCTGCTCTACCTGCGAACCTACCCGCGACAGGATCTCCGCCGCGGCCGGTTGCTGCTGCTCCTCCTCCTTTTCCCTCTTCTCCATCCTGTACGCCGGGCTGCTGCTGTGAACGGTACAGGCAGCTCGCTTAGGGTTTTGATGAGATGTGCTCGTCCAGGACGAAGGTTAGGAGAAGGAAAGAGGAGCGCGACAAACCTCACACCTCAAAGCGCGCCGGGGATGGCCGCGACGGACGGAACGACGGCGGCGGCGCGTACGAGATTGTGGAGGCGAGAGCTGCCGAAACCCAAGGGGACTCTGCTCCGTGTCTCCTACACCCCGGCCCGCTGAGGCCCACAATGTCAATAGACCTCTCGGCCTAAAATGTTTTTTTTTTTCAAACTGCATAAAACGCTTTTAGAGCACGTGTTCTTTGGCTCCAAAAAAAGATGTTCTCCTTTTTTTTCACGTAAAAGATGTTCTCCTCTTCTCTTAATTACTTCAGCCAAAATGCGGGCCACATAATTTTGGTGAAAAAAAAGTGGTGTCGTCACAAAGATTATGTTAAAAATGTTTTGCATCTTAGTTTGTGTAGAGTAGCATTCTTCATATACTGTTTGCTTCATGCACACCATGTAGCAAAGCTGAAATTATCACGGCTAGCTTCATTAATTTAAACAAGGTTTACATCGTCCACAATTAAGTGTAAACTAGAGTCAGGAGAATTATCCAACCACGAAGTCAGGGGATTAACCCTGCCTATCTTAACTAGCTCATGCAGAACATCATTAGACTCTTCTTCAGCATTTCCCGGTTTTTAGTTTCAGAATAGAACCATACGTCTTCCATGCACATTTCTAACATATTCTGAAGGTTAGCTTTTAGAAGAGAAACCTACCAGTCAAAGAAGGCCTATACAATTTGAAGATATGCCCTAGAAATGATGTTGCATCTATTAGTTTTTTTTTAAACGAAGGCAGAAGATTTGCCTCATTCCTGGATGATAGATCTTTCTGGTTTGATATAGCAATCCCTTTTTGCTTTTTTTACTATATAAATGGATGCTAATCACTGTTTCAGTTAAATATCCAGGAAGATTTGTCATCCAGTTTATAAAATTAGCTGGGCAGTAGTACAATCTTATAAGATCGAACAACCAATCAAAATAAAAATGAATTTGCTGGTCGACCTGAACCTCACATATAGACATGAACTCCATTCTCAAAGGAAACCAAACATCTACTTTTTGACTAAAGTTCGCGTTCAAATTTATTTTTGCAGTTTATGTCATGAAAAACAAAGCATGTATTTTCATTTTCATTCCTATTCATGCTGTTATCGCTATTCAATGACAAGCATACCTTCACGAAAGTTTCCAGTAGCTGTATTAAAGTTTGCAAGCCACTGGATATGATAGTGGTATAGCAGTCTAGTCAGGAATTCATCGCAGAACTATAATGGCCTTTGGAAGTTTACTCAGAACAGGGACACTATGGGGTGCTAGGAGTGATGGTGATGAACACTGAACCTGTGTGGCATTACATACCCAAATCTTCACTAGTGGTGTCACTGAATGAGTTGTGCTATTCTCTTCCTCTAAAAGGAAAATAAAATATAATTGTGTTCTCAGGCTAGCACGTATTGGTATTGGTCAGACACAATGCGAGCAGATTTCACTGAAGGAATCTCCCTGAATGTACAAAAATTCAGAGAAGTTGATCCAAGATTCCAAAGTATTAAATTACTACCAAGGAGACATCTATTTCAAATAACATATGACAGAGCACTACTTTCAAATGCATCAAAACAGGACGATGTCAATAATTTAGCTGTGATCCATAACAAGTTGCAGAGTGAAGGTTCTAGCACTAAATAACTGCTGGATAGAAAGAGCACTTATCCAATCAACACCCAAAACCATCGATATTTGGACCATACCCGACATCTGATTCTCATGAAGGCACCGGAGCCACGCCGACTCGGCAAATGTGAAGCTGCTCCAAAATTCACTGAGGAACGGGCGGCTTCTCCACAAAACAGGGAATGTACGGGTGAAATCTTTGCGCCCAGCGGTCTCCAAGAGAGCAGACAACATCCAGTTCACCGGTATCCATATTGTAGGACATAAGCAATCCTTCCGGCGCCACATCTTGAAGGAATATCAGATTGCACTCTGGATGGATCGCAACCGGGTGGTAGAACTCGTTGGGTGCACGGCAAGGGCTTCCTAGCAGTTCAAGAATGCTGGCAGTACACCTCAGGGTCCACAGTCCGGTAGCATGATCCTCGAGAACCCAGACCAAGAGCCGGCATTTACCTTCATTTTCCACACGCGCGGTGTATAGGCGCCCCCGCGACAGCCCGAAGAAACCGTTGTTGCTGGTGTCCGGCATACGGATCGTCCTCCAGGTTTCCCCCTCTGCGTCAAAAGTGACCATGGAGCGTATCACTCCCTCCCGGTCCAACATGACCACAGGATGGCAGACAGCCAGATGCAGAGAGCCATTGAAGTAGACGCATCCCGATTCCTCGGCAACCATGAGGTTCTGGGAGCTCCACTTGCTCCCGACAGAGGTCCACTGCCCGGTGTCTGAAGAGTAGACCTCCACCCTCTGAACCCCAGCGAAGCTTTGCACGAACACAAACACCTTGAAGCGGCCGGGAGCGGCGGGGTCGAAGCACAGGCGGGCGGTGTTGAGGCGCGTCATCGTCTTGTTCCGGGGCACCGGCAGCACGGCCCAGATCTCCTCCGTGGCAGGGTTGCACACCACAAAATCCGCCTCGTCGCTCATGTCAAACTTCCAGCAGTAGCAGATGAGGATGCCGCTGCAGCAGTGGATGGGCGTGACGTGGCGGTAGCCGCGCACGAAGCCGAGGGAGGGGTCGTCGACCACCGGCCGGCCCCACCCGGACAGGTTGAGGAAGCTGACGCCGTACTGGCGCCGGCCGCCGCCGACGTCCACTTGGGAGTGGCAGAAGAAGCCGGAGAGCGTCTGCGGCGACCTCCTGCGGACGGCCGGGTCGGAGCAGAGCGCCAGCCATGCGGTGGACACGCACCTGAAGCGGCAGAGCGACCGGTACGGCACCCGCGACAGGATCTCCTGGTGGATCTCCGGCAGGAGGTCGTCCCAGAGGCTCTCCGCTGCCGGCGGATTCTCCTCCTCCTCCTCCTTCTCCTTCCTCTTCTCCATCCCAAGGGGGTGCTGCGAATGGCAGAGGCGCTTAGGGTTTTGATGAGATGCGCTTCCTCGAACCGAAGGTGAGGAGAAGGAGAGGGGAGGAGGGCGACAAACCTCACACCTCAAAGCGCGACGGGGATGGCGGCGACGCACGAGACGACGGCGACGGCGGCGGAGATGGCGGAGGCGAGCTTCCGAAACCACCGGAAAAAAACTCACTCTGCTCCGTGTCTCCCCCACCTCGGCCCAAAGATAAAACACAATTGCGGCGGCCTATAGGCCCAAAATGTGCCTTAGATAGATAGAGCACATGATTTTCTTAGCTCAAAAAATAAATGTTTTTCTAGGCACTTAATTAGTTACTTGAGCCAAAATGCAGGCCCCATACTTTCATCGGTAATAAAAGAAAGAGAAAGCGGTGGCCTCACAAAGATTATGCTACAATTGAACATCATGTTACAAAGATTTTGCACTAAACTTCGCTGCAAATATTGTTGCCTCAAAGCGCGACGGGGATGGCGACGACGGACGGGGTGGCGGCGCTTATGAAGGCGAGATGTCGAAACCGGAAGGGGAACTTCGCTCTCAGCCTCACACTGAGAGAACGCAATCTGCTTCGTGTCTCCTGCACCTCAGCCCAAGGACCAAACCACACAATTGCAGCGACCTCTCGGCCCAAATTGTGCTTTAGAGCACATTCCCTTTTTCTGGGCTCTGAGAAAATGTTTTTTTGTTTTTCTAGGCTCTTAATTACAGCACAGTTTGCAGGGATTCCACTGGGAAATATCTAGACTCTTCGGCGATAAAATGTCAAGGTGTGACTGATCCGACATCATTGGAGGCTTTGGCTTGCCGAGAAGCGCTCGCACTTGCTCTTAACTTATCACTTGAAGACATACAGATAGCTGTCAAGGTGTGATTAAAGATATCCATGGAAATATGGATGGGCTACCATCTGACATTATTAAGAAGATCAATCTTACATCTCAGCAGTTCTCTCGCTGTTCCTTCATCTTGAAGGAAGAGAAACTAATCTTGAGGCACATAGCCTCGCAAAACATACTCTGGACCTTTCTTTAGGACGTCATGTGTGGCTCCTTAATCCGCCGAATCTACATTGTATTCCAATGGACTTTTATAATCAATAAAGTCGAGTGTGTTTAGACTGAAAAATTAAAAATTACTACAGAAAAAGTTTCTCAAAAAAATTTACTCCGGAAAAAAAATACAGACCACATAATTTCAGCAAAAAAAAAAGGTTCCGTGTTGCCATCGCGAAGTATATGCTACACCCTTTGTTCCTAAATGTAAGAGGTTCAATCCTACATCTAGGATTTAGGAAAGAGGTTGTACAATAATGATGGTCATGCTCACACATACTGACGAAACTGAAACTGAAATGGTCGTCTTGCACACATATTTCTAGCATATTCCTACCAAAATGTACCTAGACTAGACATGTTGCATCAACTTCAGTTCCAAACTGAAATGGCCACCATTGTCTTCTGCCCTCCAGACAACTGTCTCATGCACCGAGTTTCTCCGTCGTTAATGAAACCTGAAACATGACTAAGCATGAGTCTCCAAACCTGAAACAGCCTTTAACAAATTTGAGGAAAAAAACAAACAGGGTGCCATCAGCATAGTGATTCAGGAAGAGCTTAATAACTGGGGAATAGTTCTTTCGGACAGGACGGCTTGGAAATAGTATCAGAGCATCATCTGAATTTTTACGATGGATTTAAAACAATATATGCATGAATATATAAAACATCTCTATAAACAATATATGTTGAAATGTACACTACTGTTTACAAAGACTGAGATGCCTTGGTTATGTTCTGTTACTTCTCCATCTGGCTTTGTGAATCGTAAACAAATTGAATTCAGTTGACATTGTTGAGGTTTGTGATTCTACTCAACCTGTTTGAGCATAACCAGTTACATGATAGGCTACTTGCTAATTTTCTTCAAAGTATCCGTGGCCACCTTGCACTAATTCAGAGAACACTTCGCGGAAGTGCCTTGCAACTCCTTTAAATGTGTGTTCAATTGATTCATCCTTCCTGTGGTCTAAAACTGACATCAACTCTCTAATTTTCTGCAATACCAATCAGTAGATTTTATGAGATTCTAGTCTGAGGACAATCAAAAGGGAAACAGGTTGTACTGATCAAAAAGCTTGCCTCATCACCAGCATCAAGTTCAGCCCGTCTTCTCTGCAGTCGTATAAAACTTATAAGGAGAGCACAGTAGTTTATCATTTCAAATTTTGTTGAGGGAATAATTTATCATCTGAAGTTAACTGCATAAACTTAAGAAAGACGCTACTGTTTACAAAGACTGAGATGCCTTGGTCATGCTTTTTTCTCTTCAACAGAGGCCTAGCTTGACATGCTTCTGCGCTGACTGCTGACATGTATCCTGCTGCTAGCTGTGCTAATTGCTAGACTGAAAAATATGATGAAATGTACACTACCGTTAACAAAGACAAAGATATTTTTTGGCCATGCTCTATCACTTCTCCATTTGACTTTATGAATCCACTCGACATTGTTGAGGTTGAGCATTTGTGATTCTACTGAACCTGTTTGAGCATAAACAGCTACATGATAGGCTACTAGCTAAGTTGCAGTAATATTTGCTATTCAGATAAGCACTAATGGAGTCACTGGCACACGTGCAAACGTAAGTTTCAAGGTGGAAGCTCTTCTTAAGGAAATCAAGCAGGTTTGCTAAGTCTATTCTCTATTGTTACTCAGTGAATTAGTTTTGGTCTGCTACCTTATTGTGCAATGCACATCTTGTTCAACGATGCAACATCATCTGCTTATTATTATATAGGCACAGATAAAGCTGTTGCTGTTGGCTTTGGAGTGTCGACCCTAGAGCAGGTGAAGCAGGTAAATCATATCCAACAACTCTCTTGCTCAGCAAAATATCCTCCTTTGTTTGCGCAATCTTTGACAACTTTGCTGCTTCAATTTTGTCTACAAAGACAACTTTGCTGCTTCAATTTTGTCTACAAAGAAATGCAGATCGCGGGGTGGCGTGCAGATGGCGTGATCGTCGGGAGTGCAAATGTGAGGCAGTTGGGCGAATCTGGCTCTCCTGAAGAATGATTGAAGAAGCTAGAAGAATTAGCCAAGGGAACTTCCATGAAGCATGCACTTTTGTCTTGTGGGGGAAAGCGCATGTATACCATATATATATTCGAATAGTTCTGTTTAAAAATTGTAGCATTACAAGGAGCCTGTTGTGTGATAGAATAATTGTACCCATGTGTTGAATGCTCAATGAATTGAGGTTAATGTTACAAATGATGCAAAAGGTAGCATCTCTCTGTCCCAGTGTCATTGCCGTGTCAATGATTTCCTTTGTTTTTATTTATTTTAAAACAGCATTCCTCAGTGTTTACAAATGGCTTCAATATGACCGTGCTTATATTATGGGTCGGAGGGAGTACATATATGGTGTGAATAAATGGAGGAATAATGTGGTATGCCATGCTTGCATCATACTATTACATTCTGGTTTAATATAACTGTCGTTTCTTTATTTTGCTGTAAATGTTTGAACATATGACTGCAGGAAAGACCCCGCCACTAAATTTCGTTGAAGTTAGAAACACTTACTAGGTTGAGCAAGAACTGTCATGTTGAAGTCACTTCCTGGATGATAGATCTTTCTGGTTTGATATACCTATCCTTCTAGTTTTTTATTGTAATATAAATGGATGCTAATTACTTGCTCAATTAAATAGCCAGGAAGATTCATCATCCAGTTTGTAAAATCAGCTGGGCAGTACACTTCTATAAGATCAAACAACCAATGATAATAATAAACAATTTGCTGGTCAAGCTAAGCTTTGCATATAGACATGAACTCCAATCTCAAAAGAAATTCAAACATCCACTTTTTGATTGAAGTTCGCGTTCAAATTTGTTTTCATAGTTTATGTCACGAACAACGACAAATAAATTCATTTGCATTCTAATTCATGCTGTTATCACTATGCAATTGCAAGCATACCTTTACAAAAAGAAAATCCTAGTAGCTGCATCGAAGTTTATGAATGCTGCTGATTCTCCTTTTTTTTGCAAGGACATGGTCCTGATTCATGAACTACATACAAGCCACAGCATATGAAGTGGTATGACTGTCAAGTCAGGAATTACTTGCAGAACTAAAATGGCCATGGACAATTTACTCAGAACAAGGACACTGTAGGGTGTTAAGAGTGCTGGTGATGAACAATGAACCTGTGTGGCATTACATAACCAATCTTCACTACGAACAGTGGTATCACTGGATGAGTTGTGCTATTATCTTCCCCTAAAAAGCAAATAAAATACAATTCTGTTCTCAGACTAGCACGTGCTGGTATTATTTGACACCATGCAAACAGATTTCGCTGAAGGAATCTCCCAGTTTGTATGTACAAGAACTTGAACAATTTGATGCAGGATTCCATGGTATTAAATGAGACAACAAAAGGAGATATCCATTTCAAATAGCATATGAGAGCACACTACTTTCAAACGCATCAGAAAAGGATGATGTCTATGATTTAACTGTGATGGATCACAAGTTACAGTTACTTGAACTAAATAAATGGATAGTGATGGATAACAAGTTACAGTTACTTGAAATAAACAAATGGATAGAAAGAGGATTTATCCAATCCACCACCCTAAATCAAGGAAATCTGGGCCATACCAACATCTGATTCTCATGAAGTCACTGGAGCCATGCCTGCTCAGCAAACATGAAGCTGCTCCAAAGTTTATTTAGGCTTCTCCGCAAAACATGGAATGTACGGCTGAAATCTTCGTGGCTGGCGGTCTCCGAAAGTGCAGATAATACTCAGTTTACTGGTATCCATATTGTACGACATAAGTGTTTTTCCACGGCTCGCTACTAGGAAGATCAAACTGCACTCTGGATGGATCGCGATCAGCGTGTAGTGTTCGCCGGGCTCATGGTGAGGCCTTCCTAGCATTTCTAAAATGCTGGCGGTACACTTCAGGGTCCATTGTCCGCTGGCATAATCCTCAAGAACCCAAACGGATAGCCGGCATTTACCTTCAGTTTCAACATGCGTTGCGTATAGGCGTCCTTGCGACTGCCCGATGAAACCATTATAGATGGAATCCGGCATTCGGATCTTCCTCCATGTTTTACCCTCCATGTCCACAGTCACCATCCATCGTATCAGGTTCCCCTCCGAGTCAAAATCGGCATCAGAATGGTCGGCGTCGACCAGATGCAAAGTGCCGTTCAAGAAGACGCATTCTGAATCCTCGCCGAGGAGGAGGGTCTTGGGGTTCCACTCGCTCCGCATGGAGGTCCACCGTCCGGTATCCGAGGCATAGACCTCCACCGTCTGAATCCCACGAAAACTTTGCACGAACACGAACACCACGAATCGGCCGGGGGCGGCGGGGTCGAAGCAGAGGCGGGCGGTGTTGAGGCGCGTCATGATCTTGTTTCGGGGCACAGGCAGCACGGCCCAGATCTCCTTGGTGGCAGGGTTGCACACGACGTAGTTCCCGTCGTCGCTCATGGCCGCCTTCTCGCAGTAGCAGAGGAGGATGCCGCCGCAGCAGTGCAGGGGCGTGACGTCGCAGTAGCCGCGCACGCGCACGAAGCGGAGGGAGGGGTCGTCGACCAGCGGCCGGCCCCACCCGGACAGGTTGAGGAAGCTGAGGCCGTCGCGGCGCTGGCCGCCGCCGACGTCGTGCTGGGAGTAGCAGAAGAAGCCCGAGAGCGTCTGCGGCGACCTCCTGCGGACGGCCGGGTCGGAGCAGAGCGCCAGCCACGCCTTCGACACGCACCTGAAGCGGCACAGCGAACGGTACGGCACCCGCGACAGGATCTCCCGGAGGATCTCCGGTAGCAGGTCGCCCCCCCAGGAGCTCTCCGCCGCCGGCGGCTGCTTCTGCTCCTCGTCCTCCTCCACCTTCTTCCTCTTCTCCATCCCGTACCCCGGTGCCCGGGCTGCTCCTGCTGCGAATGGAATGGCAGAGGCAGTTTGTTCGCTTAGGGTTTTGATGAGATGTGGCCCTCTCGGATCCCTTACTCGAGCCGAAGGTTAGGAGGAGGAGAGGGGAGGAGGGCGACAAACCTCGCACCTCAAAGCGCGACGGGGATTGCGGCGACGGACGGGACGACGGCGACGGCGGCGGCGGCGGCGGCGGCGCGTACGAGATGGTGGAGGAAGGGGGGACACTCTGCTGTCTGCTCCGTGTCTCCCGACTCTTCGGCCCAAGAATAAAACACAACTGCGGCGGCCTCTCGGCCCAAAATGTGTTTTAGCCCTCCGTTTCTAAATATTTGTCTTTTTAAAGATTTCGAATGAATTATCACATACGGATGTATATAGACATATTCTTTAGTGTAGATTCACTCATTTTGCTCCGTATGTCGTCACTTATTAAAATCTCTAGAAAGACAAATATTTAGGAACGAAGGGAGTACACATGATTTTCTAACCCAATCTCTAAGAAAACATGTTTTTCTAGGCACTTAATTACTTACTTGAGACAAAATGGAGGCCCCATACTTTGAGTAAAAGAAAACTAAAGTGGTGCCGTCACAAAGATTATGCTACAATATAAACATCATGTTACAAAGATTTTGCACCGATACATCTTTGGCTTGCATAGAGCACTATTCTTCAAATATTGTTGCTTCCTAAAGAATGGTGCTTCTGCCTTCTGGGGCAGCACTACATGACGATCATCGAAATTTTATAGCGGCACTACTCTCGGCAGCTATGGCGGAGTCCATTGCCCTGTGTAATGGTCTGGTCCTTGCGGACAGGTGGGTTGCAACAAAATTTAAATTGATTCAGACTGAATTGATGAGGTGGTGGACACGATGAAGAACGGAGGCAACTCAGTCAGTGTTGCAGCTGCACTTAGTTTATGAAGAATGCAAGACTTTACGAATGTCAAGTTCAATCATTGTCCTATAAAAAGTAGCGCATCTTTTAGCTTCTACTTCTAAGGTTTCTGCTGCTAATATGTGGCAGCAGGAACACACATCTTTCATCTTAGCACAATTAGCAAACTTTCCCCGCTGATCAATGAATTTGGCAGTCAAACTACCAACATTCCAAAAAAACAATTAGCAAACAATTTAACTTTTATGTCAACCGAATAAAGTCACCATATCATGTCTTTCCCTCAAAAAACTTAGCAACACAGAAATTATCATGGTCATGGTCTCTATTCTTTCGGCACGTACTGACAAAACTATTTATAACACATTCCAAGGTTTAGTCTTCAGAAGAGAATCATTCCTAACATATTCGAGTGTATGACCTAGATCTGTTGCATCTAACTTCAGTTCCAACTAGAGACAAATATAACTCCGAACTACACACATAACTCTTATCTATCATGTTATCACCAATGAAACAAGAGAAATGATGGACCAAATTTTGCAGCAGTGCGGTTCAAATAGACAAATCAAAAAACACAAATCTCCAATCACGCAAACGCTCCCTAAGCATACTTAAACAAGATTTAGTAATCCAAAGGCTCCTACGCATTCTTCAAGTTACCAGTCCAAAGGCTAACTAAATATACACAGCTACATTAACAGTGGCCTACAATGTCCAGGAGTAGACGAACGGCAACACACGCCGCCCACGTATCTTTCCTTTCCTGTGTAAACATCTTGCTGCAGGAAACAAACAAAAGATGGCGATGTCAGCGAGCCACTGCGTATGATGATGAGCTGCCAAGATAACTCAAAATGCAAAGAGGAACAACACGCACAGCTGCACCTTGTGCCTCGGTCGGCCTCAGCTGGCGTTGGCCGTCTGGTCGTGCTCAATGAAGTCCATGGCCTGCTCCTTGGACACCACGTTGATGAAGCTCACTCTGTTCTTGTGTGTCACGCCGTAGATCTTGTCCGCGACCTTCAGGATCTCCGGCCTGAATGTGGTGGCTATGAACTGGGTGTCCGCCAGGTCGGCCAGACGCCGGACCACGCCTACAACAGGACTTAAGGAAAGCAGTAACAAAGATTCGGATGGATATTCTCAGCAGCAGCTGTATACCATGTGATTTAGCTTAATGAACACAGAAGGCATTGTTGGGCATGCACCCAGCTAGACAGACACTAGAACATGAGATGTATGACATGATATCATGGAGGATCGAATTCATTGGAAAAACAAGCATATGAAAGCTCCTCCCTGCCGAGGATTAAAATGCAAAAGAAAGAAATAATTAAAAGGATACTCCCGACAGCCGTTCTGTACTGAGGATCCAGAGCAGCATCAATCTCATCAAACAGGTAGAACGGAGCTGGGTCACATCGTTGGATAGCGAAGATCAGTGTTAATGCCACCACTGTCTTCTGCCCTCCAGACAACTGCTTCATGGACTGAGTTTCTCCCTTGCCAGTGAAGGAAACCTGAAACATGACTAAGCATGAGTCTCCAGACAGACAACCTTGAAGTCATCACCATGGTAATTCAGGAAGAGTTTAATAACTTGGGAACAGTTTTTTTTACAGGACAGCCTGGAAATAGTATCAGAGCATCATTTGGATTTTTATGATGGATTTAGAATAAAATATGCATGAATACATAAAAGATCTCTGCAAAGAACACATGCCTTGACTTTCACACCAATATACTTCTCTATCCTCCCTTCAGGATCTGCTTCACGAGGCGCGTCCTCATCCATGTCATCATCGCCAGCATCACCATCCTATAGAAATGGAGTGAGTAAGGAACTAGAAGTGAAAGAAACAGAACCAAAGTTGGTGGGTAAAGCAAAAGGGAATAGAAACCTTTTTCTTCATCATAACCAAGTATCCGTGACCACCTTGCACTAATTCAGAGAACACTTCGCGGAAGTGCCTTGCAACTCCTTTAAATGTGCGTTCGATTGATTCATCCTTCCTTTGGTCTAAAACTGATATCAACTCTCTAATTTTCTGCAATACCAATCAGTAGATTTTATGAGATTCTAGTCTTAGGACAATCAAAAGGGAAACAGGTTGTACTGATCAAAAAGCTTGCCTCATCACCAGCATCAAGTTCAGCCCGTCTTCTCTGCAGTTGTTCACGCTGTTCAGTGAAGTTCACATATTGGTCAAGAGCCTTTTGGTTGACATGACTAAATTGCTTCAACTGCTCATTGCAGTCATAGAGCAGCTTCTGTAGCTGCTTCTTGTTTTTTCTCTTGTACCTATGTTATTGGTGAAAAAAACAAGTTAACACAGTTCATAACACCACCTTATTTATCTGCTGAAAATTACTACAGGATAACAAACACAAGTAAACAGGCATTGTGCAAATGAGTCGGGCAGTTTAGCAGCATAAGAAAAATGGACACATACGTTTCGAAAGCATCAGCAGGCAATGAGCCCAGATCTCGGATTTTCTTCATACACTCATCTTGCTTGACAAGATACGTGCTCCTACTGCTCATCAACTGTTCCAAGTCTTTCGCACCATCTTGCACCGTCTGCTCCAAATTAGCTTCAAGAGCCTGCGTATATGTACATGATACATAACAAGTCAACAGTAGCTATATAAGTTAAAACCCAAGAAAACATTAAAGCTATATAATACCTTCAGATCATCCCTTTGTTTTTTCAGTTGCTCCATCTGTCTTGTATGGGCATTAATAGCATCGACATTAGCTGCCCAAAGGACCATTTAAGAGTTAAGGGGCAACTCCACCTAGTGCAACACAAAAGGAAAAGAGAAGTCAATCGATGCATATATACCTTTCAGTACTGTCGTCGCCTCATCAAGAGTCCTCTTAGACTCTTTCAATTCTTGCTCTTTTGCTTCGACTTCAACAGGCAAGGTTTTAGAATCTGCAGATGAGATTATTGCTTCCAACTCTTTCTGACGCCTCATAAGATTAGTTGACAAATTGTTCTCCAGTTCTTCCTTTCTTGTTTCAATCTACATAATAGTTTGTATTAGTTAATAATGACATCTCGGAAACAAAAGTATGGTTACAAAATTTTGCTTAAACAACCTCAATGCGACTGTTTTTACACGAGAGGAACTTCTCCTTCAATCTAGTAATTTCAGGATTCAGTCGCGAAAGGAGATCTCTTTCTTCTAAAGTTAGCTGGTCAATCAGTTCTGTGCCCATCTCATCATTTTTCATTGCAATGCCAGATTGGATTTGCTCAATTTGGTTGCGGATGTTCGCGAGTGATTTTTCCTGCAAGGTAGATAATATAAGACCGCATTCCGTACACAATTACAGCAAGAGTATATAAACAGCAAAGGATCTGCATAATAAAAAGAGGAATCCACATGAGCAATGAAAAAGGGTATTACTAGGTACCTTCTTTGCAAGGGCTTTCTCCAGTGATCCCTTTTGCTTCGTTGCACTGGCAATATCAGCTTTAAACTGTTCCAACTCCGACTTGGCATGATCACGTTCAGCGTCCATTTGCTGATGTTTGGTAATCAAATCCGTAATTTTCTTATCTATATGTATGGGAAGTTAAGAAAATTCTTTGATGTACAATATCTCTCTTGCAGATAAGCAGTAAACATCTAGGAGAAGTTGTAAATTTTTCATCACATATTCAATTATTTAGGGATTGAAAACAAACAAATAGAAGCAAGCAGCGAGATGTCATGAGTTCCAAGAAGCTAAACTTTTTTGAACTGACAACTGACATATACATATGATTTGATAAAGTGTTGTGGATCCCAGATCATTACCACATACATTCTGCAAGAATTAAACCTACGTGGTGTGCATACTTCTTCTGAGTGACAACAATGTGCAACACAGCAAGCAAGGAATCTCAAATTCAAATGTAGAACATAACCCTAAACTACTTGCCCATTGGACCTGTGGCAAGAAGCAGTCGCAGGTGTATATTTAGCTGCAGCAGGCACTAAAAGGACAAAACATGAGGCCTTGCACTAGCCTCGTGCAAGAGAAACAGGAATATCATTGAACTAAAAGCAGGATATCTTTTAACTTTTTTCCCACGTTCTCTAGATGTGCCGTCTTTTTTTCAATTTCTGCTTTGTTGTCCCTGATAACTTTTACAAACTTCAGTCTTGAGCGTCTAGAATCATAGAAACCTCCTGTCATGCCACCCTTTTTCGCTACTTGATCACCTGAGGATAACCACAATGTCAACTTATATGTTAAAAGTAATAATGACAATGACAGCTCAAGAGCAAAATTCAGGATTACCATCAAGTGTGATGCAATCTAGACTATTGCTGCGTGCAACTCTGGTCGCAGTTTCCAGGTCTCGGCATATAACTGTCCTACCAAAAACCTAACAGAAAATTCTAAGTTAAGCAGGAAAAAGAACCATATGAAAGCCAAGAAGTACACTTTTGAAAGAAAAGTTATCAGCAAAAACGAGCTTAGGTGCTTGAGGAAGGGAAGCTACATAATCTGGAGGAGCAAGGTTTCCCGGTAAGTACGTGCATATGGCATGAACCCTCTACAGAAGTGCGCTAAAGGTAAAAACATGCATAAATGGGAACGTGGGAGTGAGTAGTGAACACCTTATTTTTATATTTTTAATATGTCTCCAACATGGCATCCAATTGGAAGCTGAAGATAAATTAGAATGAAATCTTCTGTATCCAAACAAGGATATACTATAAAATAATCTGCGATGTCACTCGTAACTCAAGTGATTTTGCTGGGTGTCAACGCTCCAAGCAAACAAAGCTAAGACGGATACATGCAACAGAAGAGATGATAACGTGAAGGCAGCATTGGTATTTGGTAATGCAGATGAAGGGTAAGAAGACAGATCAGAACTGAGCCTGAACTAAATTAACCATGGCAGCCCAATAAAAGATGTAGACATCCATTGGAAGGAAAAAGTAACAGGAAAGT
The DNA here is from genome assembly GCA_021605205.1 of Aegilops longissima. Classification (NCBI taxonomy): domain Eukaryota; kingdom Viridiplantae; phylum Streptophyta; class Magnoliopsida; order Poales; family Poaceae; genus Aegilops; species Aegilops longissima. The sequence goes on from CM038676.1 coordinate 656,204,914, forward strand.
TTGAATGACACCTGTTCAAAAGCGCGACGATGCTCAGCACGAAACTTTAACTTCTTTAACAATGGAACAAAATCAGAGCTCTGTGGAACATTGACATTCGGAGCGTGCACTCTATTCAGTGGTATGAAAGTCACCCGTCCACCTTTTTCTCGAGTCAATACCTGAATTATCCTTGTCGATATATCATCATCTTCAACCACCACATGGAACAAGCTATTCACATCAGAAAATATGGGTTATTCAATAACAGAGAAGATGAAATGAAAGTGAAGAATCAAGACAAAAAAGAAACAGAACAAGACCTATTCCCAGCAGTGACCTCAACAGCTGTAAAAAACTTCTCTTCGCAGTCAACCAGTTCTAACACTGGACCAAAAACTCCTCCAATACCATGGTCCCTGATGATTCGGCTAACAGAATTCAGGCCTCTCCTGATATCCTGAGGAAGAAAACAAAATTAACACCATCCAAAGATAGCTTTAAGCAGTTCTTAAAGTAAAAAGGAATGCCATAGTATGACAAAAGAGGCACAGCTCAATATTTAGAAGGAGAAGGTCTAGCAATTGCAAAACCAGGTTTAGGGCTATGCTATATACTCCAAAATTCATGAAATCTGTTGCGACAATAAACACAAAGTCAGGTACGACTGATGTAAACCCATGATAAGATATTTTTAAAGTTGTTAAATGTATATAACAATACACCTAAGCCATTTGATTTACGAACTATCGTTGCTCTTCCCTCCAACTCATCGAATTATTCTGCCCCTTACCAGTAACAACAATTTCATACTAACGATGAGGAAATGATACCAAGACCGTAAATGATGATCACAATCGTATGTGCTTTTGGTAACAAATGATTTTATGTGCTAAAGTTGCAAGCTACCAAGCATGTCATACAAAGTTTAAGGTTCGCTTTCTTGGCGTGCAAATTTTGAGTCAGGTCACCAGAAGTAGATGTTTACTAAAATACTGCATATGCTCCTTTTACTTGCCATTTTAGACACCAAATCACCGATACAGTTTATGCTTTGCAATTCAGATTTCTGACCATTGAGTTTCAGTAAAACTTCTTTCTAAAGGAACATGTTCATTAGTCCCCTCGACTCTTAACAACGTTCACCCCCCCCCCTGCTGGTGCCAATGCCCCCCAGCAGGCAAAGCCCGGGCGGATCCGGCGGTGGCGGGATCTTGCTCCCCGGCAGCTTCCCCCCTCGAGCGTGGGGGCTCGACGAGGCTGACGGAGCAGAGCTTCTCCGGCCATCAATGCGCAACACACTCAAACTATAATTAATAAATACTCCCTCTGTAAACAAATGGAAGACGTTTTATGTCACTAAACGTCTTACATTTGTTTACAGAGGGAGTGTCCTTTTTTTGTTATAATTCAGTTTCCTGTCCAGCAATCATTCACATAGATGCATATCTAAGATGCAATATGCAAGTGTGTACATAGGAATAAGAATGGAATCATTGGAAATTAGGAAGTCAGTAGCAGTCAGAAATGTTAACAATAGAACATGTGGACAACTAAATGATTTCCATACCCCAGGTGTTGCATGGTCCAAACTCTTCTGTGCCTTCACAAGATCTTCCTTTAGCCTATCGATTTCAGCTGTCACGCTATTTTCCTCCTTCCAAAATGATCTGTGAAAATTTATTTGAACTAAGTATATATAGTCTAAAGCTACACATCTTGAATCAAATCACAAGGTTATGAATGCTAAGAAATGTGCATACTTCCTTTCATCTTGAAGTGCATTTTTCTGCTTCGTGAAGTCATTGTGATTCTTTTGCTTGTCTGCAAGAACAGCCTCTAACTTGCTTGATTCACTTCTCCGAGATTCAATGTGGTTTGTCAACTTATTAATTTCGTCTTTAAGCTTCTGACTTTCATCTTGAAGTAAGCTTTCCTGTCATAAAAGCAAAAGTGCAGCCCACGGATCAGCTATGCATCAACAATGGAAATGTGAAAGCTAAAAAATAGGAATGATTATATCTTGACTTGTGGCACTAAACTGATATATCATGACATAACCTGAAATGGATCAAACTACCACCTCTGATCCACAAATGAAGTCATTTTAGAGTTTTACCAGTCAGGCATTTCTAAATTTGACCATCTATAAAGAAAAAAAATTACTAACATTCAAATTATCAAATTTACATAACTACATATATCATGAATTGAATTTTCAAATTTAGAATTATTTTTATGTGAGGCACCATATTTGCACAGAAATTGATGGCGAGAGTACCATATTGAAGAATGTGTCATGTCCTAAAAGACTAATGCTTTGGACTGAAGGAAGTGATACACACTCTAATGTAGGGTGGTTCAGTGCAGATTCAAGCGAACCCAAGTAATAAGTAGAATAGCACATCAAAACGAAGGTCAAGAATCAAATTTCAAGTATCAAACAGGTAACTGGTTGAATACCTGCTTTCTATTTGATAAAAGTACACGCTCAAGATCATGAATTTCTTTCCGAAGCCACTCATCTCTGGCAGCCTCATTCTTAAATTGAGTTGCCCTCCCCTGCTTTTGGTACAATATACTCAGCCGCTTCTCGCGGTCCATTATACTATCCCCACAAAATGATGCGTCAATAGGAATATCTATCAACAAGTCAAAAGTATATATGTGTATATTATATTTTACCTTTTTGATATATCTTCCTCTTCCTTCAATTTGGCCGCATGCACCTTACTAATTTGAGCCAATTCAGACTTTGACTTTTCACTTTCTTTCCTCATACTATTTAACTCCCTTACGGCTTCATCCTGCCGATAGATCTTTTAAGTCCGGCAACGAAACAAAGTTACTCAACATCATGAGAAAGATCAAGCATGGCATACCTTTGCTCGTTTTTCACTTGAAATTCTGTCTTTTAAATCTCTCAGATCAAGTTCAATCTGAGAAACTACCTTTAGTGCTTCAGTACGCTTCTTCTCTGCATCGTCCTTTTCAGACTTGGTTTCACTTATCCCTTTAGTAGAGGCTTTTATTTCTTTCTCCAAACTTTTGACCCTCTCACGTAACTCTACCACTTCATTGTCCGCTTGAGACATCCTTTCAGAAATTTGTCTTCGATTATCATCCATCTAAAAGAAATAAATCAAATGTAGTGGGTAGAATAAGCATTATAGGATACAGCAGGATCAATGATATCAGAAAGTTTGGTCTAGAATATCTCATTTCGGAGATAGTGCCTTGCACGGTGGCTAAAAGCCACGGAGTTGATATGCAAGGAGATGTAGCATATATTATGGCATAGCAAGCAAGCAGTGATAACAAGAGAATGTTTACAGGAGTGTATGGTAAAGCATGTTACAATCTTATAGGCACAGGCATGCTACTGAAGAAATACATGTAACGTTTGGCAAAGGTAATAGAGGATAGCATCCACTGACAATTATTTGTCTGAATAGAACTATATTAAGATATTTTTATTTATTTTATTTATTTATCACCTAATTGCTCAGTTTCCAGGGGAGGCAAGACGAAACCAATTTGCATCAATTCACAGGAAATTCACTAACAAGGCTGGCTGGGTAACAGAACACTAGACATGTGTATGAAATGACATTTTTTTACTATTTTATATTTCCACTGGTTACAAAAACAATCAATAGAACACCAGAGACATTTGCTCAAGAAATGAAATATGAAGAGGCTGTTTGGATTGCGCCAGGGTCCAGCTCAGCGCGCCAATTTATTGGCGGCCGTTCCACTGCCCACGTCTCGCCAACAAATTGGTGCTGGATTGAACTAGCAAGGCAGAGCAGGCCAGGGCGTACCAATTATTTGGTAGCCATCCAAACACATACTCTATGCATGATCAACACCAATATTTTGGATGGGCATCTCAGGGCGTAGATCCAAACAGCCCTGAACTTACCAGTTAACACTACCTTCATCCATCAAATAACAAAATAAATATTTCAAAAATAGTGCCTTGTATGCTCTCTTGAGAATCAAGTTACACAGTTGTTAAAGCAGCTGCAGAACAGGACACTGGGCTTTCAGAAAACATTTTTAGTTTTCCACACCAAGTTCTTTGGTCTTGATGAGAGAGCACCACAAGGTTCTTCCATGAGTGATATACAATAGAAAAGATACTCGGGTGGTCATCTGAGTGGGAAATGTTAATGGTTTGTTCATCAAAACTCAGCTGAAGGATCATCTGAGTGGGAAACGTTAATGGTTTGTTCATCAAAACTCAGCTTAAGGCATTCACTCATAAGACAGACTATTAGAACTTGCCTAACAGAACACAATAATACCCGAAGTAAACATACATAACAAAAAGGGGGAGTATTACCGAAGCTAATTCATTTCTAGCATCATTTAGTTCATGGTCCAATATAGTATATTCAAGTGATCTTCTCTGTTTGTCCAGCTGCTGGTACTTCTTTAGTTCCTCCTTCTCTTCATCAAGTTCTCTCAGTCTCTCCTCCAGGTAGCGGACAACTTGATCAATCTGCTTCCTTTTATTGGCTGTTAATGAAGTTAATGGACATGTCAACAGGCCACTTAGAAAGATTATAGAGATACTTTTGGTGATTTAAACTTGCCTGTTTCTTGCATTATTTTCAAGCTCTCCCGACGTCTATCTTCATAAACACGCGTACCACCAATCTCTTTGAGAAGATCCAGTCGTTCAGAATCTTTCATTAGAGTAAGGGATGCAATCTAGACATGCAAAAATTGTCAATATTATATCTGAACAAATCCTGGGAACAATCAGATGAATATTTATTACCTTTCCTTGCTGGACAACATAGTATGGATTAGATCGAGAGAAACCAGCGCTCTCCAGCAGATTCATGACTTCAGTTTTACTGAACAAAACAGCAATAAAAAGTGGAGCTGAGCAAGAGACAAGGTACAACACTGTTTTACTGGTTTAGGGCATAAGCCAACATACCTGACATGTTTTCCATCCAAGTAGTATTCATCCTTCTTTGAAGCAACTGTCCTTCGCAAGCGTACCTCTTCTTTATCAACCTGCAGCCAAATTTCATAATTTAGAGGGCTACTGCGAAATCTACGTGCTGATGTGTCGCTCTGGACAAACCGTATAAGTGGAGCAGAGTAGTTTTTAGGATGATAATGATATGCATGCACTCATATGGATGATGTGGGTATTGACACTTTTACAAGTGAAATATGCAGCTTGAGACTGAAGTGGATGACTTTAATCAAATACTAACACTTAATAAACTAGAGGACTTACTGGAATACGGTTGTCTGAATTATCAAAAATTATCTCGACAAAAGCAGATACAACTGAGTGTCCAGCGCCTTCCTGGCAATGGTTATTAGTATCAAACACCAGTCACCTATTTTAAGTATTCAGATTGATCAATGAAAGAGAAGGCATACATGGAGAAGAGCTCCCCTGTCCTCACTGCGCAGGTTCTGAAACATGTCACTCAGGACAAAGCGTATAGCTACAGCATTCATTAGGATGGGAGTAGCACACAAGCGTCAATAACCATAAGAATGAATAGTAATTCAGCAGAATCTCATGTTTTAAGGCATTACCATGGAAAAAATTTGATTTGCCAGATCCATTTGCACCAACTGCAACAAAGAGTTAAATCAATGTTAGTGCATTAGCAGCACAAAAACTATGTGATGAACTCTAAAGTGGACTTCTATGATACTTGCAATAAATTGATACTTCGGTACTTAACCAAATATGTCATCAGGAAAGACAAAGAATGGAAACCGCTACCATGCAAGCCAATAATGAAAGCACGATAGAGTTTTAACAGAAAGAAGTCATCACAAGAGCACATTTCATTTATTTAATTCGAACGTGCATGTGATGGCTATGCAAATCTAGAGAATGATGTAAAATGTCAGAGAAACACTGAACAATGACTTGAGCCTTGGATCAACATCTAGTAAGTACTCCCTCCGTCCGGAAATACTTGTCATCAAAATGGATAAAATGGGATGTATCTAGATGTATTTTAGTTCTAGATACATCTCTTTTTATCCATTTTGATGACAAGTATTCTCGGACGGATGGAGTATGCAATTAGCCAACTACATAAGGATTATCTGGTCCAGGCCCCAGAGAACTGGAGGTGGCTGTTTGACAGGCTGACAGTGACAACACCTTAAGTTACCATGAGGCAGCTGACAAGCGAAACACATGAACCTCAGAACCCTATGGCCAAGTTCATTACAGAGAGAAGAAGATTACCGACTACGTTAACTTTTGGGCTGAAAGGTTCTGTCGAGGTCTCCTCCCTGTAGCTTTTAAACCCTTCGATTATAACCTGCACAGACAGCTCTTACGTCAAGAGGATGAAGCAGTGACATGATAAAAAAAAATGGTACAGACAAAGTCATTCCGAAGCTAGAACAGTTACCTTCTTTATATACATGGCTAAGACGGGGAGAGATCACACCACCATTAATTCCTGCAAACAGAGGAAGATCACTCATGAATAGAGCATCATGGTGAACTAAAACTCTACAGGCTGGCTGGCACATCTGCGAGCAGACAACCGTGCTAAGGTGGTGCTCTGGTTTGAAGCTGCAACCACGACCAAAATTAATGCGGATGGGTTACAGTGGTCCGGTTTTTCCGGTAGAATTGAGCATAGCAACTAAGGTTTTCCAAGTTTTCCTGGTCCGGCTTGAACAAATTAGGGGTGATCATTGGTCAGCATCTCAGAAATCAAAAGCTGGACCAAACAGTCACAAAATGCCGCAGAGACCGGTCAGACAGCGCACCGCCGCCTCCGGTTTCCAGGCACAGACAGATCAATCCGACAAACCAAAGGGCGGCCAGCAACTACACATGACTGCGCCAACAAATAACTCGTACAGGGCAAGGAAGCAGCAGCCCGAAGAGCGCATCCTACTGCACTACACTACGCCACACACCAGCGCGCAAACCACTCCAGGATCCCAGGAATTATCCACCGCGAAGGAGCCCGGGGCCGCGAATCGCCGTCCCACCCGCGGCGCGAGAAGGAGCCCGGAGCCCCCGCCCGCCAGATTCGGACCTGGCGGGCTAGCTAGGGTTTAGGGCGCGGGCGCGGGGCGGGCGTTCGCCCGCGCGGGAGGAGAGGCGGGGGGTCGCGAGGGGCGCGGCGCGGAGCTGCGCAACCGGAAAACCCTAGCTAGCTTGCTTGGCTCAGGCGCGCCCGGGTTTGGCGGGGGAGGGGGCGAGCCCTGGCGCCTGCCTCGAGGCCCCCGTGGTACGCGCGGCGGCTGCTGGCTAGCGAGCACGGAGAGGGGGAGGGGGAGGAGGGATTTACCTCGCCGGAATGGCGGCGGGAGCGGGCGGGCGGGCGAGCTCCACTGGGCGGGAAGCGGAGGCGGAGCGGGCGGGAGGGGGGGAGAAGGAGCGAGAGTCCAAGAGGAGTCGTCGCGCTGCTCTGCTCCGAAACGAGACCAGAGGAGGAGATGGCCAGCCACAGCCAGGCCCAACGTGCACCCGGTTCCTCCCGTGCTCGTCTGGTCTGGGTCTGGTTCGACCATTCCGGTCCAGGCTCCCGTGCCACCCGTCTCCGGCCCTCCGTTTGTTGAGCTTCAGATATCAGTTTTTTCTTATTTATTTTTTAAAAGTGGATCCACCAGTGATTCGAATCCGGTCAAAGCTGGAATAAAACAGGGTCGAATCTAGATTCTAGAATCTGAAGCAAACGACTATTTTGTGTGAGCTTCGACAGCCATTTCGCTTTAGATTTAGGTAACAGATTTGACTTTGCCAATGAAACTGGATGTAGAAGCTAAAGCAAACAGCTATTTCGAATAAGCTTTGCCAGTGAAGCAATATTTGGATTCAGGGCATTCTCACTGCTATTGCATGAATCATCTCAAAAGTGTACTTCGGTGACGAAGCTGACTATGTGAATCAGCTTTGCAACTAAAGCGAATCCATATGTGATTTGAATCCAATCAAAGCTGAAACAAACAAGACCGCATGATCAACTTTGCGAGTAAGGAGAATCCATAGGTGTTTCGAATCCAATCAAAAACGAAACAAACATGCCCCTCCTCTTGTGGATGAAACATTGGTTCCAAATTCAAATTTGAACCACGTGCTCGAGGACGAAATTGAAAGGATAAGGTAGCGATGCGATCTTTGCTCCGTCGTGGTTAGGGTTTCTCTAGAGGCGATGGGGAGGCCATCGCTACCGCATAGAGTTTCCAAAACTCGTGGTATTGTTCTCCGATGGCAACGGTGATTGCAGCAGAGAGTCCATGTCCGGTGGCTAGGTTAGGGTTTTCTCTTGAGTGAGAATGTTGGTTTGCATGTGTGAGGAAGAAGGCATTAGAGGAACCTTTTTCAAGGACGCACATCTCGAGAGATCTCCTGCGGGTGCAAAGTCGCTAGAAGAAACTATCGGACTGGATGAGAGGGCTGGTATTGACACAGAATGAAGCCAAACCAAGTTGAAACAAACAAGACCGCATAATCAACTTCGCGAGTAAGGTGAATCCATAGGTGTTTCGAATCCAATCAAAAATGAAACAAACATGCCCCTCCTCTTGTGGATGAAACATTGGTTCCAAATTCAAATTTGAACCACGTGCTCGAGGACGAAATTGAAAGGATAAGGTAGCAGTACGATGTTGCTCCGTCGTGGTTAGGGTTTCTCTAGAGGCGATGGGCAGGCCATCGCGCCTGCATAGAGTTTCCAAAACTCGTGGGTGACTGTTCTCCGATGGCAACGGTGATTGCAGCAGTAGAGTCCATGTCTGGTGGCTAGGTTAGGGTTTTCTCTTGAGTGAGAATGTTGGTTTGCATGTGTGAGGAAGAAGGCATTAGAGGAACCTTTTTCAAGGACGCACATCTCGAGAGATCTCCTGCGGGTGCAAAGTCGCTAGAAGAAACTATCGGACTGGATGAGAGGGCTGGTATTGACAGAGAATGAAGCCTAACCAAAGTTGAAACAAACTAGACCGCATAATCAACTTTGCGAGTAAGGAGAATCCATAGGTGTTTCGAATCCAATCAAAACGAAACAAACATGCCCTCCTCTTGTGGATGAAACATTGGTTCCAAATTCAAATTTGAACCACGTGCTCGAGGACGAAATTGAAAGGATAAGGTAGCAGTACGATGCTGCTCCGTCGTGGTTAGGGTTTCTCTAGAGGCGATGGGGAGGCCATCGCGCCTGCATAGAGTTTCCAAAACTCGTGGGTGATCATATCCGATGGCAACGGTGATTGCAGCAGTAGAGTCCATGTCTGGTGGCTAGGTTAGGGTTTTTCTCTTGAGTGAGAATGTTGGTTTGCATGTGTGAGGAAGAAGGCATTAGAGGAACCTTTTTCAAGGACGCACATCTTGAGAGATCTCCTACGGGTGCAAAGTCGCTAGAAGAAACTATCAGACTGGATGAGAGGGCTGGTATTGACAGAGAATGAAGCCTAACCAAAGTTGAAACAAACAAGACCGCATAATCAACTTTGCGAGTAAGGAGAATCCATAGGTGTTTCGAATCCAATCAAAAACGAAACAAACATGCCCCTCCTCTTGTGGATGAAACATTGGTTCCAAATTCAAATTTGAACCACGTGCTCGAGGACGAAATTGAAAGGATAAGGTAGCAGTACGATGCTGCTCCGTCGTAGTTAGGGGTTCTCTAGAGGCGATGGGGAGGCCATCGCGCCTGCATAGAGTTTCCAAAACTCGTGGGTGACTGTTATCCGATGGCAACGGTGATTGCAGCAGTAGAGTCCATGTTTGGTGGCTAGGTTAGGGTTTTTCTCTTGAGTGAGAATGTTGGTTTGCATGTGTGAGGAAGAAGGCATTAGAGGAACCTTTTTCAAGGACGCACATCTCGAGAGATCTCCTGCGGGTACAAAGTCGCTAGGAGAAACTATCGGACTGGATGAGAGGACTGGTATTGACAGAGAATGAAGCCTAACCAAAGTTGAAACAAACAAGACCGCATAATCAACTTTGCGAGTAAGGAGAATCCATAGGTGTTTCGAATCCAATCAAAAATGAAACAAACATGCCCCTCCTCTTGTGGATGAAACATTGGTTCCAAATTCAAATTTGAACCACGTGCTCGAGGACGAAATTGAAAGGATGAGGTAGCAGTACGATGCTGCTCCGTCGTGGTTAGGGTTTCTCTAGAGGCGATGGGGAGGCCATCGCGCCTGCATAGAGTTTCCAAAACTCGTGGGTGACTGTTCTCCGATGGCAACGGTGATTGCAGCAGTAGAGTCCATGTCTGGTGGCTAGGTTAGGGTTTTCTCTTGAGTGAGAATGTTGGTTTGCATGTGTGAGGAAGAAGGCATTAGAGGAACCTTTTTCAAGGACGCACATCTCGAGAGATCTCCTGCGGGTGCAAAGTCGCTAGAAGAAACTATCGGACTGGATGAGAGGGCTGGTATTGACAGAGAATGAAGCCTAACCAAAGTTGAAACAAACAAGACCGCATAATCAACTTCGCGAGTAAGGAGAATCCATAGGTGTTTCGAATCCAATAAAAAATGAAACAAACATGCCCCTCCTCTTGTGGATGAAACATTGGTTCCAAATTCAAATTTGAACCACGTGCTCGAGGACGAAATTGAAAGGATAAGGTAGCAGTACGATGCTGCTCCGTCGTGGTTAGGGTTTCTCTAGAGGCGACGGGGAGGCCATCGCGCCTGCATAGTGTTGGGGAACGTTGCAGAAAATTAAAATTTTTGCTACGGTTTCACCAAGATCCATCTATGAGTTCATCTAAGCAACGAGTCAAGGGAGTGAGTTTGCATCTACATACCACTTGTAGATCGCGTGCGGAAGCTTTCGAGAGGATGGTGATGATGGAGTCGTACTCGGATCACCGATGACCAAAGCGCTGAACGGACAGCACCTCCGCGTTCAACACACGTACGGTACGGGCAATGTCTCCTCCGTCTTGATCCAGCAAGGAGGAAGGAGAGGTTGAGGAAGATGACTCCAACAGCAGACGACGGCGTGATGATGGTGGAGTCACGATTCTCGGCAGGGCTTCGCCAAGCGCACGCGAGGAGGAGGAGAGGTGTTGGGGAGGAGGGCTGCGCCTTCAAGTTGTGTATGCAGCCTCCCTCACCCCTCTATTTATAGGGAAGGGAGGAGGGGCCACCCCTCTAGATGCATCTAGAGGGGGCGACAAGGGAGGGCTTGCCCCCAGCAAGGCGCCCCTTAGGGTTCCCTCAACCCTAGGCGCATGGGCCCAAGGGAGGGTGCGCCCAGCCCACTAGGGGCTGGCTGCCTCCCACGCAGCCCAGTGGCCCCCGGGAGGGGTGGCCCCTCCCGTGGTCCTCCGGAACCTTCCGGTGGCCCTCCACAATACCGATATGACCCGAAACTTTTCCGGTGTCCGCTTGACAACTTCTCATATATAAATCTTTACCTCCGGACCATTCCGAACTCCTCGTGACGTCCGGGATCTCATCCGGACTCAACAACATTCGGTAATCACATACAAGTCTTCCTAATAACCCTAGCGCCACCGAACCTTAAGTGTGTAGACCCTACGGGTTCGGAGACATGCGATATGACCGAGACGCTCTCGGTCAATAACCAACAGCGGATCTGGATACCCATGTTGGCTCCCACATGCTCCTCGATGATGTCATCGGATGAACCACAATGTCGAGGATTCAAGCAACCCCGTATACTATTCCCTTTGTCAGATGGTATGTTACTTGCCCGAGACTCGATCGTCGATATCCCAATACCTCGTTCGGTCTCGTTACGGCAAGTCACTTTACTCGCATCAGTAATGCATGATCCCGTGACCGGACACTTGGTCACTTTGAGCTCATTATGATGATGCACTACCGAGTGGGCCCAGTGATACCTCTCCGTAATATGGAGTGACAAATCCTGTCTCGATCCGTGTCAACCCAATGACACTTTCGGAGATACCGTAATGCACCTTTATAGTCACCCGATTCGCCAGACGTTTGGTACTCCCAAAGCACTCCTACGATATCCGGAGTTACACGATCTCATGGTCTAAGGAATAGATACTTGACATTGAGAAAGCTCTAGCAAAACGAACTACACGATCTTGTGCTATGCTTAGGATTGGGTCTTGTCCATCACGTCATTCTCGTAATGACGTGATCCCGCTGTCAATGACATCTAATGTCCATAGCCAGGAAACCATGACTATCTATTGACCAACGAGCTAGTCAACTAGAGGCTCACTAGGGACGTATTGAAGTCTATGTATTCACACGTGTATTACGATTTCCGGATAATACAGTTATAGCATGAATAAAAGACAACTATCATGAACAAGGAAATATAATAATAATGCTTTTATTATTGCCTCTAGGGCATATTTCCAACACATAGAGTTTCCAAAACTCGTGGGTGACTGTTCTCCGATGGCAACGGTGATTGCAGCAGTAGAGTCCATGTCTGGTGGCTAGGTTAGGGTTTTCTCTTGAGTGAGAATGTTGGTTTGCACGTATGAGGAAGAAGGCATTAGAGGAACCTTTTTCAAGGACGCACATCTCGAGAGATCTCCTGCGGGTGCAAAGTCGCTAGAAGAAACTATCGGACTGGATGAGAGGGCTGGTATTGACAGAGAATGAAGCCTAACCAAAGTTGAAACAAACAAGACCGCATAATCAACTTCGCGAGTAAGGAGAATCCATAGGTGTTTCGAATCCAATAAAAAATGAAACAAACATGCCCCTCCTCTTGTGGATGAAACATTGGTTCCAAATTCAAATTTGAACCACGTGCTCGAGGACGAAATTGAAAGGATAAGGTAGCAGTACGATGCTGCTCCGTTGTGGTTAGGGTTTCTCTAGAGGCGATGGGGAGGCCATCGCGCCTGCATAGAGTTTCCAAAACTCGTGGGTGACTGTTCTCCGATGGCAACGGTGATTGCAGCAGAGAGTCCATGTCCGTGGCTAGGTTAGGGTTTTCTCTTGAGTGAGAATGTTGGTTTGCATGTGTGAGGAAGAAGGCATTAGAGGAACCTTTTTCAAGGACGCACATCTCGAGAGATCTCCTGCGGGTGCAAAGTCGCTAGAAGAAACTATCGGACTGGATGAGAGGGCTGGTATTGACAGAGAATGAAGCCTAACCAAAGTTGAAACAAACAAGACCGCATAATCAACTTTGCGAGTAAGGAGAATCCATAGGTGTTTCGAATCCAATCAAAAACGAAACAAACATGCCCCTCCTCTTGTGGATGAAACATTGGTTCCAAATTCAAATTTGAACCACGTGCTCGAGGACGAAATTGAAAGGATAAGGTAGCAGTACGATGCTGCTCCGTCGTGGTTAGGGTTTCTCTAGAGGCGATGGGGAGGCCATCGCGCCTGCATAGAGTTTCCAAAACTCGTGGGTGACTGTTATCCGATGGCAACGGTGATTGCAGCAGTAGAGTCCATGTCTGGTGGCTAGGTTAGGGTTTTTCTCTTGAGTGAGAATGTTGGTTTGCATGTGTGAGGAAGAAGGCATTAGAGGAACCTTTTTCAAGGACGCACATCTTGAGAGATCTCCTACGGGTGCAAAGTCGCTAGAAGAAACTATCGGACTGGATGAGAGGGCTGGTATTGACAGAGAATGAAGCCTAACCAAAGTTGAAACAAACAAGACCGCATAATCAACTTTGAGTAAGGAGAATCCATAGGTGTTTCAATCCAATCAAAACGAAACAAACATGCCCTCCTCTTGTGGATGAAACATTGGTTCCAAATTCAAATTTGAACCACGTGCCCGAGGACGAAATTGAAAGGATAAGGTAGCAGTACGATGTTGCTCCGTCGTGGTTAGGGTTTCTCTAGAGGCGATGGGGAGGCCATCGCGCCTGCATAGAGTTCCCAAAACTCGTGGGTGACTGTTCTCCGGTGGCAACGGTGATTGCAGCAGTAGAGTCCATGTCTGGTGGCTAGGCTAGGGTTTTCTCTTGAGTGAGAATGTTGGTTTGCATGTGTGAGGAAGAAGGCATTAGAGAAACCTTTTCAAGGACGCACATCTCGAGAGATCTCTCTGGGTGCAAAGTCGCTAGAAGAAACTATCGGACTGGATGAGAGGGCTGGTATTGACAGAGAATGAAGCCTAACCAAAGTTGAAACAAACAAGACCGCATAATCAACTTCGCGAGTAAGGAGAATCCATAGGTGTTTCGAATCCAATCAAAAATGAAACAAACATGCCCCTCCTCTTGTGGATGAAACATTGGTTCCAAATTCAAATTTGAACCACGTGCTCGAGGACGAAATTGAAAGGATAAGGTAGCAGTACGATGCTGCTCCGTCGTGGTTAGGGTTTCTCTAGAGGCGATGGGGAGGCCATCGCGCCTGCATAGAGTTTCCAAAACTCATGGGTCACTGTTCTCCGATGGCAACGGTGATTGCAGCAGTAGAGTCCATGTCTGGTGGCTAGGTTAGGGTTTTCTCTTGAGTGAGAATGTTGGTTTGCATGTGTGAGGAAGAAGGCTTTAGAGGAACCTTTTTCAAGGACGCACACCTCAAGAGATCTCCTGCGGGTGCAAAGTCGCTAGAAGAAACTATCGGACTGGATGAGAGGGTTGGTATTGACAGAGAATGAAGCCTGGGGATTGATCTTTGAAGAGCCAAAGAGGGATCTAAACGTGAACTATAAGTGGGCGGTGGTGGGAAAGCTACGTTTGCTCGCCACTCCCGCTGGATATCCATGATTCCGAGAGGGCGATGCAACATGCATGGGGGCTCCATCGCGAGGCTCGGCTTCAGGATCTGGGAGACAATATTTTCCGTTGTAATCTTTGGTGGTGAAGACGATGGAAGCATGTGCTACAAAACAGTCCCTGGTAATTCGATTTTCATGTCATGATGTTGGAGGTTTTCGCCTAGAAAGCCCGGCCCTCTGGGATAAGTTTTGACATGACTAAGGCATGGGTGGGGGTTAAGGATGTCCCGCTAGATAAATGTATAGAATATTCGGTAAGGCTCCGAGGAACTGGACGGGAAAGGTCATTGGAGTGTTGTGTAAAAAGATGGATCGATTAGAGGGAAGCAACTCCGAGTGTGGGTGAAGTTCTCTATTTTTTGAACCTCTCACTACACTACTAAGGAAAACCTTATACACAGGAGCTCACTAGCAGCGCTTTTTAAAAGGCAGCGCTGCTACTAATTAGCAGTAGCGCTTGGGCAGAAAGAGCGCTGTTACTATGCACATAGCAGTAGCGTTGTAGTTATAAAACACGCTACTACTATAATTGCCAGACCGTTGCCGGCAGGCTAGGTATACTAGTAGCGCTCATATGTAAAAAGTGCTATGCTAAATTCAGTCCCCTCCTATGACCAAAGTTTAGTCCCACCTCGCTCCGCGGACAGAATGTTTACCACCTTAAATATGGTGCTTCTCAAACTATCACAACCACTTGGTCTTCATTGTACTCTATGTGTAGGATCGGTGGCAATATGAGCCTTCGCCGGTTCCTAAACCGGCGAAGATTCATACTAACAATTTAGATTCTACACAAAAAGATCACTGATGACCAATGCTTTTTTGATCTTTTTTTTACATGCTTAGCCTTAGTAGTAGCGATGGTTCTATAAAACCGCTACTGCTAATGATCATAGCAGTAGCGCTGGTTCCCTTAATGGGCTACTGCTATCAAGCTTAGCAGTAGCGGTGGTTACAAACCAGCGCTACTACTATGGGCACCTTATCCACACCCCGGCCCGCGCGCGTCCTCACTCTTCCCCTCACACTCTCACTCGCTCACTCTCTGCCGCGCGCCGTCGCCGCCGTCACCCACCGTCGCCCCCAAGGTATCTGCCTCTCTCCCTCCTCCTCTCGCCGCCCTCCTCTCTCCTTCCTCCTCTCGCCGGCAGCCCTTCTCACTCCTCCCTTCTCCGACCGCCCTGCTCCCTCCTCCCTCCTCCCACTGTCCTCCTCTCTCCTCCCTCCCCCAGCCGCCTGAAGCCCGCACTCCTCCCTCCTCCTCCTCCTCCTCCCACCTCTCTTTGTATAAAAATTTAGGTATAGAATTTAGTATAGAAATTTTTAGGTACAGAAATGCATTATGCTATATGAGATTTTTTAGTAAATGTAGCTTTTTTGAATAGAATTGAAAAAAATAAGGAAATGTAGGTCTTTTGAATAGAATAGAAATTTTTCTAAGTTATGTGAAATTAGGGCATTTTTCTATGATTCAAGAAGTAGACAATAGTTAAAAAACCAGGGCATTTTTCTAGGGTTTATGAGGATATGTAGATAGATGGATGGATGTACAGATGTTAGGGCTAGAACTAGGGTATTTTTAGTAAATGTATAGGTCTTTTCAATTTTTAGGGTTAGAACAAGGTATTTTTAGTAAATGGTAGGGTTAGAACTAGGATGTTTTAGACATAGAGTTTCACTAAGTCCTAAGATGAGGATAATAATGTTTTTGTTTATATTTTGTTTTTGCATAAATCAAGGAGCCCCTGCATCATCCCTGCTGTCATCCCCGTCACCGACCACCTCCGACCTCGAGGTGAGACCAGCCAAATCCCCATGTCGATGATGATGTAGATGTTTTGATAGTTGTAGTAGAGTAGTAGCTACATGAGTGGCCTATGTTTGCAGGGAACACCTCACAGTGCCCTATGTTTTGCCAGAGTGTTGATTAATTTCCATTCCTACAAATTTTAGGCGCTCGATATATGTCCTTTTTAGCAAAGGTCATGCCGGATTTTCCCATGAATTTTGGCATGACTTGTGCAAGAATATGTAGGAAATATCGAGTCGCCCCGATTTTGTAGAAATATAATTAAACAACATTTTCGGGTTGACTTTAAGTCTGTCGAGGCTCCATACATGACAGTCAGCAAATGAGTGAGGGAGAAAGTCTGCATCATATATGAGAGAAGAAGAATCCCGGCTGTTGTCGTGGGGTCATTTCTCCTTCTTCTCCTTGTGCTAGACCTTTGTTATGCACTAGGGGAAGGAGGAGTAACGACCATCACCGACGGTCGCAAATGTCAGAAAGGAATCAGTGAGGGAGAGTCTCCACCATATATGAGAGGGCGAAGAATCCCGACTGTTGTCGTGGGGGTCGCTTCTCCTTTGTTCCCGTGTGCTAGAAATTTTGGTGTAATGCACTCGGGAACGAAGGGAGGAGTGACCATCACCAACGGTCGAACATATACACCATGTGAGCTGAGAGTTTTCAAGAAAAGAGTCGACGGACCGATAGTCAACCCATGATGAATAGTAATGATCTAATTTAGTTTTTGTAGTACATATATTGAATTGTACAAGTTTAATCTTTGAATTATGAACATAAGAAATGCCTGACGATGACGATAGGCTCCCAGAGTGCGACTGGTGCGGCGATGACCGGGGTCTGTGCGACAGGCCTCACCTGGTAGAAGGTTGGCGCTTCAGTATTAAGCTTCAGGAGACCTTCGATGTTGAAACGGCACGCAACGACGACAAGTGTTTTTTCGTAATTAAGTATGACTTCTGCTTCTTCAACGTGTAATTTTCGTCTTTTCAAATTTGACTAGCTTATCCCATGCATGCAAGATGCTATGCCTTTGGAGAGGCTGGATTTTGAAGATCATGAAAGTATGGAAACAAAGATAGTTCACCTAAGGACCCATCATGGTTATGATGTTGCTGTAAATCTATATAATTCTGAGAGCGTATCCCATTTTGGTTGCCCGAATTGGGAATCACTTTGCAAGACGTATGATTTTCATGAGGGTATGCTTGTCACCTTGGATCTTGGTGATCCTGACATCGACGAAGAGAATATGGACATTTGTGTCCTTGTTGATACACTTCCAATTCTACCGCTATGTGACTTTCTCAAACATAATTATTAAGTAATTTATATTGTTTATTTCAAAATAGTTGACGGCTTATTTCCATTGACAGCATATTTTCATTCTTCAAAAAATGTACGGAAGATGGTAGACAGAACCTACTACACAGATGGCGCAGAATTAACTTATCAAGAGAAAGATCATCTTACTCATTTATTATTGATGGTGATAATTACAATATCAATTATCAAACTCCTGCACATTATGGTTAATACGTGCCACTAGTGCACATGCTGACCTACGGTAATATCCATGGAGATAGCATGGTAAGGTTTTTTTTTTTACTATTACGACATCCGCGCATCTTTTGCATATATTCTTATAAAGCTAAACTACATTGCTAACTACGATGTTATTATTATGTTTTTCAACAGAAAATCCCGAAGGATTGTGTGTCTGATCTAATGTTTCCGAAAGGCCGCCTTGATGTTATGAGCTTGCGACCAGGTCATCCTAGGCTTCACTGCTGCTCATACCGGATTTCAAAAACCAATGAAGACATGACAATCAAAGATTGGAAAAATGTATGGACAATTGTAGGGAGCTACTTGGAAGCAACATTGTGCGAGTCGCAAGAATTGAAGACAGGATAATCTCCATTCTCCATAATGAATAGTCAGGGTCTATCTTGTTTTATGCTATTTTACCTTAGAGAGGGTAGTTAGGTCCTAGCTAATACTCATGATCATGTGCTAAGAACAATTAAGTAGGGTTGGTTAGATGACTATGATGATGATGAGTATGACTTGTTATTATGATAACAAGTAGAAGTTGTATGATGATGATGAGTAGGACTTGTTATTATGATACGAATTATGAGTTATTTATTATTATGATGATGCATGAAGCTAAGTTGTTATATGAGCATGATGGGTTATTATATATAACAGTAGGTGAAATGAAAATGGATTAGATTCAAGTGGAGGCAACATGTGGTGCTATGTCGAAGTACTACTAGTCTATTTGTCATTTGTCATGGTGGGATCAAGTCAATTATGCTACGACACTATTTTATTTGTTTCTCTGTGCATCTTTTCTACATAGCTCGATCTGTTATTCCCTTTTTCTTATGTGTGTCTATGCATCGTTTCTAGGTAGACTGATTTTATTCCTTGATAAGGAGGCACTCACATGTTTTTGTTCGGTTTATTAAAGAATTCTTTTTTCACTGCAAGTTGCACCTCTTTTTTTTGATCCATGATGTTAACTATTTTAGAAATAATCATTTTGAAATCCATCTAGACATTCAATATGATGTCTTATTTAGTTTTCCCGTTACACTTTTTGTAGTGGTGCTCGTATATGAGATTAATTTGTGGTCTCGGTGAGGATGTAGTCATGTTGATGAATCTTGTTACGCATGACCCACTAATCACGACTACTACTACTTTGCTGCAAAAAAAAGTCTCTCCTACCAGCACGTACGCATGACCTACTAATCACGACTCGGTACGAGATTTTCAGCGATGCGTTTTCAGTGGGAGGAGATGTTTCCGTCGATGACGAGGCGCCTACGGTGACTTCGTAAGTCTCAAGATGATATGCCGGTTCAGTCTTTCGAATATGATCATAGGAGTAGAATGTGCGTGTGTGCGTTCATAGGGATGAGTGTATGCGTGTATGTATGAGTGATTGCGTCTATACCGTGTTAAAAAAAATCTTGACTCGGTGGTGGCGAAAACAAAATGTGGGTATTACAGCAGAGTAGGAGTACAAGTTTTATCCAGTTTCGTGTGCTAATAGAATAGGTTTAGGTTTAGATTTAAACGGGCGATCAAGGTAGCCGGGTCGTAGCAAAGTTGTCATGCGTTCCGAGCGGCCCTCCTACCAACACGCAGGACCTAGTTGCTATAACTAATCCATCACGAAAACAAGTCCTCCTCGATCGGAATTAGCTAGGCCTCGTCCGTAGCGCCCGTCCCCAAAACACCTTGCCATATCAAGGGCGACTAGGGTTTCTGCTGGTCCGCCGCCGGCCGTCTCCTTGGCGGCGGCGGGGTGGCCGGCGTCTTGCTGTCCTCCGTCGTAGTTGGTCTCTCTCATTGGGATGAGCTTCATGGCTGACAAAGTTCACATGAAGTAGGATAAGTTTTCTACTCTGATTGCTTTGTGATCGGACCAGCTTCTTGGCCACGAGAGTTTGAGGTTTGGTGACTGTGTTCTTAACCTTTCCCGAAGGGTGTTCCGTCTCCAGATTTTGCCGTCCCCTAGTGATTGAAAGCTGGGGTTTTCTGTCCTCCGGTGGCACTGCCTACCGAGAGTTTTTTCTGTCCTCCGGTGACCGCGAGGGACGACCGGACGCGATGAAAATATTATCCTGGAACTGCCGGGGGCTTGGGAATGCCCCGGCGGTTCGAGCTTTGCTGGACGTCCAGCGAAGATGCAACCCCGATGTAATGTTCTTATCGGAGACTCACCTAGACAGTTATCCGGCTGAGTGCTTGAGAAAACGTCTGAAGATGGACCAGAAGTTAGTTTGCCCAAGTGATGGAAGAAGAGGAGGTTTACTGCTGTTTTGGAGAAAAGAAATAAAAGTTCAGAGATTAGATCTAGACACCATGTTCATAGATGTGAAGATTGAGGATGCTAATGACGGGCTTTGGCGCTTGACCGGAATGTATGGGGAATTCCGTTGGGAGAACAAACACAAGACCTGGGAAAGAATGAGGCGGCTCCATCAAAATCACGATTTCCCATGGTTGTTAGTGGGAGACCTGAATGAAATACAATATTTACATGAGAAGGAAGGGGGGAACCCACGCCCGGTTCAGTACATGCAGGCGTTTCATGACGCCATTGAGGACTGTGAACTTCATGATATGGGGTTTGTTGGAGACCCGTTTACTTGGTTCAGAGGCAGGATTCGAGAAAGGCTCGACCGAGGACTTGTGAATGATACTTGGTCGCTTATGTTTCCTAATGCCGCATTGGAAAATCTGGAATATAATCACTCAGATCATCGCCCATTGTTGATAAATACGGAGTACTATAATCAACCAGTCATAGGCGGGACTGGCCAGCAGAAAAAGTTCGAGGCTCGATGGTTGCGTGAGGACCAGTTTAATGAGATCGTGGCTAATGCTTGGGTGAATGCAGGTGCTGATTCGACGGTAACGAATATATATGAGAAACTGAGCAAAATGCATGAGCAGTTCCATGATTGGGACTAGAGAGTTCTTAAGAAGCCAAAGAAACGACTTCGTAAGGCTCAAAGAGAGATGGAGAAGGTAATGTCAGGACCCATGACTGATGATAATGATGTAAAGAGGAAAGAACTCGAAGAATTGATTGAATATCTCTTGGAGCTGGATGAGATCGAACAAATGCAAAGGTCTAGAGCGACATGGCTAACTAGTGGTGACCGAAATACGGCTTTTTTTCAGGCCTTTGCGTCGGCACGATGGAAAAGAAATTTTGTTAATAAATTAAAGGACGAGAATGGTTGCTGGTTGGAAGGTACGGCAGCCTTAAATCCTCATATACAGAGCTATTTTACTAACCTGTTTACAAAGGAGGTGCAACAAACAAATCCAGAACTTTTGGAGAAGGTTGAAACAAAGGTCACCGAACAGATGAATAATATGTTGTTGGCACCCTTCACAGTGGATGATGTTCATAAGGCGATTTTCAGTATAGGTGATCTGAAGGCACCTGGACCGGATGGTCTACATGCAATCTTTTTTAAAAAGTATTGGCATATCCTTGGGGAAGAGATAACTCATGAAGTCTTATATGCAATAAATACTAGACAAATTCCGGCTGAGTGGAATAATACAACTATTGTCATGATACCAAAGACTGACTCTCCTGAATTGGTGACTCAATTTCGTCCCATTAGCTTGTGTAATGTCCTATACAAAATTATCTCTAAGATGTTAGCAGCACGCCTGAAAAGCATCTTACCGGAAGTAATCTCTCCAACACAAAGTGCCTTTGTTCCGGGTAGGATGATCACGAATAACATCTTGATTGCATATGAATGTGTGCATAAAATAAAAAATAAAAGGGCGGGCCACACAGGACTGTGTGCAGTTAAGCTGGACATGCACAAGGCCTATGACCGAGTCGAATGGACATTCTTGAGAGATATGATGCAGAAGCTAGGATTTCATGAACAATGGATTGATATGATAATGGCATGTGTCAGTTCGGTCAGATATAAGGTGAGATTTAATTCTCAAGAGACAGATTCTTTCACCCCTACTAGGGGTATTAGGCAAGGGGATCCCCTCTCCCCCTACCTTTTCCTGCTTTGTGCGGAAGGGCTCTCTAGTCTTTTGCAGTTTGAAGAAGAAGCTGGTGGCATTGAGGGAATTAGAGTGTGCAGGAATGCACCGTCAGTATCACACCTTTTATTTGCTGATGATTCTCCGATTCTCATGAACGCGGATGTTTTAAATGCAGCTTCCTTACAGCAAGTTCTAGATTCCTACTGCCAAAGTTCAGGACAAATGGTGAGCTTATCAAAATCTAGCATCTTCTTCAGTCCTAATACCTCAGCTATCACTAGAACTGAAGTCTGTCAACTCCTACATATTGATACTGAGGCACTGTCTGATAAATATCTGGGTCTACCTGCTATGGTGGGAGCTGATAGAAGTGATTGTTTTAAACATTTTTGTGAAAGGATAAAAGAGAGGCTCAGAGGTTGGATGGAGAAACAACTATCCACTGGCGGGAAAGAGATATTATTAAAATCTGTTGCTCAAGCCATTCCAGTATTTGCTATGTCTGTTTTTAGTCTACCCGTGGGGATATGCAAGGAAATCACAGATCTAATTGCTCAATTTTGGTGGGGAGATGATGAGGAAAATAGAAAAATACACTGGTTTTCTTGGTGGAAGTTATGTTACCCGAAGAGTGAAGGAGGCATGGGGTTTAGAGATCTACAATCTTTCAATCTGGCAATGCTCGCAAAGCAATGTTGGAGACTCATTATGTATCCAGATTCCTTGTGTGCTAAAGTCCTGAAGGCCAAATATTTTCCAAGTGGAAACCTCTTGCAAGCAACGCCAAAGAATGGCTCATCTTTCACATGGCAGAGTATCCTAAAGGGACTTGAAACTTTCAAATTGGGATATATTTGGAGAATTGGAACAGGAGAAGCTGTGAATATTTGGAATGACCCATGGATACCCTCAAGTCCAGATAGAAAAATCATTTCCGCTAGGGGGCACACAGTCGTCTCAAGGGTGTGTGAATTGATCGATCCGTTCACTGGATCATGGGATGAACAGTTGTTACGATCAATTCTCATACCGGTTGATGTCAACAGGATCATGCAAATCCCAGTTAATTTGCAAGGCTTCGATGACTTCATTGCCTGGCAACCGGATCGGCGTGGAGTTTTTACTGTACGCTCGGCATACCATACCCAGTGGATACGAAAATACAAGGCACATGCAATTACTATACATCGCCCAGGAGGGTCGCGTGTGCCGGCGATCTGGAGTACTATCTGGAAGCTGAAAATCCCACGTAAGGTTCAAAATTTTTGTTGGCGAATTCTTCATGGAATTGTACCATTAAAGTCCATCCTCACCAATCGGCATATTGGGTCTAATGGGGCTTGTCCCATATGTCATCAAGCAGCCGAGGACATTCATCACCTACTGTGTGAATGCGAACATGCAAAGGAGTTGTGGAATAGACTGGGAATCCTTGAACTAGTGCTTGATGCCACCACGGTTGATCGTTCAGGGTCAGCAATTTTGGAGCATATACTTTTGCTTCCAGAGACATCTCTACAGGTTAAGCCAGATCTGGACGTGAAGCAAGCTATTGCTGTAGGTATCTGGTATCTTTGGTGGATTAGGAGGCGAATCACACATAATGAACCCTCCCCTGCATCCTCGAGGTGGCCAGCTTCTGTTCTAGCAATCGCAAGCAATTACCAGAGATCTTGTGAGAGGAAAACTGAAACAAGAGAGCAGAAATGGACGAAACCAGAACCAAAATATGTGAAATTAAATGTTGATGCAGCCTTCCATGTGGATGATGGCTGTGGAGCTACTGCCGCAGTGCTGAGAGATGTCAAAGGTAACTTTCTGGCGGCGCGGTGTACCTATGTCCCAAATGCAGCAGATGCAATGACCATGGAGGCAATAGCTATGCGTGATGGCCTCAACTTTGCAAATATAATGGGATTCCACCGCGTGGAAGCAGAATCTGACTCCTTCAATGTTATAGATCTTTGCTCGGGCCAATCGGTTTGGTGGGATGCTGCATCAGCCATCTTTGCGGAATGTGTAGATATCAGCTCTTTGATTGGGAAGGTCAAGTTTAAACATTGTCTTCGATCTGCTAATAAAGCGGCGCATGTGCTGGCTAAACATAGCTACTGTAATAAGATTTCTTGTAGCTGGGTAGATGAACCCCTGGTCTGTCTCTTAGCTACCTTAGTAGACGATGTACTGATTATTTGATCGTAATAAAGTTAGCCATAGTGGCCTTCCCTCAAAAAAAAAAAAAAGCTAGGCCTCGTCCGTCTCCTCTCTCAAAGCCTACTCAACCGACGGAACGGTGGGACATGGATAGGATGCAAATCGACCTCCTGCTGGAGATACTCCGCCGCCTGCCCCCGCACAGCCTCGCCGTCTCCCGCTGCGCCAGCAAGGCCTGGCGCGCCGCCATCGACCACCACCGCCTCCTGCACGCCGACCTTCTCCAGCTCTCAGTTGACGCCGCCGTCTACGACGAACTCAACATCTATCCACCGAGGCTCTTCGGGCGCCGCCCCACCGCGCGCCACATCCCCGGCGAGCTTGAATACCTCGCCGAGAGCCGGATAGACGTTCCCGGCATACAGGATCACTGCAACGGCCTTTTCCTGGTCCGCAGCAAGAGCCGGCAACGCAGGGCCAAGGTGGTCAATCCGGCCACGCGGCAATGGGCGCCGCTGCCCCTGCTGCCGTGCGCGTGCTCATGGCCGGAGGTGAAGTGCGGGCGCTGCCACAACAACCGCTACCTCGTCTATGACCCCACCGTCTCACCACACTACCAGGTGTTCTACATCCCTCGTGTTCCACCACCTGACATGACCGCCGAGTGGCCGCCTACGCCCTATGTCATGCATGTCTTCTCGTCGACGACAAGCCGTTGGAAGGAGACGTCATTTGTTCGAGAAGGTGAGGCTGCTGCCGTTGCTGGAACCGTCGACGATGTAAACTCCTATCGCCGCCACCGTGATGAGCATATGTACTACGCCGCTTACTGGCAAGGATCAGTCTACGTTCCTTCCCCACACGTAAAAGATGATTTCCTCTTCAGGTATGTATGTATTACTCTCACACTCACACACTCGACAATTGTTACTCCCTCTGTAAAGAAATATAAGAGCGTTTAGATCACTAAAGCAGTGGTCTAAACACTCTTATATTTGTTTACGGAGGGAGTACTTTAGTTTTATTCCTGTCAATATAATTTGAGTAATTCTTTTGAGGTATTATTACTCACACTCAGGAAGTTAGATTTAAACATCTTAGTACTTATGTAAAAAAAAGGATAATTTTGGCAACTAGTTTTAAGCGGTGATTATCTTTTTACAGAATAAACTTGTCAAGTGACAAGTACCAGGTAATTAAGTTGCCAAAAGGACGAGTAGGATCACATTTTCGTCTATGCAAATCGAAGAAAGGGGTCTATTGTGTAGTGAATACCAATGTGCGATGCACGTTTCGAGTTTGGTTTCTTCATGAATCGTCTGGTGTGGCAGACTGGGTTTTCAAGAATGAAATCAACCTTCAGCCAGCATTTAGTAAACAGGATTGGCACCCTGGACCATGGATCCCACAGTCGCCTGAGCAGATACAGTTGTTGTTGAAGAGTGATGTCAACCCTAAGCTCGTAGATGAATACAACGAAGCACTAGCGAGAGATGGTTTTGATTGGGACTCTGATGATGAAGATCTTGTTAGCATTACAGATTGGCCTAAAAAGTGTGACACTTCCATTGATGGTCCTGACTGTATTGGTTTCCATCCCTATAAAGAAATTGTCTTGTTTAATGAAAGAGGGGTGTGCTCTTGTTCAACGGTAGCCTATCATTTAAGCAACTCAAGGGTAAGATACCTGGGTAAGATGAGGCCCCGCTGTCACTATTCAATGGAAGAGATTTCTTTTGCGTATACACCTTGTTGGATGATGGACTTACCTGGAAGCAACTAATACGCGCCATGTCGTTGAAGTATTTCGTTTCAAGATAATCTAAATATTTTTCAGCGAGGATTGATGTGAGCGACAATATAATGTCTTATTTAGTTTTTCATGGCACACTTTTTGTAGTGGTGCTCGTATGTGATTGATTTGTGGTGCCGGTGGAATCAAGTCAATTCTGTTATGCCACTATTTTATTCGTTTCTTTGTGCATCTTTTCTACATAGCTCGATCTGTTATTCCCTTTGTCTGTCTACCCACCGTTTCTAGGTAGCCTGATTTTATTCCTTGATAAGGAGGCGCTCACCTGTCTTCGCATTTGGTTCATTAAAGAATTCCTTTTTCAATGCAAGTTACGTCTCTTTTTTTCATCCACGATGTTAACTATTCCAGAAATAATTGTTTTGAAACCCATCCTAAACATTGAATATGATGTCTTATTTAGTTTTTCCTGACACACTTTCTGTAGTGTTGCTCATATATGAGATTAATTTGTGGTCTCGGTGAAGATGTAGTCATGCTGATGAATCTCGTTAACAAATATCGGTGCCATTGCTATGATTGCTTGTCCTCGACGGATTGGCGATGGCCTCAAATTATTCTAACAAGTGATATCATGAGCTAGGTTGATAAGAGGTTGCGGAAATTGATCTAGAATACGGATTATTGTAGGGTTGAATCTGCGGGAGAGAACTCATTCACGGAAGCTAATCGCGTGAAGCAATAAGCTTCGCCGTGATGGTGGTTGTTCCTGGATGAGATTAGTCGGCACACAAAGCAACGGGATTGTAAATCGTTGCAATCGAAGCATAAATTCAATCAGTCTCTGCGAGATGCGTACGGCGGTGGCACCGTAGATCGATTCAATCGGTTGGTGGTCTGATGCATGTACCCTAGGCGAGTAGCATATGTTTGGCGACAAGGTGTGCTGGATTCGAACTCGCGATTCCTCGCTAGTAGAGATAGGTACCCATCCACTGGAGCTGATCAACGCTAGTCTTAAAACATGCATCGGGCAAGCCATTAGAACTAACTACACCAACATGAAACCCATTTTTCCCTTTTTAAAAAAATTTAAAGAAAATTTTGAATACCTTTTCAAAAAAGTATGATCAATTTTCAAAAACACGAACAAGTATTGAAAAAAAGCCCAAATTTTGGATTTGAAACCAAATTTTAAAACGGAAAGAATGTACGAATTTGTTAACAAATTTTCAAAATGGGAACAATTTTTTCAATTCTATTTTTTTGGACGAACAAGAATAATTTTTGAATTTGTGAAGAAATTTAAAAAGGGGAACTTTTTTAAAACATGAACATTTTGGACACAAGAGGACATGTTTTGCATCTGTGAAATTTTTATGAAACTCTAAACAAATTTTTTAAAAAGCAACCATTATGAAAATTTATTGAATTTGTGAAAAAATTTGAGACAAGAACAATTTCTGAAATTCTGAACACATTTTGAAAGGCAACATTTCTTCAAATACGTGAACATTTTGAAAAATCAAGAACACTTTTTTAATTCATGAACAAAACTTGAGTCAGGGACATTTTTTAAACTTATGAACATTTTTTCAAATATACAAATATTTTTTAAAATCAATATTTTTTGGAACCTCCGAACAGAAATATAAAAGCAGAAACATTTTTGATCTTTTGAACATTTTTTAAATTATGAAATTCTGAAAATAAATACAGAAAGAAAAATTGAGTTGAAAAGGAATTACAAAAGAAATAGAAAAAAGAAAAAAGAAAGAGAAAAAATAAAAAAGAAAAGAAAATTATGAAACGAAAAAATGAAAAAGAAAGAAAAAACAGTAAAGGAAAAAACCACAAATAAAAATAAAAAAACCACATAAAACCGGTTCAGGAACCTTGTAGAAGCTTCCCAAAACCGATCAAGAACCTTGTTGGAGGTTCCCGCATGCAGTACCTCGTAATTGGGCCGGCCCAGCTTGTTCGCTAGTCGGCAGCTCTCTGCGAATTAGCGAGAGTTTGTCGCAGAGAGCGGCAAATAGGAATTTCCCTGGATGGGTGCGCTAGGCGCTGGCTTGT
Source organism: Aegilops longissima (assembly GCA_021605205.1). Classification (NCBI taxonomy): domain Eukaryota; kingdom Viridiplantae; phylum Streptophyta; class Magnoliopsida; order Poales; family Poaceae; genus Aegilops; species Aegilops longissima. The sequence goes on from CM038676.1 coordinate 656,232,916, forward strand.
TCGGGGTGCAGTACACGAGGCTGAGCCAGCGCTAGCACTTAGAGACGTGGAATTTGTTATGGAAAAAATCGGTTCCAGGAAATGTGTTCCAGGAAAAAAGGTCCCTCTCTGCATGAACCGTAAAGCTGTTGTCACACGTTTATGCCAGTGAGTGCTGCTCCAGAGTGGACGTGACTCCACGACATTGATGCCGGTCAGAGCGACGCGAAGGGACGAGCGGGCAGTGTTGCAACAATGCTGACGCGGCGACCGAGAAGCCTAATTTGACAATTTGACTGGTGCACCTTATTAAAGTCGGCTTCCTGTCCGTTCACCTGGTCGCTCCTATTTAAGCACAGCTCTGCCACGTCCACACCACACCGCTCTTCGCTCACAACCTCTCAGATCCTCTCCACTCACAGCCTCCCAGACTCTCTCCGCTCTGGTGTCGGCCACACCACAACACACCATGTTGAAGTCATGTTTCTCTGTGCCACCGGCAAGCGGCGGCCTCGGATCGGATCTTGGCGCGGTTGTCGTGGCTCTCAGGGGCCCTCAACCTCCACGTCGGCCGGCTCCTTCATGGACGAGGAGTAGCCGCCGCAGCAGACGCGCCTGTAAGCGGAGGTGGCGGTCACGGAGCACTTGGGTGCTGGTCGGGGAGCCACATGGTCGGTTGTGAGCATTACTGGCTACCGAGGAATGATTTTTCGGGCGAGCAGTCTGGGTGCTGATGTATTTCTTGGTGCTGTCGGCATTGCTCATCGAGCCTTACTATGGCGAGCCTTGTTTGTTGTTGTTGTTGTTGTTGTTGTTTGACGCATGCGCACGCGTTTTGATCAGCCTTCCGACCAAGTATAGTACCAACACGTGCGCGCACGAGTATAACTAATCCACCATCGATCCTTTCGCTCTATCATTCAATCAATCAATCGGAGAGAAAAAGAAACGAACTCCATCGGCGAACCTCCTCCATCTCCTATCAAAGCCTACTCAACCCACATCTAGAAAAAGTCTACTCAACCAAACGCTGGGACATGGATATGGTGTACATATACGGACCTCCATCTGATGCACCAGCCGACACGACCTGTGGCGCTGAGTGGCCGCCTACGCCGTATGTGTCATGAATGTCTTCTCGTCAATGACAAACCGCTGGAAGGAGACGCCATTTGTCCGAGAAGGTGATGCTGCCGCTGGAACCGTTGACGATATAAACTCCTGTCGCGATTCGGATGATGAGCATATGTACTATGCCGCTTATTGCCAAGGGTCACTCTAGACACGTTCCGCACACATAGAAGATGATTTCTTTTGAGGTATGTATCACATTCACGTACTCCACAATGGTTACTTTTATTTTTATTTTTATCAATTTAATTTAGGAAAACGTTTGCCTACTACACGCCGGCTGAACGCTCGGCCGGTCACGCGCTTCGTCGGATCATCAGACATCCTACGGCCGTATATTATGGCATGTACAATGGTGCTATCTTAAGAGTGATATGTAGGATAAATGATGAGGTGGAGGAGAGAGAACTCATAAGAAAATACTTGTCTTCTCTTATTTAGGAGAAGACAAGAAATGATCTCTTAGCACAATATGTCTCACCATGTTTTTAGGAATAACTAGTTATTGAAGATAAGGCTAAGAGATGACCCACTGTAGACCTTTTTCTTTATTATTTTTAAATTACATGCAAGTCTGAAGATAAGACTATCTTATCAACCATTATACATGCCTTTAGTGGTTGTTTGGATAAATGAAATTAACGCCTAGTTTTAACAAAACGCATTTTAGTAGGAGTTTTTTGGAAAACTAGTTTTACTAATAATTCGGTTAAGAATAAACATGCACAAAACCTTGTTTGGACGGTAAAACAAGTTTAAGCACGAGGCACTGGAGGACTGCACCGTTGCTGCACCTCGCATCCGCGTAAGAGATGATCGTGTCCAGCATGGATGCTGCGGTAGGCCGTCGCCTCGATGCTTACGAACATGAATCTTAGCAGAAAAAATAACACTCGTGCGATAGACATGCAAATGACCAACCATTGAAGAACAAGAATTAGCATACAAGGAATCTGCTGCGGCTGCACAACTGAAGATCAAATTGTTGAGACAAGAATCTAGCACGCGGAGACGTGAGTCGCTGCCGCCCAGAGGAATCAGCGACGAAGACGCGGGAGGAGTGCCCGCTCGGGAAGGACCGGTGGTCGACTGTGATGCGACGGCTGCCTGCGCTGCGGGATGAGTGCTTGCCGGGGAAGGATCAGAGGGCAACAACGACGGCCCGGCGATGGCAATGGTCATGAGCGTCGTGAGATGATTTGTCGCTGGGGAAGGAGAAGACCAGTGGTCGACGGCACCAGCGGCGGCCGCCGGCGACGCGGGAGTGATGGTCATGGGCGATGCAAGATGAGTTGTTGGTCGGGAAAGACTAAACATGCGTGCCAGCTGAGCCATACACCGATCGCGGCGGCAGATGAAGAGCTGGTTTATAGAAAAACGTCAAATAGTCGTTTTTCTATAAACTCGGTTTTCCAGTTTTACTAAAACTAAGATCTCCTTATCCATGGATTTGTTACGTTAACCAAACAGAATTTTAGTTTGTTATAACCGAAAACATGTGTAGGCCAAACTGGTTTAGTAAAATCACCGTATCCAAACAACCATAGAGAAGCACGCGCTGGTGGTCCCTGTGCACACGCAACCTTCCTTATGTGTCCAGGTTAGTTTTCATCCACGCATTCCTCACCAGCTTTTCTCTTCTCCCACCAAACACCATAGTCTCTCTCTGCCCCAACGAGCCGCAGTGCGCCCAGGCGCCATAACGAAGAGCTCGGCCCCCTGTACTTTTTCTCTATCCCGCACAAAAGCGTAGCAGAGTACGGCCACGAACATCGAACGTGGTGACCACGGGATGGCGCTGCACGGAGCAACAACCCGCATCGTGTTTTTTGTTGTTGCAACCATTGTCTGCGTTTGCTACGACTGGTGTCGAAAATTGATACAACATCCTACGATGGAGCTCAAACCGTAGCTACAGCGGAGCGCGGTGTTTTTTGCTGCATGGTGTTTTTGTTACAACTACCATCTCTAGTTGCCGACGTGCACGAGGCCAAGGACGAGGAGGGCGGCGTGGGTGGCCGACAAGCGGGGCGACCTAGGGATGAGCGCGGCGTCGCAGGCGGCCGACGCCAACCGACGCGGGGATGGAAGGGGGGACGCTGGATCTGAATTGAAGACGATAGGGAAAGGAAGAAGACGATGCACGGATCCAATCGAATGGTCACATGGGCTGAATCGAGCGGTTGTGGGCTGACCGGCCAAAAAAAATCGGCTGGTGCGCCGGCTCCTAGCATCGGCCTTCAATTTATATAATTCTTTAGAGGTAATACTCTCACTCAGACACTCAGATTTGTATTTTTCAGTATTTCTGTAAAAAAGGAAGAATTTTGGCAATTAATCATAAGCGGTGATTATCTTTTACAGAACAAATTTGAGTGAAAAGTACCAGGTAATTAAGTTGCCAAAAGGAGGAGTAGGATCACATTTTCGACTACTTGGTGTGTGAAGACAAATCATTAATGCACCAGCATGGTTGTTAAATCCTCGTGTGCAAGACACCATTCAGCGAGTGAGCGATCCATCCATCGATGACGACAAGTTTTTCCTTCCTTCCTTCCTCTCGTATCCAAGGACGCAGTTCCAAAAAAAGGCGCCCTTGAGACACGGCAGGAAGGCAAAGGTGTTCTTGAGACTCCGTTCAAGTACACATTGAAATGTCAATGTCTGTAGTCTACGCATGCAAGAATTCAACACATATTGCGGGATTGTTATAAGCGTGTGCTAAACCATTGCAATTAACATCTCTCTTATTTCAAGGAGGAAACCATTTCGGCATACATAGTTAGGATCGGTTTATTCAGTGCCCGAATGGATGGCTGTGATCATCACAAATTGAGCAATGGCACCCATTGTCTGTACAGATGGAAGTCCAACTACAGAGGCCTACACAAGTAGAATGCTGGTAATAGTCATTATAATAGTTCTTACATTTGTCCTCACACTCGCTTCTATCACACGCTGTACCCCCGGGGGGCCAATCCCTGGAACTACAAGTTGTTTCAGCATCTGAAATATACCAATCGGCAGGAAGAGGAAAAAAAGAAAACCATTGTTATTGGCAAAATTTGATGGAGAAAAATCGTTAAGCAAGGTACTATAAGAATATACTGTACCTGATGGTAGCACGAGAAACGTGAGGGTCAGGAGTAGCATAAGTGTTACCCTCATCTTGGCTTAGTATGGTGTTGACACAAGATGCGGCTGATAGTTGTCCCGGTTGTAGGATGAGATGGAGAAGATATGAAATGTCAAGCCTTTTTATACTGGGCTGATACCTATCCAATATGTTAATTTAGGAATGCCATTAAAAATATGGCGCCAAATTAATCACATTAAATGCATTAACATGTGTCCAAATATAGATAACATTAATTTCATACCCCAAATGCATTAACTTGCTTCTTGGAGGGCTTTATTTTTGGAATATATTTTTTAGTTTTGTTAAGCTTTGTGTCATGCTCAGAGAGGCGAGATGGCGGCGGCTCTCTGAAGATGAAATAAGGTTCTCCCAGCCTAGCCCCCATTCTGGCGGTATTTCTAGCATGGTCGTAAGGCGTGTGAAGGTCTGTCTCCGACGGATCTCGCAGGATTCGGGCGGCATTTGTTTTCGGTGGATCCACATGAATCCGGTCTTCGTTCATCTTTGTTTGTGTGTCCACAGGTTGAATCCTTTAAATTTTTATTCATCGGCGGCGGTTGTTGTTCTGGTGCGCTGATTCTATAGGGCATTAGCACGACGACCTTCGGCATGTCTAATACAACGTGGTTTGCTCGGATCTACTGAGGGAGGGGCGAGTGGCAGCGACGTGTCTTCAGCTCGCGTCAGTTCTTGTAGTCATCGCTAGGTAGTCGATGTGATTTTTACTTCTAGTGTTCTTTGTACTACCTTGACAGTTGATGAATAGATTGAACTTTTTTCCCGTAAAAAAAGATACCACAAAACCCACAATAGGGCATTGTATGTATACACTAATACTACTGTTGTTCTTCTCACTGAACAAAAATATCATGTTTCCATATCCGGGTTTTTATCTATTGATAAATCTAGGTACACTAGTAGAAAACAGGGCAATGGTCCAGGCCCGGCCAGCCCATTAATCCGGTTCAATCCGTAACCGGGACCAATGGGGCATTGGACCCGGTTCGTGAGCCCGGGGCCGGCCGCCACGTGGGCCATTGGTCCCGGTTCGTCGGACCTTTTGGTCCCGGTTGATGGGACGAACTGCTACCAATGGGCCTCGCCTCTGCTCACCACCATTGGTCCCGGTTGGTGGGACGAACCGGGACCAAAGGTTGCCCTTTAGTCCCGGTTCGAGTCACCAACCGGACCAATTAGTTGCCTATATACCCCTTGCTCATGAAAGCAGAGCACTCCCAAAGGCTCTGTTTTTCGTGGCAAAGCGAGGGAGAGCTTTGTTGTGCTCTAGCTCACCTCCTATGCACACGAGGTGTTCGATGGAATGCCCGAGCCACACTACTTAAGTTTTCTCCTCTCCAAGCTCGACCTCCAAGCTCCATTTTCCTTAATATTTGTCTAGGTTTAGCGGTCCGTCACGTCCCGTCCCCGTCTTCACCGCCGTCGATCGCCCGCGCCGATCTCGTCGCCGGCACCACCGTGGTGAGCCTCTTGTTCTTATCTTATCTTCTTTCTGAAAGGAAAAAAATTCTTACTTGTATGTTTGTATAGATACTTGTATAATTTTCTTACTTTTATTATTGCATCTTATATAGTGCGATGGTTTTGGTATCCGCCCCCGTCGGCCCTCGTCCTGTCTATGATTCGGATGTGGTATATATTATCTTTTCATAACTATTGGTTCATTTATTGTTTATGACAATTATGCCGAGCAACGTGACATAGATTTTATTTATCTAGGAGGTTGTTGAACCGGAAATTCCAACCGACCCTATTGTCGAGAGGTTAAATTTAGTTGAAGAAGAAAACAATTTGTTGAAGGAAAAAATTAGAAAAATTGAGGAGGAGAAGATGATATTGGAGTTGCATGTTGCGGATGTCGTCTCTGATCACAAGATCAAGATGGATGCAACGCGCTTGAAGATTAGAAAGATTAGAAAATATGCCATTCATACCGAGGCTTGGTATCATTATGCCGTTGGATCAGTTGTTACATTGGTTGCGATTATGATCGCATTTGTTTCGCATTGAAATGTTTTACATAGTTTCAGTGTATGGTTTAATTAATTTAGATGCTCTGCAGAGCTTTATGTTGTTAGATGAGAACTATGTATGTACTTTGGTTTTAATGTGATGATGAACTTCTATTAATTTATTCACTTAATTATCTATTCATGATGTTCTGTAATGATTTTTGACACACTTAATTATATATAATGCACGCAGATGAACCGGAATGGATGTACGGTTCAAGACACACCAACCGTACATCCATCTTGAACCGGTGGTCGATTTTGCTGGAACCAGCGAGCCGGGATGTTGTGACGGCGTGCTACAACAAACGGGCATCAGCAGAAGCGGCTACGACGATTGTTTTTGCTACAACGGCAATCAGCGGCAGCGGTGACGACTACTGTTTTTTTTGTTGCAACCATTGTCTGCGTTTGCTACGACTGGTGTCGAAAATTGATACAACATCCTACGATGGAGCTCAAACCGTAGCTACAGCGGAGCGCGGTGTTTTTTGCTGCATGGTGTTTTTGTTACAACTACCATCTCTAGTTGCCGACGTGCACGAGGCCAAGACGAGGAGGGCGGCGTGGGTGGCCGACAAGCGGGGCGACCTAGGGATGAGCGCGGCGCCGCAGGCGGCCGACGCCAACCGACGCGGGGGATGGAAGGGGGGACGCTGGATCTGAATTGAAGACGATAGGGAAAGGAAGAAGACGATGCACGGATCCAATCGAACGGTCACATGGGCTGAATCGAGCGGTTGTGGGCTGACCGGCCAAAAAAAATCGGCTGGTGCGCCGGCCCCTAGCATCGGCCTTTAATTTATATAATTCTTTAGAGGTAATACTCTCACTCAGACACTCATATTTATTCTTTTCAGTATTTCTGTAAAAAAGGAAGAATTTTGGCAATTAATCATAAGCGGTGATTATCTTTTACGGAACAAATTTGAGTGAAAAGTACCAGGTAATTAAGTTGCCAAAAGGAGGAGTAGGATCACATTTTCGACTACTTGGTGTGTGAAGACAAATCATTAATGCACCAGCATGGTTGTTAAATCCTCGTGTGCAAGACACCATTCAGCGAGTGAGCGATCCATCCATCTATGACGACAAGTTTTTCCTTCCTTCCTTCCTCTCGTATCCAAGGACGCAGTTCAAAAAGGCGCCTTTGAGACACGGCAGGAAGGCAAAGGTGTTCTTGAGACTCCGTTCAAGTACACATTGGAATGTCAATGTCTGTAGTCTACGCATGCAAGAATTCAACACATATTGTGGGATTGTTATAAGCGTGTGCTAAACCATTGCAATTAACATCTCTCTTATTTCAATGAGGAAACCATTTCGGCATACATAGTTAGGATCGGTTTATTCAGTGCCCGAATGGATGGCTGTGATCATCACAAATTGAGCAATGGCACCCATTGTCTGTACAGATGGAAGTCCAACTACAGAGGCCTACACAAGTAGAATGCTGGTAATAGTCATTATAATAGTTCTTACATTTGTCCTCACACTCGCTTCTATCACACGCTGTACCCCCCGGGGGCCAATCCCTGGAAGTACAAGTTGTTTCAGCATCTGAAATATACCAATCGGCAGGAAGAGGGGGAAAAAAAACCATTGTTATTGGCAAAATTTGATGGAGAAAAATCGTTAAGCAAGGTACTATAAGAATATACTGTACCTGATGGTAGCACGAGAAACGTGAGGGTCAGGAGTAGCATAAGTGTTACCCTCATCTTGGCTTAGTATGGTGTTGACACAAGATGCGGCTGATAGTTGTCCCGGTTGTAGGATGAGATGGAGAAGATATGAAATGTCAAGCCTTTTTATACTGGGCTGATACCTATCCAATATGTTAATTTAGGAATGCCATTAAAATATGGCGCCAAATTAATCACATTAAATGCATTAACATGTGTCCAAATATAGATAACATTAATTTCATACCCCAAATGCATTAACTTGCTTCTTGGAGGGCTTTATTTTGGAATATATTTTTTAGTTTTGTTAAGCTTTGTGTCATGCTCAGAGAGGCGAGATGGCGGCGGCTCTCTGAAGATGGAATAAGGTTCTCCCAGCCTAGCCCCCATTCTGGCGGTATTTCTAGCATGGTCGTAAGGCGTGTGAAGGTCTGTCTCCGACGGATCTCGCAGGATTCGGGCGGCATTTGTTTTCGGTGGATCCACATGAATCCGGTCTTCGTTCATCTTTGTTTGTGTGTCCACAGGTTGAATCCTTTAAATTTTTATTCATCGGCGGCGGTTGTTGTTCTGGTGCGCTAATTCTATAGGGCATTAGCACGACGACCTTCGGCATGTCTAATACAACGTGGTTTGCTCGGATCTACTGAGGGAGGGGCGAGTGGCAGCGACGTGTCTTCAGCTCGCGTCAGTTCTTGTAGTCATCGCTAGGTAGTCTACGGACCTGGATGTGATTTTTACTTCTAGTGTTCTTTGTACTACCTTGACAGTTGATGAATAGATTGAACTTTTTTCCCGTAAAATAAGATACCACAAAACCCACAATAGGGCATTGTATGTATACACTAATACTACTGTTGTTCTTCTCACTGAACAAAAATAACATGTTTCCATATCCAGGGTTTTTATCTATTGATAAATCTAGGTACACTAGTAGAAAACAGGGCAATGGTCCAGGCCCGGCCAGCCCATTAATCCCGGTTCAATCCAGAACCGGGACCAATGGGGGCATTGGACCCGGTTCGTGAGCCCCGGGGGCCGGCCGGGCCACGTGGGCCATTGGTCCTGGTTCGTCGGACCTTTGGTCCCGGTTGGTGGGACGAACCGTTACCAATGGGCCTCGCTCCTGGCCCACCACCATTGGTCCCGGTTGGTGGGACGAACCGGGACCAAAGGCTGCCCTTTAGTCACGGTTCGAGTCACCAACCGGGACCAATTAGTTGCCTATATATACCCCTTGCCCGCGAGCAGAGCACTCCAAGTGCTCTGTTTTTCGTGGCAGACGAGGGGAGAGCTTTGTTGTGCTCTAGCTCACCTCCTATGCACACGAGGTGTTCGATGGAATGCCCGAGCCACACTACCTAAGTTTTCTCCTCTCCAAGCTCGACCTCCAAGCTCCATTTTCCTTAATATTTGTCTAGGTTTAGCGGTCCGTCACGTCCCGTCCCCGTCTTCACCGCCGTCGATCGCCCGCGCTGATCTCGTCGCCGGCACCACCGTGGTGAGCCTCTTGTTCTTATCTTATCTTCTTTCTGAAAGGAAAAAAAAAATTCTTACTTGTATGTTTGTATATATACTTGTATAATTTTCTTACTTTTATTATTGCATCTTATATAGTGCGATGGTTTTGGTATCCGCCCCCGTCGGCCCTCGTCCTGTCTATGATTCGGATGTGGTATATATTATCTTTTCATAACTATTGGTTCATTTATTGTTTATGACAATTATGCCGAGCAACGTGACATAGATTTTATTTATCTAGGAGGTTGTTGAACCGGAAATTCCAACCGACCCTATTGTCGAGAGGTTAAATTTAGTTGAAGAAGAAAACAATTTGTTAAAGGAAAAAATTAGAAAAATTGAGGAGGAGAAGATGATATTGGAGTTGCATGTTGCGGATGTCGTCTCTGATCACAAGATCAAGATGGATGCAACGCGCTTGAAGATTAGAAAGATTAGAAAATATGCCATTCATACCGAGGCTTGGTATCATTATGCCGTTGGATCAGTTGTTACATTGGTTGCGATTATGATCGCATTTGTTTTCGCATTGAAATGTTTTACATAGTTTCAGTGTATGGTTTAATTAATTTAGATGCTCTGCAGAGCTTTATGTTGTTAGATGAGAACTATGTATGTACTTTGGTTTTAATGTGATGATGAACTTCTATTAATTTATTCACTTAATTATCTATTCATGATGTTCTGTAATGATTTTTGACACACTTAAACACTTAATTATATATAATGCACGCAGATGAACCGGGAATGGATGTACGGTTCAAGACACACCAACCGTACATCCATCTTGAACCGGTGGTCGATTTTGCTGGAACCAGCGAGCCGGGATGTTGTGACGGCGTGCTACAACAAACGGGCATCAGCAGAAGCGGCTACGACGATTGTTTTTGCTACAACGGCAATCAGCGGCAGCGGTGACGACTACTGTTTTTTTTGTTGCAACCATTGTCTGCGTTTGCTACGACTGGTGTCGAAAATTGATACAACATCCTACGATGGAGCTCAAACCGTAGCTACAGCGGAGCGCGTGTTTTTGCTGCATGGTGTTTTGTTACAACTACCATCTCTAGTTGCCGACGTGCACGAGGCCAAGACGAGGAGGGCGGCGTGGGTGGCCGACAAGCGGGGCGACCTAGGGATGAGCGCGGCGTCGCAGGCGGCCGACGCCAAACGACGCGGGGGATGGAAGGGGGGACGCTGGATCTGAATTGAAGACGATAGGGAAAGGAAGAAGACGATGCACGGATCCAATCGAACGTTCACATGGGCTGAATCGAGCGGTTGTGGGCTGACCGGCCAAAAAAAATCGGCTGGTGCGCCGGCTCCTAGCATCGGCCTTTAATTTATATAATTCTTTAGAGGTAATACTCTCACTCAGACACTCAGATTTATTCTTTTCAGTATTTCTGTAAAAAAGGAAGAATTTTGGCAATTAATCATAAGCAGTGATTATCTTTTACAGAACAAATTTGAGTGAAAAGTACCAGGTAATTAAGTTGCCAAAAGGAGGAGTAGGATCACATTTTCGACTACTTGGTGTGTGAAGACAAATCATTAATGCACCAGCATGGTTGTTAAATCCTCGTGTGCAAGACACCATTCAGCGAGTGAGCGATCCATCCATCTATGACGACAAGTTTTTCCTTCCTTCCTTCCTCTCGTATCCAAGGACGCAGTTCCGAAAAAAGGCGCCCTTGAGACACGGCAGGAAGGCAAAGGTGTTCTTGAGACTCCGTTCAAGTACACATTGGAATGTCAATGTCTGTAGTCTACGCATGCAAGAATTCAACACATATTGTGGGATTGTTATAAGCGTGTGCTAAACCATTGCAATTAACATCTCTCTTATTTCAATGAGGAAACCATTTCGGCATACATAGTTAGGATCGGTTTATTCAGTGCCCGAATGGATGGCTGTGATCATCACAAATTGAGCAATGGCACCCATTGTCTGTACAGATGGAAGTCCAACTACAGAGGCCTACACAAGTAGAATGCTGGTAATAGTCATTATAATAGTTCTTACATTTGTCCTCACACTCGCTTCTATCACACGCTGTACCCCCCGGGGGCCAATCCCTGGAAGTACAAGTTGTTTCAGCATCTGAAATATACCAATCGTCAGGAAGAGGGGGAAAAAAACCATTGTTATTGGCAAAATTTGATGGAGAAAAATCGTTAAGCAAGGTACTATAAGAATATACTGTACCTGATGGTAGCACGAGAAACGTGAGGGTCAGGAGTAGCATAAGTGTTACCCTCATCTTGGCTTAGTATGGTGTTGACACAAGATGCGGCTGATAGTTGTCCCGGTTGTAGGATGAGATGGAGAAGATATGAAATGTCAAGCCTTTTTATACTGGGCTGATACCTATCCAATATGTTAATTTAGGAATGCCATTAAAAATATGGCGCCAAATTAATCACATTAAATGCATTAACATGTGTCCAAATATAGATAACATTAATTTCATACCCCAAATGCATTAACTTGCTTCTTGGAGGGCTTTATTTTTGGAATATATTTTTTAGTTTTGTTAAGCTTTGTGTCATGCTCAGAGAGGCGAGATGGCGGCGGCTCTCTGAAGATGGAATAAGGTTCTCCCAGCCTAGCCCCCATTCTGGCGGTATTTCTAGCATGGTCGTAAGGCGTGTGAAGGTCTGTCTCCGACGGATCTCGCAGGATTCGGGCGGCATTTGTTTTCGGTGGATCCACATGAATCCGGTCTTCGTTCATCTTTGTTTGTGTGTCCACAGGTTGAATCCTTTAAATTTTTATTCATCGGCGGCGGTTGTTGTTCTGGTGCGCTAATTCTATAGGGCATTAGCACGACGACCTTCGGCATGTCTAATACAACGTGGTTTGCTCGGATCTACTGAGGGAGGGGCGAGTGGCAGCGACGTGTCTTCAGCTCGCGTCAGTTCTTGTAGTCATCGCTAGGTAGTCTACGGACCTGGATGTGATTTTTACTTCTAGTGTTCTTTGTACTACCTTGACAGTTGATGAATAGATTGAACTTTTTTCCCGTAAAAAAAGATACCACAAAACCCACAATAGGGCATTGTATGTATACACTAATACTACTGTTGTTCTTCTCACTGAACAAAAATATCATGTTTCCATATCCAGGGTTTTTATCTATTGATAAATCTAGGTACACTAGTAGAAAACAGGGCAATGGTCCAGGCCCGGCCAGCCCATTAATCCCGGTTCAATCCAGAACCGGGACCAATGGGGGCATTGGACCCGGTTCGTGAGCCCCGGGGGCCGGCCGAGCCACGTGGGCCATTGGTCCCGGTTCGTCTGGACCTTTTGGTCCCGGTTGGTGGGACGAACCGTTACCAATGGGCCTCGCTCCTGGCCCACCACCATTGGTCCCGGTTGGTGGGACGAACCGGGACCAAAGGCTGCCCTTTAGTCCCGGTTCGAGTCACCAACCGGGACCAATTAGTTGCCTATATATACCCCTTGCCCGCGAGCAGAGCACTCCAAGTGCTCTGTTTTTCGTGGCAGACGAGGGGAGAGCTTTGTTGTGCTCTAGCTCACCTCCTATGCACACGAGGTGTTCGATGGAATGCCCGAGCCACACTACCTAAGTTTTCTCCTCTCCAAGCTCGACCTCCAAGCTCCATTTTCCTTAATATTTGTCTAGGTTTAGCGGTCCGTCACGTCCCGTCCCCGTCTTCACCGCCGTCGATCGCCCGCGCCGATCTCGTCGCCGGCATCACCATGGTGAGCCTCTTGTTCTTATCTTATCTTCTTTCTGAAAGGAAAAAAAATTCTTACTTGTATGTTTGTATAGATACTTGTATAATTTTCTTACTTTTATTATTGCATCTTATATAGTGTGATGGTTTTGGTATCCGCCCCCGTCGGCCCTCGTCCTGTCTATGATTCGGATGTGGTATATATTATCTTTTCATAACTATTGGTTCATTTATTGTTTATGACAATTATGCCGAGCAACGTGACATAGATTTTATTTATCTAGGAGGTTGTTGAACCGAAATTCCAACCGACCCTATTGTCGAGAGGTTAAATTTAGTTGAAGAAGAAAACAATTTGTTGAAGGAAAAAATTAGAAAAATTGAGGAGGAGAAGATGATATTGGAGTTGCATGTTGCGGATGTCGTCTCTGATCACAAGATCAAGATGGATGCAACGCGCTTGAAGATTAGAAAGATTAGAAAATATGCCATTCATACCGAGGCTTGGTATCATTATGCCGTTGGATCAGTTGTTACATTGGTTGCGATTATGATCGCATTTGTTTTCGCATTGAAATGTTTTACATAGTTTCAGTGTATGGTTTAATTAATTTAGATGCTCTGCAGAGCTTTATGTTGTTAGATGAGAACTATGTATGTACTTTGGTTTTAATGTGATGATGAACTTCTATTAATTTATTCACTTAATTATCTATTCATGATGTTCTGTAATGATTTTTGACACACTTAATTATATATAATGCACGCAGATGAACCGGGAATGGATGTACGGTTCAAGACACACCAACCGTACATCCATCTTGAACCGGTGGTCGATTTTGCTGGAACCAGCGAGCCGGGATGTTGTGACGGAGTGCTACAACAAACGGGCATCAGCAGAAGCGGCTACGACGATTGTTTTTGCTACAACGGCAATCAGCGGCAGCGGTGACGACTACTGTTTTTTTTGTTGCAACCATTGTCTGCGTTTGCTACGACTGGTGTCGAAAATTGATACAACATCCTACGATGGAGCTCAAACCGTAGCTACAGCGGAGCGCGGTGTTTTTTGCTGCATGGTGTTTTTGTTACAACTACCATCTCTAGTTGCCGACGTGCACGAGGCCAAGACGAGGAGGGCGGCGTGGGTGGCCGACAAGCGGGGCGACCTAGGGATGAGCGCGGCGTCGCAGGCGGCCGACGCCAAACGACGCGGGGGATGGAAGGGGGGACGCTGGATTTGAATTGAAGACGATAGGGAAAGGAAGAAGACGATGCACAGATCCAATCGAACGGTCACATGGGCTGAATCGAGCGGTTGTGGGCTGACCGGCCAAAAAAAATCGGCTGGTGCGCCGGCTCCTAGCATCGGCCTTTAATTTATATAATTCTTTAGAGGTAATACTCTCACTCAGACACTCAGATTTATTCTTTTCAGTATTTCTGTAAAAAGGAAGAATTTTGGCAATTAATCATAAGCAGTGATTATCTTTACAGAACAAATTTGAGTGAAAAGTACCAGGTAATTAAGTTGCCAAAAGGAGGAGTAGGATCACATTTTCGACTACTTGGTGTGTGAAGACAAATCATTAATGCACCAGCATGGTTGTTAAATCCTCGTGTGCAAGACACCATTCAGCGAGTGAGCGATCCATCCATCGATGACGACAAGTTTTTCCTTCCTTCCTTCCTCTCGTATCCTAGGACGCAGTTCCGAAAAAAGGCGCCCTTGAGACACGGCAGGAAGGCAAAGGTGTTCTTGAGACTCCGTTCAAGTACACATTGGAATGTCAATGTCTGTAGTCTACGCATGCAAGAATTCAACACATATTGTGGGATTGTTATAAGCGTGTGCTAAACCATTGCAATTAACATCTCTCTTATTTCAATGAGGAAACCATTTCGGCATACATAGTTAGGATCAGTTTATTCAGTGCCCGAATGGATGGCTGTGATCATCACAAATTGAGCAATGGCACCCATTGTCTGTACAGATGGAAGTCCAACTACAGAGACCTACACAAGTAGAATGCTGGTAATAGTCATTATAATAGTTCTTACATTTGTCCTCACACTCGCTTCTATCACACGCTGTACCCCCCGGGGGCCAATCCCTGGAAGTACAAGTTGTTTCAGCATCTGAAATATACCAATCGGCAGGAAGAGGGAAAAAAAAAACCATTGTTATTGGCAAAATTTGATGGAGAAAAATCGTTAAGCAAGGTACTATAAGAATATACTGTACCTGATGGTAGCACGAGAAACGTGAGGGTCAGGAGTAGCAGAAGTGTTACCCTCATCTTGGCTTAGTATGGTGTTGACACAAGATGCTGCTGATAGTTGTCCCGGTTGTAGGATGAGATGGAGAAGATATGAAATGTCAAGCCTTTTTATACTGGGCTGATACCTATCCAATATGTTAATTTAGGAATGCCATTAAAAGTATGGCGCCAAATTAATCACATTAAATGCATTAACATGTGCCCAAATATAGATAACATTAATTTCATACCCCAAAATTGACAAGGACAATTAGCCAACGGAGCACATGATGTATTTCTAGTTTTTATTTTTGAACCTTGTATTTCCAGTTGGTACATAGGGAAACTAAAAAACTAGTTTGCGCGTGCTTTGCATTTGTGTTGGCCTTTGTTTGAATGGAAGGCGTCCACTAAGTTGTGGGTTGGGCATGGGAACCCGTGTGACAAGGAAGACCTCAAATTTTTCTATGCCTCTATCACCATCATCGTTGGAAACGGCACAAGGACGCCGTTCTGGGACTCTCCTTGCCTTCTTGGCCGTAAGCCCAAGGACATCTCTCCACTCATATACGAGGCCTCTGCACTGGAAGGTGCGGGAGGCCCTCAAGAATAACGCTTGGATCCTCAAGATCAAACCTCCTCCCACTGTTGTTTCCATCTAGCATATTAAATAGTTCTTCACCCTTTGGATGCTTCTCGACGAGGTCCATCTTGATGAGCTCACCGAGTATGACATCCTATGGAATCACACGCTTTCTGGCCACCGCACGGTGGCCTCTGCTTACTAGGAGCATTGAAGAAAGAAAACAATGGCAACCGGTTTACTAAATTTAAAATATGTTTATGGAAATAAAAAATGTTAGTGAATTTGAAAAAAGTTCACGGATTTGAGATTTTTTAAATGAATATCAAAAAGTTTTCACATTTGAAAAAAGCACGAGTTTGAAAAATGTTCACAAAGTTGAAAATTTTAAGAATTTTATATATACAAAAAACCATTAATTTGGAAAAGTTCAAAAATAATTGAAAAAATGTTCCATAATTTAAAAGAAGTTCACAAATGTTAAAAACGTTACAAGCTTGAAAAGTTCTTGCCTGTTAAAAACAAATTTATAAATTTTCAATAAAAAACCAGAAAAAGAAAACAAAAGGAAAAAAATGAGAAGCTTCCCGTCACCGGCTGATGACATGTGTGTCGACTGCTTCGACTGCTCGAGGAATGTCCAGTGAGCCACACATCCTCGTTACTGCACCTTATCTCCTCGGGCTTGCATCTCCACAAAATCTCTCTCGTCACTCTTCTCTCCCAACAGCAAGCGCCACCAACCTCCCTTGTTTCTCAGCAGCAACCATCCTTCACTCTCACCATCCTGACTCCCATCTAGCGCCCGCCACCACTCAGCCAAGAGGGAGATGCATGCATGATTCTCCACCCTGCCGGAGGACGGCGCCTCCAGTCTCCTTTCTCCTTCCCTCCTCCTCTCTCGTTACCCCTTTCTCCCCTGACCGAGCTCCCATGGCACTGCATCGTGGGCCCCTTTCTCTTCCCTCATCCCTCTCCTTACCCCCCCCCCCCTCTCTCTCTCTCCACACACACACACACACACGAGCTCTCGGCTGAGCTCCCATGGCGCTCTCTCCTCGGGTGTTTTTCTGCAATAAGAGCTCTCTTGAATTTTTTTGGTAACAAGACCTTTGTTGAAAAAATAAATAAATTCTGCAATAGGACCTCTATTGCAAAAACATTCTGCAACAAGAACCATGTTGCAATGATGGAGGCACCACTCAGCCACTCGATACACCAGGTCTGACGGCTCATGACCCGACCAATCTTTTAAAAAGACCAGCCGATGGTCGTGTGGCACACACCATGAAAAAACAAAAAATAAACATAAAGGAAAAAAGAAGAAGCTAAAAAACCCGAAAAACCCAGGTGAAAACCCCCACCAATACCTAGCCCAGAAAACCAATGGGAACCTTTTAGAAGGTTCCCAAAACCGGCAGGGATGGATTTCTGAATATTTTCGTGAAATATAAAAAATTTAATGGATGTATTAAATGTTCGTGGATTAAAAAAAGGCCATGAATATGAAAACAAGGTCAAAAATATAAAAACAAAGAATTTTGAAAATTCAAAACTTGAAAAAGTTCGTGAATTTGCAAAAAAGATTCATGAATTTGAGAAAAGTACGTGAATTAGAAAAATGTTCACGAAATTAAAAAAAGTGTGCAAAATTTAAAGGGTTAAATAATAATAATAATACTAATCCAAAAAAGGAAAACGAAAAATAAAAAGGAAATAAGAAAATTAAAATAAAAAAAACCAAAACAGAAAACCGATAAAATTGATTTGAAAGCTTCTATAAGGTTCACAAAACCGAACGGTGCAAATGTTTTCGTAAACTAAAAAATGGTATGGAGGGTTTGAGAAAAATATGGGATTTCCGGTAATTCGGATGCTTGCACTGCAGCTATCCGAGTCTTGCATATGGAATTCCCGGTAATCTTGTGGATGCGTATGCCCGGATGAGTGAGTCCACATGCCTCCAATCATTGTATAGGTTCTGCAAAGCTGTGGTAGCAGTGTTTGGCCCGGAGTACTTGAGAGAACCAAATGCTGCAGATACAGTCCAGTTGTTGGCGATCAATTAATGAATCCAGAGGCTTTCTGCGAATGCTTGGTAGCATAGATTATATGCACCGGAAGTGGAAGAATTGTCTGTTTGCTTGACAGGGGTAGTATAAGGAGCATGTTAAAGTCTGCATGGTCATACTTGAAGCTATGGAATCACAAGTTCTCTAGATTTGACACTCTTTCTTCGGCATGGCAGGTTCTCACGATGACATAAAAGTGCTTCCGTGGTCTATGGTGTTCGCACGCCTTGCAGAACGCAACTGTGAAAAGGTCAACTTTGAGGTCAATGGCCACCGCTACAACAAGGGATATTACCTAGTTGATGTATCTATATATCCTTAGTGGTCAACTCTTGTGAAGACTCCAGGCTGGTAGGAGAGAAGCCAGCTAGGTTTGCCCAAGCACAAGAGAGTGCTAGGAAGGATGTGGAACGTGATTTCGGTGTGCTCCAATCTCGATGGGCTATTGTTTGTTATCCTGCCAGAACATGGAGCCAACGCAAGATGTGGAATGTCATGATGGCTTGTGTGATCATGTACAACATGATCGTAGAGGATAAGCGTGATGACAATATCTACGACCAAGCGTTTGATTACAAGCGTGAAAATGTTGAGCCTGAGCATTGACCAACAACTTTGCAGAATTCACCCAACTCAATTACTAAATGCATGATTGAGCAACTCACATTCAACTTCAAAATGATATGGTTGAGCATATGTGTACTTACCTAGCCAACATCAAAATGATAGGGCTGGGGATACCATTGTCCATTTAACCATCGAAGCACAGGTTGGTTCTCAAAAAATCTACATCTAAGACTGATGATATCCACCGCGGCACGGTAGTTTCACGTGAGAAAGCAAATTTGCATGATTTTTTTCAGGTTGTTGTTATCTCACTGGCTCACGGTCATGCTAGTTGGCAGCATTTCTCACGAGGTTCTCAACTCTGCATCACACTTGCTTCATTCACTTCACTGTTGCTTCCGCTGCAAAAGTTAATTATCAAGCTCTCTGTTTTTTCTCCTCTCCTATATTCATACCCCTTTCTTCCTTGCTATATATAGCAAAGGTCTTTGCTGTTCACGCCAGTTTTTATCGCTTTTGTCAGAATGTAGCTATGTATGCCATCCAACTGGACAGCTATTTTGAGCTTCTACATTCCAGATAAACTAATGTTGTGCCAGTAACATGCATGTGAGAGATTAGAGTAAACTGAAATCTGAGGTATACATTACTAGCTGATCCTAGTCCTAGTGAGGACTCAGACTCACTAGTACATTGGCAATATAGTTACAAGCTCAGAGTAATTATATTAGCTAAGTGAAAGAATGTACTCTACCTGCAAACACAATTAACACAGCTTCATATATCATCTGATCCGATCCTGTCAGCACGCCATACACAGAACCAAACTGGAGTCTGGATATCCTCGTACATGCTTGTGGTCGTGAGGACTAGCTTGTTGCCATGAACAAGCGACAAGTGCAAGGCTTTTCCTTTGCCGATAGACTGCTCACTGTAATTTGATCAAAACATAATGTTATTCTAGAGATCCAGGATGCAGTGCAAGACATTGATCTCAAATCAAGCAACACTTCAGTGACGATGCATCACAATAATGCGCAGAACAAGTATATAAATACCCTGAGTAGTACAAGAGGTGCATAATAGATGAAGAACAAAAAAAATTATAGGTTATGAACATCTACTTCTACAGTACATCTGATCAGCAAGGTCATTTAGAGATAAAAGGCAGGAGCTTAGGCTTTTTTACCAGAACTGCATAAATAAAAGAACCAAAAACTACAGGTTGTGTACAACTAGTTCCAGAGAAGAAAAATACAGTGCATTAGAAGGCAATGGGTACCTGAAGGTAGTGGGATTTCCGGTGAGCAGTGGTGCGCTATCACCACCGGCAACCCTATCAAGGTCATCGATGGTCTCTTTGCAGGTGCAGATCGTCCTTTGTACTGGCAGAAGCCTTGCTTTATCACATGGTTTACCTTCTTACCAGAGAGATCACAAAAAAGGTAAGAAGATACATAAAGTTATTATGGACAATTTCCTAGCACAATGTTTTATATTATTGGTTGATTAGTTTACATATTCAAACTTTGCCTAATACAATAAAGTAAAATACGATTCAGGCTTGTTTTAGAAGCAAACCACTCAACAAGTTTATACGGAAAATTAGAGAATGACTGCATCTACATATTTAAGATTTTCAGAATATATGAGTGATAATGACTAGTATAAGATAATCACGAAAACAGCTTTGAATATTATTTACCATTTCAGATTATTTTAACAAATGAATTAAGTTGGTAAAAAAAATCACAACTTTCTTAACTATTGCTTCCAATTTGTTGATATTCATACCTCCAGACTAGAGTAAAAGTTGATTCTATAGCTAAAGGAAGTTGACAAGCAAAAACCAGATTGTTTGGATTACTACTTGAAATTTGTTGATGTACCGGTGCTCAGGCATGTATATCATCCATAACCAAAAAGATTGTTACTAAAATGAGATTTATAATTATGGTCTAGAGATGCCAGGAAATCAACAAAGCACAAACATGAAGAAAATTTTAAACATACATGAGATTGAAGTCCTTTGCATGTTCAAATTCCTTTATTAAAGGTTGTTTTTTCAAGATCACCCAAATGATGATTATAACTTCAAATTTGGCATCATGAAGAGTTTACTCTCTCTCTCTCTCTCTCTCTCTCTCTCTCTCTCTCTCTCTCTCTCTCTCTCTCTCTCTCTCTCTCTCTCTCTCTCGCAAAGTACAACCTAAGAGGTTCATTTATAACCCATGTTATCACGTCACCGCAAATGCATCAATGTCTACTTGGACTCTCTCTCTCTCTCGCAAAGTACAACGTAAGAGGTTCATTTATAACCCATATTATCACGTCACTGCAAATGCATCAATGTCTACTTGGACACTAGCACTTCTATATACATGATTCAGGATTATAGGCGACCAGGGAGCTTAGCAATGAAATTATCTGGCCTCGGTGCCGGAAAAGATTGGCTTGGATCATGCGTGAACATATGAGACTTCATCAATTTTGTACAGTACTGGCTGATCCTAGTCCTAGCTACTGAGGTTATATATATAGTTACAAGCTCAGAGTAATTAAATTAGCTAAGTTAAAGAATGTGTACTCTACCTGCAAAGGCAGTCAACACAGCTTGATAGATCATCTGATCTGATCCTGTCATCATGCCATACACAGAATCCTCGTACATGTTTGTGGTTGTCAGGATTTGCTTGCTGCCATGAACAAGCGACAATGACAAATGCGAGGTTTGTCTTTTGCCGATACGCTGCTCAATATAATTTGGTCAGGAAACATAATGTTATTCTAAAGATCTAAGACGCAATGCAAGATATTGATCTGAAATCAAGCAACACTTCACTCATGATGCATCACAATAATACAAAGAACAACTACATAAATTTCCTCAGAAGTACAAGAAGTGTATCATTGAAGAACAACAAAAAACTACAGGTTATGAACACCTACTTCTACGGTACATTTGATCAGAAAGGACACTCAGAGATAAAAGGAAGGAACTTAGGCTTTCTACCAAAACTGCATAAATAAAAGGAAAATTACAGATTGTGTACAACTAGTTCAAGAGAAGAACAACACAGTGCATTAGAAGGCAATGAGTACCTTAAGGTAGTGGGCTTTCCTGCGAGCACTGGTGTGCCATCGATGGTCTCTTTGCAGCTGTAGATCATCCTTCGTACCGGCAGAAGACTTTCTTTATCACCTGATTTACCATCATCCCTAAGAGATCACAAAAAGATAAGAAGGTAAATAAAGTTATTATGTATAATTTCTTAGCACAATATTTTGTATTATTGGTTGGTTAGTTTCCCATGTTCTATTTTTGCCTAACAATTTTTAGAGCAAACTGTTCACTAAGTTTATACGGAAAACTAGAGATAACTGCAAAGATTGGCTTGGATCATGCGTGAACATAGACTTCAAAGCTAGATCGTGAGACTTACCAGCATTTGGGGTGGTTGCGTGAACATAGACTTCAAAGATAAGCTTGTTGCTACGGTCCATCTGCTCCAGGAGCTTCTTCTGAAAAAAAGGAATACCAAAAAATTGACACATGCAAGATTTATTTAACGATTAAAGATCATGCTGAAAAAAGAAATGAACAAGAAGAAAGGAATGAATATGCGCATCCTATATATAGCTTCTTTTTTCGAAAGCAAATCGACTCAACTGTGGGCTGCTGGGCATGGAACAAAAACATGGAGTACCTGGCACTGGCACGCGTACTGGTAGGAGTGCTCGAAGTAGGGCATGCAGGTGCTCAGGGGCGACGATGATCCCGTTCATCCATCCGCCGGTCACAGTCTCGCGGATGGACTAGAGCCGCTAGGCCTCGCATAGCTCGGCGTAGGTCTTGATAACCCACAAGTATAGAGGATCACAACGGTTTTCGAGAGTAGAGTATTCAACCCAAATTTATTGATTCGAACAAGGGGAGCCAAAAAATATTCAAGAGTAATAACATTTGAGTTGTCAATTCAACCACACTTGAAAGACCTAATATCTGCAGCAAAGTATTTTGTAGCAAAATAATGTGGAAGTAACGGTAACAGTGACAATAGTAACATTAGCAGTTTTTTAGTGATTGTAACAGTAGCAGCGGTACAAGTAACTTAGCAAAGATCAATATGTGAAAAGCTCGTAGGCATTCGATCGGCAATGGATAATTGTGTTGGATAATATTCATCATGTAGTAGTCATAACCTATGGTGACACAGAACTAGCTCCAATTCTTCAATATAATGTAGGCATGTATTCTGTATATAGTCATATGTGCTTATGGAAAAGAACTTGCATGCCATCTTTTGTCCTACCCTCCCGTGGTAGCGGGTCCCTAATGGAAACTAAGGGATATTAAGGCCTCCTTTTATTAGAGAACTAGAACAAAGCATTAGCACTTAGTGAATACATGAACTCCTTAAACTACGGTGATCATCAGAAGGAATCCCAATTACTGTCACCTTGGGGTATGCGGATCATAACTCGTAATAGGTGTCTATAACTTGCAAGCTAGGATTAAGAACACAAATATATTCATGAAACACTAGTGACAAGCATTAAGCATAGCAAAGTTATATCAACATCAATCTCAGAACTTAGTGGATACTAGGGATCAAACCCTAACAAAACTAACTCAATTACATGATAATTCTCATCCAACACATCATCGTCCAGCAAGTCTACAAGGGAATTACTCACTCCCGACGGTGAGCATCATGGAATTGGCGATGGAGGAAAGGTTGATGATGACGCTGGCGATGGATTCCACTCTCCGGAGCCTCGAACAAACTCCAAATTAGCCTTCCCGATGAAGAACAGGAGGTGGCGGCAGCTCAGTATCGTTAAACGCGATGAATCCTTCTATGATTTATTTCTCCGTGAATAGGTGTATATGGAGTTGGAGATAGGGCTGCCGGAGCTCCAGGGTCCCCACAAGCCGGGGGCGCAGCCTGGGGGGGGGGGTAAGCGCACCCCTAGGGCTTGTGGCTCCTGGGTGGCCCCCTCGTGTATCTTTTTCCGCTAGTATTTTTTATTTATTCCAAAAATATTCCCCGTAAATTTTCAGGTCAATCCGAGAATTTTATTTCTGCACAAAAATAATGCCATGGCAATTCTGCTGAAAACAACGTTAGTTCGGGTTAGTTCCATTCAAATAATGAAAATTAGAGTTCAAAACAAGGGCAAAAGAGTTTGAAAAAGTAGATACGATGGAGACATATAAGTAGGCTGAGAGCATCAGGGTGGCGTGCACCATGGAGTCCCGCCTCAGCCGCACACACGGTAGGTTCATGAGGCCGTCGATGAGCTGGCGGTAGCTTCTGGCGAAAGGGAGGGTCGTGGACGTAGGAAACAGGTGCTCGTGGCCTGGGGAGGTGTGACGCCCGGGTAATTAAGCTACAGAAATCCCACGTTAACGGTGCCACGTCACCCCGGTTGCTATTGATAATATCGCGTTGGATCAAAACCAATTCAAAATTCAATTTCAAATTAATGTCAGCGACAAAAGTTTTTCAAAATTTAAAACAAAAATGTTCGGGTTGTACTAAATATTACATAGATAAATATGGTGCAGTAAACACATTTTTATAAAAGGCCTAAATAATTTAAAATTATTTAAAACAGAAAAGTAAATAAATAAAAGGAAAGAAAATACAAAAGAGAAAACTAAACTAACAAAAAATAAAATAAAAGAACCCCCCCATCAACCACAGCCCAGTGGCCTCTGGCCAATCAGCCGACAAGGCAGCCCACCCCGGCCCCTACTAGGTCACCCCGACCCCCACCAACCAAACCCTAACCACCCACTTCCCACTCGCTCTCTCCCTTCCCCGATCCAATTCAGGATCAGGATCGGGCCGACGCCCCGCGCCCACGACGCCGGCGCCCCCGACGCCGGCGCCCGTCCCCATCGCTAATCCGCCGCCCGCGGCGACGACCTCCTCCTCGCGCCGTGCCACGGCCTCCCCCTCACTGGACCCCGCACGCCTCTCTCCCCTTCCCCGTCCGGATCGGGGCAGAGGGCCCCGACCCCCCCTTTCACCGACGCCGCCCGGTGCCGCCCGACGACCCCGCCGCACGGCTCGACCCCGCCGTCGCCCGAAGACCTAACGAGACCTCCCCGCCGGCCTGCCTCCCCTGCGACGACGTCTCCGACATCCACCTCGCGCCACACTGCCTAGTCCCTACGCTTCACGGTGAGGACCCCGGTCCTCCTCACTCCCCTCTGCCCCCGTGCACACCGTGCCCCGCCTCCGCCTCTACACCCGCGGGCCATCACCGCGCCGGCGGACAACTCCAGCGCCCACCCCGGGCTCTCTCCTTCAGGCAAGCCCCTCCTCCACGGCCCCGGCGTCCTCCTCCGGTGGCCGTCCGCTTCACCACGCCCCGCTCGCCGAGGCTCGCCGGCGCCAGCCACCGCGGCTCCCGCCGCCGCGCCCTCCTGCGCCTCATGCCGGCCTTCACTGTCCGGCGAGCCCCGCCGCTGCTCCCCTCCTCCTACCTGCCGTCCGCCGCCCGCCCGGCGCCCATCACCGGCCGGCCGCCATGGCGCTGGCTGGCGCTTAGCGCGTCGTGGGCCAGCGCCCCTCGAACATCGCCTTGGTCAGGCGACGCCGCAAATACCAGAGTAACAACCGCTAGGCCCCAACATCGACTAGGGGCCCGCCTGAACAGATTTAAAAAAAGGATTTTAAAGAAAATAATAATAATAAATAAATAATTAATTAATTAAAATAAATAAAACATTAATTAATTAATTAATTAAAGAATTAATTAATTTAACTAATCCTGATTAGTTAACCTAGTTAATTGTAGTTAATAAACCTAATCGTTTTTAGTTAGACTAACTAAACCTGATTAGTTAGTCTTAGACAATGACAACCGGGACCCACGTGTCAGTTTGACCCAGTCAACTCTGTTGACTGCTGATGTCAGCATGACGTCATGCTGATGTCATTAAATCATTTTCGAATTAATTAAATCCCAGAAATTAATAAAATCTTTAGAAAATCATATCTTTTAATCCGTAACTCGGATTAAAATATTTTCAACATGAAAGTTGCTCAGAACGACGAGACGAATCCGGATATGCAGTCCGTTCGTCCGCCACACACCCCTAACCTATCGAACTCGCAACTTTCCCCTTCCGGCTCCTCTGCCCGAAAACACACGAAACACCGGGATACTTTCCCGGATGTTTTCCCACTTAACCGGTATCACCTCCTACCGCGTTAGGGCATACCTAGCACCGCGTATTACCTCGTTATGCTTTGTGATGCTTTGATTGCTCTGTTATTTATTGTGTTCCCCCGATACTTCTTTCCGGTAGACCACGAGGTTGCCGACGACCCCGCTCGACTACGGTGTTGACGACACGTCCTTCTTGCTGCACCAACCAGGCAAGCCCCCCTTGATCATCGATATCGCCTATTCTACTCTATACTGCTTGCATTAGAGTAGTGTAGCATGTTACCGCTTTCCGTTATACCTATCCCGATGCATAGCCTTGTCCTTGTTACTCTTGTTGTTACCTTTACCGCAATCCTACTTGCTTAGTATAGGATGCTAGTATTTCCATCTGTGGCCCTACATTCTTGTCCGTCTGCATGCTATACTATCGGGCCGTGATCACTCGGGAGGTGATCACGGGTATATCTTATACTTATACATGATACATGTGGTGAATAAAGTCGGGTCGGCTTGTGGAGCACCCGTGAGTGATTCACGGATTGGGGGCTGAAAGGACCTTTGTACCGACGGCCCTCTGGATGGATCTTTGTGGCGGAGCGACAGGGCAGGTTGAGACCGCCTAGGAGAGAGGTGGGCCTGGCCTTGTTCGGCGTTCGCGGATACTTAACACGCTTAACGAGATCTTGGTATTTGATCTGAGTTGGCTAGGGGCCTATCGCACTAACCAACTCGTGGGAAAGATATGGGCACTTTCGGCGTCGTGGTATCGGCGGCACTTCGTGACATCGGCGACCGAGCGCGCGCGGCGCGGATTGGATCGAACGCCACTAGGCTAGGTCTGCTTCGGCCGCCCTCATAGCGTCTTGTGTGTGCTCGAGGCAATGGGCCCAGACCCTGTGCGCCTAG
Source organism: Aegilops longissima (assembly GCA_021605205.1). Lineage (NCBI taxonomy): Eukaryota > Viridiplantae > Streptophyta > Magnoliopsida > Poales > Poaceae > Aegilops > Aegilops longissima. Next base: position 656,259,686 of record CM038676.1, read on the forward strand.
GTTTAGACCGGCGTCTTGACCTCTCTGTTGAGCCTAGGTGGGGCTGCGGCGTGTTGATCTTCCGCGGCGGGCATGACCGTGGAAGTGTGTCCGCCAAATGGGATCAAGCGTGTTGGGTTATGTGGTGCACCCTGCAGGGAAGTTAATCTATTGAATAGCCGCGATCTTGATAACAGGGACGACTTGGAGTTGTACCTTGACCTTATGACAACTAGAACCAGATACTTAATAAAACACACCCTTCCAAGTGCGGATACAACCGGTGGTCGCTCTCTCGTGGCAATGAGGAGGGATCGCGGGTAGGATTATTGCTATGTGATGTTACTTGGAGGACTTCAACCTACCCTCTTCTACCTGTTGCAAGACGGTGACCGAAGCGTAGTCTTCGATAAGACTAGCTATCCCCTCTTATTCCGCATTCTGCAGTTCAGTCCACCGATATGGCCCTTCTGATATATCCATGCATATGTAGTGTAGCTCCTTGCTTGCAGTACTTTGGATGAGTACTCACGGTTGCCTTGTTCCCCTTTTCCCTATCTCTACTCGATTGCTGCGACTGACGATGGAGCCGGGAGCGACGCCACCGTCGATGGCGACTACTACCCCGGAGGTGCCTACTACTACGTGCAGCCTGCGCACGACGCGACCACTGAGAGTAGTTAGGAGGATCCCAGGCGGAGGCCCGCGCCTCTTCGATCTGTATCGGTTTGTGCTAGCCATCTTATGGCATCTTGTTTAACTTATGTCGTACTCAGATATTGTTGCTTTCGCTGACTCGTCTATAATCGAGCACTTGTATTCGAGCCCTCGAGGCCCCTGGCTTGTATTTTGATGCTTGTATGACTTATTTTATTTGTAGAGTTGTGTTGTGATATCTTCCGTGAGTCCTCGATCTTGATCGTACACATTTGCGTGCATGATTAGCGTCACGTTTGAATCAGGGGCGTCACAAGTTGGTATCGAGCCGATTGCTGTAGAATCCCTTTCCACACTCCTTGGCCGAAGTTGAGTCTAGACTTTACAAAACTTTTACTAACATGGCTGTGCGCCCATGGGCCCACGTCGCCATTGGGTGGTATTAGGATCTTTTACTCCTCGACCTTTACTCGGGATTACGAACGCTCTTCTATTCGGGTTAAACGATTTTACTAAAATCTAACTTTAGGTTCTCGAAAATACTTTCAACCGAGAGGCCCTTCATCCGGATGATCACCGACTGCACTAGAAGATTTCAGAGATACTCTTTGATATTCTCTCGAGACTTTGTGACCATCACTTTTGCTACTCCCGACCACCGATAAATCCTTATGGATAACTAGTTACACTTGCCATTCTTACGATCATCCCCCATTGATCTTGTTATTACAAGATACCGAAGTTTTCTCTATTGTTCGAGAATACTTCGTGCCTACCGCCTAGCAGTTCTTTGCCACATGAATACCCCTTCAAATAAATCCTCGCACTTGTCGAGTATCCGCTCATCCCCGATTGTTCATGAGTTTCACAAAGTCTTGAAATACTATTCGATCTTAGTAAATCTGAGCAGCCTATTGCTCTTGAAGTTCTTGCTTGCTTGCATTATGGTTAATCCCATAAGTCTCGTAATCTTAATGGCATACCTTGTCATTATCATTTTGGGTCTGTTGATTCAATATGTTGTGAATGCTCGCAATCCTCAAATAGATCCTAGAATTCATCCTTCCGGCTCAGACGTCATTTTGAACATGAGCTGGTTCTCGAGCAAACTATCTGTCGTCGATTGTGCCTCTGGTATATTCAATTGATCCATCCTTGATCAGAACGTCTGCTTCTGATCCTTTGTTTTGGAAATCATAATTCCTTTGCATTTAAGCTTTGAATTGTTCAGATGATTCCATAACCTGTTGCATTTGCATTCCTTCCTCTTCTGGTTGAGTATCGATACTCATATCAGATCCTTTGTGGACCATCAAGTCCTTTGTTGGATTGTTATCCGACAGTGTCCTTCACATTTGATCACTTTGTGAGTTCTTCCCCTGATACATAATGCCTTTGTTAAGTTGTATCCTCTGCTTGGCCAACCATGCTCTGCTTTCGGGCTTGTGTTATTTACTCTTGAAACTTGTGGTATATGTTTCTAAGAAGCCCCTATGGGTTGAACATATGCCTTCTCTAAACCGTGTGAACCCGAAAGTTTTCACGAGTCATACTCTTCTGGTGCTTCACCAGATAAAAATTCAACACTGCAACTTCATCGAACGTGAGAAGTGAATGAAAGGTTATGCATTGGAGAAGTGGGAGTCGACCTTGAACTTTGTGTTCATGCCCATGGACGCGATGTATATCCTATCATGGAAGCTTCTTGTAATAATAACTATTTCCTTGATAACTAACATATGGTATCTGTGAATTGATCCCTTGCAACCGTGGTTCCGACCATGATTGTCTTCCTTGATTCCATTTCTCGGACAAGTTAAAACAATTGTCTTCTATGGATCAATACACCAGTCCAACCTTTACTTTGATCTTGTGTCGAGTATTACCCCCCTGGTATCTCGAGATTATCATGGAACTGCATAACTTCTTATGAGTTCTTCATCAAGTGCTACCTTCTCACTGATTCCAAATTTTCACGGACTTTGAGTTATTAAACACTCAAAGACACCGATAACTGACTCGATCCGCACCGTGATTAAACAACTCTTGGTAACCTTCATTACTTACAAGTTTGAACTTGATCACGTCATTCCTAGCCTGCTTGGCTATATCCTTGTCGTGCCAATTTTAACTGTGCTACCCGGTCCTTCTACCCGGAGCATAAATTTCGACGATGAGCTAATCCTACGTCGATCTTCCTCGTCATATCATTTGTCCTTGAACAACAAGCTAGATTTCGAGTTTGTGTCGTACCCATGGATTTAATAACTATTCGCTTCATCATTCATTTGACTTGATGTCATCGCTGATCGGTTACATCTTCTTGAAACCTCTCGACAAATGTGTCGTGATCATCATCAACATTCTGAGGTCTTCCAAGATATCAATTGAATTCATGATGAGAAATAACATCCTTGGCCTCGATAATTGGTGCTATCATCGACCACTTTATTGCCTTTCGTTCAACACAAACTTGTTCATGTTTTGTGTATACCTTGAGATCCTTGCTATCCAACATTTGTTCTCCTTTACCTTGGAGTATTACCATCTTTTGTGTCAAGAATGTTGTGAGAGTTTCACCACCTCTTAGGAAATTCTTGATGCAGTAATACTTCTGGCCATCTCCGTTCATATCTTGGTCCCGTGTTGTTTCTAACCGGATTACCAACCATTGAACTATGAGGTGTGAATTCAAAACTTCTAGTAACCCTATTGCGTTGAAGTTAATGGTCGGCCGTTCATTCTTGGACTATTGATTTTGAATCACCATTCCGACGTTGGTCGTGCAACCCAGCCCATATTCGGGGTGCACCTTTCAACCAATGTTTAAATTGTGTATGTTTTCCTCGGGCATACAACATTATATCATTTGAATTGACAAGTTTCATCTTCTTGTTCACCTTATTGTGGAAAGCCATCCGTTTGGAATTCTCGATGAATTGTCGCTGAGCCCATCAACCACCTTCCCATCCCCCTCCTTGTTTTAATGGTGAAATATTGTTTCAGGAACCCGCTCCCATAGTTCATTTCCCGAGAATCTTGCAATGCCATTTCAACGATTTGTGTTGCGCCTTTTCTTCTCGGACATCCTGAGTCTGAGGTATCATGACACCAATTGGATCTGAATCTCGGTCAGATATGATGGTTGGGACAACTTTCCAGGAGTTATGTTGTTGGTCCTTTGATGACCCGGTAACATGATGTCATGCCTAGCACCCCCCCCCCCCTGGCTGGAGGACCTATCATTATGATTTCTTTTGCAAGGATAACCATTCCTCCGGGAGGAATCTGTAAGACTTATTCTACAAGTTATTCCTGATGGATCCTTCGTGTTTCCAAAGTCTGATCTTCACCTGAAGACCATGTCAATGCTATCTCGAAGCATGTCAACGGTACTCCGATTTTCAACAGGAACATTTGAAGCACAATGCAAAATTTTATTTATCACTTATCCTAACACCGTTGTATGGGTAATATCATGAGATTCCTCCCCCCTTACCTAAATGGTTTTCTACTTTATATCCTGTCATGGATATCTTGCTCTACTTGTCCTTGGGAAGGATATACCCTTGAAATATGTGTTTAAACATATTTTCCTTTCCATTGTTCTGTTTAATCTGATGATCATATTTTCCTTTCCATTGTTTGGTTTAACCTTTCTTGTGATCTATATGAAGGAAATATGCCCTAGAGGCAATAATAAAGTTATTATTTATTTCCTTATTTCATGATAAATGTTTATTATTCATGCTAGAATTGTATTAATCGGAAACGTAATACATGTGTGAATACATAGACAAACAGAGTGTCACTAGTATGCCTCTACTAGACTAGCTTGTTAATCAAAGATGGTTAAGTTTCCTAACCATAGACAAAGGAGTTGTCATTTGATTAACAAGGTCACATCATTAGTTGAATGATCTGATTGACATGACCCATTCCATTAGCTTAGCACCCGATCGTTTAGTATGTTGCTATTGCTTTTATCCATGACTTATACATGTTCCTATAACTATGAGATTATGCAACTCCGTTTACGGAGGAACACTTTGGTACTACCAAACGTCACAACGTAATCGGGTGATTATAAAGGAGTACTACAGGTGTCTCCAAAGGCAGATGTTGGGTTGGCGTATTTCGAGATTAGGATTTGTCACTCCGATTGTCGGAGAGGTATCTCTGGCCCTCTCGGTAATGCACATCACTAAGCCTTGCAAGCATTACAACTAATGAGTTAGCTGTGAGATGATGTATTACGGAACGAGTAAAGAGACTTGCCAATGCGAGATTGAACTAGGTATTGGATACCGACGATCGAATCTCGGGCAAGTAACATACCGATGACAAAGGGAACAACGATATGTTGTTATGCGGTCCGACCGATAAAGATCTTCATAGAATATGTAGGAGCCAATATGGGCATCCAGGTCCCGCTATTGGTTATTGACCGAGGCGTGTCTCGGTCATGTCTACATTGTTCTCGAACCGTAGGGTCCGCACGCTTAAGGTTTCGATGGCGGTTATATTATGAGTTTGTGTATTTTGATGTACCAAGGAGTTCGAGTCCCGGATGTGATCACGGACATGACGAGGAGTCTCGAAATGGTCGAGGCAAAAGATTGATATATTGGGCGGCTATATTCGGACACGAAAAGGTTCGGAAGTTTCGGAGAAAACGGAGTGCCGAGGGTTACGGAACCCCTCGGGAAGTAATGGGCCTTATTGGGCCAAGAGGGAGAGAGAGGGCCGCACCAGAGGTGGCGCGCCCCCATGGGGAGTCCGAATAGGACAAGGAGGGGGGGCGCCCCCTTCCCTCTCTCTCCTCTCTTTCCTTCCCCTTCCTCCTTCCTAGTTGGACTAGGAAAGGGAGTCCTACTCCCACTAGGAGGAGGACTCCCCCCCTGGCGCGCCTCCTAGGGCCGCCGGCCCTCCCCTTGCTCCTTTATATACGGGGCAGGGGGCACCCTAGAACACACAAGTTGATCCTTGAGATCGTTCCTTAGCTGTGTCGGTGCCCCCTCCACCATATTCCACCTCGGTCATATTGTAGCGGTGCTTAGGCGAAGCCCTGCGTCGATAGAACATCAAGATCGTCACCACGCCGTCGTCTTGATGGAACTCTCACTCCTCGGAGCTTTGCTGGATCGAGCTGAGGAGCGTCACCGAGCTGTACGTGTGTCAAGAACTCGGGGCGCCCGAGATAACGGCGCTGGGATCGATTGGATCGCGAGGAGAACGTCGACTACTTCCTCTACGTTGTGATCGCTTCGCTTGGTCTCGAGGGTGCGAGACAAAACTCTCCCCTCTCGTTGCTATGCATCACCATGATCTTGCGTGTGCGTAGGAAATTTTTTGAAATTACTACGTTCCCCAACAGTGGCATCCGAGCCAGATTTTTATGGTTTGATGTTTTGCACGAGTAGAACACAAGTGAGTTGTGGGCGATACAAGTCATACTGCCTACCAGCATGTCATACTTTGGTTCAGCGGTATTGTGAGATGAAGCGGCCCGGACCGACATTACGCGTACGCTTACGCGAGACTGGTTTCACCGTTACGAGCACTCGTGCTTAAAGGTGGATGGCGGGTGTCTGTCTCTCTCACTTTAGTTGAACCGAGTGTGGCTACGCCCGGTCCTTGAGAAGGTTAAAACGGAGTCTATTTGACGAACTATCGTTGTGGTTTTGATGCGTAGGTGAGATTGGTTCTTGCTTAAGCCCGTAGCAGCCACGTAAAATTTGCAACAACAAAGTAGAGGACGTCTAACTTGTTTTTGCAGGGCATGTTGTGATGTGATATGGTCAAGGCGTGATGCTATATTTTATTGTATGAGATGATCATGTTTTGTAACCGGTTATCGGCAACTGGCTGGAGCCATATGGTTGTCGCTTTATTGTATGAAATGCAAGCGCCTGTAATTGCTTTACTTTATCACTAAGCGGTAGCGATAGTCGAGAAGCAATAGATGGCGAAACGACAACGATGCTACGATGGAGATCAAGGTGTCGCGCCGGTGACGATGGTGATCACGACGGTGCTTGGAGATGGAGATCACAAGCACAAGATGATGATGGCCATATCATATCACTTATATTGATTGCATGTGATGTTTATCCTTTATGCATCTTATTTTGCTTTGATTGACGGTAGCATTTTAAGATGATCTCTCACTAAAATTATCAAGTAGTGTTCTCCCTGAGTATGCACCGTTGCCAAAGTTCATCGTGCCGAGACACCACGTGATGATCGGGTGTGATAAGCTCTACGTCCATCTACAACGGGTGCAAGCCAGTTTTGCACATGCAGAATACTCAGGTTATACTTGACGAGCCTAGCATATGCAGATATGGCCTCGGAACACGGAGACCGAAAGGTCGAGCGTGAATCATATAGTAGATATGATCAACATAAGATGTTCACCATTGAAAACTACTCCATCTCACGTGATGATCGGTTATGGTTTAGTTGATTTGGATCACGTGATCACTTAGATGACTAGAGAGATGTCGCCTAAGTGGGAGTTCTTAAGTAATATGATTAATTGAACTTAAATTTATCATGAACTTAGTACCGATAGTATCTTGCTTGTCTATGTTTGTTTATAGATAGATGGCTCGTGCTGTTGTTCCGTTGAATTTTAATGTTCCTTGAGAAAGCAAAGTTGAAAGATGATGGCAGCAATTACACGGACTGGGTCCGTAACTGAGGATTATCCTCATTGCTGCACGTAAGAGTTACGTCTGGATGCACCGCTAGGTGCCAGGCTCTTCTGATGCAACCGACGCGGCGTTAAGAACGTCTGGCGAGCAAAGCTGATGACTACTCTATAGTTCAGTGTGCCATGCTTTACGGCTTAGAACCGGTCTTCAACGACGTTTTGAGCGTCATGGAGCATATGAGATGTTCCAGGAGTTGAAGTTGATATTTCAACAGAATGCCCGGATTGAGAGATATGAAGTCTCCAATAAGTTCTATAGCTGCAAGATGGAAGAGAATGGGTCTGTCGGTGAGCACATACTCGAATGTCCGGGTATTACAATCACTTGACTCAACTGGGAGTTAATCTTCCGGATGATTGTGTCATTGACAGAATTCTTCAATCACGCCACCAAGCTACAAAGGCTTCGTGATGAACTATAATATGCAAGGGTTAGTAAAGACTATGCAGAGCTCTTCGCAATGCTAAAGGCTGCGGAGGTAGAAATCAAGAAGGAGCATCAAGTGTTGATGGTCAATAAGACCACTAGTTTCAAGAAGAAAGGCAAAGGGAAGAAGAAGGAACTTCAAGAAGAACAGCAAACAAGTTGCTGCTCAGAGAAGAAACCCAAGTCTGGACCTAAACCTGAAACGAGTGCTTCTCTGCAAGCGACTGGTCCTTTGAAGCGGAACTGCCCCAAGTATTTGGCGGATAAGAAGGATGGCAAGGTGAACAAAGGTATATGTGATATACATGTTATTGATGTGTACCTTACTAGAGCTCGCAGAGCACCTGGTATTTGATATCTGGTTCTGTTGCTAATATTTGCAACTCAAACAGGGACTACGGATTGCGAACACTAGCAAAGGACGAGGTGACGATGCGCGTGGAAATGGTTCCAAAGTCGATGTAATCGCGGTCGGCACGCTACCTCAACATCTACCTTCGGATTAGTTTTAGACCTAAATAATTGTTATTTGGTGCCGCGTTGAGCATGAACATTATATCTGGATCTTGTTTGATGCGAGACGGTTATTCATTTAAATCAGAGAATAATGGTTGTTCTATTTATATGAATAATATCTTTTATGGTCATGCACCCTTGAAGAGTGGTCTATTTTAATGAATCTCGATAGTAGTGATACACATATTCATAATGTTGAAACCAAAAATGCAGAGTTGATAATGATAGTGCAACTTATTTGTGGCACTTGCCGTTTAGGTCATATCGGTATAAAGCGCATGAAGAAACTCCATCTTGATGGACTTTTGGAGCCACTTGATTATGAATCACTTGGCACTTATGAACCGTGCCTCATGGGCAAGATGACTAAAACCCGTTCTCGGTACTATGGAGAGAGCAACAGATTTGTTGGTAATCATACATACAGATGTATGTGGTCCGATGAATGTTGAGGCTCGTGGCGGATATCGTTATTTTCTCACCTTCACAGATGATTTAAGCAGATATGGGTATATCTACTTAATGAAACATAAGTCTGAAACATTTGAAAAGTTCAAAGAATTTCAGAGTGAAGTTGAAAATCATCATAATAAGAAAATAAAGTTTCTACGATCTGATCGTGGAGGCGAATATTTGAGTTCTGAGTTTGGTCTACATTTGAAACAATGCGGAATAGTTTCAGCAACTCACGCCACCCGAACACCACAAGCGCAATGGTGTGTCGAACGTCGTGTCGCACTTTACTAGATATGGTGCGATCTATGATGTCTCTTACAGATTTACCGCTATCGTTTTGGGGTTATGCTCTTGAGGCGGCCGCATTCACGCTGAATAGAACACCGTCAAAATCCGTTGAGGCGACACCTTATGAACTATGGTTTAGCAAGAAACCAAAGTTGTCGCTTCTTAAAGTTTGGGGATGCGATGCTTATGTGAAAAAGCTTCAACCTGATAAGCTCGAACCTAAATCGAATGTGTCTTCATAGGATACCCAAAGGAGACAGTTGGGTACACCTTCTATCACAGATCCGAAGGCAAGACATTTGTTGCTAAGAATGGATCCTTTCTAGAGAAGGAGTTTCTCTCGAAAGAAGTGAGTGGGAGGAAAGTAGAACTTGATGAGGTAATCTGTACCTTCTCCCTTATTTGAAAGTAGTTTATCACGAAACCGGTTTCTGCGACATCTACACCAAATAGTGAGGAAGTTGATGATGTTGATCATGAAACTTCAGATCAAGTTATTCTGAACCTCGTAGATCAACCAGAGTAAGATCCGCACTGTGAGTGGTACGGTAATCCTGTTCGGAAGTCATGCTACTAGATCATGATGAACCTCGAACTATGAAGAAGCGATGGTGAGCCCAGATTCCATAAAATGGCTTGAGGCCATGAAATCTGAGATGGGATCCATGTATGAAAACAAAGTGTGGACTTTGGTTGACTTGCCCGAGGGTCGGCAAGCAATAGAAAACAAGTGGATCTTCAAGAAGAAGACCGACGCCGACGGTAATATTATCGTCTACAAAGCTCGACTTGTCGCAAAGGTTTTCGACAAGTTCAAGGGATTGACTACGATGAGACCTTCTCACCCGTAGCGATGCTTAAGTCTGTCCGAATCATGTTAGCAATTGCCGCATTTTATGATTATGAAATTTGGCAAATGGATGTAAAGACTGCATTCTGAATGGATTTACGGAAGAAGAGTTGTATATGATGCAACCGAAGGTTTTATCGATCCAAAGGAGCTAACAAAGTGTGCAAGCTCCAGCGATCCATTTATGGACTGGTGCAAGCATCTCGAGTTGGAATAAACACTTTGATAGTGTGATCAAAGCATTTGGGTTTATACAGAATTTTGGAGAAGCCTGTATTTACAAGAAAGTGAGTGGGAGCTCTGTAGCATTTCTGATATTATATGTAGATGACATATTACTAATCGAAAATGATATAGAATTTCTGGATAGCATAAAGGGATACTTGAATAAGAGTTTTTCGATGAAGGACCTCGGTGAAGCTGCTTACATATTGGGCATCAAAATCTATAGAGATAGATCAAGACGCTTAATTGGACTTTCACAAAGCACATACCTTGACAAAATTTTGAAGAAGTTCAAAATGGATCAAGCAAAGAAAGGGTTCTTGCCTGTGTTACAAGGTGTGAAGTTGAGTAAGACTCAATGCCCGACCACCGCAGAAGATAGAGAGAAAATGAAAGATGTTCCCTATGCCTCAGCCATAGGCTCTATCATGTATGCAATGCTGTGTACCAGACCTGATGTGTGCCTTGCTATAAGCTTAGCAGGGAGGTACCAAAGTAATCCAGGAGTGGATCACTGGACAGCGGTCAAGAACATCCTGAAATACCTGAAAAGGACTAAGGATATGTTTCTCGTATATGGAGGTGACAAAGAGCTCATCGTAAATGGTTACGTTGATGCAAGCTTTGACACTGATCCGGACGATTCTAAATCGCAAACCGGATACGTATTTACACTAAACGGAGGAGCTGTCAGTTGGTGCAGTTCTAAACAAAGCGTCGTGAAGGGATCTACATGTGAAGCGGAATACATAGCAGCTTCGGAAGCAGCTAATGAAGGAGTCTGGATGAAGGAGTTCATATCCGATCTAGGTGTCATACCTAGTGCATCGGGTCCAATGAAAATCTTTTGTGACAATACTGGAGCAATTGCTTTAGCAAAGGAATCCAGATTTCACAAGAGAACCAAACACATCAAGAGACGCTTCAATTCCATCCGGACTTAGTCCGTGGGAGACATAGAGATTTGCAAGATACATACGGATCTGAATGTAGCAGACCCGTTGACTAAGCCTCTTCCACGAGCAAAACATGATCAGCACCAAGACTCCATGGGTGTTAGAATCATTACTATGTAATCTAGATTATTGACTCTAGTGCAAGTGGGAGATGAAGGAAATATGCCCTAGAGGCAATAATAAAGTTATTATTTATTTCCTTATTTCATGATAAATGTTTATTATTCATGCTAGAATTGTATTAACCGGAAACGTAATACATGTGTGAATACATAGACAAACAGAGTGTCACTAGTATGCCTCTACTAGACTAGCTTGTTAATCAAAGATGGTTAAGTTTCCTAACCATAGAAAAAGGAGTTGTCATTTGATTAACAAGGTCACATCATTAGTTGAATGATCTGATTGACATGACCCATTCCATTAGCTTAGCACCCGATCGTTTAGTATGTTGCTATTGCTTTTATCCATGACTTATACATGTTCCTATAACTATGAGATTATGCAACTCCGTTTACGGAGGAACACTTTGGTACTACCAAACGTCACAACGAATCGGGTGATTATAAAGGAGTACTACAGTGTCTCCAAAAGCAGATGTTGGGTTGGCGATTTGAGATTAGGATTTGTCACTCCGATTGTCGGAGAGGTATCTCTGGCCCTCTCGGTAATGCACATCACTAAGCCTTGCAAGCATTACAACTAATGAGTTAGCTGTGAGATGATGTATTACGGAGCGAGTAAAGAGACTTGCCATGAACGAGATTGAACTAGGTATTGGATACCGACGATCGAATCTCGGGCAAGTAACATACCGATGACAAAGGGAACAACGTATGTTGTTATGCGGTCGACCGATAAAGATCTTCGTAGAATATGTAGGAGCCAATATGGGCATCCAGGTCCCGCTATTGGTTATTGACCGGAGACGTGTCTCGGTCATGTCTACATTGTTCTCGAACCGTAGGGTCCGCACGCTTAAGGTTTCAATGGCGGTTATATTATGAGTTTGTGTATTTTGATGTACCAAGGAGTTCGAGTGCCGGATGTGATCACGGACATGACGAGGAGTCTCGAAATGGTCGAGACATAAAGATTGATATATTGACGGCTATATTCGGACACGGAAAGGTTCCGGAAGTTTCGGAGAAAACCGGAGTGCCGGAGGGTTACCGAACCCCGGGAAGTAATGGGCCTTATTGGGCCAAGAGGGAGAGAGAGGGCGCACCAGGAGGTGGCGCGCCCCCATGGGGAGTCCGAATAGGACAAGGAGGGGGGCGGCCCCCTTCCCTCTCCTCTCCCTCTCTTTCCTTCCCCTTCCTCCTTCCTAGTTGGACTAGGAAAGGGAGTCCTACTCCCACTAGGAGGAGGACTCCCCCTCCTTGGCCTCCTCCTAGGGCCGGCCGCCCTCCCCTTGCTCCTTTATATCACGGGGGCAGGGGGCACCCTAGAACACACAAGTTGATCCTTGAGATCGTTCCTTAGCCGTGTGCGGTGCCCCTCCACCATATTCCACCTCGGTCATATCAGTAGCGGTGCTTAGCGAAGCCTGCGTCGATAGAACATCAAGATCGTCACCACGCCGTCGTGCTGACGGAACTCTCACTCCTCGGAGCTTTGCTGGATCGGAGCCTGAGGAGCGTCACCGAGCTGTACGTGTGTCAAGAACTCGGAGGCGCCGGAGTAACGGCGCTGGGATCGGTTGGATCGCGAGGAGAACGTACGACTACTTCCTCTACGTTGTGATCGCTTCCGCTTCGGTCTACGAGGGTACGTAGACAAAACTCTCCCCTCTCGTTGCTATGCATCACCATGATCTTGCGTGTGCGTAGGAAATTTTTTGAAATTACTACGTTCCCCAACACTATATGATCTAAGCAGTAATATTCTCCTGCTTATGTAACCACCTCAGTAAACCATTCCGTCAGAAAGACCCTGTACTCCTGTTGATGACATTCCGGTAGCCACGTATGGACGAGAACTTTGCCTATTGGTCCGCCTTGTTCAACGAGCAGGAAAATGGTTCTCTTCGTCCCTCACCCTTGGTATCGATGTTGTTGCCGAGATAACTGATAGGCTACCCTCTGACACGCCTTACTATCGTGACCGTGCAAGATGTCGGCCCCCTTCCTACTTTCGACCACATGGTGGGCCCATAACCCACAGTTCCACGGGATCGAAACCTGAATCTCCTGTACACCCCCTGTTCCCAAAGTTATTCCTCGCGCGTGGACTCGGATGTAATTCACGGACCACCGTCCCAAGTGGTCTATTTTGGTATCGACGCAATACTTATTCTCGTTATGCTGAACCCCTTTCACCTTCGATTAGGCATCGAGCGCTTGCCTATCCGTTTGAAAATTCTCATGGTACCTCCTTACTTTGCTCTCGATATTTTCTTAAGATTCAATCCGAGAGTAACTTCCGCCACCTTCCTCGATGTTATCGACCGGATAGTCAACCTTGTAGAGGTCTGTCCTTTTGAAGCTACCCTTATCCTTTCCGTAAATAATGATGAAGATCCCCAAGTAAGGACGACAACTTCATCATGATGACGCGAAGTCGAGAACTGAAGACATCAATGTAATGGATCGACCTCTTCGAGAAGAGCAACCAAAGACGAGAAGATTCGTTAGGATTTCGTAACCAGACCTTTCCCCCAAGTCCCCCTCTTAAATCTCGGGACGAGATTTCTTGTAGTGGAGGAGAATTGTGACGCCCGGGTAATTAAGCTACAGAAATCCCACGTTAACGGTGCCACGTCATCCCGGTTGCTATTGATAATATCGCGTTGGGTCAAAACCAATTAAAAATTCAATTACAAATTAATGTCAGCGATAAAAGTTTTTCAAAATTTAAAACAAAAATGTTCGGGTTGTACTAAATATTACATAGATAAATATGGTGCAGTAAACACATTTTTATAAAAGGCCTAAATAATTTAAAATTATTTAAAACAGAAAAGTAAATAAATAAAAGGAAATAAAATACAAAAGAGAAAAACTAAACTAACAAAAAAATAAAATAAAAGAACCCCCCCACAGGGCCACAGCCCAGCTGGCCTCTGGGCCAATCAGGCCGACAAGGCCGGCCCACCCCGGCGCCCTACTAGGTCACCCCGACCCCCCACCGAACCAAACCCTAACCACCCACTTCCCACTCGCTCTCTCCCCTTCCCCCCGATCCAATTCTGGATCAGGATCGGGCCGACGCCCGCGCCCCACGACGCGCCTGCCTGTCCCCCATCGCTAATCCGCCGCCCCAGCACGACCCCCACCTCCCTCGCGCCCGTGCCACGGCCTCCCCTCACTGGACCCCGCACGCCTCTCTCCCCTTCCCCGTCCGGATCGGGGCAGAGGGCCCCGACCCCCCCCCCTTTCACCGACGCCGCCGGTGCCGCCAGCGACCCGCCTTGCAGCTCGACCCATTGCCGTCGCCCGAAGACCTCACGGACCTCCCCGCCGCCTCCCTCCTGCGACGCGTCTCCGACATCCACCTCGCGCCACACTGCCCAATCCCTACGCTTCACGGTGAGGACCCCGGTCCTCCTCACTCCCCTCTGCCCCCGTGCACACCGTGCCCCGCCTCCGCCTCTAGACCCGCGGGCCATCGCCGCGCCGGCGGACAACTCCGGCGCCCACCCCGGGCTCTCTCCTTGAGCAAGCCCCCTCCACGGCCCGGCGTCCTCCTCCGGTGGCCGCCCGCTTCCTTCACCACGGCCGCGCCGAGAGCCTCGCCGCCAGCTCACCGCGCTCCGCGCCGCCCCCCACGCCTGCTGCGCCTCGGCCGCCTTCACTGTCCGGCGAGCCCCGCCATTGCTCCCCTCCTCCTACCTGCTTGTTGGCCGCCTGCCTGCCAATAGCGCCCATCATCCGCCGATCGCCTGGCAGCCGGCCGCTTCTTAGCCAGCGTCGGCGCCCAAAGTGCCCTCGCACGCTGCGCCGTTCGGCGAGGCCCGCACCAGCCCAGAGCAACCGCTAGGCCCCCAACCATCGACTAGGGGCCCCGCCTGAGCTAGATTTAAAAAAGGATTTTAAAGAAAAATAATAATAATAATAAATAATTAATTAAAATAATTAAAACATTAATTAATTAATTAAAGAATTAAATTAATTTAACTAATCCTGATTAGTTAACCTAATTAATTGTAGTTAATAAACCTAATCGTTTTTAGTTAGACTAACTAAACCTGATTAGTTAGTCTTAGACAATGACAACCGGGACCCACGTGTCAGTTTGACCCAGTCAACTCTGTTGACTGCTGATGTCAGCATGACGTCATGCTGATGTCATTAAATCATTTTCGAATTAATTAAATAATTAATTAAATCCCAAAAATTAATAAAATCTTTAGAAAATCATATCTTTTAATCCGTAACTCGGATTAAAATATTTTCAACATGAAAGTTGCTCAGAACGACGAGACGAATCCGGATATGCAGTCCGTTCGTCCGCCACACACCCCTAACCTATCGAACTCGCAACTTTCCCCCTCCGGCTCCTCTGCCCGAAAAACACGAAACACCGGGGATACTTTCCCGGATGTTTTCCCCCTTAACCGGTATCACCTCCTACCGCGTTAGGGCATACCTAGCACCGCGTATTACCTCGTGATGCTTTGTGATGCTTTGATTGCTCTGTTATTTATTGTGTTCCCCCTCCGATACTTCTTTCCGATAGACCCTGAGGCTGCCGACGACCCCCCGTTCGACTACGGTGTTGACGACACGTCCTTCTTGCCAGACCAACCAGGCAAGCCCCCCCGTGATCACCAGATATCGCCTATTCTGCTCTATACTGCTTGCATTAGAGTAGTGTAGCATGTTCACCTTTCCGTTATACCTATCCCGATGCATAGCTTTGTCCTTGTTACTCTCATTGTTACCTTTACCTGCAATCCTACTTGCTTAGTATAGGATGCTAGTATTTCCATCTGTGGCCCTACATTCTTGTCCGTCTGCTGTGCTATACTATCGGGCCGTGATCACTCGGGAGGTGATCACGGGTATATACTTATACTTATACATGATACATGTGGTGACTAAAGTCGGGTCGGCTTGTGGAGCACCCGTGAGTGATTCACGGATTGGGGGCTGAAAGGACCTTTGTCCCGACGGCCCTTTGGATGGATCTTTGTGGCGGAGCGACAGGGCAGGTTGAGACCGCCTAGGAGAGAGGTGGGCCTGGCCCTGTTCGGCGTTCGCGGATACTTAACACGCTTAACGAGATCTTGGTATTTGATCTGAGTTGGCTACGGGCCTATACGCACTAACCAACTACGTGGGAAAGATATGGGCACTCAGCGTCGTGGTATCGGTAGAAACTTCGTGACGTCGATCGAGCGGCGCTACCGGATTGGACTGAACGCCACTAGGCTAGAGTCTGCTTCGGCCGCCCTACATAGCGTCTTGAGTGTGCTCGAGGCGTTGGGCCCAGACCCTGTGCGCCTAGGTTTAGACCGGCGTGATGACCTCTCTGTTGAGCCTAGGTGGGGCTGCGACGTGTTGATCTTCCACGGCCGGGCATGACCCAAGAAAGTGTGTCCGGCCAAATGGGATCAAGCGTGTTGGGTTATGTGGTGCACCCCTGCAGGGAAGTTAATCTATTCGAATAGCCGCGATCTTCGGTAACAGGACGACTTGGAGTTGTACCTTGACCTTATGACAACTAGAACCGGATACTTAATAAAACACACCCTTCCAAGTGCCAGATACAACCGGTGGTCGCTCTCTCTCAGGGCAATGAGGAGGGGATCGCCGGGTAGGATTATTGCTATGTGATGTTACTTGGAGGACTTCAACCTACCCTCTTCTACCTGTTGCAAGACAGGTGACCAGAAGCGTAGTCTTCGATAAGACTAGCTATCCCCCTCTTATTCTGGCATTCTGCAGTTCAGTCCACTGATATGGCCCTTCTGAGATATATCCATGCATATGTAGTGTAGCTCCTTGCTTGCAGTACTTTGGATGAGTACTCACGGTTGCCTTGTTCCCCTTTTCCCTATCTCTACTCGATTGCTGCGAGCAGACGATGGAGCCGGGAGCGACGCCACCGTCGATGGCGACTACTACCCGGAGGTGCCTACTACTACGTGCAGCCCGGCGACGACGACCAGGAGTAGTTAGGAGGATCCTGGCGGGAGGCCTGCGCCTCTTCGATCTGTATCCCGGTTTGTGCTAGCCATCTTATGGCATCTTGTTTAACTTATGTCTATACTCAGATATTTTTGCTTCCGCTGACTCGTCTATGATCGAGCACTTGTATTCGAGCCCTCGAGGCCCCTGGCTTGTATTATGATGCTTGTATGACTTATTTTATTTGTAGAGTTGTGTTGTGATATCTTCCCGTGAGTCCCTGATCTTGATCGTACACATTTGCGTGCATGATTAGCGTACGATTGAATCGGGGGCGTCACAGAAGGCGTGAGAATGGCCGCTCCCGTCGGTGCAGCCGGTGAGGAAGATGTCATGTTTCTGCAAGGGCATAGAGATCTTGTGGCCAGCTGGTCCGTGTCCTTGTAGCTGGATGGCGTTAAGTGTTAGAGTTGTGTCGAATATTATTCTACAAGGTAGGTTACAGTTGGACTTGGTTTTGGACTGTGTGTAGAATGATAGGAGTTGTGTCCTAATAGGGCACTTGTATCCTAGACCTCCAATATATCAGAGGTAGACACACGATGTAACCTATGACAACATAATAGCACAGGTACGCGGGTGAACCAATGATGTGTGCCGGTGCCCGGGCGGCCAGTGTGCGGTATTGTAGCGGTGTCATAGGAGGAGCGACCATAGTCAGGCCCCGGGGATGTAGCCATGATGGTGAACCTCGTTAACAAATCTCGGTGTTGTGCTCGTGTGATTGCTTGGTCCTCGAATGATCGATGGTGACCTTGGATTCATTCTAACAAGTAGTATGATGAGCAAGGTTCGATTTGATGTTGTGGTTGTTGATCTAGAGAAGGAGGATCAGAATTTGTCGAATCGGCGTGGTGGTCGTGATCCAGACCGGAAAAGATCGATGGATGGCGGGAGTTCTGTTGGTGTCAGAGAGCAATCGGAAGACGGCCACATACAGATATGTTAAAGGAAAAAAAACAATCTCGGCGAGATCGGACAGAGACATGCAGCAGGAGTCTCCGGTGGCGGCGGCCAAGTGTGGCAGACGCGAGCGGTGGCAACTAGGCGCAACGCAGGAGCCAGCAGGTGCTGTCAGGTGGCCAAGCGGGGCTGACTGAGCCGGACTAGGCGCGGGTGGAGGAATAGCAGGCCATGGCCCATGTCTAGGGCTGGACGAAACGAGCGGTCTTTCGGACCGGCTCGTGGCCCGCTCGGTACAGGCCGGCTCGGTCCTGGCCCCGTAAAAAAACACCCGGTCCGAGCTGCAGATTTGTGCCTGAAAGTTTGTCGGTCCGGTCCGGTCTTTGACCGAGCCAGCTCGCAGGACCGAGAATACACTGCATCACCGTGGTGGGAGCATGGCGGCGGCACGGTGAGCACTGAGTGGGGCTTGGCTGGAGCGTGGCTGAGGCATGCCGGCGAAGGCGGGGGAGTGGCGGGGCCGTGGCGGGTGCGTGGCGACCCAGGCATTGCGGGGGCGCAAGAAACCTCCTCTTCTATGTCCGCCACCGCGGGGCATTGTCGTCCGCGCGGCCACTGGACTCTCCAGCCCCAGAAACCTTGTCAATTGGATGCGCTTGACTCGAATTCGTCGTCTCAGACAAAGAAATCGACGTGGGAGGTCCTACATTGCCGCATCGGTCATCATCACTTTCATCTCAGTCCACCGGCCGTCGTGCCAGATTCGTCGTCATTGAGCAGCCATTGGTGATCTTCTTTGTTCCTCGAGCTTCCTCTGGTTCTTCTGAAGCTTGCGGACATCTCGCCGATGAGCTGTGTTTCCTCTAGCGCTGCATCCCCAATGAGCAGCCGCCGCCGGAGCTCCAGTGCGCGCTCTGCCTTGTCTCTTGACCCGTCCTCTCGGTCCTATCGGTCCGGCCCGAGCTTTGCCATGGCCGGTCCGGTCCCTGAAAACAGGACCGCCACTCTTCTCGGTCCGGTCCGGCTCGGACCGCCGGCGGCTGGTCCAAACGACGGTTCGGACCGGGACCAGACCGGCCCGGACCGTGTCCACCCTGACCCATGGCTGGGCTGCACTGGTTTGGAGTTGGCAAGGCCAATGTTAGGCTGCTGGGAGCTGAGATTTGTGCATGGCCAGGTTCGATGTGTGGCTTGGGGCGCTACAGGGTGTTGTCGTGCGTTGCGGGCATGTGGCCAGAGGGCAACCGAGTCGCAAGCTGGAGAGCTGCAGGAGGTTGTACGTATATGTGCATGAGATTTGTTGGAAAAACCATCGGTTCCCAACAAGTGCTGCAACGTGTTGGAATATGAGATCCATTGGCTGCCATCACATTGATCTCACGTGTGAACGAGCAAGAGAATAAGAATTGGCGAAGGAAGTCCACGTGTTGCTGTGGTTGTAATAAAGTTGATTGAACTGGTTGTTACACGTGCACGGTGCACGGATACCGTCGAGGGCTATTTGTGGAGTTCTTTGCATGTTACGTTGAGATGGCAGATTGACAGCAATGGTGTTGTTTGATAGCGCAGTCAGACGGGAATTGAGGTGCGTTGCACAAAGAGGATCATGCATACACAGGGCGTTAAGCAATGCACGCAGATGTGCAAAGGCCGGGGGATAACCTCCTTTTCGGAAAAAAAAGCAATGCACGCAGATGTGCGAGGCGGACACGATGCAGGGTGGAGCATGGTTGTAATCGGATAATTTCGGCTGGGTCAGACTGGACTGTCTGACGGATCGAACGGGATGTCGGTCAAAGCATAAGATGACGGTGATTTCAGCGACGACGACATATGAGCGTGATGCTGATGGTGGCCGACTTCTGGGCCGTTGAAACACGTGGTGCAGGCCTAAGGGCTTGTGCGGCTTCGACAAGACTATGGCACGGGGTTGATTCAAGGCAGTGTACATGAGAGCTTGAAGTCGACAGGGCGCGGGGTAGCACTGCCAACTACATAGAGTCATGTTGAAGGTGGAGATGGAGTCTGGAAGAAGACTTCACTCTGTGCTGATGGAGGGGCTACGGTGTAAGATCGGAGAATCGAAGCCTATTTCATCGGGATAGCGAGAGACACGTGGATCAGACTGGGTACCAGTGGTCTGATGAAGACGTGATACTCCGATGGATGGTTCTTTGCAGTGGGGGTTGAGGTAGTGGAGGCTAGCTACCCGGGAGACTCGACCAGGACAGCAGAGACTTGACGCGGTGATAGTGGCGAGGCGTGCGGTAAGCACGGGACACGACAATAAGCCAAGGCACTGGTGGTGACATGTGGTCAGATGAACTATGCACGGGGTGCTGAAGCAGTGTTGACGAGTACCGGATTCAAGTTGGTGAGTGGGTCTGTCGGTGCTGGAGGATGGACAGGAGTTGACCATGAAGAATCCGAGAAAGTGGCGGAGAGTCTGAAATTGTCAAAAGCTGAGAGAGTACATAGCTGCATATTATGTGGTGTCAGTGCACATGACAAAGTGCAGATGACAATTACAGAAGAAGGTGGAGTGCTATAGCTATGGGGCATGTCAGAGACTATCTGTTGGGGATATAACTGCTGAATGTAAACTGCCCTGAAGGGGCCGGGTTATCCTCGTCCATAGTCAGGGCCCACGAAGGCACGCTTGAGGCCCAGAGCCCAGAGGCGGATTAGGGTCCATTAATGTAAACCGCCCTAGTCCTGTAACTTGTGCTGTAAGATAAGAGAAGGAAGAGACCGAGCCGGACACTTGTATGAGCCGGCCTCGGGACTCTGTAGGCCGGCCGGGCGTCAACCCGTGTATATAAGGGGACGACCCGGCGGCGGTTTAGGGACAGACAATTCGAGGCTTAGGCGAAGCTATTGCTCCCTAGTCGCCGAAATCACATCAATCCCATCACAACTAGACGTAGGCTTTACCTTCATCGAAGGGGCCGAACTAGTATAATTCCCGTGTCTTTGTGTCCGCTTTAACCCCTCTGAGTTAACCCGTACGATGGCCCTGCGACTAAGTCCTTTCACGAGGACATCTGCCGTGACAATTCCACGACAGTTGGCGCCCACCGTGGGGCTATCGCACGATGGTTTGATGATCTTAGAGGGCAAGTTCGGCGACTCGAAGGCTATCTTTGTGGGCCGGATGACTAAGAGTCGTCGCGCAAGCTCTACATCGACGATGCGGATCGGGGCCCGAGGCGGCTCAATTGAGTCTGGTACGGGTCCCCTTTGGTGGCATACACGTGTTCATTGGCAAGATCGGCGAGCCAGGGCCTGGGCCGGACATCTGCACCGACCTCGTCGAGACGGCCCAGCGGGCGAAGAAGAATCCTGCCCTGGCTAAACCGGCTGTCAAGCGCGCTTTCGTGGGAGTCATCCACGGAGACGGTGAGGGCGGATCAGCATCTGGCGGCGAAACCGTTGTCTACTCTGATGACGAGTCGTCGACCGGAGAAACCGAGTCTCTGTACCAGTTGCAAGATGGCCAGATCGGGGGCTGTTCCGACGGTGAGAGTATTCCGGACCCCTTTGATCTACCCAACCGGGTTGGAATCTTCATGGCCGGTACACAAGCGGCGCTTCACTCTTCGACCGCGGCGCCGATCATCGCCGGTTCAGCAGCGGCGGTGGCAACCGGGGAAGGAGGCCCTGTGCGCCCGCCGGCTCAAGTTTTATCAAAGCTATTCGACGCATTGGCTGTGCTCATGGCGGAGGCTAATCCGGCGGATCAGGGCCTGCACAACGCGGAGATTGCAAAGGTGAAGGAACAAATCACTAAGGCTAAAGCGGATCCGCAGCCGGACGTGAGATGACGGCGAACAGGCGCTTTGGATGCGCAGCTTATAGACTCATCTTTGGATCGAACGCGTCGCATGAAGTCATGAAACGAAGTACAGATCCGTCGCCCTCGGTTTTCGAGGGCGAGACCTCTTCAATACCCGAGGGGGGGACCAGAATCCGCCGCGGTGGTGAACCGCCGAAGCACTGGGACAGGCGCGCCGATTCAGCCCGTGTGATAGATCTGCCTCGCCATGCATGCGGCGCGCCTGTGTTGTGCAGACACCTCCGGGTCACTACTCCAACCCGATGGATAATCTTGTTGCGGCTGCGGCACGGTTGGAGGCAATTCCAATTGAAGGTGATTCACCGCAGGCGGTAGAGACACGCCGGGCAAAGGAGCTCCTCAGGACGGCCCTGGCTCAACAGGAAGCATATTCATACAGTCGGGATCGGATCCACTCCACCCCCCGCCCAAGCCGGAGCTATAGCCGACACGCAGACGAACCGGCCGTATCAAGCAATGCGCAGCGTGGTCCGCCTTGCGGCAACAACCCGGCGGGTGGCTTCGAAGACGCTCAAGTGGTGGTGGACCGGGCCAGGGCACGTAGGGAGGCCGAATTAGCAGCACAACATGAGGACCATCAGCTTGCGCCGGTTCGACCGACCATCTTCGAACCCGGGGTCACATCTGGCTCTTTGGGGGTGCCCTGCCTCGTCCCCGCTTTACGCAATGTACGTTTGCCCAAGGACTTCAAAGGGCCACGCAAGGTGCCCAATTATACCGCCGATTTGGCTCCCGAAGCGTGGATAGAAAGCTATGATATGGCCATGGAGATGCTGGATGTGGATGAAGCCGCGTGTGCGAAGTACTTCACCATGATGTTAGAAGGTACGGCCCGTACTTGGTTGAAGAACTTGCCGCCCAACTCAATCAGTTCATGGACCCAGTTGCGGACCCGGTTCATTCAAAATTTCAAAGACACCGTAAACAGCCCATATCTGTGGTGGATTTGGCGGCTTGTGTCGAGCGGAGGAGAATCCACAACCCATTGGGTGCGCCAGCGTTTGGAAGTTTTGCATTCTTCGGACGGATCAACCACGATTCCGCGATCTTAACCTCGAAGCCAACCGCGGTTCAAACCGTTAAAGCTGAAGCTGGGTCGCATGAAGCGTTTTTGCAATGACATGGGCACTCTCATGGGCGTTTTGGTAAAATATGCTGATTCTGATAGTACCAAGGATCCCGAGTGTGAGGAGGATGACGAAATAGGGAAGGGAAAATGAACAGCAACTCCAGAGGCCAGCGAAATCGATCGGCGGTAATGGAGGAAACAAGCGTAAGGCAAACGGTAACATGGGCTTCGTAGCCAACACCAACGCGCAGGACAAGGGTCAACGGCGCAAGGGTAAGCAATCAAACCGGGGCGGTGCGCCAGGTCACAATCCGGATCGTTTGAATTACTTATTGAATCAACCTTGTCCGAAGCATGGGACGAAGGAGGCACCAGCAAACCACCTCTGGAAGGATTGTTATATTATGCAGGAGTTCAAAAGTTCTAACGCTTTCCGGTATGATCAAGGGCCCGGCGGCGGTTCGTGGTCCGCCCGGTTACTGTGGAGGAAATTCCGGCCCGTGGTTCGTGGTAATCCGGTAGGCGGGACAATCGAGCAATCGAACAATCCGAACCAAGGGGTTACAATCAACAACAGCAGCAATCGGGTTATCAAAGTAATCCAGCAGTTGAGCGGTGGACGATACCATGTCTTTACCACCAGCTTGGACAAGCGAGACCGAAAACTTGAAGCGGGCGGTCGGTGTTGTTGAACCGCCACGCCGCATTACTGCGCTGGTCGAGCAGCCTATCGTATGGAGCAGAGGATCATCCTCCCAGGTTTACAATCCGGTCAGCTGGCCCTAGTGGTGGCACCTCAGGTGGGAGGATACAAGTTTACCAAGGTGCTTATGGATGGAGGGAGCAGCATCAACATCCTGTACTACGAGACCTTCCGACGTATGGGGTTAACGGATAGGCATCTCAGGCCGTCCAGCACAGTGTTTCACGGTGTGGTGCCTGGCAAGTCAGCATACCCGGTCGGTAAGATAGCTCTGGAGGTGGCCTTCGGGGATGAACATGACTCGAGATCGGAAACATTGACGTTTGAAGTGGTGAAAATTCAAAGCCCTTACCACGCCCTATTTGGGCGGCCGGCTTATGCTAAGTTTATGGCACGGCCTTGTTATGTCTATTTGCAGCTGAAGATGCCGGGTCACAAAGGGACGATAACGGTTCATGGGAGTCGCCGGATCGCTTTGGAGTGCGAGGAAGGTGATGCGGCTTACGCAGAGTCGGTTTGTGCCACTGAAGAGCTAAAATATTATAAAGACAACGTTGATCCGGCGGATATGACCCCATTGAAGAAGCCAACTACAGAGCACAATCCGGATTTGAAGTTTAAATCGGCGGCTGAGACTAAACTTATTGATTTTGTGCCCGGCGATTCGTCCAAGCAGTTCACCATCAGTGCTAACTTGGATCCTAAATAGGAAAGCGCGCTCATCGAGTTCATTCGTGAGAATCGGGACATTTTTGCATGGAAACCTTCTGACATGCCAGGTGTACCGAGGGAACTCGCTGAGCACACTCTTAATGTTGATCCCAAGTACAGACCAAGAAAGCAGTTTCTTCGCGGTTTAACGAGGAAAGGCGCAAGGCCATTGGAGAGGAGGTTGCGGGCTCTTAGCGGCAGGGTTTATCGTTGAAGTTTTCCATCCGTGGCTTGCTAATCCGGTGTTGGTCCTTAAGAAGAATGGCACTTGGCGCATGTGTGTGGATTACACAGATCTTAACAAAGCTTGTCCAAGAGATCCTTTCGCCCTCCCGCATTGATCAGATTATTGATGCTACGGCGGTTGTGAGCGTTGAGCTTTTGATGCGTATTCGGATATCATCGATTAAAATGGCGGTTAAGGACCAGGAGAAGACGGCGTTTATCACTCCTTTTGGAGCCTTCGCTATGTATCTATGCCTTTTGGACTCAAGAGTGCCCAAGCAACTTACCAGCGTTAAATGCAAATTACTTGCACGAACAGATCGGCCGTAGCGTGCATGCTTATGTGGATGATATCGTGGTTAAGTCAAGGTAGAAGGAAACGTAGATTGAGGATCTAAAAGAAACTTTTGACAACTTGCGGGTGTACAAGATGATGCTTAACCCGCCAAATGTGTCTTCGTGTTCCGGCAGCAAGTTATTGGGTTTTTGTGTCCAACAGGGATTGAAGCTAATCCGGAGAAAATTACGGCTATCACCTCCTTGGCTAAGCCAAAGTGCATCAATGATGTTCAGCGTTTGGCGGGTCGGATTGCTGCGCTAAGCGGTTTATCACCGCCTAGGAGAAAGGCCATTCCTTTGTACCAGATCTTTGAAGAAGACGGATCGGTTTATGCGGAGTTCACCGCCGATGAAGCATTGGAGGACTTAAAGCGGCAGTTAGCCAACCCGCTTTGTTCTCGCCGCTCCCATTGACAAGGAGCCGCTTCGCTATATGTTGCTGCTAATGCCAGGGCAGTTAGCGTAGCCATTGTGGTGGAACGGAAGGAAGCAGGGAAGGAGTATCCGGTTCAACGGCCGGTTTATTACATCAGCGAGGTGCTCATTGAGTCTAAGCAGAGATATCCGCATTGGCGTAAGCTGGTGTATGGAGTTTTATGGCAAGCGGAAGCTGAAGCAATATTTTCAAGGGCATCCCATCACGGTGGTCAGTTCAGCTCCCTTGGGCAATATCATACAGAACCGAGAAGCAACCGGGCGGATTGCTAAGTGGGCCATAGAGCTTGGGTCGCACGGTTTACGGTATGTACCTCGGACGGCAGTAAAATCCAAGGCACTTGTGGATTTCATTAATGATTGGACGGAGTTGCAAGCGCTGAAGAAAAGCCGATCATACCTATTGGACCATCCACTTTGACGGGTCCAGCAATTGGAGGCTCGGGGCTGGAGTTGTGTTGACTTCCCACGAGGTGAAAAGTTTTGTTACGTCCTCCGCTTAATGTTCCTTGTACTAACAATGCAGCTGA
Organism: Aegilops longissima; assembly: GCA_021605205.1. NCBI lineage: Eukaryota > Viridiplantae > Streptophyta > Magnoliopsida > Poales > Poaceae > Aegilops > Aegilops longissima. The sequence goes on from CM038676.1 coordinate 656,285,663, forward strand.
GTATGAAGCTTTGCTCCATGGTCTCCGGATGGCTAAGGAGATGAATCTAAGCGGGTTAAGTGCTTTGGTGACTCGGACTTGGTGGCCCAGCAAGTGTCAGTACTTGGGATTCCAAAGATCCACTCATGGCTGCATATCGTAGGGAGGTGGATGTTGTTGCAGGACACTTTAAAGGATATCAGGTGGACCATGTGGATCGTCGGAAGAACGAAGCGGCGGATGCTTTAAGCCGGCTGGGCTCTCAACGTAAACCGGTCCCGCCCAATGTCTTCCTTGATGTACTGCACAATCCGTCGGTCAAGCTTCCTGATGAAGTAGATATGGCTATTCCTGATCCGGAGGCTCAGTTGGTGGCAGCCTTGCATGTCATTCCGGATTGGACGCTCCCTTATTTGGCATACATGAGCCGGGGCGAGTTACCAGAGGATGAGACGTTGGCCCGACAGATAGTTCGGCGGTCTAAGTCTATGACCATTGTTAATGGCGAGTTGCATCATTGCAGTGTGTCAGGGGCGTTTCAGCGTTGTGTGTCCCCTGAGGAAGGCTGTGAGATATTGCGTGAGATCCATGAAGGGGACTGTGGTCACCACGCCGGTTCAAAATCCTTGGTTGCCAAAGCGTTCCGCCATGGTTTTTATTGGTTGACTGCCCATGCTGATGCGGAGGATCTGGTCAGGCGATGTGATGGTTGCCAGAAGTTTTCCAGACGTGATCACATACCGGCCCAGGAATTGAGGATGATACCAATTACTTGGCCGTTTGCAACTTGGGGCTGGACATGGTCGGGCCTTTAAAAGGTCAAGGACAAGAAAACACACTTGCTGGTCGCAGATTGACAAGTTTACAAAGTGGGTCGAGGCGAGCCTGTTAGTAAGTGTGATGCGCCACGGCGGTTCAGTTCATAAAAGGGTGATCTTCGGTTTGGATTTCCACACAGTATCATCACGGATAATGGCACCAATTTGTCCAAGGGTGCTATGAAGGAGTTTTGTGAACGTGAGCACATCCGGCTTGACGTTTCTTCAGTGGCCCACCCGCAGTCCAATGGTCAAGCAGAACGAGCTAATCAGGAGATCTTGAGAGGTATCAAACCCCGGCTTATGGTCCCTTTGCAGAGGACGCCGGGTTGTTGGGTAGAAGAGCTACCGTCTGTAATATGGAGTATTAATACTACCCCTAACAGATCCACTGGATACACACCGTTCTTTATGGTCTATGGAGCGGAGGCGGTCCTTCCCAGCGATATCCGTCATGATTCACCTCGCGTGGCAGCCTATGTTGAGGCAGATAGCGAGGCTGCACGGCAGGACGCTTTGGATCGACTGGATGAGGAGCGAGATATGGCGGCTTCTCGTTCGGCGATTTACCAACAGGATCTTCGTCGGTATCACAGTCGGCGGGTTAGAACCAGAACCTTTCAGGAAGGAGACTTGGTACTTTGGCTCATACAAGACCAGACAGATATGCACAAGCTATCCCCACCTTGGGAAGGACCTTTTGTGGTCAGCAAGAATCTGCATAACGGGTCATACTATCTGATTGATGTTCGAGAGCGAAAAAGACTCACGACGCGTCGAAGAGGAGACCAACGAGCCATGGAACATAGCTCATCTTCGGCCTTATTATACCTGAGCCATCGGCTCTACTTATGTACATATTATGACAATGTATATATTTTGAATAAAAGCAATAAACCGGAGCCTCGGCTAAAGCGGGGTATCCGTTCTGTAAAAATCGGTTTGGGTACATGGAGTGGTTGTCGCAAAGCAGCCTCCGGTTTAGCCCTTGATCTTGCTTTTGAAGTTTTTGTCATCTGGGGGCTTGGTCGTGTCGAACCAATGCAACACCTGTTTGATGGGCTAAAGCCACCGATCACTTGGGGACATGGTCACATCTGAACCGATCCGCCTCTTGGTCGGCCTAAGGTCATAGAGTCACTTGGGGCTTGGTCGAACCCAACCATTGCCATGCCACTTGATCGGCATAATGCCACGGTTTCAGTTGGGGACCTGGCTGACTTGAACCATAGCTACACCTTGTGGGGAGCTTGGTCCTGTCCGACCATGGTAACACCATCTGATCGGCTCAGTAAAGCCTTTTCTTGCAAACGGTTTTATCATTGCCTTTGCTTCCATATTGATTTCATAACTGTTATTTGATTTTTATTGGCTTTTTTTAAACCGACAACCTTTTTAAACCGGTTCAAGCTGTCAATTAATGGAATTCGGTCCATTTTTAATCCGGAGATGTTTGTTTCGGTTTGGCTTTTTCTGTTAACATCCCATTATGGAGTAACAGGGGGCTTGCTATGACCCGACACGGTTTACATGGTAAACCGACATTATAAACACAGGAGTTATTTTCTCCTTTGACGGTAATGGTTTATACAACCTCCGCCTCAAGATTGGCTAAGCCAACTGCATGCCCGACGCTGGCAGGTATTTTTGTACCACAAAGTTTTGATCATATACATCAATATTTTCTTATATAAATATATAGGCGTCGCAAGCCGGCTGGCGACACAAGCCGCCGTGGCGGTTTAAGAATTTGTGATTGCAGGCAAAATGCATTGAAGGTTTCAATTCTTCAAACCAAAGTATCAGCATCACCGCGCGAAGGTTACAGACTGAGGTCATAAAGGTATATTCGGAACAAAGTGCTGGCTATTCTATTACAAAGCCTTTCAAGGCCCGATATTTCGCATGGCGTTACGGCTAGATGCTTCTGCTGAATCACCCGGCTTGACGGATTAAGCCTCCTCGCCGGGTTGACGTGAAGAAGAGGGGGCGTTTGGCGTCGGTTCAACTTCTTCTTCTTCGTCACCCAAAGGCCGGAAGTCATTGGTAGACCAGTCAATCCGGTTTAAGGCCTGAAATACAGCCTCTTCACTTATAAGCTCAGCCGGATCAACGTCAGGGGCATAAGTGTGCTTACGGATTGGAGGAACAAGGCTCTGCACTTCTGGAATGACAAACTCCACCCGCTTGTTGTTCGCATCGTAGAAGGAGCGGTGAACCGCCAGGTTGGCTTCTGCTGCCAGTTGACTCGCCAGCGGACGCATCTCCTTTGTTATTCGTTTCAGGGCGTCATTATCAAAGGCTTCACCGCTCTCTTGAGCGCTGGGGAAACCCTTGGCTATGTCAGCCGGATCAAGGTCCGCTATCCACGCCTTAGCGCGGGTTAGAAACGATAAGGTGCCAGCCGGGCTGCGGATCGTTCGATTCTTCAAGCTATGCCGAATCATGGAGAGCGGTCCGGTGTATCTTTGATCAGGGCGGAGCTGTGTTGTCGCACGATGTGGCGCATATGACTCGCTGGCGCGGTATACAGCTGCTCAATCAGCGTGTAAGCGGCCTTGAGCTTCTTCCGCACATCGAGCCCGGATGAGCGTCGCTTCCCTGCACGGTTTCGACAGGTCAGGTTAAACCGGAGGAAATATCATAACAGGGGTAATCAGTGCAAGTTTTCTTACCAAAGATGGCAGAGGTCATGGCGTGAATCTGGCGCTTTAGTCTGGTCAGCTCTTCTGTCGCTGGTTTAAGAGCCGCTTCAAATCTTCCGCCCGCTTTTCAAACCGGTCCTCTCGATGTCCCGCTTGGCCTGCTCGGTTTATACCACTCCTTCAGCTGTTCCATAGTGGCCAAGGCAGTTTTCAATTCATCCTTGGCCTTGGTGGTTTCTGCTTGTTGAGTTTCCAGATTGGCACGAAGGTCCTTGAGTTGTACGGTTTGCTGGTATATCTCATTCTGATAACAAAGGGAGCATGTTAGTTGTTTCATTATAAAGTCCCAAGCTCAATACAAATATTCAACTTGGCACTTGGGGGCTAATGGCTAGTTGATCTCAGTTTGATATGGGGATACAGAAGTTAAGTGCCGGTTTAACTATGCTAGGTTGAACCGACCCTTGGGGGCTACAGCACTGAAGTTTAAGACGTATGGGTTCTATACAAAGTCAAGTGCCGGTTTAACTATGCTAGGTTGAACCGACCCTTGGGGGATACTACACAGCAAAAGTACAAGAGAGGCATAACTCCTTACCTCATAGCGGTCCTTCATGCGATTTACCAGACCGGCTTCGAAGTCAACGACTTGTGTAGAGTCGGTTCGAAAAGCGGAGTGAAGTTCTTGGGCGAGAGGTTGTCATAAGTCGACGGATCGGTTTTCCCTTCTCTTTACTCATGGAGGTGGACTCATCCTTGGCGCTGTGTTTTGCTAAAGCGACGGTTGGCTAGGGGTGGTGTAGCCAGTTCCCGTCACTATAACGTCATCATTTTTTGTCGGGCTGGCCAGATTGGCGGCCTTCTTTGGGCTCGGCGGTTCAACAGTTACGACCCGCTCGGTGGCTGGACTCGGTGGAGCAGGATGTGAGGTTTCCACTTGGGCGTCCGGTTCAAGTTCTGGCGGATCAGCGTTGTCGTCTTGGTTTAACCCGGCAGAGCTATTTTTAACTTCAGGATTTTCGTGGGTCTGCTCTGGGGTCTTCTCCGGGTCAACATCCGCAGTAGGATCAAGGGTTTTCGCTTTCTTGCTCAAGCGAGCCTTGGTGCTGCAATATCCAGAATTAGAGTAAGATAAACCGACCGACGCGAGTATAAACCGAATTGGCGGGACAGAAGTACGGTGCTTACCCTGCAGCAACTTTAAGCGGAGGCAGTTGCGTGGTTGATGAACCGCCAGAGGAGTTGGAAGAGGCCTGATAATTCGGGTCAGACGGATTGAGAGGACATCGGAAGAAACCTTTTAAAGGATAACGCTTTTCAGGAGAACAAATCACCTCTGGGCGGCGCTCCGGTTGGTGTATCCGTAAACGGATGAGGTAATCTGTTGACCAACGTGCCGGGTCGTACGGCGCTCTTCAGCCTGCTGTGTCTTCAAGGAAAGGTTTGGATTCAAATGAGCATAGGAATGAGATTTTTTTCACTTTCCGGACTGTGCGGCGAATTCTCTTAACCGGCACGAGGTCGGATTCGGAAGAAAGAAAGATTACCTCAACATGGTCGGCATGGTGGCTTCAGATCATCACAGGAGTTAAAATTGTCGATAAAGGAAGAATAAAAGGAACAAGCTACAAGCAGAAGAAACACAAAGAGGAGAGCGGTTCTGGCGACTCCTCGTGAGGATATCAAGCTTTACCTCAGCTTCGAGTCTTCGTCTTCTGGCGGATCGGAAGACTCGGCGGTTTTCCTCTTGCCAGCCTTCTTGGTGGTCTTGGACTTTACACGCGAGCCGGGCCGGTTTGGTCCGCTTCGGAAGAGCTGTTAGCCTGAAAGGTAACAAGGATTAATATATATCAACAAAGCATTAAATGTCGAAAAGCGGCGAGCCCTTACATGGCGGTTTGTTGGCAACACGAATGGAGCCAACCCGGTTTGGCTGCGAGCGAGATCGGTTCATCAAGCAGCCTCTTTATGCCTCTGTAACTTCAAGCTCGATTATTGGTAGCTCGTGACGTCTTTGAGGGTCTTGGAGGCTGCCAGTGTATTCGTGCATCAATCCGGGCCGGCGACTTAATGGCAGGATGCCCCAAGAAACCCAGCATCGCACAAGGTCCACACCAGTTAGTCCATTGGCCATTAGAGCCCGGAGTTTGATGATTTGAGGCGCAAAATTCTTCCGTTCCGCGGCGGTCAAGCGTAAAGGCAACGGATGATGGTTGCTAAGCCGGTGAGGACGGTAACCCGGCAAAGGATTCTCGTTGTCAGGAGCAGTATTCCGGCAGTAGAACCAGGTTTGGTTCCAATCTTTCGGATGGCTATGGTGTTTGGCGTGAGGAAAATCTACTTCCTTCCTTTTCTGGATTGAAACGCCGCCCAGCTCCGTGTTAGGGCCGTCTGAAAATTCTGTCACGCGGTTCAAGTGAAAGAAATCCGGAACAGCTCCACAGATGGTTCTTCTTGAAGATAGACTTCACGAAAAACTTGGAAATTGCATATATTTGACACGAGTTCAGACCAATATCCTGTGGATGGAGTTGAAAACTTGCAAGGACATCCGGAAGAATTTTGATCCGGCGGGCAGAATCCCGGTCTAAGTGCTGCACAAACACAATTACTTCTCCTTCTTGCGGATCGGGAGGGCATTCGCATCCGGAACCCGCCATGGAGGACATTTTAAAGCTAAAGCGCCGGTGGTAGCGCATCCGTTGAGTTGCGTCTCGGTGACCTTAGACCGGACCCAATTGCAAGCTGAGAATTGTTTGGCCATTCCGAAGACTACTGCGAAAGGAAAGGAGAGCGATTCACCATTAACGGTTCGTACACATTATACAATGTTAAACGGCAATTGACAGCCGCTTCCAATTCGGTTTAGCGAGGACTAATGGAGTAGCGGATTAGCTATCAAAAGTCAAACCGCCAAAAGAGACAGAGCTGGAAAATCTACTAAGTGTGGACAGAAACAGATTTCACATGCGAATGGAGGTAATTTAGATCTACCGAAGGTTCAGTAAGAAAAATTTCTGCGACCTATGTAAGCCTCATAAAGGGCAGGAAGGTTCGTGCGTTCTAAACAAGAGGATCTGAACAAAAAGAAAGATGCACAAAGAGTTAAACTGACGGCGGAGCAGTCGCCGCACAGGATGTATACTACGGTTGAATCATACGGCCATGGCAGGGCAGGTATGAGAAAGCTAAGATGAACACCTATGAACTACGAGATGAACAGGGACCTTGGATGCGGATCTAGGGCTTGAAGAGGGCCTTACGATCATGCGAGAACAGCGGAGGAGCGCCAGAGCCTCTGGTGCGATCAGGTTGATGCTGCGGCCTGAGCCGACGGCGTTCGAAGGTCGGACGCGACGGCGGAGCTTCAGAGCTGGAGCGTCGCGAGGAAGAAGAAGTGCGGAAGAAGAAGAGAAAGGGCATGCCGGTCTATTTATAAGGAAACGGGGCAATTAACAAGCGCGAGAATCGAGGAGTCAAAAGCGGCGGACGGCGCAGCGGTCGCCTCGATTTCCGGGATAGTATTAAATAAAGGGAATCTTACTGTTTGGATTTCTTTATTAAGGATGACGTCAAGGCACCCCGTTGCTGCAATCGGAGGATGACGACACGGCGGTTCAAGCAGATGGCGGTTTACGAAATATGAAGGGAGATTCAGAGTTTCCTAAAGATGTTGAAGGTTAACATGAACCGGTTCAAGTCAATCTGGGGCCCAATGTTGGGGATATAACTGCTGAATGTAAACCGCCCTGAAGGGGCCGGGTTATCCTCGTCCATAGTCAGGGCCCACGAAGGCACGCTTGAGGCCCAGAGCCCAGAGGCGGATTAGGGTCCATTAATGTAAACCGTCCTAGTCCTGTAACTTGTGTTGTAAGATAAGAGAAGGAAGAGACCGAGCGGACACTTGTATGAGCGGCCTCGGGACTCAGTAAACGCCGAAGCGTCAACCCGTGTATATAAGGGGCGACCGGCGGCGGTTTAGGGACGAACAATTGAGGCTTAAGCGGCTATTGCTCCCTAGTCGCCAAATCACATCAATCCCATCACAACTAGGCGTAGGCTTTACCTTCATCGAAGGGCGAACTAGTATAATTCCGTGTCTTTGTGTCCGCTTTAACCCCTCTGAGTTAACCCGTACGATGGCCCTGCGACTAAGTCCTTTCACGAGGACATCTGCCGTGACAATTCCACGACACTATCCGAAAGAAGGGTGAGACAATTGCGAATATGAATCATGATGACACAGGGCAACGGTGAAATTCCTTCAAGTTTCAGACAAGCAGTCAAGAAAGAGCGCTGACGTTGAGTTTAAGTAACTCTTATATGTGGCGTCCAACATGTGAGTTATTCACTTTTACGCAGACAGTGATCGGTGTGTGATGGCATTGGACGGATTCTCCGGAAGTTGCTAGCACAAAGTAGAGTAATGAGAAACTTAATTTTGCTCGAGTGTTGACTCTGAAGAATACTAGAAGGAACTACAGTTGCAGGTGGAGTCGCATGGAGTCCGGTAGTAGCAGCGGTGCTCATGGCGTATCTCAAGTCCAATGTACATGGAGGTTTGACCATGGATGAATTCAAGATGGTGAAGAATATTCGCCAAGGTGGAGTTTGTTATAGTTGTGTCGAATATTATTGTACAAGGTAGGTTATAGTAGGAGTTATGTCTTAATAGGAAACTTGTATTCTAAACCTATTATATATGAGAGGTAGACACACGATGTAACTTATGTCAACATAATAGGCACAGATACACGGGGAACATGCGACGTATGCCGGCGCCCGGGTGGCCGGTGTGCGATATTGTAGTGGTGTCATGGGGAGGAGCGTCCATAGTCATGCCCCGGGGATATAGCCATGATGGTGAACCTCGTTAACAAATCTCAGTATCGTGCTCGTGTGATTGCTTAGTCCTCGAATGATCGATGATGGCCTCAAATTTGTTCTGACATTAAGGGTATTGGCGGCGACTGACTCGTGCTTGCTGTTGCGCGCGAGGACAACGACCAGAGCCACTAGGAGGTACTGCGCCATGGCGAAGCGATAGGTGGTGGACCGGCCCATCTCTCTTCAATAATGAACAATGAACAATTACCTCAGTGTGTTCATATATTGTGTTAAAAAAAGTTGGTTCATATATAGCGGAAGAAGCAATTTACACTAATAAAACATCGCGTGACTACTGGCAGACGCACGGTGCACTGCTCTGAGCAACAGTCTTTAACAAGAGAAGAGGAATCGATTCCATACATGCATTCCACATTTCCGGTCTAGCACAGCCTCATGTCCTCCATCCACCCTAATAACAACCAATGTATGACCTATCTACCACACCTAGTTTTTTTTTTTCAAACGGGTTCATTCTCTTCTATTCTATCTGCTAGGAGATTTTTATTTGTTCGTACAGTTTTATTTTTATTTTCTTCTTCTCGTTTTTAAAGGCAAAGAATGTGATGGACGTGAGAATTGAAGCATTGACCTCATCACTAGGACACCAAGTTGAATCCATTAAACCAATTAGACTAAGAACCTTTTGTGTATGGCAAATTTTAACATGATCCCTCTTACCTCATCTTTCACATATGACCAATTAGACTAATATCTTTCAACTTTGTTTGTATGTGCGTGAATCGATCAAGATGACAATCCCAAAAGTATACTTTGCTATGTTGTAGTAGTTATCAACATGGTTATCATGTAGGTACCAGGCCACACATGCTATAGTTATCGGCATAACTGTTATGTACTTACCTAGGTGCTCATGCTACATTTATGAACATATCATTTATTTAGTGAGCAGGTTGCTCATTCTATAGTTATCAGACTGCTCATGCTAAAAGTTTCCAGGTTGTTCATGCTAAACTTATCAGGCTGCTTATATTTTTGTTACTAGCTAGGCTGCTCATGCTAAAGTTACTAGGCTGCTCATGCTAAAGTTATCATGCTGCTCATATGTTTTAGTTAGTAGGCTCATCATGCTAACCAGGCTGCTCATGCTAAAGTTATCAGGCTGCTCATGCTGAAGTTATCGGGCAGCTCAGGCTGAAGTTAACCAGACGACACATGCTATAGTTATACGTCTAATCATCCTAAAGTAAACAAGTTGTTTATGCTACGATTACCACACTGTCCATGCTGCAGTTACCAACATAGCGGCTATATAATTACAAAGTAAAGCGTGCTTTTTTAAATTTAAAATGCAGCTTCGAGTGATACAAGCTGAATATGTGAATGTAATTGAAGCATTATGGTGGATGGTCGGCGCCGCTACACATTAGGACGCAAGAGGTTGCTAGGCGGGCCCATCGTTCTAGAAAGGTTGGACTGGCGATGCTATAATACAAAATCGTGACATTGCATGGTCGAGGCTGACAATTCCACAAGCCAGGACACATGACGTTGCCAGGTGGGGCGGCCGGACCGGTGATGTTGTAAGATGCAATTGCGGTGCTGCAAGGCTGGGTTGCATGATGTTGTAAGCTAGAGTCGTGATGCTACAGGGCGAGACACATGACACTGCAAGGCGGGGTGACCGCAACAAAGTCAAAACGACGATACTGGAAGGCCTGACTGATGATGTTGTAAGCCGGAGTGGTGATGCGGCCATGACACTATAGACCAAAAAATATCATCGGGCCAACGACACTATAAACCAAAGTTGCGACGCTGCGAGGTCATGACTGTAATGTTGTGACACTTCTCTCGTATTTTTTATAGTGAGAGGAGACGTCATCGCCATCACCGTTGTTATCATCGAGCAAGTTGTAGGCCACGACGCCACCATGTGTCGCTATTCAGTTGCCTTGATGTCGCCATCATCTCGCTTGGTGCTGTGTGGCGCTGCCAACCAGACATCGACACTAGTGTTGATAGTTTTTGTTGTTGTAAAGCAAAGCAACACTGTAAGCCAATTGTTGCCATTTTTTTTATTGATGCAATAAGACCGCTTTGTTACAAAGTCTGGCGCACAATGCTTCGAAGAGTCATTCCCCAAACATGTAATGCTCCCCATACTGCTAAGTTGGTTTTGCAAAGCGGTTTCACCATTATGCATTTTACTATTGTTAGGGTCACCTCAGTAAACTTGTTAGTTTCATATGATACCTTCATTTTTTTAGCAATGTTTTTAGAAGAACTAAGACGTGCTTCATATACACACGCTTGAAATATAACAATATATTTTACAATACTTCACATATAATACAAAAGATTTTTTTTTCAGAAAATATCGTATACAAATACACCAGAAAAATATTAAACTTTCCCTTAGGTACGGTGGCCTTTCACTTTGATGCGCGAGACTGTAAGATGATTATAAAATGGTCCACTGATTTGTGTAATGTTGACGTGCACAAAAAGGAACAGGTAGAATAGTCCATTGACTTATGCTATGCTGACGCGCATGCCAACAAATGACCCATCTACCACACTGCGATATCTTGCATACATGCCACACGACCACCTTATAAACAGAGGAGAGGACATCCATTTCTTGGACGCCGGGCCCATCTACCACGCCGTCAATGTCTTTCACCTCTAATGAAAACTAAGGGCATCTCCAACACGAACCCTCAAAAAGCTCGCAAAAGTTCGTACCGATGTGTCCGGACGAACTTTTCCTTTCCATGTGGTACCCCACCGGTCCGTGGATGGGTCCAGTTATCCAAAATCTCACAAACCGAATGTAAGGCAGGGGAGCTTTGCGGGCGTCCTGACCGCACCACATACGCATCCAACAGCCCACCTAAAAATCTCTCTGCCTAAAAAACCATCTATGTGTGAAGCGGCCGCACCACATTCATGCCAGTCAGTGATGCTCCAGAGCGTACGTGACTCAACGACATTGATGTCAGTCAGAGTGGTACGACGGGACGACCGGGAAGTGCCGCTTCAATGCCGACGTGGCGATCAAGAAGCCTAATTTGTCCGGTGCACCGCATTGAAGCCGGCTTCCCGTCCGTTCACCTGGCTGCACCACGGAGCATCACTCATCTCCACTCATAGCCTCTTAGATAGATCCTCTCCGCCCCGGTGTCGTGCACACCACAGCGCACCATACCAAAGTCATGGTTCTCTGCGCTGATAGGCGACGGCTCCGGATCGATATTGGTGGCGCCGCCGCTGCTCTCCGGGGCCCTTGACTTCCATGGCGACCGGCTCCTTTGGGAATGAGGAGGAGTAGCCGCTGCAGCAGATGCGCTTATAACGGAGCATTTGGGTGTCGGTTGGTGGAGCCGCAGGGTTGGTTGTGAGTACTGGCTACCGAGGAGCGAGCATTCGGGCGAACAGTCTAGGTGCTGACGTATTTCTTGGTGTTGTCGGCGTCGCTCACTACGGCGCCGACAGCTCCACACCCTCCTTCTACTTGTAGCTACTAGCACTAGTTAGCCAACCGGTTCCTCCCCAACAACTACGCATCCGGCCGGGCATCGAGGTCACTGGCAGTGAGGCCGTTCCTTGATTTGTGAAAGAAAAAGACCTGTAGGGTCCATGACGAGTGAATTACAGAAAATATCGACATTGAAAGCTAGGGTTGCAGGAACCACAGTTCTTCAGTTTTGTGCCGAAAACCACTAATTTCGAGCCTAATTTTTTTGCAAAAAACACTAGTTATCGGTTTTGGCCGATTTGATGATGATTATGACAAGTGGAGCCCGCAAAAGCTGACATGGCATAACGGTTCTGTACAAACAGCGTTAGACAAGTTTATCTACATTTACATAGACACCTTTTGGGGAAAAATAAAAGCGCAATCGGGTCTTGCCCAAGCAAAAACTGCAACATGACACGGCGGCATTCATGGGATCTCGTCGCCAAGGAGGTACGGGCACCGGAGCGTCGCCCAGAGGGGGAAGAGGGGCGGCGTCTGGCCTTCGGTCGGTGGTGGGACGGGCACAAATGGAGGACGTGGCGGTTGGGTGAGGGTCAAGCGGGCGGCTGCACTGTTGGCTTGCTTGTTGGCTGGGGTCCTTGCCGTAGTCAACGGTTGGGGCGACATCATCGGTCGGCGGGAGCAGAGGGGTTGGGGTCGCTGGCGACGAGGGTTGCTGGGAAGCTCGGCGGCGTTGGAGGGGAAAATGGGGAGGGGTACGAGGGAATTAGAAGAGAGGAGGGGTGGCGACGGGAGCGAGCAGCAGCAGCGGTGCCGACCGCGAGCATCAGCGACGATGGGCGAGAGCAGTATCAGAGGCCTCGGAGCGAGCAGCAGCAGTGGTGCAGGCGGCCAGGCACGAGCAGCAGCGGCACCAGTGGGAGGGAGCAGCGGCGGCAGTGACGCGAGCGACGCGAGCTAGCAGCAGCCGTGCCGGCGGGAGAGAGCACCAGCGGTGGTGACGCGAGCGAGCAGCACCATGCCGGCCGTGCGCGAGTGAGCGGCGGCGCCGGCAGCCAAGCGCGAGCAAGTGGCGCGCCGGAACCTTATCCTCTCTTATTCAAAATGAAAAAGATTGACCTTATCCTCTTAGGCCCTTTTACAATGTAGTCCCTTATATTCTGTCTAATTATGGTCCGGTATGTGGTGCCACATCACCCTTTTTGGTGGGACCATCTTTCATAATCGTGATTAAAACAAACGAACTAGGTGACTAGTGTTTTTTTGCAAAAAAAAAAACCCTCAAAATTAGTAGGTTTTGGCACAAAACCATAGAACTGTGGTTTTTGCAAGCCTAGTTTTTAATGTCGATGTTTTTTTGCAATTCACTCGGTCCATGACCGTGTGCCGTGCATGCAGTTGGAGAGACGGCGGGCAGGGCGGTGCAAGTGGGTTTTGGCCGGCGGAGGCGCACGGATGTGAGGCTGATCGAGTCCCAACAGTCGGTGTGCCGGATGACGAGGCGCGCTCTCTCTCTCTCTCCTGGTCATGCATGCATGGCAACCTGCAGCAATTCCGAAAAAACAAAAGAAAAAAACGTTTTCTGTTTTTTTTATCCATGATCTAAGCTATTTAAAAAAAAATGTCCATCCTGAAAGTAAATGAATTGTTTCTAAACATTATTTGAAATTAAGCCAAGCCATGCTAGGAAGTGAACAAAGGGAGAGCGAGAAAGGAATCAATCAAGTGGCGTAGACCGTAGAGTCCATGCCCGCCAGTCTCCCAGGTTGAATACGGAAATTCAGAAATAGTGAAAAGAATCAGATTAACGGAGGAACAGAGTACGTAGATGCATAGTCATACGTGCAGATGACTAGGGGCTCCTCTGGAAACCATTGTGGCGGCACCACTAGAGGCAAGGAATCACCTCACAAGATGCAGCTAGCTATGAAATTTCATGCTAGCAGACTAATCATCAGAAGAGTTAAGCTGAAAATACAAGCAATCATCCTTAATCGTTACTGGCACTACTTGGTTTGTGAAGACAAATCATTAATGCACCAGTATGGTTATTAAATCCTCGTGAGCAAGAAACCATTATTCAGCAGCATCATACTCTCTGAGACCATATACAGATTGATAATTGTACATGTTTTTTGTGCTTATGTCTCTGTTTCACCAAAATAAATCTTTTTTCATATCTGTTTATATGCTTGAACAAACGAAGAAAAGGAGCATCATCGAGGTCAAGCTAGGCTTCATTGATTCGATTTAATTCTTCAGCCAAACCACAAAAAAAGAAGCAACCTGCTAGCGATCCATCGAGGACGACAAGTTTTTTCCTTCCTTCCTCTCATATCCAAAGACGGAGTTGGGAAAAAAGGCGTCCTTGAGACACGACTGGAAGGCAAAGGCCTCTTAACTATGTGCAAGTACACATTGGGAGATAGACAAGGAGGTGTGTGCCTACTGCCACACTGGCTCGTGAAGTCAGCACATTTAATGGTTATGTCGGCGAATGCACTATATTGCACAGTTAGCCATGCTTGCAAAGCAAGCCTGGAGAATACTACCGGAGTCATTGTGTGCACGTGTGTTCTAAAGGCACGATATTTTGTGGAGGGGTCGATACTCAATGCAACTTGCCCGAGTGGTGGATCATATACCTTCGGAAGCATACTACATGGGAGGGATTTGCTGTTTGTTAGATGGGCTTATTTGGAGAATTGGGGATGGAACAAGAATAAAAGTGCACCATGATAATTGGATACCAAGGACGGGAAGTCTAAGGCCAGGGAAGTCTAAGGCCACTGGGGTTACGCCAATGCTAGTTTCCAAACCGACAGAGATGATTGTCGATCACATTCCAGATTCGTGTACGTCATGAACGGAGGAGCAGTGAGCTGGATGAGTTCCAAGCAAGATACAGTGGCCGATTCTACCACAGAAGCCGAATACATTGCGGCTTGTGAAGCTGCAAAGGAAGGTGTTTGGATCCGAAACTTTCTGGTTATCTTGGTATTTTCCCAGCCGCGGTAAAACCATTGGACCTTTATTATGATAATTCTGGTGCCATCGCACAAGCCAAGGAGCCGAGGAATCACCACAAGACCAGACACATAGATCGGAAATATCACCTGATACGAAAGATCGTAAAGAACGGTGATGTAGAGTTATGCAAAATTCACACGGATGCAAATGTTGCAGATCCGTTGACTAAGCCACTTCCACAACCCAAGCACGAGGGACACGTCAGAGCTATGGGCATTCGATGTCTATTTGATTGACTCTAGTGCAAGTGGGAGACTGTTGGAGATATGCCCTAGAGGCAATCATGTATGATGATATTTCCTATGTGTTTATGAATAAAGATAGTCATTGGACATTATCAATGATGTGTATCAGCAAGTACGTGACTTGTTTGTGGGACTATGCATTGTATGATGACTGTCCTAAAAGGTCCCTAGTCGAAAGGGCTGTGTGGACGCGCAACTGACTAGACTAGCATATGACACGGTCGATGGCTTGGTCTCACTAGCCATGGAGCATTGGATGCTAACCGGATAATATGGACTTGGAAAGGTCTGGTCGGATTCGACGTAGTCGGATCCGAGTCGGACAGACCCAACTATGAGACGCAGCGATATGTCATCTATGAGTCTCTAAGTACAACATACGTTCTATGTCCTAAGACCTGAGCTGGCACATGTACTCGAGATGGTGACAGACTTGCTTTGGGCCGACCAAACGCTACTCCATGACTGGGTAGTTACAAAGGTAGGTTTCAGACTTGTCCAGACCCATGCTGCGGGACATGGTCGAGCAAGATGGGATTTGCCCCTCCGACCAGGAGAGATATACTCTGGGCTCCTCATGTGATCCGACCAGGATAAGCATGGCCATGCGACAAGGATTATGAGCTAATCCGGATAGTGGTCGGCATCACTGGAACGAGAAAGAGATCGGGCTAACACAAGGATGACAGACTCGCCTTAAGCCCGACAACATATATCGTGTGGCAAAAGGAATGGAAGTATGATGTACATGTTCGCCTAACCAGCTTCATAGTCTGCTTGGTGGTCGGCACGCCTTGCTAGAGGTAGCTACCAACCATGTAGTTCGGAGGTGATCCGAACTGCGACCAAGCCGACTTGAACCTAAGGGGTCGCGCGCTTAAGAGAAGGAACCTAGGAGGTCGGATCCGAGGACACTGGTCGGATGTGATCCGAGCTGTATTCGGATTGAGGCCGAGTAGACTTATGGGCTTTAGGGTCCGTATGAGGCCCAAGTGTTGAGCCCGCGACGGACGCCTATATAAGGTGGAGGTGCCACACACTCATGCGGTTGATCGCTTCGGCGCTGTCACTAGGGTATGCATGTGTTGCGAATAGACACCTCCACTCGCCACCGGTTGTGTGGTCGGACCTATCAGTCCGCCGCACGACGTTTCTCCTGCGCGCGCGGATACCATTAGAGGCGGTGCACTTGCGCCGCTCCGGCGAACCTGTACGTGGGAACCGACGACCGGCCGCTCGATGGAGATCGGACAAGGAGGAGACGATCCACGCAGACGCGCTGCCCCAACTCTTCTTCCGCTGCACGGCACTTCGCGTCTAGTGGTAACGAACTGTGATCCATCTCCCATAGCATGTTCCTGGTTGTTTTGCGTGTAGGAAAATTTAAATTTGCAGTCGATGCACCCCACGGTAGAACCCAACACTACGGATGCAACAGAAACGACTCAAAGCAGGCCGGCCGGAATCCTCATCCTCGGTGCAGGATCACAAATCATGGATGTGTTTATGGGACACTGTCGCGCCAGGCAAGGTAAAAACACACATGTGGCGGCTGATACGGAATGGCCTGGCGGTGGGGGCTGAACTCCAACGGAGGAAGATCAAGGAAGGTGTGTTTTGTGTGGCATGTGGATGAGAAGAAACGAGCTACCATAGATTTTGGGGTTGTTTTCATTTATTGAAATTCTGGAAGATCATGCATTCGGAATTGGGGGTGCCGGTGGCGATCCCACCGGAGTCAGCTGGCACTCAGAGTGCATTATCGAGGTGGCTCTTGTCTTGCTTTGCGGATGCATCAGACAATGAGAGGGCGGTCATGGTCCAGGGGGTGTACGCGCTTTGGCTGGCCCGGAACAACGCAAGAGATGGACAGCGAATTGAAGATGCAGACGCGATTGCGAGAAGGGTTGTCCACCTTATGGGTGAGTGACAGTCCATTCATGGGCGTAAGAGCAAGCAAACTATCCCAGCCCCATGCGAGAAATGGAGACCGCCCGATGAGGGGTGGCTGAAAGCTAGTGTGGATGCGGCAATTTCCAGAGTGGGGGAGTTGGGGGGAGCGGGCATTGTTCTTCGGAACCAGGAGGGTACTTTACTGGGCGGCGCTTGTCATATTTTTCCGTGGTGTCAGGAACCAGCAAGGGCGGAGCTTTATGCTTGTAGAAGAGAAGTGCAACTAGCCGATGAGCTCAATATACCTAGTCTACATGTTGAGATGGACCGCCACGAGATCGTGTGCAAGCTGCAGAGCAAGGAGAAGGACTTGTCTTCCCTGGGACCGATCATCGAAGAGGTCAAGCAGATGTTGGCTACAAGGGAGAGCTGGAGGGTTACACGGGTTCGGCGTTCAGCCAAGCGGCACGTCTGTTAGCTAGAGAGGGTGTGGCGAATAATTTTTGTAAGGTCTGGTTGCAGGTACCACCTGACTGTATTTTGCACGTTTTCTCAGACGAAATCCCAGCTTGGGATGCTTAAATAAAGTTGAAGTAAGTTTTAAAAAAAGAGTTAAGCTGAAAATACAAGCAATCATCCCTAATCATTACTAGCACTACTTGGTTTGTGAAGACAAATCATTAATGCACCAGTATGGTTATTAAATCCTCGTGAGCAAGAAACCATTCAGCGGCATCATACTCTCTGAGACCATATACAGATCGATAATTGTACATGTTTTTTGTGCTTATGTCTCTGATTCACTAAAATAATTCTTTTTTCATATCTATTTATATGCTTGAACAACCGAAGAAAAGGAGCATCATCGAGGTCAAGCTAGGCTTCATTGATTAGATTTAATTCTTCGGCCAAACCATAAACAAAGGAGCACCTGCTAGCGATCCATCGAGGACGACAAGTTTTTTCCTTCCTTCCTTTCGTATCCAAAGACGCAGTTGGGAAAAAAGGCATCCTTGAGACACGGCTGGAAGGCAATGGCCTCTTAACTACGTGCAAGTACACATTGGGAGATAGACAAGGAGGTGTGTGCCTACTTCCACACTGGCTCGCCAAGTCAGCACATTTAATGGCTATGGTCGGCGAGTGCACTATATTGCACAGTTAGCCATGCTTGCAAAGCAAGCCTGGAGAATACTACATGTAGTAGAGTCATTGTGTGCACGTGTTCTAAAGGCACGATATTTTGTGGAGGGGTGGATACTCAAGCTACTTGCTCGAGTGGTGGATCATTTACCTTCGGAAGCATACTACATGGGAGGGATTTGCTGTTTGTTAGATGTGCTTATTTGGAGAATTGGGGATGGAACAAGAATAAAAGTGCACCGTGATAGTTGGATGCCAAGGATGGGAAGTCTAAGGCCACTGGGCCAAACATATATCCATGGGATAACTCGGGTGTGTGACCTGCTAAGCGAGCATGGCAACCCTTAGGACCATGAGAAGGTGCACTCAATGTTTTCCCCGGATGAAGCTGATGAGATAACCCGGATTCCAATTGGTGGACCGACTATGCAGGACTACCTAGCTTGGAACTACACCAAGAATGGTGTGTTTACAGTGCAGTCCGCCTACCACCCGCGGATGCAACAGAAACGACTCAAAGCAGGCCGGCCGGAATCCTCATCCTCGGTGCAGGATCACAAATCATGGATGTGTTTATGGGACACCGTCGCGCCAGGCAAGGTAAAAACACACATGTGGTGGCTGATACGGAATCACCTGGCGGTGGGGGCTGAACTCCAACGGAGAAAGATCAAGGAAGGTGTGTTTTGTGTGGCGTGTGCCAGAGAAGGAACGAGCTACCATAGATTTTGGGGCTGTTTTAACTCATTGAAGTTCTGGAAGATCATGCATTCGGAATTGGGGGTGCCGATGGCGATCCCACCGGAGTCAGCTGGCACTCAGAGTTCATTATCGAGGTGGCTCTTATCTTGGTTTGCGGATGCATCAGACGATGAGAGGGCGGTCATGGTCCAGGGGTGTACGCGCTTTGGCTGGCCCGGAACAACGCAAGGGATGGACAGAGAATTGAAGATGCAGACGCGATTGCGAGAAGGGTTGTCCACCTTATGGGTGAGTGGCAGTCCATTCATGGGCGTAAGAGCAAGCAAACTATCCCAGCCCCATGCGAGAAATGGAGACCGCCTGACGAGGGGTGGGTGAAAGCCAGTGTGGATGCGGCAATTTCCAGAGTGGGGGAGTTGGGGGGAGCGGGCATTGTTCTTCGGAACTAGGAGGGTGCTTTTCTGGGCGGCGCTTGTCATATTTTTCTGCGGTGTCAGGAACCAGCAAGGGCGGAGCTTTATGCTTGTAGAAGAGCAGTGCAACTAGCCGATGAGCTCAATATACCTAGTCTACATGTTGAGCTGGACTGCCGCGAGATCGTGTGCAAGCTGCAGAGCAAGGAGAAAGACTTGTCTTCGCTGGGACCGGTCATCGAAGAGGTCAAGCAGATGTTGGCTACAAGGGAGAGCTGGAGGGTTACATGGGTTCGACGTTCAGCAAATAAAGCGGCACACCTGTTAACTAGAGAGGGTGTGGCGAATAATTTTTGTAAGGTCTGGTTGCAAGTACCACCTGACTGTATTTCTCATGTTGTCTCAGACGAAATCCCAGATTGGGATGCTTAAATAAAGTTGAAGTAAGTTTAAAAAAAAAGAGTTAAGCTGAGAATACAAGCAATTGTCCCTAATTGTTACTGGCACTACTTGGTTTGTGAAGATAAACCATTAATGCACCAGTATGGTTATTAAATCCTTGTGAGCAAGAAACCATTCAGCGGCATCATACTCTTTGAGACCATATACAGATCGATAATTGTACATGTTTTTTGTGCTTATGTCTCTGTTTCACCAAAATAAATCTTTTTTCATATCTGTTTATATGATTGAACAAATGAAGAAAAGGATCATCATCGAGGTCAAGCTAGGCTTCATTGATTCGATTTAATTCTTCGGCCAAACCATAAACAAAGGAGCACCTGCTAGCGATCCATCGAGGACGACAAGTTTTTTCCTTCCTTCCTCTCATATCCAAAGACGCAATTGGGAAAAAAGGCGTCCTTGAGACACGGCTGGAAGGCAAAGGCCTCTTAACTACGTGCAAGTACACATTGGGAGATAGATAAGGAGGTGTGTGCCTACTTCCACACTGGCTCGCGAAGTCAGCACATTTAATGGCTATGGTCGGCGAATGCACTATATTGCACAGTTAGCCATGCTTGCAAAGCAAGCCTGGAGAATACTACAGGTACCAGAGTCATTGTGTGCACGTGTTCTAAAGGCACGATATTTTGTGGAGGGGTCGATACTCAATGCAACTTGCCCGAGTGGTGGATTATTTACCTTCGGAAGCATACTATATGGGATGGATTTGTTGTTTGTTAGATGGGCTTATTTGGAGAATTGGGGATGGAACAAGAATAAAAGTGCACCATGATAATTGGATACCAAGGACGGGAAGTCTAAGGCCACTGTGCCAAACATATATCCATGGGATAACTCGGGTGTGTGTCCTGCTAAGCGAGCATGGCAACCCTTGGGACCATGAGAAGGTGCACTCAATGTTTTCCCCGGACGAAGCTGATGAGATAACCCGGATTCCAATTGGTGGACCGACTATGGAGGACTACCTAGCTTGGAACTACACAAAGAATGGTGTGTTTACAGTGCGGTCCGCCTACCACCTGCGGATGCAACAGAAACGACTCAAAGCAGGCCGGCCGGAATCCTCATCCTCGGTGCAGGATCACAAATCATGGATGTGTTTATGGGACACCGTCGCGCCAGGCAAGGTAAAAGCACACATGTGGCGGCTGATACGGAATGGCCTAGCGGTGGGGGCTAAACTCCAACGGAGGAAGATCAAGGAAGGTGTGTTTTGTGTGGCGTGTGGCAGAGAAGGAACGAGCTACCATAGATTTTGGGGCTTTTTTCACTCACTGAAGTTCTGGAAGATCATGCATTCGGAATTGGGGGTGCCGATGGCGATCCCACCGGAGTCAGCTGGCACTCAGAGTGCATTATCGAGGTGGTTCTTGTCTTGGTTTGCGGATGCATCAGACGATGAGAGGGCGGTCATGGTCCAGGGGGTGTACGCACTTTTGCTGGCCTGGAACAACGCAAGAGATGGACAGAGAATTGAAGACGCAGACGCGATTGCGAGAAGGGTTGTCCACCTTATGGGTGAGTGGCAGTCCATTCATGGGCGTAAGAGAAAGCAAACTATCCCAGCCCCATGCGAGAAATGGAGAATTCCTGACGAGGGGTGGGTGAAAGCCAGTGTGGATGCGGCAATTTCCAGAGTGGGGGAGTTGGGGGGAGCGGGCATTGTTCTTTGGAACCAGGAGGGTGCTTTTCTAGGCGGCGCTTGTCATATTTTTCCGCGATGTCAGGAACCAGCAAGGGCTGAGCTTTATGCTTGTAGAAGAGCAGTGCAACTAGCCGATGAGCTCAATATACCTAGTCTACATGTTGAGATGGACTGCCGCGAGATCGTGTGCAAGCTGTAGAGCAAGGAGAAGGACTTGTCTTCGCTGGGACCGGTCATCGAAGAGGTCAAGCAGATGTTGGCTACAAGGGAGAGCTGGAGAGTTACATGGGTTCGACGTTCAGCAAATAAAGCGACACGTCTGTTAGCTAGAGAGGGTGTGGCGAATAATTTTTGTAAGGTCTGGTTGCAAGTACCATCTGACTGTATTTTGCATGTTGTCTCACACGAAATTCCAGCTTGGGATGCTTAAATAAAGTTGAAGTAAGTTTCAAAAAATAAGAGTTTAGCTGAAAATACAAGCAGTCGTCCCTAATCGTTACTCGCACTACTTGGTTTGTGAAGACAAACCATTAATGCACCAGTATGGTTATTAAATCCTTGTGAGCAAGAAACCATTCAGCGGCATCATACTCTCTAAGACCATATACAGATCGATAATTGTACATGTTTTTTGTGCTTATGTCTCTGTTTCACCAAAATAAATCTTTTTTCATATCTGTTTATATGCTTGAACAAACGAAGAAAAGGAGCATCATCGAGGTCAAGCTAGGCTTCATTGATTCGATTTAATTCTTCGGCCAAACCATAAACAAAGGAGCACCTGCTAGCGATCCATCGAGGACGACAAGTTTTTTCCTTCCTTCCTCTCATATCCAAAGACGCAATTGGGGAAAAAGGCGTCCTTGAGACACGGCTGGAAGGCAAAGGCCTCTTATCTACGTGCAAGTACACATTGGGAGATAGACAAGGAGGTGTGTGCCTACTGCCACACTGGCTCGCCAAGTCAGCATATTTAATGGCTATGGTCGGCGAATGCACTATATTGCACAGTTAGCCATGCTTGCAAAGCAAGCCTGGAGAATACTACAGGTACCAAAGTCATTGTGTGCACGTGTTCTAAAGGCACGATATTTTGTGGAGGGGTGGATACTCAATGCAACTTGCTTGAGTGGTGGATCATTTACCTTCGGAAGCATACTACATGGGAGGGATTTGCTGTTTGTTAGATGAGCTTATTTGGAGAATTGGGGATGGAACAAGAATAAAAGTGCACCATGATAATTGGATAGCAAGGAAGGGAAGTCTAAGCCCACTCTGCCAAACATATATCCATGGGATAACTCGGGTGTGTGACCTGCTAAGCGAGCATGGCAACGCTTGGGACCATGAGAAGGTGCACTCAATGTTTTCCCCGGATGAAGATGATGAGATAACCCAGATTCCAATTGGTGGACCGACTATGGAGGACTACCTAGCTTGGAACTACACCAAGAATGGTGTGTTTACAGTGCGGTCCGCCTACCACCTGCGGATGCAACAGAAACGACTCAAAGCAGGCCGGTCGGAATCCTCATCCTCGGTGCAAGATCACAAATCGTGGATGTGTTTATGGGACACCGTCGCCCCAGGCAAGGTAAAAACACACATGTGGCGACTGATACGGAATGGCCTGGCGGTGGGGGCTGAACTCCAACGCAGGAAGATCAAGGAAGGTGTGTTTTGTGTGGCATGTGGCAGAGAAGAAACGAGCTACCATAGATTTTGGGGCTGTTTTCACTCATTGAAGTTCTGAAAGATCATGCATTCGGAATTTGGGGTGCCGATGGCGATCCCACCGGAGTCAGCTGGCACTCAGAGTGCATTATCGAGGTGGCTCTTTTCTTGGTTTGCGGATGCATCAGACGATGAGAGGGCGGTCGTGGTCCAGGGGGTGTACGCGCTTTGGCTGGCCCAGAACAACGCAAGAGATGGACAGAGCATTGAAGATGCAGACGCGATTGCGAGAAGGGTTGTCCACCTTATGGGTGAGTGGCAGTCCATTCATGGGCGTAAGAGCAAGCAAACTATCCCAGCCCCATGCGAGAAATGGAGACCGCCTGACGAGGGGTGGGTGAAAGCCAGTGTGGATGCGGCAATTTCCAAAGTGGGGGAGTTGGGGGAGCGGGCATTGTTCTTCGGAACCAGGAGGGTGCTTTTCTGGGCGGCGCTTGTCATATTTTTCCGCGGTGTCAGGAACAAGCAAGGGCGGAGCTTTATGCTTGTAGAAGAGTAGTGCAACTAGCCGATGGGCTCAATATACCCTGTCTACATGTTGAGATGGACTGCCGCAAGATCGTGTGTAAGCTGCAGAGCAAGGAGAAGGACTTGTCTTCGCCGGGACCGGTCATTGAAGAGGTCAAGCAGATGTTGGCTACGAGGGAGAGCTGGAGGGTTACATGGGTTCGACGTTCAGCAAATAAAGCGGCACATCTGTTAGCTAGAGAGGGTGTGGCGAATAATTTTTGTAAGGTCTGGTTGCAGGTACCACCTGACTGTATTTTGCATGTTGTCTCAGACGAAATTCCAGCTTGGGATGCTTAAATAAAGTTGAAGTAAGTTTCAAAAAAAAAAGAGTTAAGCTGAAAATACAAGCAATCGTCCCTAATCGTTACTGGCACTACTTGGGTTGTGAAGACAAATCATTAATGCACCAGTATGGTTATTAAATCCTTGTGAGCAAGAAACCATTCAGCAGCATCATACTCTCTGAGACCAGATACAGATCGATGATTGTACATGTTTGTTGTGCTTATGTCTCTGTTTCACTAACATAAATCTTTTTTCATATCTGTTTATATGCTTGAACAAACGAAGAAAAGGAGCATCATCGAGGTCAAGCTAGGCTTCATTGATTTGATTTAAGTCTTCAGCCAAACCATAAACAAAGGAGCACCTGCTAGCGATCCATCGAGGACGACAAGTTTTTTCCGTCCTTCCTCTCATATCCAAAGACGCAGTTGGGAAAAAAGGCATCCTTGAGACATGACTGGAAGGCAAAGGCCTCTTAACTAGGTGCAAGTACACATTGGGAGATAGACAAGGAGGTGTGTGCCTGCTGCCACACTGGCTCGCCAAGTCAGCACATTTAATGGCTATGGTCGGCGAATGCACTATATTGCACAGTTAGCCAATTGTGTGCACCAGAAATCTGTATTCTCTAAGTTCAGACGCTAATTAAAGCAAACATGCAAATCATGTATAGACACCACTAATGTATTTACCTCTAAAACTAAAAATATACGTGCATGCACCCATGCAACTTTATTTATATAGCATAACAAGAAGTATATCTATGTAGCTAGGGTTAGTTAGGTATAATTCAATAATTTCGGATATCTCCCGGCCGGCCTACGTACTGTCTTTTCTTGTTCTTCTCTCCTGATCCGCATAGTCATCATGCTCCTTTACTAGTCTCGAAGCGAACAGGATCATCCCGACCCCGGCTACACCGCCGGCCACACCACCGGCCACGGTAGCAAAAGCAGCATCCTTGCATGTCTTCCTGTATATACAAACATCACAAATGTATCATCAGTATATATTATCTAAATACGCGCTTGCTCACTCGATCGATCGATCAACCACGCACGAGAAACAAATTATGAAGAGGCCTGGCGACGCCGCGCGCCGGAGTGCCGCAAGGCCGACGGTGGACCGGAGCGCCACCGAAGCCGCCATAGGTCGGGAGAAGAGAGAGGGATCGAAATGGCGAAGAAGCTTCCGTTCGATTTGGCTGGAGCGAATACGGCCGGTCTCTTTTTTCTATTGAGAAATCTCTGTTGGGGGGTCGGTGGTGGACGCAGCTCAGCGCGGCCTGTTTGTCGAGGATAAATTTACTAGCCCACGTACAATAATTGGCCTCTATCTGTTCACTGGTGGAAAAACAGGCTTCCGTCCAGCCCCATAAGTCGCGAAGCTGTAGGAACCGCGACTAATGGGACCTTTAGTCGCGGTTCTGGAGGTGAACCGCGACCAAAGGCCTGGGCCCAGGCGCTCGGTGGCCAGCTGGCGCGCGTGAGGTCTTTAGTCGCGGTTGGCCAGGACAACCGCGACTAAAGGTTTTCGGCACCTTTAGTCACGGTTTGCCAGGCCAACCGTAACTAAAGCCCCTCCCCTATATATACCCATCCAGCAGCCAACACTTAGCCATTTGGAGCCATTCTCTTCACAAGTGGGTGTAGGTTTGCTTTTGGTTCCTCTTATGCACATAAGGTGTTTGATGAAATGCCCCAAGAGCATGAAACAAACATGACATGAAGTGTTGGAGCCACACTCCTCGATCGCGGTTAGCAACTTGATGAACCTTTGATGTGTCATTGATAAAATATGCATGTGTGTAGTTCATTGTTTAATTTATATTGTTTGTAGCTAGTTAGTTTAACAAATGCATGATGGTTAATTATATATTTTATATTATAATAATGCAGATGAATCGGCAATGGATGTACGGTAACCGACTCTCCGTGAGTTCACTACGGGTTTGAAAGATTTCTTCGTAGTGGCTAATGCGAACAAGCGGGGGTTTTGTTATCTGTCCATGTGTTATCTGTAAGAATCGAAGGGTTACTCTTCCTCAAGAGATGTTCACATGCATCTGCTTGCACGGTTTCATGCCAAGCTATAATTGTTGGACCAAGCATGGAGAAAGAGGGGTTATAATGGAAGAAGATGAAGAAGGGATGATTTCATCGATGAAAGCTATCTTGCTCATTTCGGTGATACTTTCATGGAGGATGTCAAGGTGAAGGGAAGGTGAAGAAGAGGCACGTGATGATCCCGTTGATGATCTTGGTCGGACCATTGCTGATGCACGGAGACTGCGAAACTGAAAAGGAGAGGAGAATTTGGATCGCATGTTAGAGGATCACGAAAGGCGCTGTACCCGGATGCGATGATGGTCTGAAAAAGCTGGGCTGCACTCGGATTTGCTGAAATGGAAGGCAGAGGCAGGTGTAGCTGACTCGGCATTTGAAAACTTGCTGAAAATGTTGAAGAATATGTTTCCAAAGGATAACGAGTTGCCCGCCAAGATGTACGAAGCAAAGAAGGTTGTCTGCCTCTAGGTTTAGAGGTTACGAAGATACATGCATGCATCAACGATCGCATCCTCTACCGCGTGAATACGAGAATTTGAATGAATGCCGGTATGCATCGCATTGCGTTATAAGATCGAGGCGATGACCACGGTGACGATGTTGAGGGCCGAAACCCGGAAGAGGGTTCCCGCCAAGGTGATGTGGTATGCTCCTATAATACCACGGTTGAAACGTCTGCTCAGGAACAAAGAGCATGCCAAGTTGTTGCGATGGCACAAAGAGGACCGTAAGTCGGACGGGAGTTGAGACACACCGCAGATGGAGCGCAATGGAGAAAGATCGACAGATGGTTCAAAGATTTTGCAGCTGACGCAAGGAACATAAGATTTGCTCTAAATGCGGATGGCATGAATCCTTTTGGCGAGCGAGCTCCAGCCATAGCACTGCCCGTGACTCTATGCATCTACAACCTTCCTCCTTGGTTGTGCATGAAGCGGAAGTTCATTATGATGCCGGTGCTCATCCAAGGTCCGAAGCAACCCGGCAAGGACATCGATGTGTACCTAAGGCCATTAGTTGATGAACTTTTACAGCTGTGGGGTGGTGTCCGTGTGGGGGATGAGCACAAACAAGAGGAATTTGACCTCTGGAAAGTTGCTTTTCGTAACCATCAACGATTGGCCTGCTCTTAGTAACCTTTCGGGACTGTCAAATAAGGGATACAATGCATGCACGCACTGCTTACATGAGACTGAAAGTGTACATTTGCCAAATTGTAAGAAGAACGTGTACCTTGGGCATCGTCGATTTCTTCCGAAAATTCATCCAGTAAGAAATAAAGGCAAGCATTACAACGGCAAGGCAGATCACCGACCGAAGCCTACGGAACGACTTGGTGCTGAGGTATTTGATATGGTCAAGGATTTGAAAGTCATCTTTGGAAAGGGTCTGGCGGACAATCAGTTCGAAGGGAGCCGACGGGCACGCAGCCATGTGGAAGAAGAAATCTATATTCGGGAGCTAGAATATTGGAAAGTCCTAGATGTCCGCTCTGCAATCGGCGTGATGCACGTTACGAAGAATATTTGCGTCAACCTCCTAAGCTTCTTGGGCGTGTATGGGAAGACAAATGATACAAAGGAAGCACGGCAGGACCAGCAACGCTTGAAAGACCACGATGACCGCATCCGAATGGTTTCAAGGTCGTGCCAGCTACGCTCGACCAAAGAAGAGAAGGTCATCTTTTTGAATGCCTAAGCAGTATGAAGGTCCCGTCTGGATTCTCGTCCCAATATAAAGGGAATAATAAACATGGCGGAGAAAAGTTCCAAAACCTGAAGTCTCACGACTGCCATGTGATTATGACGCAATTGCTTCCGATTGCTTTGAGGGGCTCTGCCGGAAAATGTTCGAGTAGCCATTGTGAAGCTATGTGCATTCCTCAATGCAATCTCTCGAAGGTAATCAATCCAAAGTTCTACCACGTTACTGAGCGATGTGATCCAATGTCTTGTCAGTTTCGAGTTGGTGTTCCCGCCATCCTTCTTCAATATTATGACGCACCTCCTGGTTCACCTAGTCGAAGAGATTTTCGTTCTCAGTCCTGTATTTCTACACAATATGTTCCCCTTGAGAGGTTCATGGGAGTATTAAAGAAATATGTTAAGTAACCGTGCTAGGCCAGAAGGAAGCATCGCCAAGGGCTATGGAAATGAGGAGGTAATTGAGTTTTGTGTTGACTTTGTTCCTGACCTTAAGCCGATTGGTCTTCCTCGATCGCGCACGAGGGGAGACTAAGTGGAAAAGGCACGATCGGAAGGAAATCAACGATATGTATGGACGGCCATTCTCTGATGAAGCACACCACACTTGTCTCGACCAATTCCAGCTTGGTGGCTCCGTACTTTGAGAAACACAAGAATATTTTACGTTCGACAACCCGGGAAGCCTGAATCCTGGATTAGGAAGGCCCACATGGAGACTTTCGCAGTTGGTTGAGAAAACATTTAATGAATGACAATGATGTTGTAGATCAGCTGTACATGTTGGCCAAGACACCATCTTCGACTATAACGACTTTCCAAGGGTACGAGATAAATGGGAATACATTTTACACGATCGCCCAAGATAAAAAGAGCACCAACCAAAACAGTGGTGTCCGCTTTGATGCAGCAACCGAGAATGGGCAAGAGGTCACATATTATGGTTACATAGAGGAGATATGGGAACTTGACTATGGACCCTCCTTTAAGGTCCCTTTGTTCCGTGCAAATGGTTCAAGCTAACAGGAGGTGGGGTAAAGGTGGACCAGCAATACGGAATGACAATGGTGGATTTCAACAATCTTGGTTACCTTGACGAACCATTCGTCCTAGCGAAAGATGTCGCTCAGGTTTTCTATGTGAAGGACATGAGTAGCAAACCGAGGAAACGGAAAGATAAGAAAACGATTAGTACATCATGCGATGATCCAAAGCGCCACATTGTTCTTTCAGGAAAAGAAACATCGTGGGAGTGGAGGACAAGATAGACATGTCGAAGATTATAATATGTTTGCTGAAATTCCGCCTTCAAAGTGAACACCGACCCAAGCATTAAGTTAAATGATGAGGATGCTCCATGGATACGGCACAATCGTAAGCAAGCAGGGACACAAGGGAAGAAATGATGTGTAATAATTTATTGTACCAAACTTTGTTGAATGGATCATGTGAATTATATTACCCGTGATGTGTTTGGTGTCCATTTTCAATGATTCGAGATACCATTGATGATACATGAAATTTGGAGTGATTTAGTCATACTCCTGCCTAGGCGATAATATGCATACTCGTAGTCTTCATAGCCGCCGTCGTCGTTGTCTTGGTAGTCGCCGCCTTCTAAGTTGCCGCCGTCCGCCGCTGCTGTCGTCGTCGCTGCTGTCGTCGCTGTCGTCGGCGGCGCTAAATGGGCTCGAATCGAGGGTAGCGCAGGCGGGGATATCGCCGCCGTGATGTAGTCCATGACGCTCGCAGAGTCCGCCATACCACCATAGCCGACGGCCGCCTCGTGGAAGTTCCCAGAGGCGACCGTCCTCCTCATACCGGCGAGCGCCTCTCACGCCGATTGATGAAGAAGGCGTCCCAAGTATGCTGGTTATCGGGATGCCAGCAGGGATTCATCCGCTGCTCGGCGTGAGGTCGAGGTAGTAGTGGTTCGTGATGGCCGCCCGCCTGCAGTACCACGAGGGACGGAGGGACTGCACGCCGCCGGGCGCTTAGGCTCCAGCCGGTGGGGACGCGTAGCCCGTGGACAAGGGTAGTTCGAGCGCAAAGCTCCTCCACCTGCTGGTAGGTTAGAGTGGGTGCGGTGGAAGCCATGAGAGAGTGATGAGAGATTGTAGAGATGTGATAATGCCGGCCAAGCCGGGCTACATATATGTAGTGAGAAATGGCGGGAAAAATGGGAGCGGGAAGACAGGAGGCGGGAAGAAAGTGGCGGGAAGAAAGAGGCGGAAGACAGGAAGAAATGGCGGAAGAAGAGGAATCGAGCTGGTCATCTAACCTTTAGTCCCGGCTGGTTGGTGCAACCGGACTAAAGGTTAGACAGACGCGTGGGTAGCGCATTTACGCCTGTCGGAGGAACAAGACAAAGCGAAGCGGCGCCGTGCCTATAAAAGGAGCATCGACACGCCAAGATAGAGGCGTGAAGAAATGGCGGGAAGACATAGGCGGAAAGAATCAAGGGAAGACTGGCCGGAAGAACTTGTGGGAAGACAGAGGCGGCCGAAGAACTTGTGGGAATTCTTTTTGGTTCTAATTTCAAATTTGTTTGAAATTGTACATTCATATGCATGTATGTAGTACCGTAGAATATGTGAAACTCCTTCAAAATTAAAATAAAGCACAAAAGAAATAAAACAATACAAATTAAACAGAAAACAATACAAATTAAAAAGAAAACAATACAAATTAAACAGAAAACAGGTTTGGGGGGCTAAAACCCTAAACCTCATGGCGGCCTTTAGTCGCGGTTGGCCAGACCAACCGCGACTAAAGGTTACTTTAGTCGCTGGTCGCCTCCCAACCGCGACGACTAAAGGGGGGCGTGGGAACGCAAAAACCCGCTAAAACCCTTTAGTCGCGGATGGGCAGGCGACCAGCGACTAAAGGGTACCTTTAGTCATGGTCGCGTCGCCAACCGCGACTAAAGGGGGGCTATAAATACAAGGCTCGATTCTCGTCTTCTCCGATTCGATTCTCGCCTCGTCTCTGCGCGCGCCTCGGCGCCGCCCGCCCTCGCCCTCGCCCTCGGCGCCGCCCCCGTCGCCCTCGCCCACCAGCCCGGCCCGGCCGGCCTCGGTACTGCCGCCTCGCTCGCCCGCCCTCAACGCCGCCGACCGGCCTCCTCGCCGCCCCAAAGACGTGAGGGGCCTCCTCGCCGCCCCTCAACGCCGCCGACCGGCCTCGGTTCATCAATTTTTAAAAGTTCACAGAATGAACAATTCTTCAATTTTAAAAATGGTTCAGGAATTACAAAAAAGTTCTTCAATTTTAAAAATGTTCACAAATTTGAAAAGTTGATCAGCCATGAAAAAGATCATAAATTTTGGAAATAAAAGTTCATCAAGTTTGACATAAATTTGATTTTCTTTCAAATGTACATCGATTTTTAAAAAAGTTCAGGATTTTGAAAAAAGTTCACGTGTTTTGGAAAAAGAAGTGTCTGGAATCGGAAAAAGTTCACAGCTTGAAATAGTTTGTCAATTTAAGGGAAGTTCAAAAAATTTAGAATTTTATAAGAAAATTTGACGAAATTTGAAAGAGAAATAAAATCAAAAAATACATATAAAGTGAAAAAACAAAAAACAACAGAAAACCGGCCAAAGAAAAACAAAAAAATAAAATGGAGGGGGCGGCGAGGGGGCGGCGAGGGGGCGGCGATGCGCGCGGTGTTTTTTTGGGATCGAGAGGGGGCGGCGAGGGTTATACATGTGTGTTGTCCTCGCCTCCCTCTCCGTGACGCCGTCGTCTGCCGCCCGTCTCGCGCTCTACGCGACACCTCTCCCACCCCTTCCTCGCCCCCTCCTTTTGCCACCGCCCTTTCGCCACCGCCACCGCCACCGCCCCCCTTCTTCACTTAATTAATTTGTTTTTACTACATGTTTTCAGGACTGACATAATGGCGGACGATAGAGCTGACCCGATTATGGACAACTATGATCCGGACGGTGAAGCACATATGTTCGGCATCATAAACGGCGATATTCTATATGTGCCGACCGGAGAAGAAGAAGATGATATCTCTTCTTATCTGAACCTTGACGGTGAAGATGAAGGCGCCGTCGACAAGATGATGCCGAACAAACGTCGATAAACGATTTATCTTCAAATGGAAGTAGCAACCACCTCCGCACCGAGGTATATATATACATTGAGCCTCGGTGATACAAACTAACTGATTTGAATAAATATGTGTACTAACGCGCGACTCTCTTTCTTATTTTAGCCCTCGGCGGATCGTCAAACAATCGAGTACGTCGTCAAAGCGTGGCGCAACCAAGACGATGAAACAAGGAGAAACATGCACCATCGAGGTTGTCGACAAGGCAACCGCAGGCAGCTGGAGCCCCGCAAGAACGCCACCAAGTTTGTCAGCCAATGCGGAGCCATTGTTAGAGACAACGTCTCGATCACCGTCCAGAGTGGAATGAGCCAAAGAAGGCACGAATTGATGGTTTCACTTTTGTCGATAAGAGAACAAAAAAGATTGCTTCAAGAAGCTTATGGAACATTTCGTTCTACCTCCGAATACAACAAATTCGATGAGGAGGGTAACAAGATTGAGGAAAACAAGGAGAGGAGGAGGCTAGTCAAACAGTTCGCTCTTCATAAGATGGCCGACGATTCGGAAATTCAAGCAAAATCTAGCCCATGACTTTGTCAAGCAGAACAAGACTCCAGTTTCAAAGGACAATATGAGAAACTGAAACATGATTGGCCAGAATTTGTGAAGCAAAAGAAATCGGAGCAGTTCATTCAAATATCGAAAAAAATAAGGAAAATGCGGCTAAGAAGGAGTACAATCATGTTATGGGGCCAGGAGGGTATCGCATTTGGGTGCCTAGGTTGGAGAAGATGGAGAACGAGCTGAGGCGCGAGAATCCGTCCAGTGCGGAGGATGGGACCCAAGGGCCAAAAGCTGGTGGTACGGGCATGGGGAACGCTGAACCCGGAGACAGGGGAGTGTGTTTACCGGGCAAATTAATTAAACCCACCCAAGCCCTTATTGACGCAATGAAGGATGCTCAACAGGGAAGATCAAGTTCAACAGAGAGAACGACGCTACCGACAAAAGCCCTCGAATCCTGAACACGGAGGGCGTGTACGAGGCATGGGGCACATTCCGTGGAAAATAGGGTTCCCTAGAACGATGACCCGTCTGTTCTGAAGCCGTAAGAGAAAGATGGATCGGGAAGCAGATGTTGTGGCGCGGTTGGCATCGGAAATGGATGTGATGAAGAAAACCATGAGTGTACTAGTAGCGAAAGAGATGCAGCTCGGTGCAGCATGAAGATCATCCAGCGGATCTCGGAAGCCAGCAGCGGAGAAGCAGCGTGGCTTCCACGGAGGCCCCACCGGCTGGTGCAGATGCACCGACGATCGAAATTACTGCACCGGAGCCTCGGTGGTCGAAATTACTGCACGGAGCCTCGATGGTCGAAATTACTGCACCGGAGCCTCCTCGCTACCCGTGGGCGATATAAAGGAGATGAAAGAATGTCATCTGTATTATCCTATCGGAACATGTCCATGAAGGTAGCCATCGGCAGTGCTTTACCATGTTTACTCGGAGCACTCCACCACAACAACCCCATTCAAGATGGCTATGCTCGTGTCACGGTGGAGGACATAGTCCAAGGGTTTGAGGACACGAGATTGACATTGCTACACGAAGGGAGAAAAGACTTGGAGATGTCAAGCGCCATTTCATTCTATGGCAAAAGAAGTTTATCAAGTTTCAGGCGGCGCCAAGGACAACAAGTCCACCCCCTACGGTGGTGGTGGTGGCGGTGGCGGTGGTGGTGGTGGTGGTGGTGGTGGCGGTTCACCTACACCTCCGTCACGTCAGCCGACGCCGCCCCAGATCCTAACGTCCGGCGGGTGATCAGCCGCCGCCCCGATCCTCGTCCGGCGGGTGATCGACGCCGCCCCAATCCACCTCCGCAAAGAAGCGAAGCAGTCCTGGATTATTAACCCGACCCTTATGTACCTAAGACCACAAAGGTACCGGAGCCATCATCAAGCCTCTCCCCACAAGGCCTTGGGAGCGTAGTGCCGAGGAAGTCGGCGCTGCCGCTGCTGCTGATTTGGAGAAATGGAAGGCGGACTGCAAGAAGAAAAGAGAGCCCGAGCCCAAGCCAGTATTTTCGATGAGCAAAAGAAGTGGGCTAAGTCATTTTGAGCACACCGTCCCAAGCCGCCAAGAATCTGCCTAACGACTATGCACGTGAACTTGCAGGCAGGCACTCATGTTCAAGGAGAACAAAGAGCGGAGAAGGCGAAAGTAAAAAGCGGAAACAAGTTGCCCAGCTCGGGAACAAAGTAAACAATCGATTGCCCGCTTATAGTGGAAGCCTTCTGTCCGGATTCCCCGAGATCATACAAGCTGCGGCAGCACAGGATTGACTGTAACGAGTGCGGAGAACAAGCGGCCAACTTAGGTATTACTCTTCGTGAACTGTTAGGCCTTGATGAGGCGCCAGTGAAGGAGGTAGTAATTACATATGTCAAGAATGGGCCTCTCGTCGAGCTCTGCGAGAAAAGGATCTACCTCCACAAATGAAAGGTCTGCTGAAATGGTACAAGGGTTACATAAAAATAAAAACGCCAAAGAATATATTTATGCGGAAGTTAGACATGAGCATCACTTCAAACATTACTATGTACAAATTGAACTGAGTGAATTGTTCCAGCTTTTCAATCTGCGCGAGCTCGACAAATCTATCATCGGTTGCTACGTTACGTAAGTGATTTATTAATTTCTACCCCATCTCGTTCATATTGCCTGCACTATATATATGTCCTAACTATATTGTTGTGTCCGCTATTATACATGCAGAATGAAGATTAAGGAATGCAGAGTAAGGAACATCCATGATGTTGGGTTCATTGACCCACACATCGTTAATGGACATGTGTTGGGCGTCACCCGCCGACGTGGAGGCAGACCTGTGGCAGTTTCTTACAAAGCAGGAACTCAAAAGTGATATTCTATTTCCTTACCATTTTGGGTGAGTGTTTCTGTCTTGAGCACATTCTCTTTTGTTTACTCCATGCATGGTATGTGGCGGCTAATCGATGAGTTATGCATGACGTCTTGTGCATGTATCGTGTCCGCAGGTTCCACCGGATTCTGCTAGTAATTAAAGTTAACACCTCGAATGTCTCGTCCACGACTCTCGAATATGGATCCAAAGCTTTGGGGCGGCATGAGAAGAATGCTGCAGAAGTAATTATTTTCATTCATTTGCGCTCTATATCGATCGGCCTATTTCGTTCATTTCCTAATATCAAGTAACTAATAACTCTCTTGTTCATTTAATTTTCTTTGCCTCGTAGGGTTTGGAGACGGTTCGTAGATACAAAGGTCGGTGAATTCAAAAAAGAGCTAGAATTCAAAAGGTCAAAGGCTAAGAATGCTGGGGATATTCAGCCACCGGAGACCAATCTATGTGGATACTATGTCTGTGAGATGATCCGGAGATACACCTCTGAGCGGGTTCCAAGTGATACCAATGCTCAGAGGAATAACCTCCGGATGATGCTTAGTCCAGAAGCTCGCTTCCGACCACTTCAAGAGGAACTAGCTGGATGGTTCAGCAGGGAAGTCCTCCATCCTAAAGGAGAACACTATTACGAGGACGTAGAACTTTATATGCATTAAATCATGTATGGAAACTTGTTCAAAATTGTATATGGTCATCCGATGATATTGAATATATATTGTATATTCCTCTTGAATTCTTTTTGGTTCTAATTTCAAATTTATTTGAAATTGTACATTCATATGCATGTATGTAGTACCGTAGAATATATGAAACTCCTTCAAAATTAAAATAAAGCACAAAAGAAATAAAACAATACAAATTAAACAGAAAACAGGTTTAGGGGGGCTAAAACCCTAAACCTGTGGCGGCTTTTAGTCGCGGTTGGCGGAAGAACCGCGACTAAAGGTCCTCCGCCTGACGGCACTGGCGCCCACGTGGGCGGGCCGTTAGTCGCGGTTCTTAAGCAGCCGCGACTAAAGGTGGGGGGCTTTAGTCGCGCTTATTTGGTCGCGGTTGCCCAACCGCGACTAATGGCAGTTGCGAACCGCGACCAAAGGCCTTTTTTCCACCAGTGGTTGAGTATATATGCTTGACCTCAAAAAATAAAAATCTGTGGAGTATGCCAATGTAACACCTTTTACTAATCCACCAAAGCTAATTTTGTTACTAATCAACTATGTTTTTATGATACATTTTTCATAACAAAATTTAAGATCTGTGTGGCTCTATTGGCTGGCAGGGAAGTTCATGAAACAATGAGTGAAAGAAATGTATTCTCATTTTCTTGTGACGTAGTCCCCCGTAAAGATATATAAAAGTGTTTTTTTTTACGGAGGGGGTACTTTTTTGAAGAAAAGAAAACTTTCCAAAACATTCCGCGTCCACTGACCATTTAAATGGAGTGGCAAAAAAGTTACTCTTTTTTGTGGGCCCAAAATCAGTACTCTTGCATTGTACTCCCTCCGTTCCTAAATAATTGTCTTTCTAGAGATTTCAACAAGTGACTACATACGAAGCAAAATGAATGAATCTACACTCTAAAACATGTCTACATACATCCGTATGTTGTAGTCCATTTGAGATGGCTAGAAAGACAATTATTTGAGAATGGAGGGAGTAGTACATATATCCATATTTCCTTTGTATGGAGTTTTTGGTACATATGTCCAAAAAGAAACAAGAAAAGCAATATACAAATCCATCAACCCTGATCTACAAATGGCCATAGCTCTTACATGTAGCTCTATGAAGGAGAAGCTCCAGCTCAACTTTGAACTCCCTTATAGGCAGTTACATAAATTGGGTTGTTGATGTCTAAAAATTCATGCACATCTTCTATTCTTAAATAGTTGCAACCCACTATCCAATTTCCTCTTCATGCAACAATGCTCCATCATCAAGTCATGCATGTAGTCATGAATTACTTTATGCATTAATTTATTCATGCAAAGCATGGCACCTCATCAACTCATGTATGCATGTTTTTTATGAACTTAGTCATGCATAATACTCTTACATTGTTTTAGTTTATTTAGCACTTCATTTTTTAACAAGATTGTCGCAGCAATCGCGTGGGGCATCGTCTAGTTCCATATAATGCAGTAACCTATAGTGATCAACTCCATAAAAAAAGGGCCGCCTCAAAGAACGCTTTAAGTTGTGATCCATTTTGTGGCAAAGGATAAAATGTTGAAGCTGAGAGAAGGACATAGGCAAGCCCATTAATCTTGAGCAAATTTATAGATAAAGAAGAGATGTTCTTAGGTTTCAAAGCATGGTTCCACACATAATGCAAGCATGGTCTCAAGGGAAAAGATATTTTCTCTGCAGCATTACCCTCACGTTCAACCGATCACAAAGTAACAGCCGGAAAAACAACTTGTGCTTATTTTGACAACAGGTCTCCAAAATCCATGAAAAAGCCTGATGAAGCTGAGTAGAATCACAAGAGTAATGGTATGCCATAGAGACCGAGAAGGTACCCCACCATGGGTCATTCCAGACATTCGTAGTAGTGGTTAACTGAGGGCCGTCAAGCTTGGTCTAAAGAGTGCATATATGATTGAATTCTTCCACAAAAAGAGGAGGATTGAAATGCACCGACAAAGGCCTTTGTTTGATGTGACTCGTAGATATTTTAGAGTTTCTAACAAAGGAGAAAATATGAGGTAGAGCCCCTGTAAAGGATATCCATCTTGTTTATCTATCCGAAGTTTAATTATTTCTCCAGAGTGAAGATTACATGTGTCAAATCATTTGTATTCTGGTAGAAATTTTAGACAATGTTGCCACAAAAATGAGCAATCTGGTTGTATGGCAGGGGGTAACTGATGGTGATAATAGGCTTTCAAATTATCTTCACCCATGGAAATTCAAGCCTAGGTCATGCAAATCATGTATAGGTCGAAGCTGTCGTCCAGTCCAAGCCGCCTACCATCACATGGCTCTCCCTTATCCTTATATAGGGTTGCTTCTACTCTCTGGACCAGGGCCCCACCAGATGCCCCCCGCCACCCTGTCGGACAAAGGGTCACTGATAGGTGCTTCCGCCTAAACCCTAAACCAAGGTAGTTCACATCCAGGTCCTCTCGAGCAAGCACTCGACGGGGAAACAACCCTTCAAACCAGTGGCGATTCTACTCAACAGGCTTCAATAGGCTCTAGCCTACCCTCAAATTTTGCCACACAAAAAAACACCACCAATGATCAACACACTAGTAGTTAGGTGCAGCGCATAAAATGGCTTCCAACACCAAAAAATTAGTATCCTTGAAGTTGAGCCTGCCCTGCAATTACGTCCTAGATTCGCCACTGCTTCAAACAAAGTTCCACCACGGTCTCGGATAACGTACATTGGTCATGGTCTCATAAAATTTTCATCCACCATGAGTAAGTACGCATCTGAAGATTAATTATAGTAGATCAAATCTTTTTCCTATTAATGTGTGAGAGAATGTCGTTGCACTAACAGAAGTACTCCAATGTTTAGCTGGAAGCTTCCCTTTCACCTACTTTGGTCTGCCCTGGTCTCATTAGACCTAAGATGAATCATCTTTTACCCTTCGTACAAATAGCTGAAAAGAGATTGATTGTAGAGTTGTGTAGATTTTATTACCTATGATGTCAAACTTCAATTGGTGGATTATCTAAGCTCCGTCTTCATTCACGAAGGCGTGATTCAGAAAATTGATAAGAATAGAAGACATTGTCCATGAAGAGGCAATGCTCTTACGAAGAAAAACCCACCCCTTGTAAACCTAAAGAATTTGGAGGCCATGGATTTACCCAACTAACATCCCCTTTTTGTGGTGAGCTGCAACTACCATGACGCAACGTTGGGGACCTTGTTCCATGTTTTGTAGAGAGGAAGGATTGTGCCCCAATGTATCAATATTTGAATTGTAAAAGGTGTATGTTTATAGGCGCACACATAGTACTAGGTTGCGCCGATTGCAATGCCACTTGGACCCCACCGCCAGTGCTTTAATTCAGGCACCCTCATGCTTCCACACAGATAGTTTCAAGCATGGTGGTGATAGTGGACCTCTCCCAACTGAGTATGGCAATGTTATGCTTTTCACATATCAGCCATCCATGAGCATAATTAAGGAGGATAGTCCCCTCTTCGGCAAGGTTGGAATGGGCTAGTTTGTGAGAATTCAAGTCTACATTGGAGTTAAGATTAAACTCCTAACAAACGCGTCTTTACAAAACCGAACACGCGCATTGCTCGTTTTTCTTTGGGAAAAAACTTCTAATCTATTCATCATCTATCAAGGTAGTATAATGAACGCCAGAAGAAACTAAAAAATCACATCCAAAATCATAGACCACCTAGTGACGACTGCAAGCACTGAAGCGAGCCGTAAGGCACCGCCGCCATCGAGCGGAGTCGGAGAAACATTATTGTAGTAAACAATTGAAAAGTTGTTGTGCTAAGTCCTAATAAAATCAGCGCACGAAAACAACAACCATTGCCGATGACGAGAATTGCCGATCGAAGTGATTCAACCTGTAGACACACGGAAGCACACAAACGAGCACGGGTGACCGGCCTACACTAAGGTTCTTTTGACCCTTGCCTCACTAACGCCTTTCTTTTTTTGCAGAATCTCTTAATAACATGCCACCCCACAAAAATCAGTGATACATCGAGTGAAAAACTTTCATCTCAAGGTGGAGTGGCTAAACCGTGTATTCTTCCCATTTTCACATGACCATTATTTTTCAGAAACAAAGAACTTTTGGAGAATTCCGAGCACGGGTGACCGGCCTACACTAAGGTTCTTTTGACCCTTGCCTCACTAACGCCTTTCTTTTTTTGCAGAATCTCTTAATAACATGCCACCCCACAAAAATCAGTGATACATCGAGTGAAAAACTTTCATCTCAAGGTGGAGTGGCTAAACCGTGTATTCTTCCCATTTTCACATGACCATTATTTTTCAGAAACAAAGAACTTTTGGAGAATTCCGAGGATCTTGACCATTTTGAGTGGTAGTAGTATGTAAGTGTCAAAAAAACGTCTTACATTATGGGACGGAGAGAGTATAAAGGACAGATAAAAAGGCCGGAGGTTGAGTCAAAGATGGAAGAGCGTGCCATGCATGCAGCATGCAAGCCAAAGCCAAAGCCGCTCGCTCTAGCTTTCCTTCACATGACATGAATAAAAGCTCTGGCGCGGTGAGTCAAAGCAAGCCCCGAACATCCCGCGCTCGCGCACCCCGATAAGTTCGACCACTCCCACCCCTGCTGCTCACTCGCACTCAACACCCTGGACCAGTTCTTCTCCCGGCCGGCCGCCCTGATCTACCAGCAGATTCAGACCACCGCGCGCGCCGATCACTGCACGCCGGCCATGGCGGTGCATGGCGGGTACGCGGAGCACTTCGTGGGCAGGGTGTCCAGCCTGGCCCGCCGCGTCTCCCGCGCCACCCGCCGCCTCCTCCGCCACCGCCTCCGCTACGGCGTCAGCGCCTCCTCCTCCTCCTCCTCCTCCTCATCGCGCAGGAAGACGCGCCCCGTCGTCGACCCCGCCGGCAGCGGCAGCGGCAGCGTCGCCGACTCGCGGCGGCAGCCGGCGGGCGACGTTGTGCCGGCGGCGGACGGCAAGGGAGACGTCGCCGACGCCGACGCCGACGCCGAGAACGAAGAGGACGACGGCATCTGGCGCCGCGCGATCCTGATGGGGGGCCGGTGCCAGCCGCTGGACTTCGCCGGGGCGATCCACTACGACAGCTTCGGCCGCCGCCTGGCGCGCCCGCCCTCGGCGGCGCCGCGCTGCGCGTCGTCGCTGTCGTGCCGCTCCTCCGACAGCCTCGCCACCTACCTCGAGACCACCGAGGTGTGATCGATGGACGGGGCTGCATGCCGCCGATCTGCTTCTTCTTCTTCTTCCGTCGTTCGATTGCTGCTCCGGCCCGCCCGAATCATAAGAAGAGAGAGATGTGTGGCAATCGCGCGCTGCTAGCTAGATTCATTAGCAGTAATTCGGTCTTTCTCTGGCTAGGTTTTTCGTTGATTAAATTTGCACATAATGAGTAGAACGATTCTTTCTCGTTCCAATATTTTGTTGACGCGATTGTTTCCGGGCTTATGATGAGTACCAAAAGCATCCGCGTGCGATTTGTTCCTTTTCTTCTTCTCTTTTTTTTAGTAGAACACACAGTGAATGACACAACTTCGATCTACTCGTGTGAAAATCTTGTTGCGCAGTTCTTTTGTTGGCCGGTTGGATCATCGGTTTTGTTCTCGGTGCCACGGGTGAGGCTCTTGGCAATGTATAGGTTTCGTTTGTGTTGCCCATTCAAGTTCAACCAATAATGTATGACGGTGAAGTTCTTATGCTCCAACTTCAAGAACACACTACACGCACATGAAGGCTAAAAAAATATTTCGACACTGCCCCTTGGATGATGCACCATCGATGATTGAGAGACTTTGCACCACGGTTGCGGATGAGCACGGCGGATTAGGGCTTGAAGCGTTTGTGTTCATGGAACCAAGAGTGAATGTTGGTCTAAAATGTTGTGCCCTTTTGCTCTGTGTCATGGATAGGATCGATGGTATTGGCTAACCATGCATCACACAAACAACTCGTCCTCCCGCATGTTGAAGCTTTCTACTCTACCCCTCTTCTTCGGATCGACAACAAATTCATCCAGATCATCGCCGCTACCGTTCTCCTCCTGTTCCTGTTGTCCCGTAAGCCAATCCTACTGTTGTGTGTCCACGCCTGGCTGGCCGGGCTGGGTGTAGCCCGGTTGCATGCCTTGCTGGGTGTATGTATCGGACTGGGTGTACGGATAGGCCTGGGTGGAACCCTAGTCATCCACCTGCCCGTCCTTGTAGCAACTTCCTCCGCCTTCGTCACAAATGATCTCAAACACCTCCCTGCATGCCTCGTCGTACACCCGCGAACAACGTGCATGCAACCGTCTACTCCATGGCTGGCATCCACGTCCAGACAAGTTGTGGCAATGAACAGCCCGAGAAAAGATGCAACGTCGCATTGACGTCAACGATGTAAGGCACTTGACCAGCAGTAGATGTCGGGACTGCCTACCGAGCATCTTGGCGGCGTATTAGTACAGAGCCTTGTAATGCTCCGGCCATGGTGGCGTCTACACGGTCAGCAACGGCTACGGGGCCTCTACATCCCAGGCTCCGCCCACCACCACGTGCTCCACGTGCACGTCCACCGCCACGACCACCACATCCGCCAATGTCGACCTTCTGCTTGTTGAGCGGCGTCGCATTTGTGGCCTCCGCTTTGAGGAGGCGATTTTGCTGTGTCTCCGAGTTGACCTTCCGGGTGAGCGTGGTCGTCGGATCCTCTACCACTGCCATCTCCAACAGCTTCTCATGCGGGTCCATGCGGCGGCGGCGGCGAAAAAGGGCGAGAGTTGGGTGGAGAGCGGCGGGATGGAAGAGAAGAGTGGGAAATCAACTCTTCTTTCTATTGATGCTCATTTAGGTAGATTTCCTTTTTCTTTGTGCCTTCTTCAAGGATCGATAAATAAATTTATTATTTATAAGGATATGGATCTATTATGATTGAAAGAATAGCTTCATGTATTGGCGAGATGTGTGACTTTTCTGTTAATCCCCCAATAGAGGAGTATTCAAATATCTAAATGCAGCTACAATACTTCTATGATTCGAGGCGCTCCGACATGCTTTTCACTCCTCTAAAGGTAGGAAGCAACTGGATGTTCTATGATTCACCACAAACCTTAATTATGCTTGCATCAAACTAAACATTAGTTCAACAGAAGCTTATTTATCATGATATGAGATTGCTTACAAATACGTAGAAGCATAAACTGTCAAGGTTATTTACTTCCGACATGTTAGTTGGCACATAATTGAGTTGAGCAATCATCTTGGAATTTAATTTCTCATAACGCATGAAGTAAAAATTCTGCAGTAAGTCAACAATTTGTCATTACTGATGTAATTCTTCCTATTGCTACAAGACTTATATATAACTACATTAGAAATTTCTTCAATATAATATATTGAAGAATATGATTGACATTAAATGGTTTTGTATGTCCTTTGCCACTCAAAGCTTCTAAGACTACAGTAAGTATCCAAGTTCTTTGATATAATTCTAGATCCCATGTTGATCTCAAAACATCCGATGGTCTTCCTTTAAGTTGTGAAAAGAAGTACCCCGTACTTGCCCTATGTCCATTCAACATTTCTGCCATGTAATAGATGGATCCTTATGCGTACTATGAGATTCGAAGTGTGAAGAATGTGATGTTATAAACTGTCACCACTGAGATATCGAGTATTGAGGAATTTTTTTTGCGGGTGAGGATGGTTTTCTTCTACCTCTTGCATGAGAAATAAAATTATATGGTCAAGTCATTTAACATACCTGAGGAATACCCCCAATGAGCTGCCCTTGGTATTTCGTGGGACTTCTAAGAGAATGCAAATTTACTTACTTGGAGATGTGGAAGTGGATGTTGTAGAGTTTTCATTATATTTATAACATGATATGATGCTACAACAAAGTAGAACAGTCCATAATGTAACATTTATCATACTATAAATATGTCTAATAATGTGCTGGCATGTATGATTATAGCAATTGGATAGAGGTGTGTGTTGAATGTTTTGTGCGGCTATAGCGTTTGGAGAAGAATCCCTCTAAAGAACACATAAATACAATTTAGCACTTCTAGCGGGATATAGTGTGATTTATCTATGTTATAACACCAACTTAGCTTCTCTTTTATATGTTGCCCGTGAAAAATATTGGAAGTGTCACATTTTCTCTTGGTGCCGGTGAGCATTGACACACCTAATATGCCCATATCCATATACTTTGAACAATATGCTCAACAGCCATGTCAATCCTAAGGATTGCCTAGGTGGATGAGAATGAATAACCTCACACTTGCCAATAGGTCACATACACAACCATTTTATATAATCATATTGTTGGTCAAACTTAAATAATATAATGGTGTGGACACTTACATTTTGCAGCAAGGCAGTACATGTAATGATGTGAAGGAGACATGATCTATGAACTGAACAAGAGGTAACATAGAGAGTAAAGCATAACGGAGAAGGTAATACTATTTATGTTTTAAAAGGAGAAGACGATGTCTCTAAAGAAAAAAAATCACAATTTTAGATAGAAAACTTATTTGATTCTACTATCAATTTAAATGGAGAAGGATTGGTCAAAAGAAAATAACATGATTAGATTTTTGTTCAAAGTGTTTAACATTCCACAAAAAATGCAATTTTCATTATCAATTTAAAAGTGG
Source organism: Aegilops longissima (assembly GCA_021605205.1). Taxonomy (NCBI): domain Eukaryota; kingdom Viridiplantae; phylum Streptophyta; class Magnoliopsida; order Poales; family Poaceae; genus Aegilops; species Aegilops longissima. The sequence continues at coordinate 656,329,613 of CM038676.1, forward strand.
TAAAATGTATATGGTAAAGTGTATATCTTAGAAATTGTTTACAAATGGTCATGTATCTTGGAATTAAGTGAGTAAATGAGACACATACATATCTAGATAAGAGAAACATATTGAATGTCATGCATGTCATGCTGATGAACTAGTTTGTTGTATACATCTACTACCATATACAAACTACAATATCTCAACTCCATACTCATGTAATGCCACGTGCAAAATCTTGGCTAGCCCGAGATCTAAATTCTGATTTGTACTAATATATTGCCACACACAAATCAATTTATAACCAACATGATTATATATGAAGTAACAAATAATATTTTTTAGAAACTATCACTATGCTAAATATGATGCCCCCACACGAAATTCAATAGTCCAAATATGATGCCCCCACACAAAATTCAATAGTCTAAATATGATGCCCCCTCCTTAAGTTCATCATCCTAAAGATGATGCCCTCCCATTTGTGAGGGCCACTCTGCTAGTTTTTGCTAATAATGGAATGCTCCACACCCTCTTCCATCCCCCTCCCCTGTTTGATTTACTTCTTGCCACTTGATCCCTCCTCGGCCTACTAGTTGCATCACCATTAGCTCATCCTACCCATTGGCATGCCATACTCGAGGTTCATGGATGACCCCCCAAAGAACACGTACACACCGATCATCCTTCTATGGTAGGACGACCCAAGCTATTCTGTATTGCTTGTGACCGAGCGAAGTAATCGAGCGGTCTTGGACGCCGCCGCTCAACGAGTGATGGACCGTAGTGGTCAAGCTCCTGGGCTCCGCTGCTCTTGTCCTTGTGATGTCTTCCTGCCTCTTCCTTCTTGTTTCTTCTTTCGACCGAGCGAATCGGTACGTTTTGCGGGCCAAGTTAGAGCAATACGGAGGTGTCGAGGGAGCGAGAGGGGTGCTTGGAATTGAGCAAATCATCCAAAAAATAGTGTGACCATTCAAACAACTGTGCATGTGTTGGAGGCCAGTGAATATCAAATCAAATCTCAAGTCTGAATATATACATACATACATCGACACGCAATTAATTTCTTTTAATATTCCATATATAGCCCAGACAAACATATCCATTGAATATAGACTACGGAAATATAGACGTTGGAAAGTACAATTCGTGGTAGAAAAAAGAGACGTTAGATAATAACGACTAGAAAAATAGCCGTTGAAATATATATATAGATATAGATTTAAAAATATAAAGCCGTTGATCATTAAGTGCGCGATTTAATGCCCCAACTAGAATATATCTATATATAGATGTTAAAACCGAACCGCCAACCACCGCTATCCTCCCCTACTTGCCCTTTCCCACTTGTCAAATCAACTCCCTGCTTATGAAAAGTTGCACACGTTGAACAAAGAGCTATGACATTCTCGCAAACGGTTTGATTAGTCAAACCGTGGGCGTTCAACCAACCACATACGTGCCGCCACAATCCTATCTCCGCCTCTGATTTCCCTCTTGCCCACCTCCAATCATCCAGACCTCCACGTACGCCATGGCGCAGAAGGATCGGTTGCCCCTAGTGTTCCGGTTTGGTGAAGTTGACTCTGAGCCGAAGGAGATGGAAAATAAGGAGTATTGGGACGACTTCGACATGGCTGAGGAGGAAGTCGTCGCGGCTACCCCCACGGCCGTCCCATCTCCCATCCCGGCGCCGGCACAAGCGACTATCCCCGTGGCATTAATGGGTTGGGCACCGCACATCGTGGCTGAGCTAGAAGCCGCGGGGCTCTACGAGGTCCCCACTGACGTGAACGCGCCGGTGCACATGCCAGCTCCTGCACCGTCACTAGCACCCCCGTCTGTGCCCATGCATGTGCATGTGCATGCACCTATCCCAGCGCCGGTGCCAGTGCCTACCCCAGTGGCGTGTGACGTCGCCATCGACCACTTCCCTCCAGCGCCGCCGATCGCCGCTTCCCCGCCCGTCGACCGGCTCCTAGAGGCGGAAGTCCAAGCCATTGTTTCCTTAGTTGAAGGTTGGTCCAACAATTCGGAGTATGTCAACGCTGGCACAAGACGCCACCGCCGCCAGTAACCGCAATTAGTTTATTCATTTAAATAATGTAGTTCAATGGTAAGAATGTAAAGTCACAGTGTGACTAAATGAAATCAATGTTTTACCTAAATGAGAGTTCTGCTATATCCCTGTCAAATAAAATAAAATAAAATTCATCAAACCTTTTCTCCGCACACATAATTATTTGACCCAATGCAGCATAAAAGATTAAATTATTGTCTGACTAGTTTTTCACCAAATTCGACAGAGAGGACTAAAACAGGGACTAACTATCAAACTAAATCAAAATATTCATCGAGCCTTTCCTCTGAATAATCCAAGGGAGGACAGCGATGCGTTGGCGACTCGTTCTGGGGGCAGTAGTGGTTGTTCGGTGGTCTCAGAATCTCGATGCCGTATTTATTATGTTTGGGATGCTTTGTACTGCTGGTGCACATTTATAATAGGTCTGATCTTTTTCACAGAAAAAAATTCACTAATGGGATGTTAGAGCTGTATCATATGACCGGCTTTTGCTTCTTTCGCACAAGGCCTGCTACATACCTGACGTGATGTTACGGTTGTATAAGAATTGTACAGCTTAAACCTGTCCTTGGCACAACAAACCATAACCTCACCGCCTCAACAGTGGATGGGAGTGTGGGCTCGTATCAACCAATCCCAATAATTACGTGATGCAAAAGCACACACACAATTTAACCGCGCCTACTGGTTTTTTTATAGTTCTTTGCGCTTATCAAAGTAAACTATCACTTTTATGTTTCAATTAAATTCAACGGACTAGAGTAGTTTTTCTAGCAAACAAAATCATCAATTGCATACCCTGAATAGTTTTTTGCGCAAAAAGAAGGTAAATTATCATTTTTATTTTCTAACTAAATTTATGGTACTAGGGTAATTTCTCATAACAAACAAAATAATGTTTCTCTATTTAATTGTAATGATACTTCGAATAATCACATCTAGCATGTTACATTACAACAAGGTATAACATTCAATAATACACTTTAACTCTATATATAATCCTGGAATAAAACAGTTTTATCCCCACAAAAAAAAAGTTATAACGTTCAGTGATGAGTTTCAGTCACTCCTCCAAGCTGACAGGAACCCGTTGCACTGTTCTCCAACTTGCGTTTTTTCCTAGGAAAACATGCATTGTGTTAGTCTAATGAAAACGAACTAAAAGCAGTACGGAGTAATATAGTCCATTTTAGGGGATCATTACCGTCTCTCAAAATGGCGTGGGAGTTTTATGGTATCATCAAGAACTTTCCCCTGCTCCTCTCGATCATGCTTCGGCAATTCATTGGGTAGAATTGGCCTTTGTAAGTTCTCAAGGAATTGAACGATTGAGTTGTCTGGATCCTTGGAAGAAATTATGCACAGCTGCAAGTAAGCAGAGGTAACTGGATTATCAGTTATGCATGCTTAACTATCTCACACGAGCAAGCAATGTTAACTATACATAATTAACTAATTGCAATGATCAAGTGCTAAACGAATTCACAATGATCTAGGTATGAAGAAAAATAGGTAGGTCAGAATTCCCGGTCACTACCCCATACGGATATAGATTACCTGCTTGATAACTTGGTTTATCACTGTATCCAGAGTAAAAAGTTCAAAAGACATTGGCCCAAGATATTTCAGGCAGAAGTCCTCAAAATTTGAATTATCAATAACGCGATAATGCAGTTTGGTGAGTTTCTCCTTAAATCTGCACCATTCAGTGAAGAAGCTATGGTTTTAAAACAAACTCTTACATGGTGAAAAAATGAGCAATTCTGTTGAGATAGATGTGCATCCTAAACATTACTCTGCATATAGGTTGTCACTGGTGCATAAATATCTCGCATTCTGTAGTCTGTTATATAAAATCTGCCATACAAGGGAAAATAAATAAAATTATTTTGCAAGAACATATGTAGTTTGCTTAATATCCTTTGACTTCCAACCAAAAAAATAAAGCAGAGAGTAAGATGAATACCTGGTACAGCCTGTGAAGCACAACGAGGAAACAACAAGTACCTCCTTTCACACCACGTGGTTTAGCAGATGTTTGCCTTGATTCATGCTGCTTTTCATGTTTGTCCCCATGGTCACGAGTACTAGGTTCGGAAGTATCGATTATGCGGCAACGAGAGCTCAACCAATCTCTAACAGAACCAGCAACATCACAACTTACTGGTTCTTTTCCGGCACCACGCATGACATCCGACACAATGATTTCTCGATCGGGTATGAACTCGCCTTCCTCAATGTCTGCACCAGAACCATCGTGTGAAGAGCTAAAGTCTTTGGAATTTTTGCTTACGAATTCACCTCTCTGAAATAAAAATTGACAGGGTGCAGGTTAGTGTTACTGAACATGGATACTAAACAAATCATGTTATTGCATATTCAGAATTTGGGACACAATTCTGAAGAACAGAATATTATGTCTTATGTGTATGATTACCTTGGAGGATAGAGGAAGATTATTGTCAGTGATAGCATCAGGATTGTTATTGAGAATATCTTTTCTGGTGCCGCAATGTTCACAAGCTTTTTCAGGAGCTACAGTTTCCTCTGATGAAGGCCGTGCACAGTGAGCAGAAAGAAATGGATGTACTACTTGTGTCCAAGTCACCATCTGCTTCTCTTCAGAAGCGCATGCAGAGGAGATTATGCTGCTTATGTCCTTGTGTATGTCAGCATTAGCATATTGATCTTCAGCCTTCGGCTTCATTGCATTGATTTCTTTGGCTTCAGACAGCAAAGCTACATGGGAAATATGTATGAAAATAAGACTAACAAGACAAAAAAAGATGGAAAAACTTTCTTGAGTAGATGAAGCAGTGCCTAATGCTGGTTTCAAGTGCCATTATATTTGAGGCAGAGTGAAAGTTGAAACTACCTTTCCGGCTCATTCTCTTTGCATCCAATTGTTTGAAACAGGGGCCGCGATGATCAAGTGCTCTGTAGTAACTTTTTGCTATAACTTCTGAGCAAGTCTTACGCAAACGCAATCGTGCCTCCCGTAGTTCTACTATGCTGTGATTCAAACGAGAAAGTATAACAGGGAGAGCAGCACTAGCATTGTCGGTATCCAACAGAGCTTCAAGAAATTCCTCACCATATAGTCTTATGATGCATCTCCTGTGTAGAGCTTTGTACAATTAAAAACAAACAAAAAAGGAATAGTTTGTTAGCTGAACGTACAAAGAGGCCGACACAAAGTTTTGTTTCCGGTGAGCCATTCTTACGAGTTAGTTGTTCCTTAATCTTCACATCACTGCCAACATGATGTTGGAGATTCGCAATGAAGTCCGCAGTCACACTAAACCACTGCAGGAGCATGTCACTCTCAAACCTGAAGAAAGAACACAGCAGTGAATCATCTTCAAGACAACAGTGCACTAAGAAAATCATCGGTTATTCGCTGATATATTTAAGAATAAAACAAAGGCTGAACAAATATAATGAACAAATTAGCAACTGGTGCATACATGTCTTCTTCGCAAAGCAACATTTTTGCTTCATATTCATTTGCAGCTTTATGGTTAGGGCTTTCCTCCTCAGATACAGGACAAATCAAAGAATCATTGAGAATAGACCTTCCCAGTTTGGTCCGGTAACTCAATAGAGGTATACACTGCAATATAGAACAAGTATGATTTGGATTAGTTGTGCCAGTAGTAATTTACATGAGAAATTCATGGGTTTGTAGGGATTTACATTATCTGGCAGCAGGTAATAGCTAGGAGTGCAATGTCTTTTGAGTTCCTTGGGTTCCAATTTTGGGGGCAATTCATCAATTCTTGAGGTAGTCCATTCTGGCAAGGGTTTAACCTTGTCTTCATCGTCCTCTTCAGTGTGAGGCAACACTCCATTACCTACGAGAGATTAGTATATCCCTTAAGTTACCAATCCTGCTGCAGAACTGCAGTTTCCTATTTCATCTTGGAAGATCAGACATGGCAATGGTGATATTGATGTGTTGGTCAATAGCAAGGATTCAATTAAACATAATAGGTTGAATCGCGGACTGCAAATAGCATTTTGGGGAGTAATTAATAAGAAAAGGGCATAAATAATTGCATCTAGTTATCATAGGTGAATGCTGAAATAAAGAACCTAGGGACTGTTTGCATTCAGGGCAGGAGGGGCGGAAAAACCTTCTTTCATATGGACACCATCCAAGCTGTGATTATCATTTTCTTTAACTAAGGCCTGCAAAGGAGAATCGATGAGATGACCATGTCACATGAGTAAATAATAAACTGAATGATGTCACCTTGATGAGAAAGGGTACCTTCAGGTCTGCTGGGAGAAAACTATCTACAAACTCTTCCAACAGCTCGGGACAGTTACGCATGCATCTCTCCACCTACGAAGACAAGGAATTATGAATCAAACACGCTGGTCTTTTCCAATCTTCTACAGAGAAATTACTGAAAGATTACTTAATACACAGTTTCTGAAGAAATAATAAGTACATTACTGTAAACTTCTCGAGGGGTCATGGTCCTGTCCCTGCAAAAATCTTGCATGGTTTGTAAAAAAGCAGCATAATCACCGTCGCTGATGTTAGGACATGTCTGCAGTCATAAGGTAGTCGAAGATCATGTTAGCAACCAGAGGCGAACAGAAGGAGCAACCATGAGATTTTATTCACCACCTTCACTCTGGAAAGAAAATCCATTGGTTTCTGCATCAGGGTGTTGACAGCAACGGTATCGACATTGCCATTGCCTTCGAAGGGGCTACGGCCTTCGGTAAAGTTCAGGAAGCTCTGTTTAACTGTAGGACAACCCTGAAATAGCTTCAAGGCAGTGTCTATGCAGTTCTCAGGGCAGGCATTCCTTATTTCACCATCGGGGTCGGCACTGCAGTTGGGAATTGTGTGAATGTGATCAACAAGTTATTTAATACCGACTAATTATTCAGAACACACATACCGTTTTTTCCAAATGCCGGTCATGGTCTTGACAAACTCGTGGTACACGTCACCGGGGAGGTTCTCTCTAGCAAATAGCAAGCATTGCATAGTCTCCAGCATGTACTCTTTTTTACCCCCTTTGTATCCAAAATTGTCGTTGTCAGCTTCATTGGGAGACGCCATTTTCTTTCACTGCTGCTAGCTCTGACGGTCAGTCCTGCAACAACACCTGCATGTCACAAACGAAAATGCGTCAATTAATGGCATGTCTGAATTCTGAGACTACCAAAATTTCTATATTGCCACATTTCCCTTTTTTTAGGGTGTTTCGCAATTATATTCCTATGCACGCAAACATCTTGTGTAGTGGCGTAGACAGTATATAAAAAGGGAAATAAAAGATGAAGTGCTATTTTTTAAATTTGAATTTTGACATTATCCGACACGATTGTAAAATGTGCAACTATCCAAAACCTCATTTTCCACTAATAACCGCCCATGATCGTCGACTTAGAAGACTCGCGGTCGCCGCAACTGCTAAAATGTGCAACAATTTAATTTCCATTAATCAACGTGCATAATTATCTTTGGCTTCAAAATAAGGAGGAATCTCTAAAACATCTAGAGGTATTCGCATGAGACCAGCACATCATATATTAGCCATAGAATCCAGAAAAAGGAATCCACTATGAAAGAGATGAGAATTGCAAACATGAAAGGTAAGAAAACCCATTGCAGCACGTGCCTAAGGCAAGGGTTGCTGCGGATTCGAATTCATCAGCCTGCTCGCGTCCACGGGATAAGCTGGGGTAACCTAACACGATGAAGTCAGCCCTGCAAATTAATAGGCAAACGACAACACCTGCAAATCACAAACGAAAATGCGTCAATTAATGTCTCAATTCTTAGACTACCAAAATCTATATATTGCCGCATTTCCCCTTTTCTTAGGGTGTTTCGCAATTATATTCCTATACACTCAAACATCTTGTGTAGTGGCATAGACAGTATATAAAAAGGGAAATAAAAGAGAAAGTGCTATTTGTAAGTTGACTTTGATATATCCGACACGATTGTAAAATGGGCAACTACAGCCAGAACCTCAATTTCCACTAATCAATGCCCACGATCGTCGACTTAGAAGACTCGCGGTCTCCGCAAGTGCTAAAATGGGCAACAACTTAATTTCCACTAATCGACGCGCATAATCTTTGGCTTGAAAATAAGGAAGAATTGCTAAAACATCTGGAGGTACTGGCATGAGCACCAGCACATCATATATTGGCCAAAGAATTCCAGAAAAAGAAATGGAGAAGATAAATCCCCAACGTTCGGGTTTTGCCCATGGCAAATCGAACGTCTTTTATGGCAACGCGAGGTTGATAGGTTTAGTTGGTAAGCGTGACAAGTTTAGTCCGAATTGTTCCGGACTTATCAAGATCCAAAAGAAAACCACTACGAAAGAGATGGGAATCGCAAACAGGAAATGGAATTAAACCCGTTGCAGCACGTGCGTGCGTACGGCAAGGGTTGCCGCGGATTCGAACGAATCGGCCTGCTCGCGTCCGCGGGACAAGCAGCGGGCGTGACCTAACCTAACACGATGTAATCGAGCAAGCAATCAACAGGCCGGCGGCGCTGGTCGCCGGCGCCGCCCGGAAGAGCGCGAAGCCCCACCGCCAGTGCCGCCGGCTGCACTGGTGTCCCGGCCGGCGCCGGATCCCGGTTGGCGCGAGCGCGTGGGTCCGTCCGGCCGCTGGAAGTCGGCTGATCTCCGCCGCGATTTTCAACCGGCAATCAATAGAACAGGTGACCGAGGGTGGGATCGGGATCGGGATCGAGCGCGGAGTCGATCGGTGGGCACGTACCGACGGGCGTGGTGGGTCGGGATCGAGCGAGGACGAAGGGAAGCTTCCGACGGCGAGGAGGCGGCGGAGGGAATGGGGCGGGGCGCCGGGAGAGGGAGGGAGAAAGGGGGTTTGAGCGCGCCGCGGGGTGGGGTTGGGGTTTGGGGAATGATAGGGTCGGGTCGGGTCGGGGTGACCGAGGCGTTAGAGCATCTCTAGCCTTATTCCGCGGGCCATAGTGGTCGCAAAAAACGTGTTTTAAGGGTCCATTTTACCTCCTTACAAACGGCACTGTAAAAACGAATATTCCTCTCAGAGATGCTCCCCATCGTCCTCCTCCGCCTCCCTTTCTCTTTCCCCGCTGTCCCCCGAACGCCCCTGACGGCGGCCGGTCACATCCGCGAGGTGGCGCCCATCCCGGCCGCCTAGCCCCGTCCTTCTCCGGCCCCAAATCGAACAGGCTGCGGCCGATTCCGGTGAGGTATGTGGTGGAATGCGGCGGCACATCCTTGCCGACGAGGTTTGACCGGTATAAGGGCCACCCTCAGTTTGACCTTCGAGCCTTCAGATATATGGGTCTCGGGTGTGGGCTTTCAGTGCCCTTTAAAATATTTAAGGATCGGACCATTTTTACAGGATCTATTATGGACACTTTTTTCGGTTAAACCTTATAACCTGAAAATTATAAGGGTTTGACCGCTTTTAAGGAGTCTGCTAGAGATGCTCTTGGACTCTTTAGAGCATCTCTACAGCTTGGGCACACAAAAAGGTAGTTGCGTCACTTAAAACATTTTTGCTGCAACGAGTGATGCAAATTAGGGCACCGTTGTGCTCCAATAGAAGCCCTATATTGGGCGACGACCTCCGACTCATCCCACGTGCCAAGCTATCACGTGATCTCGGCCGAGAAATGGCCAGACTCTCGCCGGTGAATGCCATGGAAGCCGGTGGAGCTCCTCAGGTGGCACGGGGCATTGCGGATCTCAACGATACGACTGAAGAAAGGGCGGAGGGAGGTATGGGGACGCATGATCCACGGTGGCGGCCGATACGATGGCACGGAGAGGCGGGACAAGGGGGGGGGGGGGGGGGGGCTGCATCCGGCGGCGACGGGGGCACGGGGTATACTGTGGTCTATACTGCTAGATCTTGCGTAGACTAAACTATCTATAACATACATCATGCTTTATTGTGCCGTCATTGTGCACCAGTAGAACAATATCTTGCATATGCTGCAATGTGCATGCGTACGGCAACACACGGCGCCAATGCTCACGCCCCAATTGTTCATTCCATTAGACTCTCATGTCCATGATGCTATAGTGTCAGTGTGCGACTTTGATGATTGTGTAGTTTACATTATACACTTACTAACGTGTGCTTAAGCAAATACTCCCTCCGTCCTATAATGTAAGATTTTTTTGACACTAGTGTAGTGTTAGAAAACATCTTACATAAGGGACGGAGGGAGTAGGTAATAAAGATCGAATAAGATGCCACGGAGTGTATCTACGAACCGCTGTCCGACATCGAGGATGTTCTACCGATAAATTTGCGGGCACAGAAGCACAATGTTCCTACAAGGAAGGAGACGCCAGAGCTAAGCTGGGGCATAAGGCGAAACAAACAATGCCCAGCCGATTCTACGTACAGATGGATGAAGAGGATCTTTCCATGCTCGTGGCCCCAATGGTTTTCCGGAAGACCCTCAGGGACTGGCTTCGCGTGGCCCTTCCTCGTTGCAACTGGTCGCTGCCTGCCAGTGGTGCAAGACCTGTGTGCAGGTCCACGAACTCGGCGGCGAGGTGTTGTTGGGGCGGACTGGAAGGAACTCTGTCGGAAGCACCAAGTTGTACCGGACGACATCATCATCTTCAAGCTCAATGTATGCGGGTTCAAGGTCAAGGTATTCAGGGCTCCAAACTCCATTGTTGCGGTACAACTATGCCAAGCAATGGCTAGGTGGCAGAATTGCCTCCAAAGTTCGTAGCACTGGCATTTTAGGTAGTATGTGAATGTTTTTTTTTTTTTTTGCGGGTGAGGTAGTATGTGAATGTTGATCCGTACATTTTGATAAGGGCACAACACCCTTGATGTTGTCTGGGGGCATTGGACGACCATGGCTCATTGTTTTAGCCAGGGGTTTTGATCTATGATGTTAATTCAATAAGCAGGAACACACGGTGACTTGTAGAGAGTCCTCTAATTTAGTTTTAAAATCACACCGCAGCATTCAAATCTGATTGTTAGCTTGGTGCTTAGATACGTGACTGTCGGCTTGGTGCATAGAGTTGGCAAGATCACCACCTTTGTAAACAGCAAACATATTTTATTTGATGGACCCATGGAATGGTAACTATGACGATAATAAACACCACAAACCATGTTACACAATCATATACATAGAACAGCATTCATCGACACTCTCGTTGCACCCTCGATGAACTTTTTTGAGTACTAGGTAGGAAAAGGCGCGGCGTGCCTGGCTCAACTTAATTGTCCAAGCACATAAACAATGTATAAACCATAGCGAAACAAATTTAGAATGATTGTTCAAAATGGATCAGTCCAATCCAGTAAGGTTACATCAGAGACATGGCATTGCCTTGGTATACGACATAAGTGTTGGTATATGACATAAGTATGTCCAGAGCAGTTTGTCCAAGCAATGTCGAAGGGTAAGGTGATCAAATATATAAAAAGCAAGACAACATTAGATCTGGAAGTTCAGGACAAAGTGGGAAATATATTCTATGTTCCAAAAGTAAACCAAGACGATGGATCGTCACTAAGTAGATAGAATAATTGTGTTATTAGAGAGCCAAAGCATGGATCGTCACTAAGGCCTTGTACAACGGGAGGTGCTTAGAAAAAATAAACCGAGTTTTTCTAAAGCACTGGTGCCTATTTCTACCGAAGGAACCATGCATAGCACTGAATAGGGAACCGCCGAATACACCAGCTACACCTAACATGTGGAATGGATGCATAAGGATGTTGTGCTCTGCCTAGAATACAATCATAAAGTTGAAAGTACCAGAGATTCCTAAAGGCCTACCATCAGAAAAGCTTCCTTGACCAATAGGGTAAATAAAAAAAACAGCAGTAGCAGCTGCAACAGGAGCTGATTATGCAACAGCAATCCAAGGACGCATACCCAGACGAAAACTAAGTTCCTAAGAGACGCTTAGTTAAGCGTCTACCATTAACAAATAAGCACCGGTGCTTAAGAAAAGCCTGGATTATTTCTTTAAGCACCTCTCCTAAGCACTTCTCATTGTACAAGGCCTAAGTAGGATACAATAGTTCGGTTATTACATAGCCAAAGCAAGCCAGAGTGGCGGTGCGAGATAAGTCCAACCAAACACTCACAAAGAACCTATATAGTTCTGCTAAAGTCTAATATTTGATGGCTTCACTTGGTCGTATCGTTGACTAACTCCTCACATGCCATCTCATATGAACCTGTTTTTTTTAAGCAGCCATATATTTCATTAGACAAACTGTTTACAGAGATTACACATATGGTCACCATATGAGACACAAATGCTTGTCCAGCAACTTTGCACAAAGAATTTCACAACATGTGAAACTACTATTCCACCCTTGCAGAAACTCATGCCTCGCCGAAACATAGTTCACAAACGTACTCCGCCGCCACCATGGCAACGCCGGAAAAAGATGAGAACAGCCGCCATACCAAGATCTAGGAGAGCACCATCGCATACAAAGATGCTTTTTGAGCCGTTGGAGCGGGTCGCCGCAAGCGACAAGACCGAGTCTTTGTGGCACGTAGGCCGGGGATCTTTGCCATGGTAAACCTGATCTCGACGCCGTCAACTTCATCCGATGTAGTCTGCCATCATCCACGCACCCAACTGCTAGACAGTAAACACAACTACAGCAGCCGACACAACCGTCACCCGCGAGAGCGACATCGGCCGACCACCAGACACGAAACTCGTCGGATCCAGAGATCGGCGAGACGACCGGGCCACCTGCCCCCCGACGCCACTAGTTGCAGCGACGGCGAGATGGAGGAAGAGCAGAGGCAAATTATTTTGACGCGGCGCCACCTCCTTCATGAAAACAATGCCTCAAGGAAACACTAGGCCAACCCTAACTACAGACCTATGCCGAAGCAACAGGGTCCCCACCCCCTCCGGCCGCTGGAGCGGCGGACGGAGGAGGCAGGGACCAGCGGCGGCGGCTTGGAGGCCTGTGTGGTTGGAGGCAGATGCGTCGCCTCCTGATCGCCCTGTCTCGGGCAGTTCCAGGAGCGAACCGCTGTATCGCTGATGTTTCCATATGAACCTGTTGTGATCATATTGTTTAGCTGATGAAATCACAGGAAACATTTTATGGATAGTATGATGACAACCTCGTAACCGACCTTGTCAAAGCAGGTAGATAGTGAACAACAGTTTGCTCCTTGTAGCATTGTACACAGAACATATCTGACGTTCTCCAATCTCTGCTTTCTTCACAAGTCTGACCAATTAGTTGTTATATGGTGGCTCTTCCATCAACTCCCTTTATAAGTTGGACATGCTCCTTAGCAAACCCACATGCAAGTTTAATCCACATGTCCTCGATTGATGGATTGAGTTATTTGTAAGGTATTTCCTTGTGAATGGAACTGAGAAATGCTGGAAGCAGAGACGATAAGAGTCGTGATCATTGATAAGTGAAGTTCATTTGCGTCAAGGAAAATGTGTAGCTAGAGCTCTCACCATCCTTTCATCCGGAGCGGTGAAGGTCTTGTTCATCTCACATATGTAATACTTGATGGCAGGCTTGTTTGTAACAACAAAATGCTTGAGTCAACCAAGTTCACATGGAGATATTTTTAGCTTCTTTGCATAGAAAATATCCAAGGGCTGTACCATAGTGGACACGCGGTCCTGCGCATCGAGCATAAGAATTTAGCATTAGAGAAGTGAGAAATATGGGTTTCAACAGACATAAAATAGTAAAAATGCCACTGCTTCAAGGTGGAAATGTATAAAACAATTTATTTTCGTGATGTAACCTCTAAAATGATTTTGGATCTTACCAAAGCTCAGTTTCTCAGTTACACAAGCCTGATCACCTAGTTGTGCACGAAGAAAATATATAAAACAAAGTTGTACCTGGTAAAGGAAAAGTGCAAATGTACAGACAAACATGTAGCTGATATAAAAGGAAAATGAAGGCACCTCTTTGGAGACATGGGGGACAATTAACAATAACATTGATGATAGCATCACCCTTGTAAAACACCCATAAGGCAACTTCCCATGTATGTGATCACTGCAGTTGTTTCTTCATCATCCAGGAGCCCAGCATCGCCACTTTCTCTAGTTACATTTTAAATTTAAGACTGGACTGTTGATTTTGTATAAGTTTCTGAATTTTTTGGTGCAGATAAAAACAAAAATTATGTCAGCTCAGGCTTAGTTTTAGGGGATGATCATCACCCGATTACAGCTATTAGTCACCTCCTCATTCACTATCTTAAAATGGTGGCAATCCTGCTCTACGAACTCTCTTATAGTTATTGCAGCTGAAAGCAATCAAAGAATCGTCTATCCAGGTAAAACACAAAATAAATACACACAATGACACACACGATCGTTTTAATAAAAACAATTACATGCATGCGGATATGTTTATCTGTCTTCCAAATGTATTATTTGGTCGTAAAGGAATTAACCAGTCCAACAATAGGGAATATCTTACTGAAAGTAACAAAAGGAAGTAAGGAACATAACATGGAGGAGCTTATAGCTTGGTAGACTTAACTGGGCAGTGCCCAACGTAGTCATCAACCTTTGAATCACAGAACGACAAGATCGAATTGAGACTCGGGCCTGCATAACCGTACCATAGGAGGAACAGGATCATCGATAAAAAAGGACAAACTCGAATCAGGAACCCAAACCATGGAAAGGAAAAGGAACAGGTTCTGATTCCTCTAATAATCAAATTTAGATGACAACCAATGGTAAGAAAAATCAGGAAGCAAACCTTAAAGGGAATAGCATCGATTATTCCTTCTCCTAAGCCACGGAAGTGTCATATAGCAGCAACAACAACGTGTACATAGGGGGGAAATCCCTAAATGAAAGGCACAAATGGGAAAAATTGCAAGCAAATGCAAGGAAGCGTATATGACCAGCAGCCTCATATAATATTTTCATTCAGCCAAGGTGCCACGGTGCAGTATGCTTTTTGTTTCATGCATAATGGCGAACTTTTTTTTATCTTTCTATATTAAGAAAAAAAGGTTTATGGTCTTTCATCAAATGATCGAGTCATGCCTCAACCTATCATAAGTAATATATAAACCAGAAGAAATAATTCCGTTCCTTTGCTTTCCCTCTATATAAAGAAAGTTGAAATTGTTCCTGTGAGGCATGTTGCCATCAAGCTTCGTGTTGTACTGCCTAATTTTGATATCTAAGAGTGATGAATATCATTCTAGAAGACGCCTGTTCGGAGTGCCCCCGCTCCACGACTCCGCTCCCGGAGCAGGCGGAGCTGCAGTTGAAAATCACGGAGCGGAGAAACAGATGCTCCATAAATCCTCAGATTTCTTGGAGCTGGTGGATTGCCGAACAGGCAATAAATATCTTACCTTGGGTCCGTAAATGGCAGTTGGTGCTATTAGCGACACTGCGATTACTTCCAACCCCTCTGCATAATCTTTCCCCATTGAGTGCCGCTGAGAACAATTCCCTGAACCTGCAATTGGAGGTCATATTTTAAACTAAATTAGTTTCTAATTAATAACCAGTAGTAAAGCTAGCAAGCACAATTAGTTCATGACGTAATGCAGTATCTACCCCAAGACCATGGCAAAATATCCTACTACCTTTTGCACAGAAGTTCACCAGCTGGGACCTTTGATTTGGCGGTCAAACCCCATGAACCACATCCTTCTGCACCAGAAGCATATCCTTCCCTGAGAGATACAAAATGCTGGACCATAGACTCCGATAGGCAACACGTACCTACACACAATCAACTGTCAATGCAAACGACCCGCTAAACCTGCCAATACAATAGTCAGCGTGTGAGTGGCGATACCGACAGGGGCAGAAGAGAAGACACAG
This sequence comes from Aegilops longissima, assembly GCA_021605205.1. NCBI lineage: Eukaryota > Viridiplantae > Streptophyta > Magnoliopsida > Poales > Poaceae > Aegilops > Aegilops longissima. The sequence continues at coordinate 656,345,522 of CM038676.1, forward strand.
AGAAACCGAGTAATATTTTAAAGCTAAAAATCCCATGAGTGACTTTCATAATGCAAAATCGGTGAAGCTAAAAATACATGCTATATTTTGAAGCAAAGAAGCAGCATAGGCAAACCAGTGAAACTAAAGACACATGCTATAGTTTGAAGCAAAGAAGCAGCATAGGCATTGGAGCCAGCATTGTTTGTCAAATCAACCAAGCACTGTACTAATGACCACACACAAAAATGTTGGTTGACACTCTTAATGGACCATGAGGTTCACAAGTAAACTCAAAATATAATTATTTTTCTCAAACCATACTTCCATATAAAACAATGTGATACTTACATCTCATTTATGACAAAAAAGGGAAAACTGAATTTGAACATACCAGCCCAATAACTATGTACAATGCAATAACCATAGGAAAGAAAATGAGAGAGAGAGAGAGAGAGAGAGAGAGAGAGAGAGCATTGAAGGGTTTTCAGCCTTTACCATAGATCTAGAATAAGATGAGTAGCTCTTCTCTGCAATTTAATTTATATAGCGGTGAAAATCCTATCAAATTGGCGATGTGAGACTAAAAGTAGAGTATCGGCCTTACCCGTAGCAGCAGGCCGACGTCTCCTCCCACGGTCCCGCTCTGCCGTGCCCGCTGTTCTCTGTTACACGTGTCGCCGTTGCGGAGAAGGAACGCGGAACGCCTCGACGCGCGTCACCATGTCTTCCTCCTGCTCCTACCGCGGTGGCTGCCAGCCCCTGCTCACGCGAAGCCAACCTCAACTGGATACTCTGGCCGCTGCCATCTGGTGGTGCAGGCGCTAGGGGCTAGAAACCCTAGCGCGACGCACGTGCCTACTGAGGAGCGACGGCCGCGGTGCTTCCCGGCGGGTGGCGGCGCAAGGGGAGGCAAGGAAGAGAGGGCTCAGAAGGGGGGAGGGAGAGTGGCGGCTAGGGTTCACCCAATCGGCCACTCTCCTCGACCTAGCTAGCGCACAACCGGGCCATCCACAGGAAGACACGCAAGGGACTACACCTGAAATCCCAAAAGAGTAAAATGCATCACAAGTCCTAAAACTATCATAGGTGTGTCAGTTTAGTCCTATAACTTTCAAACTGCACTTTTGGGTCCTAAAACTATCGGAAGTATGTCAGTTTAGTCCTATAACTTCGAAACTGCACTTTTGGGTCCTAAAACTATTGGAGGTGTGTCATTTTTAGTCCCATAACTTCAAAATTGCAGTTTTGGGTCTCAAAACTATGCATGTTTGTTCATCTGAGGTCCTAATCTTGCATGGCCACCATCCATGGTGCATTTTTTCAAATGAGCCCTTTGTATGTGTTTATATCCCCCAAAGTGGTACATACGATAGAACCAACACGGGTCAATTGCACCGAATCAATTGCCTAATGACCCCATTCGTGTGGATTTCTCAGGCTGATGTTGCCACTCTTGGTCTCCCATCCAAACTTCTCATTCATAGCTTCTTTTATGGGCCAATTACATTTTAGCCTTTAACTGGAACCACTAATCACATTTCCCCTAATTTCTGAGTATGCTCAATTCGCCCCTCTTTCGTCAATTTTCCTTATAAGAATGTCCTTTTGTGTCGTTTCTGTCCAATCAAAGGGTTTTGAATCTTTATGATACGTTTTGTTGACGTTTTTGCCCCTTCTTATAGGTGGGACCCTCCGAGGTAAAAGATAAAAGAAAAGTCAAAGTAGTTGTAGTGAATGACAAGTGGGACGAGAGAACCAAAGCTAGCACATCAAAAAGGACAAGTCAAACTAGATATTGGGCCCATATGTCATTGTATTATTATTATTTAAAATGTTATTTTAGTGGGTTATTAGAGGGGAGGCCCCACTAGTTGGGAAACAGGGGTAGTTAAGACTTACATGGGTTTATCCTAATATAATTACCAAGGCCACTCACAAGTCTAAAACAACGGAGTCTTAACTCTGACAAGTGCACCGGCACGCCAATGATGCATCAGATGGCGCAGAGGACGCAACGAGTAGGATAGGAGGGGGCACATGAGTTCTCTGGGGCCGCAGCAAGCTCGACCAACAAGATAGTAGGCCGCGGGGCATTCAAAGACCACGACAATGACAAGCTCTCATGGTTGCGCTAGGCGGGGAGAGCTGTGGGGAACGGGGATGATCAAGAAAAGGGGCAAAACATCTGAGTGTTCCCAAGGAAATCGAGGACGAGCCCAAACGAGAACATGAGCACTGCCACAACGACCTTGTCCTCCATAGCGGGCCCTAGAGTGGCCGGCTATTCATAGGAACAGCACCTCAAGGATTAAATGTTCCGGGGTGAGGGATCTAGAAGGTTTAGAAGCATCAAGGGTCGACTAGGAAGCTAAGTGAAAGTGTATTTGTGTTGTATCATAGGAGACCGGGCACATCGGTGCATTGCCGGAGGCGGAGAGGATGGAAACCAAGCTGCCTCCTCCCTCCAATTCCTTAGGGTGGGTTAACCAAGACTATGATTCGGAGCTCCAGGACAAGGTTTTAAGGCGGGGAGGAGGCGTTGGCCGCACCGGCGAGGAACGACAGTGCCAACGATGTAAGGCATGAGCTTTCCCGTGCATGTGCACATGTGCGATACGGCAAGCGTGCTATGGCGGCAGGTCAGGCATGCTTGACGGGCAGCGAGCAGACTATGAAGACTCGAGGTTTCAGGAAGGTGGCTGGAGGATGCGGCTGGTGCCATGCGGGCAGCGGCTAGGAGATGCAGCTTATGCGCGCACGGGGTAAGCGGCGGAGAGATGCAGCTTGTGCGCGCACGAGTGACTTGCTGAGAGATGCGGTGGCGGCGAATGTGCGCGATGGCAACGTCACATGGAGTAGGAATGACAGGAAAGGGTCGTAGCCACACTACACCTAATTCCACCGAGACTGCTATTGCCCACTGCCGAAGGTGTGAGAGAGGAGATAGGGAGAGAAGATATTTTTTTTCTTTTCCTTTTTTGGGGTCCACGTGTAAGTGATACATGGACAAGGGTGGAAGATATTTTTTTTTCTCTTTCTTTTCTTTCGAGGGTGGGTCAACAAAATAGGGAGGGATACAAACATCCATAAAACGTCTCATAGACGGTCAAAGCCCTTTGAGCAAGTGGTAACTGCACAAAAGGGCTTTTCTATAAGAAGACTTGATGAATACTCCCTTTATTCTCTGACTACATTGGAAGGGACATATTTGATCATGTTCCCCTCCTTTTGGACACGGGTAACCATGTGCCTAAGGCACCTTAAGTTTGAGTGGAAGTCTAGATTATTTTGCATGGCTTCATAGGGATGTTTTTCTGAACTGGTTGCTTTTGTGTGGTTAGAGAACAACCACCATGTATCAAACATAGGAAGACAAAAAACATGAACCCTGAGGTAAAAAAACAGAAAGGATTGTGTAGAAATGTTGATGCTTGGTACAAAAAACTTGAAACTAAAATTCTGCCGAAGTAGATGACACTGATAAGAGATGAGAATATTATGGTATATCTGCTTGTGTAAGACAACAGAAAGATCTTAGGGAACTATGGAGAGATGAAGTGGTTGCGAATATGCAAACAGAGAGAAATCAAAGAATGGGATAGTAGTGCTAGATATTGCTATTATTCTTTACAAAAAACTATTTGGACACCCTGAGCATTCTAACATTGCCCTTTATTGCTCTCCCCAAAATTTTAAAGATCACATTAACTTGCTTGTTATAATCCTTTTTCCATGGGTGAGCTATATGAGGATGTATTCCAGATGGAACACAAGAATGCCCCTGGCTTGGTGTCACTGAAATGTACTCAAGACTTTCATTCCTTACAAAGTCGCCGAACTTGGAAGTGACAAAATGACTGGCAGATTGGCCGCCAAGAAGAATTTACATACTTTGGATGGAAATGTACTTTAGATGGAAACTATGACATGTTTGCACTCTTTTCCTAATGATGCCAAACTATAAAGATCTCAAGCCTACCGAGGTTATCGGAAATATTATGGATCATCAGATGGGTCTCGAGGACAAAGAACTCCATTGTCAATCCACCCACCTCAAGTCAAGTGGAGCTTAGAAGCTTACAAGTGCACCTATCAAGATCTCAAATGAAGAAATCCCCAAAGGTTCTATGGATGAGGAACTTGGACTCATGGTCAAGAACTTCAACGAGATGCACTCTGAAGGGAAGTTCATGATGGTTCAAGATCAATATCAAGAAACCCCTCCCTGACTATACCCAGCAACCATGACATTGGCAGGTTAAAAACTGTATTTACAGTAATAAACTAATAATATATCTAATAACTTGGTGATCTCTTTGCAAATTATATCTTACATTTTCCATGGTGTGAATAAGCAAGAACTCAAAATAACCTGTTCACAATTTCCATTTCCATTTTCTTTGTATACCATTACAGTTAAAATGAATAACAACCTACAAATTCCAACTGCAAATAACTAAGATACATCAGATAAAAAAATGTTTGAAAAAGGAAAATAAAACAACTGAAAATAAGCAACAAGCATCACTTGTAAAATGACAATATAAAAGGAGGGTAGGAGGTATGCAATGGCTAGGCCCAGGAGGAAGCAATTAGAAGTTTCAAATGCATTATGCAAAAAGAACAGAATTGAACAGCATACTATTTTTTCGCAAAAATAACATCATTTGCATGGGATTAGAACAGAATAGTTATCTGCGCTTACCAAAGCACATTATGATTTTTGTTTTCTAACTAACTTCATGGGATTAGAGAAGTTCCTGATATAACAAACAAAATTATATTTCTCTATTTAATTGTAACAATATTTCGAATAATCACATCTACCATGTACAGTACACCAAGGTATAACATTCAACCATGAGTTTTAGTCACTGCTCCAAGCTGAGAGGAACTCCAAGCTGAGGAAGTCGTTGCACTGTTCTCCAACTTGCGTTTTTTCCTAGAAAAAAATTATGCATTTGTTAGAATACTGAAAACGAGCTAAAAACAGTGTATGATTTATATGTAGCCCATTTTAGGGAATCACTACCTTCTCTCAAAATGGCGGGGAAGTTTTTCGGTATCGGCAAGAGCTTTCTCATGCTCCTCTTGATCATACTTCGGTAATCCATTTGATGGATTGTTGGGAAACTGAACAAGGGATAAAACACATGCATCAGTAATAGTATGAAACAGAACTAAAATGCACTTAGCGCTGAAGCAGCATCTAACATGTAACATGAGGCGGAGTTAGAAAGAAAATGAAACAATGATCACAGGATTACGTTTTGATGACTGAACACAGGTCTTCCAAAGTTCTCAAGGAATTGGAAGAGTGAGTTGTCTTGATCTCTTGAATAAATTATGCACAACTGCAAGTAAGCCAAAACAGCAGGATTATCAATTATGCATGCCCAAGTTTCTGAGACGAATAGTTGACACTGCTTATCCATTTCCGGATACTTTTTTCAGTGTCAACTAAATGGATTTACAATGATCCAAAAAAGAAAGGCAAGTAGGTCAGAATTCAGAGTCGTTATGTCATACTAGATTTAGATTACCTGCTTGATAACTCGGTTTATCACTATATCCAGAGTAAAAAGTTCAACGGACTTTGGCCCAAGAAATTGCAGGCAGAAGTCCTCAAAACTGGAATTATCAATACAGTGGGCATGCAGCTTGATGATTTTCTCCTTAAACCTGCAACATTCAATGAAGAAGTTGTGATTTTAAAACAAACTCTTACATGGTGAGAAAATGAGCAATTCTGCGTAGATTGTAAACAAGTAAGCATCATGGACGTTACTCTGCATATAATAGATCATCGGCGCATAAACTTCTTGCAGTTTGTAGTCTGTCATATAAAATCTGCCATACAAGGAAAAATAAATAAACTTATTTTGGAAAAACATATCGCAACAGGTGCAAAAGAAAACTAAGGTCTGTTGAGTTCCAACAAACAACTTCTAAAATAACAAAAGCAGAGAGCAAGATGAATACCTGGTAAAGCCTGCGAAGCACAATGAGAAAACAACAAGTGCCTCCTTTCACACCACGCAGTTTAGCTGATGTTTTGGAGTGTTGCCTTGATTCATGCTGCTTCTCATGTTTGTATCCATGGTCACGAGTACTAGGTTCAGAAGTACCGATTATGCGACAAGAGCTCAACCCATCTATACCGGAAGTAGCAACATCACAACTTACTGGTTCTTTTCCGGTACCAAGCATGACATCCGACTCAATGATTTCTGGTTCGGGCATGAAATCACCCTCCTCAATGTCTTTTCCAAAATCATCGTGTGAAGAGCTCAAGTCGTTAGAATTTTTCTTTAGGAATTCCCCTCTCTGAAATGAAAATCGTCAGCATGCAAGTTAGTTTTACTCGACCTGGATACTAAGCAAATTATTTTCTGGGTATTCCAAATTCGAGATTATTTTTTTGGAACTACAGAAACAGAAATACAGAATGCTATGTGTATGATTACCTTGGAAGATGAAGGAAGCTTAGTAGCAGGCAAAGCATCAGGTATGCTACTGAGAAAATCTTTGCTGGTGTGACAATGTTCACAAGCTTTTGCGGGAGCTACAGTTTCCTTAGATGAAGGCCATAGACAATGAGCAGAAAGAAATGGATGTACTATTTTCGCCCAATTCATCACCTGCTTCTCTTCAGAGGCACATGCAGCGTATAGTATACTGCTTATGTCCTTGTGCATGCCTGTATCAGCATATTTATCTCCAGCATTCGACATGGCCGTATCAGCATATTTATCTCCAGCATTCCGCATGTCTGTATCAGCATTTTTATCTCCAGCATTCGAATTCTTTTTATTGATTTCATTTGCTTCCGCCAGCAATGCTGAAAGGGAGACATGCATGAAAATGACTCAGAACAAAATACAAAAAATGGGAAGACTTTGTTGAGTACATGGCTCAATGCAAGATCTAGGTCCAGCAGTGCCTAATACTACTCCCTCCGTTCCAAATTACTCGTCGCAGAAATGGATGTATCTAGAACTAAAATACATCTAGATACATCCATGCCTGCAACATGTAATTCGGAACGGAGGGAGTACTATTTAAATTATATGGGACAGGGAGAAAGTTGAAAAATACCTTTTTGGCTCATCCTCTTTGCATCCAATTGTTTGAAAGAGAGGCCACGATGATCAAGCGATCTGTAGTAATTTTTGGCAATAACTTGTGAGTGCGCCTTATGCAAATATGAGCGCGCCTCCGATAAATCTTCTACCTTCTGCTTTAAACGAGAAAGTAGAACAGCAAGAACAGAACTAGTATTCTGACTCTCCAACAGATCATCAAGCTCAGGATCATCATCATATAGTTTTTCAATGCACCTCCGGTGTAGAGCTTTGAACAAGAAAAAAAGTTTATTAACTGAATAAAGAGGCTCATCCTCCTAAATATATATTAAGGCCAGTGTATCATTCTTACGAGTTAAACGCTCGCTTATCTTCAAACGGCTACCAGCACGAGTTTGGAGATTGGCAATAAGGTCAGCAGTCGCACGAAACCGGTGTAATAGCATGTCACTCTCAAACCTTAAAAAGAACACAAATGTGAATCATCTTAAAGAAAAAGGGCATTATGAAAACCATTCTCCCCTGATAGCTGAACGAATATAACAAAGACTGAAGAGCAAAACAATTTAGCAACTGGGTACATACATGTCTTCTTCGCAGTATAAAATGTTTGTCTCATAACCATTTATAGTTTTGTGCTTAGAGCTTTCCATCCCAGATACAGAACAAACCAAAGTGTCGTTGAGAATAGACCTCCCCAGATTGGTCCAATAACTTGAATGAAGAGTTAACTGCGATCAAGAACGAGTATGCTTTGGATTAGTTGTGCCAGTAGTAATTTACAGGAAACTCATGGGTTTGTAGGAATTTACATTATCTGGCAGCAGGTAATAGCTAGGAGTGCAGGCTCGTTCGAGCTTCTTGGGATCCACTTCTGGGGGCAATTCCTGAGCTTTTGAGGAATTCCAGTCTGGCAAGGGTTTAACCTTGTCTTCCTCATCCTCTTCGGCGTGAGGCAATTCTCCGTAACCTATCAGAGATGAATACATATATGAAGTTACCGATCCTGCTGCAGAACTGCAGTTTGCTAATTTCTATTTCATCTAGGAAGATCAGACATGGCAATGGCCACACTGATGTGTTGGTTAGTAGCTAGGGTGCACTTTATAAAAAATAGGTTAAACCGTGGACGGCAAACAAGATTTTGGGGAGTAATTAATAAGAAAAGGGGATAAATATCTGCATCTAGTTATCATAGGTGAATCCTGAAACAAGGAACCTAGGGACTGTTTGCATTCAGAGCAGGAAGGGTTGAAAAACCTTCTTTCATATGGATACCATCCGAGCGGTGATTATCATTTGCTTTAACCTTTAGAAAGGCCTGCAAAGGAGAACCGAGGAGACAATCATGTCAGATGAGTTCATAATAAACTGAATGATGCCACCTTGATGAGAAAAGGTACCTTTAGGTCTGCAGGGAGAAAATTATCCACAAACTCTTCCAACAACTCAGGACAGTCACGCATGCATCTCCTCACCTACGGAGTCAAGGAATTATGAATCAGACACCCTGGTCTTTCCAATCTTCTACAGAGAAATTACTGAAGAATTACTTAGTATACAGTTTCTGAAGAACTAGTAAGTACCTTCTTGTAAACTTTTCGAGGGGTCATGGTCCTGTCCCTGAAATAATCTTGCATGATTTTCAAAAAAGCGGCATAATGATCGTCGCTCATGTTAGGGCATGCCTGCAGTCATTAAGTAATCAAGGATCAAGTTAGCATCAACAGGCGAACAGAAGGAGCAACCATGAGATATTTTTTTCAGCACCTTCAGTCTGGAAAGAAAATCTATTGGTTTCTGTAGCAAGGGGTTGACAACAATGGCTTCGACATCAGCATCGACATTGCCATTGCCTTCGACGGGGCTACGTCCTTCAATGAAGTTCAGGAAGCTCTGTTTAACTGTAGCCCAACCCTGAAATAGCTTCAACGCCGTCTCTATGCAGTTTTCAGGGCAGATGTTCCTTATTTCACCATCAGGGTCAGCACTGCAGTTGAGAATTGTATGAATGTGATCAACCAGGAAAGCATACCGACATCTGACAGAGACAACTTATTCAGAGCATACATACCGGTTTTTCCAAACCTCGGTCATGGCCTTGACGAACTTGCGGTACACGTCGCTGGGGAGGTTGTCTCTAGCAAATAGCAAGCATTGCACAGTCTCCACCGTGTATCCTTTTTTCCCCGTTTTGTATCCGTAATTGTCGTCGTCAGCTTCATCGGAAGACGCCATTTGCTTTCACTGCTGCTAGCTCTGACGATCAGTCCTGCAAATTAATGCTCAAACAACACCTGCTCATCACAAACGAAAATGTGTCAACTGATGGCATGTCTGAATTCTGGGACTGCAAAAATCTACTCCCTCCGTTCCTAAATAATTGTCTTTCTAGAGATTTCAACAAGTGACTACATACGGAGCAAAATGAGTGAATCTACACTCTAAAACATGTCTACATACATCCGTATGTTGTAGTCCATTTGAGATGGCTAGAAAAACAATTATTTGGGAACGGAGTGAGTATTACTGTATTTCCCGGTTTTTAGGGTGTTCCGCAACTCTATTCCTATACGCACAAACATCTTGTGTAGTGGCGCAGACAGCACATAGAAAAAGGAAGTTATATTTGTAAGCTGACTTTGCTACTACATGAAACAATTGTGAGCCAAAACCTCAACGTCCCCTAAATCGATCAATGCCCGGGACCGTCGACTTAGAATACTCACGGTCGCTAATTAAGCCGGCTTAGGGGATCCTCGGATCAAGTCTATTACAAATTACAAGTGCTAAAATGTGCAATAACTTAATTTTCACTAATAATCAACACGCGAATCATCAGCTTGAAACAAGGATCCCTGGAACATATGGAGGTACTCACATGAGCGTATATATTGGCACCTACATATATCGACAATCATCTTAGCTAGAAACCAGCCAAAGCAAGTTGTATATCACAAGCACTAAAATGTTTACAACTTAATTTCCGTTAACCAACACGCGCAACAATCTTGTGCTTAGAAACAAGAAACTCTAATTAAGCAGGCGTGTGGAGGCACGCACTACTTGCTCATAGTCATAGGTCGGCGTCTAATTAAGGGATCGATCTCCAAAGAGATGGAGTAGGCAACAAAGCGGAATTTTAGACACGAAATTAAACCCACTGCGCGCCGTACGTAGGTCGGTAGGGTGGGATTGGGAATAGGATAGGGGCTGCCGCGGATTCGAATTAACCAACGCGCTCGCGTCCGTCGGGCGAGCGATCGGAGCAATCAACAGACGGTACTGGTCGGTCGCTGGCGCCGCCGGGGAGAGCACCCGGCAGACTCCACCGCCGGCGTCGCGGGTTTCCCGGCGCCGGCCGGAGCCGGAGCCCGGGCGGCGACCGGTACCGCCGGAAGTCGGCCGATCTCCGACGGAAGTTTCAACGGGCAATCAACAGGGACGAGTGATCGAGGGTGGGCACGTACGTACCGTACCGACGGGGCTGGGTGAGGGTCGAGCGCGGAGGGAGGGAGCACCGGCCCGGCTTCGATCTGGAGGGCTCCGGTGGCGATGTCGAGGGCCGACGGAAAGGGGCCGGCAGGAGGAAGAAGCCGAGTATTTGAGCGCGCCGCGGGTTTGGGTTTGGGGTCAGGTCGGGTCGGTGACCGAGGCGTCGGAGCTAGCCTTTTCTTTTCCTTTCCGTTTCCGACTTGCTCTTTATCTTGCTTTAATTTTTTTTAACACGGTACAAACCAAGCGCTCATACATGCGCATAATGCGAGAACTGTCCCTCTAATCATCCAACCACAGGTTAGTTCGTATCTTGCTTCAATTTTTAGCCTCAATTATACGGATATACAAGCTGTAGAACCCGATCAGACACGCCATAGGAATTGCATTGCACTTTATCGACTATGGTAGAGATTTTTTCTTTATGTGATGCTCTTGGTTGATGATTGGGCCGGTGGACGATGTCATTTGGGCCGGAGGAGGAGGAAGGTAAAACTTCTGCTGCTTAGCTGCCACTTGAGAGGAAGAAGAAGACTGAACTGCATCCCTGATTCTCTTCTTAAAAGCCTCACATTTGAGCTGGGCAGCTTCTTGCTTCAGTGCCATGTTGTAGAAATCATCATACTTATCTGGCTCAAAAAGCACAAGAGCTAATTGCAGATCTTCTCTCAGACCACCTCTGAATTGATAGATCATACTCTTTTCATCAGGCACGTCTTGCTTAGCAAAACGAGCGACTTCTGGAACCGGATATTGTATTGATAGACAGACATGTTGCCCTGCTTGAGATTGCGGAACTCCTCACGCTTGCTCTCAACAACACTTTTCGGAATGTGATGAGCTCTGAAATCACGGCGGAACTCATCCCAGGTAATGACACGACCTCCTCTGGAATCTTTGTATTGCTGGTACCACTCAGCAGCTTGATCCTTGAGTTGAAACGATGCAAACTTGACAAAGTCCTCAGGTCTGACATTGCTACAATCAAAATGCTTGCAGATGTCCACTAACCAATCGTCAGCGTCTGTGGCTTCGACACAGAAACTGGAAGACTTCGGCTGATTAGCGAGGAACTGACTGAGAGTAGCAAAGTGTGGCTGATTGTTGCCTTGACCTTGATTTCCTTGATTGCCTTGCCCCTGAGTACGTTCTTGCAAGAGCTGCAAAATCATCTGAGCATTGGCATTGGTGGCTGCCATGATAGCTTGCCAGGCCTCTGGAGGCGGAGGTGGAGGTGGAGGTGGAGGGTTCGAATGATCCCCATCATTGCGATCCGGATTCAGACGCGTTGGCGGAGCAATCCTGGAGAGGGTGACATCCGTTAGTCCTTTGATAGACAAATAGTCAAGTAGAATCAACGGATAGAAATTGCAACATATAGTCTTCACAATAAACATTCGAACAAGAATGAACGAATGAATTCCCAAAGTTAATCATCACACGTCCATTAAGGTGAGAAGCCACTTAGATAAAGATATGGAAACAACATTTGTCTTAGAAACAATTCGAATATCACAACTGAAAACAAAAGATTGGCTGCTAGAATGAGCCGGAACAAACACATGATGGAGATTTCGCCCAAAGTGTTCGTGGTGGGGCCCACACGGACACGACGTATAGCGGACGTCACGAATGACAAACAAGACGTCCCCGAATCAGCATAGCCAAGGATTCTTTAAGACGTCTCGCGACCACTGTAAATCGACCGTGAATGGGCGGACCACTAGACGTTGAACCCCAATCTCAAATCATACATCTGTCGGAAAGAATATCCTGTAAGCTACTAGAATTCCCACCTATAAACTCCCGAAACTTTCTGGTTATGCAATCTGGTGTTAGGGATACAGGGGACACAAAATATATCACCCAAACTAACAATACCTAGATCCAGCTGTATCCATCCGTCAACACATAACCAAGAAATCCTCGGAAATCGTGTACCTCGACCTTCGAAAAACATCCGTTATGCAAGTCATGGCAATACTCCCTTTTCGCCTCGATCTTGGGCTATCGGGGTTATCTCACCAACAACTGCACAAAAGAGATTTCGATGTCGGCAAAACTCAGGTATTCCGAATCTGCAACGATAAAATTGTGACGACAACACCTCGGAGCTCAACTCCCCGGGACACTGCCACAACCCCTAAATGTCAGGAGGCACCAAGAACAATGTTCTCGTCACAAAACCATCGGAACGATCCCAAGATACCCACGTGATCCTAAAAAAATTTAGTGAAATTTGAGGAGAGAAGAGTCAAAACTCTACGTCAGGAGACCTCACAGAGCGACGAAGGGACTGGGGAGTAAAAGAATCCTACTCTCCGATATATATAATCCTAAGACTCAAAACATTTTTCCATTCTAGACTCAACAACGCCAGCAAACAATCAAGTAGGGGGGCTCCTAAGTCGGGGAAGGCTCTGATTACCAACTTGTAACGCCCCCGATGCGGCTATATCTCCCACGTGTCGAGGCACGACTTAGAGGCATAACCGCATTGAAAGCAATGTCGCAAGTGAGGTAATCTTCACACAACCCATGTAATAAATAAGGGAAAGAGATACATAGTTGGCTTACAGTCGCCACTTCACACAGTACATAAATAAACATCCATCATTCAGAGTACACTCAAGGTCCGACTACGGAACCAAAATAAAAGAAGATACCCCAAATGCTACACAGATCCCGATCGTCCCAACTGGGCACCACTACGATCATCGGGAAAAGACACATAGTAACGACCACGTTCCTCGTCGAACTCCCACTTGAGCTCGGATCGTCACCTGCCGCCTCGTCGGAACCTGCAACTGTTTTGGAAGTATCATGAGTCACGGGACTCAGCAATCTCACACCCGCGAGATCAAGACTATTTAAGCTTACAGGAAGGACAGAGTAGTAAAGTGGAGCTGCAGCAAGCGACTAGCATAGATGGTGGCTATTTCGCAATAGAGAGCGAGAAGAGGAGCAAAGCACGGTCGTGAAGCTAGAAGCGATCAAGAAGTGATCCTGAACTACTTACGTCAGACATAACTCCAACACCGTGTTCACTTCCCGGACTCCGCCGAGAAGAGACCATCACGGTTACACACGCGGTTGATGTGTATTTTATTTGAGGTCAACTTTGGGTTTTCTACAACCGGACATTAACAAATTCTCATCTGCCTCATAACCGCGGGCACGGCTTTCGAAAGATATTACCCTGCAGGGGTGTCCCAACTTAGCCCATTATAAGCTCTCACGGTCAACGAAGGATATTCCTTCTACCGGGAAAACCCGATCAATCTCGGAATCCCGGACTACAAGACATTTCGACAGCAATAAAACAAGACCAGCAAAGCCGCCCGATTGTGCCGACAAATCCCGATAGGAGCTGCACATATCTCGTTCTCAGGGCAAATCCGGATGAGCAGTCCATACAACTAAAACCAGACCTCAAGTTGCCTTGAGGGGCGCCTGAGGCTCGATTCGGGCCAGCACTCGAAGGAGCACTGGTCCGGGGTTAAAATAAAGATGACCCTCGGGCTCGCGAAAACCCGGGGGAAAAAGGCTTAGGTGGCAAATGGTAAAACCAAAGTTGGGCCTTGCTGGACGAGTCTTATCCAAAGCGAACTGTCAAGGGGGTCCCATAAATCACCCAACCGTGTAAGGAACGCGAAATCAAGGAACATAACACCGGTATGACGGAAACTAGGGTGGCAAGAGTGGAACAAAACACCAGGCATAAGGCCGAGCCTTCCACCCTTTACCAAGTATATAGATGTGTTAAACATAGCAGATATATATATATATTGTGATATCCCCAACAAGTAAACATGTTCCAATAAGGAACAACATCTCCATGTTCCAACAAGGAACAAACTTCAGCTTCACCTGCAACTAGCAACGCTATAAGAGGGCTGAGCAAAGCGGTAACGTAGCCAATCAACGGTTTGCTAGGAAAAGGATGGTTAGGGGCTGACATGGCAATATGGGTGACATGATATAGCAAGTGGTAGGCATCGCAGCATAGGCAGAGCAAAAGAGCGAGCAACTAGCATAGCAAAGATAGAAGTGATTTCGAGGGTATGGTCATCTTGCCTGCAATGTTCTCAGAGTTGTCGAAAGCTTGATCCTCGTAAGCGTTCTCAACAGGTTCCTCGTTCACGTACTCGTCTCCCGGCTCTACCCAAAGCAACAACACAAACAAAGGAACCACAATAAATCACGGTGCAACGCACAATCCACATGATGCAAAACATGGCATGATATGCGAGATGTGATATGCAATGCGTATGTGTGCTCCGGAAGGAAAATGATGAACCAGGCATCAACTTGGCAAACCAAGTATGCCACTGGAAAGATGAGATGATTTCGGTTGAAATCGATATAAAGATCACCGGAATCGGATGCACGGTTTGGAAATGACAAGCAAAACAAGAATGGCACAAATCTGCCATTAACAACATGATGCCACTTAGCAAGCAACAATTAATTAAGCTACTGCACCCAAACGTACCAACAAAGCACATGGCAGTTATCTACACAAGATGCTCGACAAAAGATGAGCACTGAGCTACGGCTAGTTCACATCATAACAGGTTCAAACAAGCATGGCAAAAGTGCACAAAATATCAGGCTGGACATGGCAAAAACAGCATCAGGTTGCAATGTTCAGAGCAACAAAACTACATGCTACAGGAACTTAAAATAGCAAAACATGGCATGGCATGAATCTACTCAAAGCATAGAACAAAAGTCCCTTACTGACTATAAGCCAAAAAGGATTAGAAAATATAGTAACACCCATGTCAATATTGAAAGTTTCGTTAACAGATTCAGCAACATGACATGTCAAAAACTGATAACGAGTAGGCATGTTTACAAGCTCAATGCACTCACTACAGAGTCTTATATGATAAACTAAGCATGCATACATCAAGAAGACATGGCATAGAACACATACATGGCAAGAACAATAACATAGCATACATGGGTCAACCACAACAACCTAGGCAAAATTGAATAACATGTATACAATCTGCCAGGAAACATTTGATAGCAAAAGTAGAGCTCGATTGACTCAAGCTATGGCACTCCATAATTGCAAACAAAGGCATGGATGGATATAGCAAGACATGCTTAACAAAACATCCTTACTGAAGTATCTCAAAATATGCATAGATCTCTCGGTATCATCAAGTTAACATGGCATCAAAATATCAGCTAAACATGGCTGAAAACAGCAACATCAGGACACCTAATTTGCATGATTGTGCTAGTCACCACATAGATCACAAACATACATGGCATACACCCCTGGAAAGATGGCATGGCATATTTCAAAACACATGTAGGACTTAAATTCATAGGATGCACACAATAATCATGGCAAAAATAACAAAAGTGCAAGTTCTGTTAAGAAACAGAAACTAACATCACATAGCACTCTTCCAACAGCATTTCGGGAATCAAGATGATCTCAAATGAAAATGATTCAATGAGATGAAATGATCTACTCTTCGAGACGAACATTTTGACATATTATACGCGCAAAATGGAGCTACGATGACAGAGTTACACTCCGTTGAAAATGCAACAAAATAACACTAGATGCAAAATAACTTAGGGAAAAAGGAGGGGAGAGAGGTCAATGGGCAGCGCGGACCGAGGCGGATCGGGCCGGCGGATCGGGCGCTGGTCGCCGCGCGCTGGAGGAGGAAGCAGGCGGCGGCGGGCGGGTGGCCGGAGCGGCCGGCGGGGCGAGGCCAGCGGTGTGGCGCGGCTTGGTGGGCGGAGTGGTGGCGGGCGCTGGTCGCTGGCGAGTGGCATGGCCAGGGCGGCGGCGAGGCGGCGGCGCTGGCCGGGCGGCGGAGAGGCGGCCGAGGCAGCGGGAGGCAGGCGGCGCGGCGGCGTCCGGGCCCGAGGGGCCCAGGCGCTGGCTCCCGCGGCCGGGCGGGGCGATGATGGGCGCCGGGCGGTGACGTGGCAGCCCCGGTTGGCGGCGCGGCGGCGGGCGGACGCGTCCGCTCGCCGGACGTGTCCGGCGCGCGAGGGCAAATTGCTAGGGTTTCGGGAGGATGATCCGGGATTGGAAAGGGAGGTGTTTAAATAGGCATAGAGGGAGCTAGGAGAGTCCAAATGAGGTGTAGTTTTCGCCCACGATCGTGATCGAACGACGGAGAGCATGGAAGTGACTTAGATGGGTTGTTGGGCTGTTTTGAAGGGTGTTGGGCTGCAACTTAAAAGAGGCCTTTGCGAGAGTGCGGTTAACCGTTGGAGTACCAAACGAGCTCCAAATGACCAAAACTTGACCGGTGGTCTACGGGTGGTATACCAAGGCCACTAGACATACCTCGGTCCATTTCGAGAAGGTTTAGTACCCTTTACGGAAAAAGCGTAAAAGGGGCGCCGGGGAGATAGGAGTGCCGGATTGCAAAACGGACAACGGGAAAAATGCTCGGAATCATGAGACGAACACGTATGCAAATGCGATGCACATGATGACATGATAAAATGCATGACATGGACAAAATGCAAAAAGAAGAAAAACCCAACCACGGAGGGAATATCATATATCAATGCCGAAAATGGCAAGAGTTGGAGTTACAATTATGGAAAGTTACTTCCGGGGTGTTACAACACTCCACCACTACAAGAGGATCTCGTCCCGAGATCTAGGACTGAAAGAACTCCGGATATTCGAACGGAGGTGATCCTCGCGCCCCGTGTAGCTTCTCGGTCGGAATGGTGTGACCACTTCACTTTCAGGAATTTGATTGACTTGTTGCGAGTCTTGCGCTCGGTTTCTTCAAGAATAGCAACGGGGTGCTCATGATAAGAGAGATCTTCTTGAAGGTCAATCTCTTCGAAGTTGATAGTGCGTTCAGGAGTCTTGAAGCACTTGCGAAGCTGTGACACGCGAAACACATCGTGCACGCTTTGCGAAGTTGGATGGAAGCTCAAGTTGATAGGCGAGATCGCCTCTTTGCCAATGATCTTGAAAGGACCCACGTATCTAGGGGCAAGCTTCCCTTTGATACCGGCGGACGAGTGCCTTTCATTGAGAAACGCGAGGTAGACATGGTCTCCGATTTCAAAAGCCACATCACGGTGCTTATCATCATAATAGCTCTTCCGCGCGATTATGCGGCTTTGAGATTCTCACGAATGACTTGGCACATTTCTTACGCTTCGTGATCAAGTCATTGCCAAGAAGTTGGCGTTCACCTGTCTCGCACCAATTGAGAGGAGTACGGCACTTTCGCCATAGAGAATTTCGAATGGGGCCTTGCCGAACTCGCTTGGAAGCTGTTATTGTAGGAGAACTCGGCATATGGAAGACAATCTTCCCACTTCATACCGAAAGAAATGACACAAGCTCGAGCATATCTTCAAGGATTTGATTAACTCGCTCAACTTGGCCACTTGTTTGAGGATGGAAAGCTGTCTTTGAAACGAATGTTGGTGCCCATGGCCTTCGAAAAGAATCCCAAAACTTGGAGGTAAAGATGCTGCCACGGTCTCAAGAGATCACTTGTGGAATGCCGTGCAAGGAGACAATCTCGAGGTGTATAGCTCTGCCAACTGAGCTGCTGTGATGGATTCTTTGATAGGAAGAAAATGAGCCACTTTAGTAAGCTTGTCAATGACAACGAAGATAGCATCATTTCCACGCTTGGACTTTGGAAAGCCAGTCACGAAGTCCATTTCAATATGATCAAACTTCCATTCAGGAATAGCAAGAGGTTGAAGGAGACCAGCTGGTCTTTGGTGTTCTGCTTTCACTCTTCTGCAGACATCACATTCATTCACGAATTGAGCAATTTCTCGCTTCATTCGAGTCCACCAATATGACTGCTTGAGGTCATGGTACATCTTCGTACTTCCAAAGATGAATGGATAGAAGCGAATTGTGAGCCTCGCTCATAATGACTTTTCTCAGATCACCCTTAGGAACCACAATCCGTCCTCAAAGAAAAGAGTATCTTTGTCATCAACGTGGAAGCACTTATACTTGAAATGCCCTTGTCGATACCACGTTTCACCTTTTTCACCATGGCATCCGAAGTTGAGCCTCACGAATCTGATCTTCCAAAGTAGGAGAGACTATGAGGTTGGCAAGAAAGCCTTGAGGAACAACTTGAAGATTCAGCTTGCGGAAAGCTTCACAGAGATCCGGTGAAAAGGCTTGAGGATTAGACTGCTGCGATAGCTTTCCTGCTCAAAGCATCTGCAATGACATTGGCCTTGCCCGGAGTATATTCAATACTTGGGTTGTACTCTTGAATCATTTCGACCCATCGAGTCTGCCTGAGGTTGAGGTTGGGTTGAGTGAAGATGTACTTGAGACTCTTGTGATCGGTGAAAATGTCCACTTTCCTTCCCAACAAGAGATGTCTCCATGTAATCAATGCATGGACAACTGCCGCCAACTCAAGATCGTGAGTGGGGTAGTTCTTTTCGTTGGGCTTCAACTGGCGAGAGGTATAAGCCACAACTCTCTTCTCTTGCATTAACACAGCACCGAGACCTTGAAGAGAAGCATCACAGAAAACTTCAAATGGCTTGGATTCATCAGGAGGAGTCAAGACATGAGCTGTGACGAGTTTCTCTTTGAGAGTATTGAAAGCAATGTCATATTCAGGAGACCAGACATACTTCACATGCTTCTGGAGAAGGTTGGAAAGAGGCTTTACAATCTTGGAGAAGTTCTCAACGAATCTTCGGCAATAGCTTGCAAGACCAAGAAAATCATGGAGCTGCTTGACATTCGAGGAGGTTCCCAATTCACAATTGCGGACACCTTCTCGGATTAACAGCGATGCCCTTGGCGGAGATGATATGACCAAGATAAAGCACTTCATCAAGCCAAAATTCACATTTGGAGAACTTAGCATAGAATTGGTACTCTCTGAGCTTGTCTAGCACCAATCGCAAATGATTGGCATGATCTTTCTTATTCTTGGAGAAGACCAAAATATCATCAAGATAGACCAAGACGAATTCATTGGTGTAGGGGTTGAATATGAAGTTCATCATCCGAGAGAATGTTGGAGGAGCATTGACAAGGCGAAAGACATGACAAGATATTCATAAGAACCAAAGCTTGTTCGAATGCTGTCTTGGGAATATCTTGTTCACGAATGCGAATCTGATGATACCCCATACGAAGGTCAAGCTTGGAGAACATCAGAGCACCTTTGAGTTGCTCAAAAGCTCATTGATGTTGGGAAGTGGATACTTTTTCTTGATTGTCTTCTTATTCAATGGACGGTAATCGACGCAAAGTCGGTCCGTGCCATCCTTCTTCGGACAAAAGAACACCACAACCCCAAGGAGATGAACTCGGTCCGATCAAACCAGACGCTCTTGTTCATCGAGCTGCTTCTTCAATTCCTTCAGCTCATCAGGTCCAAGCTTGTATGGACGCTTGCAAACGGGTTCATGCGGTGCTCAAGATCGATTCGAACTCAATCGGCCGATGAGGAGGCATACCCGAAGCTCTTCGGAAAGACATCTTGGTACTCACAAACGATCGAATCGAGAGATAGCATTCAGTTCGCCCTTCTCATTGAGAGAAAACAACCGAATGGTTTCATCACGAGCGGCATAGATGATTACATCATTAGAAGAGTGAGTCAATTGAATTTCCCTGGCAGCACAATCAAGCTGAGCTTTGTGCTGATAAAGCCAGTCCATTCCGAGAATAAGATCAATATCCGAGTCACCGAGAACAATTGGTTTAGCCAGAAATCTATAATCGCCCATCTTGATAGAAACATCCGGAACCAAAACTCGAGAAGTCATCTCCTTAGCCGGAGAAACAATAGACAAAGGTCTAGGCAAAGCTTGAGTAACCAAATCATGCATAGCCACAAAAGGTCTTGAGATGAAAGAATGCGATGCACCAGTATCAAATAAGACTTTTGCAGGAATATCATTAACTGAGAGATTACCCATTAACACATCAGAAGATTCCTCTGCTTGAGCTGCATTCATCATATTCACCTTTGCAGACTTGGGATTATGCTTGACCACTGCATTGCTGGAAGATTTCACAGGAGGAGGAGGCGGAAGACGCCTCTGGTTGAAGCACTTGTTCGCATAGTGACCTTTCTGCTGACATTTGTTGCAAGTCACTTCAGAGAGCGGACGGTGGTAAGGAGCACTTGACCTTGGAGCTTGAGAATTAGACTTGTTCTGATAGCTTGGGTTGGGTGGGTGGGAAGATCCACGGCCACCTGAGTTCTTCTGCTGATAAGGCTGACGGAACGGAGGAGGAGGAAGGTAAAACTTCGCTGCTTAGCTGCCACTTGAGAGGAAGAAGAAGACTGAACTGCATCCCCGATTCTCTTCTTAGAAGCCTCACATTTGAGCTGGGCAGCTTCTTGCTTCAGTGCCATGTTGTAGAAATCATCATACTTATCGGCTCAAAAGCACAAGAGCTAATTGCAAATCTTCTCTCGCACCACCTCTGAATTGATAGATCATACTCTTTTCATCGTGCACGCCTTGCTTAGCAAAACGAGCGAGCTTCTGGAACCGGATATTGTATTGATAGACAGACATGTTGCCCTGCTTGAGATTGCGGAACTCCTCACGCTTGCTCTCAACAACACTTTTCGGAATGTGATGAGCTCTGAAATCACGGCGGAACTCATCCTAGGTAATGACACGACCTCCTCTGGAATCTTTGTATTGCTGGTACCACTCAGCAGCTTGATCCTTGAGTTGAAACGATGCAAACTTGACAAAGTCCTCGTGTCCGACATTGCTACAATCAAAATGCTTGCAGATGTTCACTAACCAATCGTCGGCGTCGTGGCCCGACACGTAAACCGGAAGACTTCGCTGATTAGCGAGGAACCGATCGAGAGTAGCAAAGTGTGGCTGATTGTTGCCTTGACCTTGATTTCCTTGATTGCCTTGCCCCGATGCGTTCTTGCAAGAGCTGCAAAATCATCTCGAGCATTGGCATTGGTGGCTGCCATGATAGCTTGCCGTGCCTCTGGAGGCGGAGGTGGAGGTGGAGGTGGAGGTTGAATGATCCCCATCATTGCGATCCGGATTCAGACGCGTTGGCGGAGCCATCCTGGAGAGGGTGACATCCGTTAGTCCTTTGATAGACAAATAGTCAAGTAGAATCAACGGATAGAAATTGCAACATATAGTCTTCACAATAAACATTCAACAAGAATGAACGAATGAATTCCCAAAGTTAATCATCACACGTCCATTAAGGTGAGAAGCCACTTAGATAAAGATATGGAAACAACATTTGTCTTAGAAACAATTCAATATCACAACTGAAAACAAAAGATTGGCTGCTAGAATGAGCGGAACAAACACATGATGGAGATTTCGCCCAAAGTGTTCGTGGTGGGGCCCACACGGACACGACGATAGCGGACGTCCACGAATGACAAACAAGACGTCCCGAATCAGCATAGCCAAGGATTCTTTAAGACGCCTCGCGACCACTCAGAATCGACCGTGAATGGGCGGACCACTAGACGTTGAACCCCAATCTCAAATCATACATCCGCCGGAAAGAATATCCCGTAAGCTACTAGAATTCCCACCTATAAACTCCCGAAACTTTCTGGTTATGCAATCTGGTGTTGGGGATACAGGGACACAAAATATATCACCCAAACTAACAATACCTAGATCCAATTGTATCCATCCGTCAACACATAACCAAGAAATCCTCGAAATCGTGTACCTCGACCTTCAAAAACATCCGTTATGCAAGTCATGGCAATACTCCCTTTCGCCTCGATCTCGGGCTATCGGGTTATCTCACCAACAACTGCACAAAAGAGATTTCGATGTCGGCAAAACTCGGTATTCCAGAATCTGCAACGATAAAATTGTGACGACAACACCTCGGAGCTCAACTCCCGGGACACCGCCACAACCCCTAAATGTCGAGGCACCAAGAACAATGTTCTCGTCACAAAACCATCGGAACGATCCCAAGATACCCACGTGATCCTAAAAAAATTTAGTGAAATTTGAGGAGAGAAGAGTCAAAACTCTACGTCGGAGACCTCACAGAGCTTACGAAGGGACTGGGAGTAAAAGAATCCTACTCTCGATATATATAATCCTAAGACTCAAAACATTTTTCCATTCTAGACTCAACAACGCCAGAAAACAATCAAGTAGGGGCTCCTAAGTCGGGAAGGCTCGATTACCAACTTGTACGCCCCGATGCGGCTATATCTCCCACGTGTCGAGGCACGACTTAGAGGCATAACCGCATTGAAAGCAATGTCGCAAGTGAGGTAATCTTCACACAACCCATGTAATAAATAAGGAAAGAGATACATAGTTGGCTTACAATGCGCCACTTCACACAAGACATAAATAAACATCCATCATTCGAGTACACTCAAGGTCCGACTACGGAACCAAAATAAAAGAAGATACCCCAAATGCTACACAGATCCCCGATCGTCCCAACTGGGCACCACTACGATCATCGGGAAAAGACACATAGTAACGACCACGCCTCGTCGAACTCCCACTTGAGCTCGGATGCGCCACCTGCCGGCCTCGTCGGAACCTGCAACTGTTTTGGAAGTATCTGTGAGTCACGGGGACTCAGCAATCTCACACCCGCGAGATCAAGACTATTTAAGCTTATATGAAGGACAGAGTAGTAAAGTGGAGCTGCAGCAAGCGACTAGCATAGATGGTGGCTATTTCGCAATAGAGAGCGAGAAGAGGAGCAAAGCACGGTCGTGAAGCTAGAAGCGATCAAGAAGTGATCCTGAACTACTTACGTCAGACATAACTCCAACACCGTGTTCACTTCCCGGACTCCGCCGAGAAGAGACCATCACGGTTACACACGCGGTTGATGTGTATTTTATTTGAGGTCAACTTTGGGTTTTCTACAACCGGACATTAACAAATTCTCATCTGCCTCATAACCGCGGGCACGGCTTTCAAAAGATATTACCCTGCAGGGGTGTCCCAACTTAGCCCATTATAAGCTCTCACGGTCAACGAAGGATATTCCTTCTACCGGGAAAACCCGATCAATCTCGGAATCCCGGACTACAAGACATTTCGACAGCAATAAAACAAGACCAGCAAAGCCGCCCGATTGTGCCGACAAATCCCGATAGGAGCTGCACATATCTCGTTCTCGTGGCACATCCGGATGAGCAGTCCATACAACTAAAACCAGACCTCAAGTTGCCTTGAGGGGCGCTGCAGGTGGCTCCAGTTCGGCCAGCACTCGAAGGAGCACTGGTCCGGGGTTAAAATAAAGATGACCCTCGGGCTCGCGAAAACCGGGGAAAAGGCTTAGGTGGCAAATGGTAAAACCAAAGTTGGGCCTTGCCGGGCGAGTCTTATCCAAAGCGAACTGTCAAGGGGTCCCATAAATCACCCAACCGTAAGGAACGCGAAATCAAGGAACATAACACCGGTATGACGGAAACTAGGTGGCAAGAGGGAACAAAACACTGGCATAAGGCCGAGCCTTCCACCCTTTACCAAGTATATAGATGTGTTAAACATAGCAGATATATATATATATATATATTGTGATATCCCCAACAAGTAAACATGTTCCAACAAGGAACAACATCTCCATGTTCCAACAAGGAACAAACTTCAGCTTCACCTGCAACTAGCAACGCTATAAGAGGGCTGAGCAAAGCGGTAACGTAGCCAATCAACGGTTTGCTAGGAAAAGGATGGTTAGGGGCTGACATGGCAATATGGGTGACATGATATAGCAAGTGGTAGGCATCGCAGCATAGGCAGAGCAAAAGAGCGAGCAACTAGCATAGCAAAGATAGAAGTGATTTCGAGGGTATGGTCATCTTGCTCGCAATGTTCTCGAGTTGTCGAAAGCTTGATCCTCGTAAGCGTTCTCAACAGGTTCCTCGCTCACGCACTCGCCTCCGGCTCTACCCAAAGCAACAACACAAACAAAGGAACCACAATAAATCACGGTGCAACGCACAATCCACATGATGCAAAACATGGCATGATATGCGAGATGTGATATGCAATGCGTATGTGTGCTCCGGAAGGAAAATGATGAACCAGGCATCAACTTGGCAAACCAAGTATGCCACTGAAAGATGAGATGATTTCGGTTGAAATCGATATAAAGATCACCGAATCGGATGCACGGTTTGGAAATGACAAGCAAAACAAGAATGGCACAAATCTGCCATTAACAACATGATGCCACTTAGCAAGCAACAATTAATTAAGCTACTGCACCCAAACGTACCAACAAAGCACATGGCAGTTATCTACACAAGATGCTCGACAAAAGATGAGCACTGAGCTACGGCTAGTTCACATCATAACAGGTTCAAACAAGCATGGCAAAAGTGCACAAAATATCAGGCTGGACATGGCAAAAACAGCATCAGGTTGCAATGTTCAGAGCAACAAAACTACATGCTACAGGAACTTAAAATAGCAAAACATGGCATGGCATGAATCTACTCAAAGCATAGAACAAAAGTCCCTTACTGACTATAAGCCAAAAAGGATTAGAAAATATAGTAACACCCATGTCAATATTGAAAGTTTCGTTAACAGATTCAGCAACATGACATGTCAAAAACTGATAACGAGTAGGCATGTTTACAAGCTCAATGCACTCACTACAGAGTCTTATATGATAAACTAAGCATGCATACATCAAGAAGACATGGCATAGAACACATACATGGCAAGAACAATAACATAGCATACATGGGTCAACCACAACAACCTAGGCAAAATTGAATAACATGTATACAATCTGCCAGGAAACATTTGATAGCAAAAGTAGAGCTCGATTGACTCAAGCTATGGCACTCCATAATTGCAAACAAAGGCATGGATGGATATAGCAAGACATGCTTAACAAAACATCCTTACTGAAGTATCTCAAAATATGCATAGATCTCTCGGTATCATCAAGTTAACATGGCATCAAAATATCAGCTAAACATGGCTGAAAACAGCAACATCAGGACACCTAATTTGCATGATTGTGCTAGTCACCACATAGATCACAAACATACATGGCATACACCCCTGGAAAGATGGCATGGCATATTTCAAAACACATGTAGGACTTAAATTCATAGGATGCACACAATAATCATGGCAAAAATAACAAAAGTGCAAGTTCTGTTAAGAAACAGAAACTAACATCACATAGCACTCTTCCAACAGCATTTCGGGAATCAAGATGATCTCAAATGAAAATGATTCAATGAGATGAAATGATCTACTCTTCGAGACGAACATTTTGACATATTATACGCGCAAAATGGAGCTACGATGACAGAGTTACACTCCGTTGAAAATGCAACAAAAATAACACTAGATGCAAAATAACTTAGGGAAAAAAGGAGGGGGAGAGAGGTCAACGGGCAGCGCGCGGACCGAGGCCGGATCGGGCCGGCCGGATCGGGCGCGGGGTCGCCGGCGCGAGGAGGAAGCAGGCGGCGGCAGGCGGGTGGCCGGAGCGGCCGGTCGGCGGCGAGGCGGGCCGGTGGCGGCCTTGATCGGCGGCGGAGGAGTGGCGGCGGGCGCTGGGTCGCGGCGCGCCGGGCGGGCGGCGACAGAGGCGGCGCGGCGCTGGCCGGGCGGCGGAGAGGCGGCCGAGGCAGCGGGGGGCAGCTGGGCCTGGCGGCGTCCGGCCCGGAGGGCCGGCGCTGGCCCATGGGCCGGCAGCGGGGCGGCGATGTGGGCGCCGGGCGGTTGACGTGGCAGCCCCCGGTTGGCCGGCGGCGGGCGGACGCGTCCGGCTCGCCCGGACGTGTCCGGCGGCGCGGAGGGGCAAATTTGCTAGGGTTTCGGGGAGGATGATCCGGGATTGGAAAGGGGAGGTGTTTAAATAGGCATAGAGGGAGCTAGGAGAGTCCAAATGAGGTGTAGTTTTCGCCCACACGATCGTGATCGAACGACGGAGAGCATGGAAGTGACTTAGATGGGTTGTTGGGCTGTTTTGAAGGGGTGTTGGGCTGCAACTTAAAAGAGGCCTTTGCGAGAGTGCGGTTAACCGTTGGAGTACCAAACGAGCTCCAAATGACCCGAAACTTGACCGGTGGTCTACGGGTGGTATACCAAGGCCACTAGACAAACCTCGGTCCATTTCGAGAAGGTTTAGTACCCGCACACGGAAAAACGTAAAAGGGGCCGCCGGGGGAGATAGGAGTGCCGGATTGCAAAACGGACAACGGGAAAAATGCTCGGAATCATGAGACGAACACGTATGCAAATGCGATGCACATGATGACATGGACGAAATGCAAAAAGAAGAAAAACCCAACCACGGAGGGAATATCATATATCAATGCCGAAAATGGCAAGAGTTGGAGTTACAATTATGGAAAGTTACTTCCGGGGTGTTACATAATATCCCTTGGTTTCCAATAGGATCCCGCTGCCACGGGAGGGTAGGACAAAAGATGTCATGCAAGTTCTTTTCCATAAGCAGTATGACTATATTCGGAATACATGCCTACATTATATTGATGAATTGGAGCTAGTTCTGTGTCACCCTATGTTATAACTATTGCATGATGAATGCCACCCGACATAATTATCCATCATTGATCCATTGCCTACGAGCTCGTTTCATATTGATCTTTGCTAAGTTACTTTTCCATTGCCACTGTTACGATTGCTACAAAACTGCTACTATCACTTTTGCCACCATTACCGTTACTTCCATACTACTTTGCTAACAAATACTTTGCTGCAGTTATTAAGACTTTCAAGTGTGGTTGAATTGACAACTCAACTACTAATACTTGAGAATATTCTTCGGCTCCCCTTGTGTCGAATCAATAAATTTGTGTTGAATACTCTACCCTCGAAAACTGTTGCAATCCTCTATACTTGTGGGTTATCATTTTCCATATCCATTTCATCGCGGTCATAACCTCAGGTACAATTGTAAGTAACCTAAAGACCTTGAAAACTTTGTATTGATTGGAGCCTTTAGGCAATTTCCACTGGATTGGTTCTAAGGAGAGAGTTAGTTCATGAACTAATAGCTCGGGTTCCTGGAATTGCACATAAGCCTCTTCAGATAATGGAAAATGGAAAAGTGTAGTTGAATCCTCAGCTTGATGCAAATCAAAGATGGATATGTGTTGGTTGATAGCAAAGGAATGAAGCTGTGGACATACTTCAATTAAAGGAGCCCCATTCCATTTGTCAGACAAAAAATGTAGAGTATGACCATTGTGCTGAGTACTTGAGGCATGTTCCTTATAAATTGGAAAGAGTTTCATGCAATCTCTCCACCAGAAGGATGTATTGGGTGTAGGAGTTGGAAGGAAAACCATGATCATAATATACTTTCCAAACCACTTTGACCCATGGGATATCCATGTGATTGATAAACTTATGCACCATTCGAAAAGACGGCTAGTGTTCTACAGGGACAGATTCAATACGCCCAGTCCTCCTCTATCCTTTGGCATATATTAAAACCCTAGCTGCCAAGGGAGGGTTTTTCTTTTCTAGGTCCTTACCTCTCCAAAAGGGATGTCCCCTATATTTATCAATATGTTTTATGATGCCTTTTCATAGAAGTAAACAACTCATAAGAAAATTAGGCAAAGAGGATAAAATTGCATTGACCATGAGCATTCTCCCATCATAGCTTAAGAACATAGAGTGAAAGTTTAACCTTTTATGAATTATGTCAATGATAAACATAAAAAAATCCATTATTGGCTTGGTGAAAATGAGAGGAGCGCCTAAATAAGTAAATGGAAAAGTGCCAATGGGGCAACCCAGAATGGTGGATAGGACCTGCATGGTCTCATCTGGTGTATTGATGGGTAAAATGCTTGATTTATGGTAATTAACCTTTAATCCAGAGGCTTTGGAGTAGAGATTCACCAAATGTTGCAGTTTATCCAATTGCTCTGCACATGATGGCATGATGATCAGAGTATTATCAACATATTGAAGTAGGGAGAAGTCAGGGCAGGAGTTAAATATGATTGGGGGCTGAATAATATCGATGTGCATTGCATAATTTAATATTGTCTATAAAAAATCAGCTCACAGAACAAAAAGGATGGGAGAAAGGGGATCTCCCTGTCTCACCCCTCTTCTGCATTTGAAAGAGTTGCGAGACAATCCATTCAATAGTACATCAAAGTTGCAGCGTTGAGAATTTGTTCAATCCAAGAGCACCATTTGATCCCCAATCCCTTTTTCTTCATAAGAGCTGAAATCATGCCATGTTCCATCTTGTCAAGGGCTTTATCGAAATCCAGATTTCACACCACTGTGTTTTTTGCTTCTATGGCTTTGAAACAAATATTTATATGCCTAGGCAGTACGATCCTATATAGATGTAGATTTGATGAATCCATATTGATTGACATGAATTAGCTCCAAAATTATGGAATGCAGTCTATTGGCTAGAAGTTTAGTAAGCAACTTGATTGTGCAACTGAGGAGGAAGATGTGTCTGCAATCATTGGAACAAGAAGCACCAGGCTTCTTGGGAATAAGAGAAATGTAAAGAATTATTGATGTTTTGTAGGCAGACCTTGCATCTGTAAAAGTTGGTTACCAAGATCATGAAAATATTGCTTGATTCTTGACCGACGCTTCCGGATAAAATCAGAGTTAAAGCCATCCGGGCCTGAAGATTTATTTGAGTGCAAGTCTTTAATGATGACATTTATCTCCTCAGAAGAGAAAGTTTCTTCTAGGAAAGATAAACCATGATGCACTGGCAAGAACTAAAGCAACTCCAGAGAGATATTATAATGTTCTATTTTTCCCAGCATGTCTTTAAAGTTTCATGTAGAACAGAGGCTTTTTGCAGCATGATTTGAGACCCAGTACCATCTGATCCAATCAATGAAGATATGTAGGTATGCGCCTATGATGAATAGTAGCCAAAGCATGGATTGTTTTTAAGTTCTCACTTCCTAAAGTAACCCATTTAATTTTCTCTCTCGGTTGCCAATATGCCTTTTGTTCCTCCAAAAGTCTATCCAAATAAATTTTAATATCTTTTTACAGGCCAGACTCCAAAGGTGTGAGGGATCTAAAATTTTCAATTGCATCCATCATTTCAATCAAAGCATTTTGCATCCCTGATAACCTCTTTTAGATTGGAAAGGATTTTCACCCAAGTCTTTAAGCTTTTTCCTTAAGATCTTCATCTTAACATTATTCTTTTTGGTTGCATCAGCATAATGAATACTATGCTTCCACACATTTTTTCACCAGAGGCATAAAACTATCATGTTCCATCCACCAATTTTCAGATCGGAATATGTTGCTTTTTGGCATGGATTTTTGAATCTGAATGACAAAAGGCACATGGTCAGAGGTGGTCATTGCCATTGGGAAAGCCAAAGTATTTGCATAATAAAGTGTCCCAGAGGAGGAAGTAAAAAATCAATCAAGTCTTTCAAGTAGAGGATTTTCTTGCATATTGCTCCAGGTAAATTGCCCGCCTTTAAGGCGAATATCATCCAAGCCTAAATGACTTATGACAACATTAAACTGCAGTGTTTCATTAATATTTTCTCATGGTTTACTTCTATTGTCAACACTCCTGATCAGATTAATGTCTCCAATAATGAGCCAATCTGCATCTTATGGGATTATAGTGCCATCTTACCAAGCAAGGAATTCAAGTTTCTTATCATCCCAACAACTACCACATTTGTTAGATCGCGTCAGTAGTTATTTAGAACTAACATTTCCCTCTTAAACTGACTGGAACACCTTCCAAAATGTTATGCCTGTGTTGGTGGTAGGGAGGGGTGGGGGGAGCGTCGTCTAAATCCCAAAGCCACATTCTCCTTTTTGTCTTTCATGTTTGTGTTAAATTTTTCACTCAATTTTTCTTTTTTAACCGAGATATATGGGGTTTTTTATTCGATTTCGCACGTAGCTATATCAGCTTTCTTATTCTTCGTGCAATTGCAGGAGCTGTCCGTACTCTAACGAGGTCCCATAAAAAAAAGAACCAAGCAATCTAGAGAGAAGGTTGTGACTCCATGATGGTTTTGAAAATCAAATGGTCTACGCATAGTTTTTTGAAGAGTTCGGTTGGTTTTGAGCGACTTGATTTCGCCATTTTCAATCTTAAAAGGAAAAAATAGGACAAGAGTTGCTCGAAGGTTGTTAAAGAGAGATGTTGTGGGTGAAAGACAGGTGACTACGATGTTGTGCTTGACGCACACTTAGCATCAAGACATGGCGATTGTTCAGACATTGCTCTTGAGACAAATGCATGTGTTTCCAAAAAAATAACTATGTTAATAAGCTGTTTTTTTAGTGATGTAGCAACGCACTAAGTGCCTTATTAGTAGCTCCAACAATGTTAGCAAGATGTATCTAGTTGCTTGAAAAAAAGCTGAAAATCCATAACAAGAACTAGTTTGGCACGAGTACATTTATATAGCAGAATATTTCATCATCTATAATTGCTTCTATAATCCTCTATATTGTAAAATTTCCAGAGCACGATATGATGTCATTGTCTGCTCCTATTTATTATCACCATTATGGTTTCCATCTTGGTTCACACCATTGTTCTCACCGGCATCACCCCTCTTTGCCTCGAGGAACCCGATGAGATCTCGGATTGCGGCGTCCGCCCCATCGTTATTCCTCCCTACAACATCGGTGACCTCTTCGATCGTGGTCGGCACCTCACTCAACAACCGCTCGACCTCCGGAATCATGGCACGGTCTTTAAGTGATTGGTAGTCACGGGACACACCCCTAAAGTACTCCGGAGTGCAGTACAACACCATTGTCTGCTCATATTTATCCACCTTGTTGTTCCCATGATGTTTGACGCCCTTGTTCGCACCGACTTCTCCCCTCTTTGCCTTGAAGAACCCGACGAGATCACTGAGGGCGGTGTCGGCTCCGTCGTTCCTCATCAGAACCTCGGCAACCTCTGCCGGTGTGATCGGCACCTCCTCCATCAGCTTCTCGATCTCTGGATACATGGTGTGGTCATCTTCGACAAAGTGGTAGTTCCTGGCCAGGATCCTGAAGGACTCCGAGGTGCAATATCCCATGTGGATGTGCATGTCCATCCTGCCAGGCCGCAACAGTGCCGGGTCGAGCCGCTCCTTGTAGTTGGTGGTGAAGACGATGATCCTCTCCTCCCCGCTCGTCGACCACAGCCCGTCGACGAAGTTGAGCAGCCCAGACAACGTCACCTGTTCGACAAAATCAACACACAAATCAGGTCATCCACGGAAGCATATTGAGTTATTGACACAGCATAAAAAGGATATAAGGACCCAATATTATGCATGAATATATATGTATGACCATGATGATTGAACTCATAGTAATTGACAAACCTTGTCCTCGTTGTCCTCTCCTCCGGTGAAGCTGTGCCTCCCACGCCTCTCGCCGCTTTGGTCGCCACGCTGCGGCAGGTCGATGCTACAGTCAATGTCCTCGACTACAAGGATGGAGCGGTTGCTCATGCCGACGAGCAGCCTGCGGAGGTCCGAGTTGGACTTGACCTCGGTCAGCTCGAGGTCGTAGATGTCGAACTTGAGGTAGTTGGCCATGGCGGCTACGAGGCTGGACTTGCCGGTGCCCGGCGGCCCGTAGAGCAGGTACCCGCGCTTCCATGCCCTGCCAGTCCTGCGGTAGTAGTCCTTCCTCCTGACGAACCGCTCGAGGTCGTCCATGACGGATCGCTTGAGGTCGCCGTCCATGGCGATCGTGTCGAAGGTGGAGGGGTGGCGGAGGTCGACGGGGGTCCACGCGTCGTACTCGATCATGTGCATCTTGAGGTCCCGGTGCCGGTCCCGGATGGCCTTGGCGGCGTCCACGACGAACGGCAGGTACGAGGCGAGCGCCTGCTCCTTGTGCTTCTTGTGGAAGCAGAGCTCGAAGGACCTGTGGCAGCCGCCGTGCGGGCCGCGGCGGCCGTTGTGGCCGGCGCCGGAGCCGTGGCCTGCGAAGGAGCCGCTGTTACCGGCGACGTCGCGGGAGACGAGGCGCCAGGTGTAGGTGACGCCGTCGTGGACGTCCACGGTCTCCTCGCCGTGGTCCATGGTGACGAGGATGCCCTGGGCCTCGTCGACTCGGGACGCGCGGAGGCGGCGCGCGGCGGAGGCCGTGCCGGCGAGCGAGGCGAGGTAGGCGCGGGCGGCGTCGAAGAGCTGGTTGGGCGCGAGGCCCTCGGCCTCGTCGATGACGACGGTGTGGGTGGGGGAGAGGCGGGCGCAGAGGCGGCGCACCACGTCGGCGGTGGAGAGGGTGAGCGCGTCGCGGAGCTCGTAGGGCAGCAGCTCGTTCATCAGGCCATTGATGACCATGGCCGCCCCCGCCGCCGTCGCCGCCATGGCCACGTAGCGCTCATACTCGCCGGACGACATGCCGCAGGACTTGATCGACGGTAGCACTGAGAAGCCGATCGAAGCGTGAAGGTAGGGAAGGCGTGCGTGCGTCTTCCTCCTGATAAATCCTTTTCTTTCTTGGGGTTGGGACAATCGTGCTAGTGTTGTACTCCGTATTATATTTTGAGATCAAACTACACGTCGCTGTCTAACTTGCAAAATTTACCTTTTTTTTGTGTAAACTTGCCAAATTTGCTATTAGGCCGAATCTCACCCTATGCGTTTCCGAATCGGCACGAGGCGATCCACACGAGTAATCAGATCAGATGGTCGCGGAGGCCATCGATGCGTCCCATCAAATCTGAAGGAACGTCTAAAAACAAAGTCCTCTCGTCAGTAAGGGCCTAAATCCACCGTACCGTTATAGCCCTAAGACTATCGGGATGAGGCGGACCGATGTCGACACCGGCGAAAGGCAATGAAACCCTATGAGGTAGAGAGGGTGCTTGTTTTGCCTCACAGGGGCCGCGGGTGCAAGTTAGCACTACTAGAGAAAAGCTTATAGATAGACGTTTATTAGTGGCGCAGCCGCGCGGGTTTATACCCCTCGCTACAGCCACTTACTAGTAGCGCGGGTTTATACCCCGCTACAACTAAGTTGATAGTAGTAGTGCGGGTTTATAACCCTCGCTACTACTAAGTGGTCTCTACCGTGCCCTTCCCCCTCCCCCTCCCTAAGCAGACATATCATAGTAGTAGCGAGGGGTATAAACCTGCGCTACTACTAAGTTAATAGTAGTAACGCGGGTTTATACCCCTCGCTACTACTACGTATAAGGTAGGTGAAGTGCCCATATCCTCGGCCGAATCCCTCTTCTCTCCCTCACTCTCCTCCCTTTATCCATAGGCTCTCCCATGGTGCTCCTGCCCAAGCACACCTCCTCCTCCATGGCGCCCAATGAGTTCACCTCCTCGGCGTCGCTAGCGCCCAGGAGCTCGCCCGTCTTCCCCCTCACATCTATGCCACCACGACAGAGCGCCTTAACACCGGCGACCAACCCCGCTGCTACCTCCATCCCCTTCCTCTGGTTTGACTCACCCTCCCATGTCCTTGCCCGTGCAGGTCGTCACCATGGACGACCAGGAGCTCGCTGCCTTGGCTGCGAAGAGGATCCCCACGCCGCCGCCTTGCTCGGCCATGGATTCGGGCCCTCTGCAGCAGCCGTCGCTGGATCTGGTCTACCGCTACCCTTCCGCACCTTCGGCGACCCCTGCCAGCGCTGGATCGAACCATTGTTGCCATTGACAGCACATACGGGATTGGGAACTTTTTTGTTTTTGAAATTAATAGTAGTAGCGCGGGTAGCACTCACGCTACTACTAATAGACATAGTAATAGCGCGGGTGCACCCACGCTACTCCTACAAGTTAGAAACAATCATTAATTCAAGAAATATCATGCTTTTAAAAAAAATTGAAAACAAAAAGGAGAGGAAAAACCGAACAAAACGTTCCAAAAAAGAGAAGAAAAAAAAGGAACCAGAAAAAGAAAAAAGAGAAGAAGAAAAGACAGAAAAGGATGAAACAAATTACATCAGGTGAGGTGGCTGGGTAGTTATCACACATACGGTCGCTCTTTTTAGGATTCACCGGGAATCGGAAGAGAAAATAGTTAACGAGCGCTCCTTCGGGCTTCTTTTAGCGGTTTTTTCCGGGTTTTTTTTTTTTGACGTTTTGGTTTTCCACCGCTCGTCCTTAGCTTTTCGATTAAAAACAAAATCGGAAAAAAATTGCGCAAAAAAACGCGTTTTCTTTTTTATCTTTCGCGAGAGTTACGGTTTTGCTTTCGCGAGAGTTACGGTTTTGCTTCCGCGAGAGGCACGGTTTTGCTTTCGCAAGAGTCACGGGCGTGCCTCTTGGAAACGGAAAAAAACGTGTTTTCTGTTTTTTTTTTCTTTCGCGATAGTCACGGTTTTGCTTCCGTGAGAGGTTCGGTTGTGCTTTCGCGAGAGTCACGGCCGTGCCTCCTCGGAAACAAAAAAAGCGCGTTTTTTTCTTCCACGAAAGTCACGGTTTTGTTTTCGCGAAAGACATGGCTGTGATTTCGTGAGAGGCACGGGCGTGCCTCTTTCGGAAAGGGAAAAAACACGTGAAAAAAAATGGATCTATCAACATGGGATCTAGTTTTGAAGATCTCGACGCGAGAAATCCAACAGTGAAAGCGGTTCGAGATTTGGACGCACGGTTTAAGATATAAAACATTTTGAATAAATAGATCTATGAAAAAAGAGAAAACTCCCAGGTTGCGACAAGTGCCGCACATGTTGCATGCAACTTGTCAGGTTGTAGTGATCTTTGCAATGAGTACTTCTAAACTAGTGATTTCAGGGAATCAGACATGTTCAGAACAAACACGTTGGCGATTTGCTGGGCCTTCGGTCAGAATGTTAAGTCACGACGTTTCTCCGAGCTTGAGGAACTTAAGCCTGAACGTTAAGTCAGGATTGTAAATCGCAATAACGCACCCCCTGACAAAGCACCCTCCTTTTGTTAGGGTTACTCCTTTCTCTCTTTTTCTGGAAAACTTTTGATTTATTCATCATCTTCAATCATGGCAGTACAGCAAACACCAGGACGTTAAGTCGGTCTAGCCGTTACGGCTTGCGCCGTCTGACACTGGCCACTCGGCCACTTTGCTACGTCAAAGCGAGCTCAATTTTGTGCTTGGTGTTTTTTGCCGTTGTCTATTTTTTGATTCGGTGCAAAATGTCACGAGTTGTAAAGTGATGCTTTTATGACTAATTAGGACACGAAGTTGTTGGTTCTGTGCATTCAACTCCTCAACCTGGGATTCATTGGAAATAACCAATACATCGTTTGTGAGAATCATTACAATTTCATTTAAAGGCTCCTCAAACCAATCCGAAGTGGAAGAAAATCTAGCTAATCTAGGGAGCTCATGAGCTACCTTATTTGCTTCTCTATCACAGTGTTCGAATCTAGTGCTCATGAAATCACAAGTGTAATGGAAACAATCATCGAAAATTGCTGCCACCGCTCCCGCGGACCGTCCTCCATCCTGCATGGTTTCAATCACCTCCAGATTATCCGAATTAATAATAAGATGATTGCATCCTGCCCTCTGCGCCAGTGTTAGTCCAAATTTGAGAGCCGAAGCTTCCGCCATCAGAACATCCACGCAATAGTCAATTTTCCCGTTGCCTCCAGCAATGAACCTACCTTTGTCATCTCTCAAAACCGCTCCCATTGTGACCTTCAGGAGGTCGTGGTCATAAGAAGCGTCAACATTAAGTTTTACAAATCCCCTGGGAGGACAGGACCAACCCCCCTTTTTCATAAAAGCACTGGGGGATGATGCATTGACGTAATTTGATGTAAGAGCAAGAATCCCCATGGAGATCTGATGTGCACTCTGTGACGACTCCGTATGTACCATCTTCCGTCTTTCCCACCATAGGTACCATGCTGAGACAACAATCATTTCGCGCACATTGTGGTGGCCCAAAATCAACAGTTCTTGGTCTGGTAGGAGTAGTAAGTATTCCAACACCGCTTCTCCAGCATGATCAATCTCACAGACTTTCTTAATAATATCATCCATCCCAAGTCGTTTCCACACCTCCCTGGCTTTTCTACAAAGAAAAAGCATGTATTTTGGATCTTCTAGGCCCTCCGAACAAGTAAGACAAATGGGCGAGATCTTCATATGTCTGTTTGCAAGTGTTACCCGGCATGGAAGGTGTATCATGCAACGTACGCCATATAAAATTTTGACTTTTGCTGGGCAAGATAACTTTCATATCTTACTCCAAATTGGGTTAACTGTGGTTCGCCCCCTCCCATTAGAATGTCTTAATTTATCTCCATACTGATGCTCCCACTCCCGAGAGTAGGCAGACCGAACCGAGAACATCCCCTTTTTTGTATAGCCCCAAGCAATAAAGTTTGGCATATCATTTGTGTGGAAGTGGAATTGAAAGAATTTGTTATACATCAATGTGCCACATAGTTTGTCTAATGAGATCTTCATCCCAACTATTCGTAACTGGATCAATTAGGTCACCCACCTTCGATAACAAATGTCTCCCCTTGGGCGTCACAATTTTCCTCGTGGCACAGTTGGGGATCCAGGCGTCATCCCAAATGTTAATTCAGCAATGTCCGAGAGGAAATCCATCGATTAAAAAAAGAACTCGAGGAGCTGCGCTCGATTCCAAACCGGCAAGGCCTACACATGCAGATATTAAGGTTTCAGACTGTCTCGTGGAGCTCTTCCATCGAGAGGCAATTCTGGTGTTTAGTGAGTTAGGATGAGTGGTGGAAGCCATTGATCTTTCGAGGTAGGATTGCACATTCATGTGAAGATGGCAGATCACAAAAAAGACAGTATACACAAATTTTCCTCGTGTGTATTGTGGTTATTCCATTACCAAGTAGTACAAGCAAACAATATGTACAAAGTACTATTTATGGATCAGTTACACATGTGTGATGCCGGCGCATTATTGAATCCAACAAGATGAACAACACTGTAGACATGAAATAATTAACAAAAAACTGTAATGTTGATGATTCGAGAACAAACCCACTGTAGATGTTTTATACTTTATAATGTTGTCATTTACTTATGAATACATGACAGCATGCACTCTCAAAACCTGTGTTAAGATATTTGTTAGACCTTATGCTATAGATATTCTGACAAGATATTTAATGATGCCAAAAGACATGAAGACATGCATATACCCACAGTTCATCCAAGTGACAAAAAATATTTAATGGAGACATGCAATTTTTTTTCTCTCTCTCTGACGTAGATGATTCATATAAGGGACTTTATCTCGGAAAGGAAAACTTGAACGTCATTTTATTTCTGAAACATGGTTTACATTTTCTGAAAATGGATTTTCCATGCATGCTAGTGTACAACCAAATCATGGAATTTTAATATCTAGTTAAAATAGCATAACAAGGAAGGCGCTCTCCATTTCTAATACTGCATATTAGTTTTGTCCTAAGTCAAACTTTGTAAACTTTGACAATGCCTATTGAAAATTATAAACATCAGAAATATCAATCAATGTCAATAAATCCACAATGAACTATCTTTTCATATTGTAATTTTTTCGGCAAAAGTAATATACACTACATTTTAAAATTGAGAATATATGTAAGTAAAAATATTTAATATAAATAAGTTATAAGCAGTTAATATAAATAAGTTATAAGTTATAAGCTCCGAGGGCAGCAGCTCATTCACCAGCCCGGCCCGTTGATGACCATCGCCACCCCTGCGGCCGTTGCCGCCATCGCCATGTACCGCTCATACTCGCCGCCGGAGGACATGGTTTGGCACTTGATGGATGGAAGGAGCCGAAGATTGAAGATTATTATTAGGGCAAGGCCGGCCGATGTGTGTCTACACGTCCTAATAAATACTAGTATCTCTTATGGTTTCTTTCTTGGGCTTGGGGACAGCACCAGTGTTGTACTCCTGCTCCGTAATTACAATGACCTGTCCTGTATTGCATAGTACAGTATAATCCGTGCCATATAATTTTTTTTCTTTTTAAAGCTTACCACATATAGCATGTATACAACAGTTGTTTGATGCGTTTTGCTGGTACAATCGATAAATGGCTGCCTTCTAGAGCACGTCTATCCTAAGCACCATTCGGATGTCAGGATCCTCCCCCGACAGCTTTAAAAAAAACTTTCTATGTATTCATGTTCGATCATGACAGTACACCAAACACCAGAAATAATAAAGAATTACCTTCAGATTCATACACCACCTAGTGATGACTACACGCACTAAACGAGCCGACGGCGCGTTGTCGTCCTCACCCATCCATTTTTTATAGTACACGGTCGAGAAGTCATCGTGCTAAGGCCCTGTAGAACCAGCGCACCAGAACAGCAACGGTCGCTATTGAAGAGTAATGTAGATCGAAAGGATTCAACTTGAAGACACATGAACGAGGAAATCCACCAAGGACAGATCCACCGGAGACACACCTTCATCCACCTACCAATGATGCTAGACGCACCACCCAGACGGGGGCTAGGCAGGGAGGATCTTATTCCATCTTCAGGGTGCCACTGCCGTCTCATCTTCCTAAGTAACACACAAACCCTAACAAAACTCGAAGGAACATCTAAAAACGATTCGTAACATGATGCAGACTAAAAGATGGGGCCTTTAGTCCCGATTGCTTAGTTCCGGTTGCACAACCGGGACTAAAAGCCTTTATGAACCGGGGCTAATGGCCCGTTTCCTACTAGTGGGAGAGGCCGTACGAGGCTCGGCCAAATTGGTCAACTGCGATAGCGGTGACAAAGGGGTGGGACGCAGTGATGGTGGCGGCCCGAGGTGGAAGATGGTGGAACGCGGCTTGGTGGAATCGAGGTCGGAGGGGAGCAAGAAGAGCCACGAGATTTTACTCAGCCGCCTCCAGGCCGAGTGTTTTTACTCATAGGTGGGGCCAAGGAGTAAAAACTCCTCTATTGGATTTAGGACTTCGGCTAGGCCCGGTTTAAAGGAGTAAAATCTCCTTTACAGGTTTTTAAGGGATCGGCTAGAGATGCTCTAATCTGCTTTCCTTTCATTTTCTTCTTTTCTCTTTTCAACATCACTCAAATATCCGTCAGCATGAAAGAGTTCCCCTAAAAAAACATGAAGGAGTTGACCACACACCTGCCGTATGGCGCTAATCTCTATTCAGACTACTACGTTACTAATGGCACATCCTACTTATTACGCAATGTTTTCTTACTACCTCTCTCTCAGTTTACAAGGCGTGCGCGTGCCCCTAGGTCGTCAATTTGACCAACCTAATACAAGTCATATATTACAAAAAATATATCAACATAAACTTTGGAGTTTCTACTTTCAAAAGGTATAATTTTTGTAATTATATAGTTTATATTATAGGGTGATAAAATTGGCAACCTAGGTATACATGCAAGACTTGTAAACTGAAACTGAGGTAGTACTAACAAAAAGTACAAAAACAAAAACAGGGCAATAAAAATCATATTCCACTATAATAACATTATTAGTGTGAACATCCATGCATGATGCGTACAACCAAAACTAATACAGTATAATTAAAAATGAGGGGAGGCCGGTGTCGTCAAGACTCGCTGCGGAGCAAAATTGTACTAAATTGGAGCGTGCGTGCGATGGAGGTCAGCAGTAGCAGTGGCAGTAGTGGAGCGTGTGGCGCCTCTTGCACTCGCCGCCGCGGCAGGCCGACTGGCACCACGCGTCGCACTCGTCGTCCTCCTCCTCCCGCTTGCACCCCTTGTTCTCCAGCGCGCTGCCCCACACGTGGTGGTCCACGCAGCAGTGCGGCTCCCCCGACGTCGACGACGACGCTGCAGCACGCACAACCAACACAATCATCAAGCGTTCGTTCGTCAGTCAAGAAGGCAGGCCGCGTGTAATGCAACAAGCAAGAATCGATCGATAGAAGTAAAACTTACTCGCGGAGGCGGAGGCGGAGGCGGAGGCGGAGGCGAGCAGCGACACGAGGACGAGAAGAAGAAGGGCCACCCATCGCGCGGCGATACGGGCCATGACGACGGTCTTCCGATCCTTCCTTTCGATCTCAAGGTGCGTTCCTCTCTCGGTGCAGATTGTTGTCGTAGTACCATCTGCTGAGTGCTGAGTATTTATATTCTCCGGATCGATTCATGCATGCCCACGTTTCGGATGTTCCTTTCCTTAAATAAAGGAAGTCGATTTGGTACATGCATGATTTGCTATATACGATTTCCATCCATTGGTACTGAGATGATGTAATATGATAGTATTTCAGGATTGCTAAATCTTGGTCGACCCAAGGCTCGGTCAATGTCATATCCGTGCGATTTTACATGGAGATCCGTGCGAAGTTTCATTTAGTTTTTTTTTCTTTCTTCGTTTTTATCCGTTGTGTCACTTGACTGAGACTTGGTCGATTAAGATCTAGCCACACTCGTAATATTTTGTCGGCTAAGCGGCCGGCCATTTGCTCCCACCATAAATATGCCTTTTTTGCAATGGAAGTTCAATGTTTTATCTTGTCTCGGCCTACTCATGCGGATCTTTTCTTGTAGATCTGTTTGCTATCCATGTTGGAATTTTAGGAGTGTTCTTTCTGACTGTAACCTTTTTGACTTGGGATTTCATGATGTTCCTTGGACCTATAATAACAAGTAACGGGGCAACAAAAATGTCAAAGTGAGATTGGACCGGGCTGTTGCGAGTCCCCAATGCTCTGCTTTATTGCAAGGTGTCCCATATTATCAGTTCAAGATCTGACCATTGTCCTCTTCTCATTCAATTATTGGGGTCTCCTCGTGTTGGCAAAATTGCTAAACAGCTCAGATACGAGGTTTACTGGGAGAGGGAAGGGTTGGTTTTGGAGGATCAAATTAAATCTTGTTGGAACGACGGCACTCATAATGAGGATTTGAAGGATGTGGCCATGAATCTGAAGAGAACGCTTGGAAAATTGCATGAGTGGAGTAACACTTATATTGGATATCTACCCAGGAAACTTGATTTGTCGAGGAAAAGACTTAATAGCCTTTACAAAAGAAATGACAATGCAGCCTTGATGGAAAGGAAGGTGATTCTGAACGAAATGGATGAGCTCCTTTATAAAGAAGAAATGTTATGGAAGCAAAGATTGCTGATTGGTAAAATTAAATGGGGGACAGGAACACAAAATTCTTCAGATCTAAGGCTACCTGGAGAGCTAAGAAAAATAATATCTCAAGGTTGAGAAGGAATGATGGATCGGTTATAGAGAATGTGGCTGAGATCCATAATATTACTAATTCCTTTTTAAAGCATTTATACACATGTGATGGTTCGGTTGATCCTTCTCTGATCATTCCCCTTGTCAAGCCACTTGTGAGTGAAGATATGAATATTGATTTATGTAAACCGTTTACGGACCAAGAGATTGGAGACGCGCTCTTTCAAATTGGCCCACTTAAACTCCGGGTCCATATGGCTTTC
The DNA here is from genome assembly GCA_021605205.1 of Aegilops longissima. Lineage (NCBI taxonomy): Eukaryota > Viridiplantae > Streptophyta > Magnoliopsida > Poales > Poaceae > Aegilops > Aegilops longissima. Next base: position 656,387,440 of record CM038676.1, read on the forward strand.
CGGCAAGGTTTTTTCAAAGGAATTGAGGAGTGCTGAAGGAGGATATTATTCGTGCGATTAAAAAGTTTTTTGTTACAGGTATAATGCCGGAGGGTGTAAATGATACGGTGATTGTTCTTATTCCTAAGGTGAAAATCCCCCAAGCGATCAAAGACTTCCGGCCTATCAGTCTGTGTAATGTTATTTATAAAATTATATCTAAGTGCCTTGTGAACAGACTGACACCGCATCTTGATGGTATGATTTCTCCAACCCAAAGTGCCTTTATCCCTGGGAGACTGATATCTGATAATGCTTTTATTGTGTTTGAGTGTATGCATTCATTAAGTACTCTCAAGGATGGACGGGGTGAATTCTATGCTTATAAATTGGACCTTGCCAAGGCATATGATAGAGTGGATTGGAATTTTTTGAAGTGCATGTTGAGTGCGTTGGGGTTTGCATCAGGATGGATAAAATGGATTATGGCCTGTGCTACTTCAGTGAAATTTTCAGTACGCTTCAATGGCCAGCTCTTGGAGTCGTTCTCGCCATCATGTGGTATCAGGCAAGGGACCCTATCTCACCATACTTATTCTTATTTGTGGTCGAAGCTCTTTCTTTATTGTTACAGAATGCGTGTACTAGAGGATCTCTTCTGGAGTTCATGGTTAATAGACAGGCCCCGGTATTTCACATCTCTTGTTTGCCGATGATTGTCTTTTATTTTTCAAGGGGTCCATTGAGCAAGCCTTGACAATCAAAAATATTATTGCGACTTATGAGAAGGGGACGGGTCAACTGCTGAGCCCTGATAAATGCTCTATCTTGTTCGGCAAGAATTGTAGTATGGAGGTCCAAGTGGCTATTGTTATAATTCTAAGCATTACCTCAGAGGGATTTGAGGATAAATATATTAGGCTCCCGGTGCCACAAGGGAGAATGAAGGCTGGTAAATTTCATTCCACTAAGGAAAAAGCCCTCAAAATTTTATCGGATTGGATAGAAAAATATGCCTCGTGTGGGGCGAAAGAAACTTTGATTAAATCTGTCCTGCAAGCTCTTCCGGTGTACGCAATGGGTATTTTTAAATTTCCGGCATCACTCTGCGAGGAGTTGTCTCAGATCATAAGGAATTTCTGGTGGGGTGACGAGGAGAATAGGAGGAAGACTAATTGGCTGGCTTGGGATAAGATGACTAAGCCTAAAGGTGAGGGTGGGATGGGGTTCCGGGACCTCAGATTATTTAACCAGGCTCTGCTAGCGAAGCAGGCTTGGAGGTTGGTGGTTAATCCTGAATCTCTGTGCGCTAAAGTGATTAAGGCAAAATATTATCCCCACGGACATATCCTTGATACGGTTTTCCCGCAGTCAGCTTCTGTTACTTGGCAAGGTATTCTGCATGGATTGGATTTACTTAAATCCGGAGTCATTTGGAGAGTGTGTGATGGGACTAATATTAATATCTGGAGAGATAACTGGCTCCTAAGATCTTCTAGACTTAAAATTACTGCCAGAAAGAACAGGACAAGAGTCAAATGGGTATCAGACTTGATGTTGAGCGGTCCGAGGAGGTGAGAAGAAAATATGGTTAGGCATTTGTTTTATCCATATGATGCGGAGGAGATTTTGAGGTTGCGTTTGCAATCAAATGGGGAGGGTGATTTTGTTGCTTGGCATTTTGAAAAAAATGGGATGTTCTCGGTTAAAAGTGCGTACAAGCTTGCGCTTACTTTGAAGGATAAAAAGGAGGATGAGGGTCAATGTAGTGAGGCTGTGTTGGGGGAGAGGAAAATCTGGGATGTCATCTGGAAGGCTAATGTCCCACGGAAGATTCGCATTTTTGCGTGGAGGGTTGCAACATATAGCAGGTTAATAGAGTGCTGCATCACCAAACTTCTGTTACGATGTGCACTATTTGTCGAATGGAGGATGAAAGTACTTTTCATGCGCTTCTTAGGTGTCCGAAGGCGGTTGCGTTGCGGGGGGCCATGAGGGACATTTGGGAGTTACCTATGGAGAATGTCTTCAGATATACAGGGTATGATGGTTTATTGTTCTTCTAAGTCAACTGAGGCCTGTCATGCGCGACCAAATTATTTTCATTTTCTGGAGGCATGGCACTTGAGAAATGACTTGATATTTGGTAAAGGAAAGGAATCAGTAGCAGCTTCTGCTAGCTTTGTGGAGAATTATTGGGCGTCTTATGCCGCATGTCACTCGGTGCCTCCAGTAGATTCGAAAAATAAAGGAAAAGGTCCAATGAATGGATTAAGATGGACACCTGATAATGTTAGAGCTAAGGCGGATTGGACTCCCCCACCAACTGGTTTTTTAAAGATTAATGTTGACGCAAGTTTTGTAGAGAGCATCGGAGAAGCAAGTGTCGGTGTGGTGGTTAGGAATGCGGCTGGGGAAGTCATTGTCTCTTCTTGGGACTTCATCGGATCGTGTCAAAGTGTGAAGGAAGCAGAGCTAAGGGCATGCAATGCAGGTCTATACATAGGTATACCTCTCCACAATCCTATTATTTTAGTGACTTATTGTGCGCTTGTTGTGGCGACTCTTGCAACAGAGAACCTTGATAGGTCATCGTTGGTCGATTTGAAGAAGGAAGCACTGAGCTTATCTAAGCTAATAAGCAACTTTCAAATGGCTAAGATTAGTCGATACGCCAATGTGGTGGCTCATGTAATAGCAAAATTTAGTTTTGACAATAGATCCGATGGTATTCTTGTTAATAATGTACCGCCCTGTGTGATGAATTTTGTATCGAACAATTGCAAGTTTCGCATTGGTTAATTAAGGTAAGGTGGTGTTTTAAAGAAAAACTATATAACATCTAGATGTGAGATAATATCTCACATCTAAGTCTCCTTTATCTTTTGTTTTACTGACAGAAGTGTGACAAAAAAAAGCAAGTGACGTGTGTGCTACACAGAAATTGATCTCGTTACCACATATTAGGAAATGACAGCTCCTACGCTCCAACCAACAACTGTTATTGACAATTAGTAAACCGGAAACATTTAAGAACATAGCACAGCGTCCAGATTAGAAAACATGTTTGATTTTTTTTGGAACTTTTTTGTACAGATTGCAATTTAATTTTGAAATGTCCGATATTTTTTAGAACACAAACAATTCTGAAATTTCGAAAATGTATTTTCAAATGCGAATAAACTTTATAATTCAGTTTTTTTTAAATAAGAACAAAATTTGGTATCCCGAATAATTTCTTCTCGGACAAAATTTGAAAGCATGCACAATTTTTTAAAATCCCTGAAAAAAAATTAGAGCGTGGATATTTTTTGGGAGACACGAATAGGGTTTTAGGGTTTTTATCAACAAAAACCTTGATGTATAAGTGACAAAATAGTCTTTGTTCCGATTCCCTTGATGTATTGCAACTTGGTGGTTGGCTGTGGACCAAGCAAGCATAAACAGAGGAGAATTCTACCAGCAATGATACGAAACCATACATACAAACTACACCAAATAACCATGCATGATATAGTGAACTAAACCAGTATATATAAGGCAAAAGTACTCAGTGCGACAGCATCGTGATTCGAGTTCAAGCTACTCCAAGGCACAGCCCAGCACAGCAGAGGTACTGAGATACATCCGCCTGCCCAAGTCGACCAACCATCTCATTGTCAAGCCTACCGGTACCACTCCAACATGGGAATAAAGCGCATGCACAACCACGTACACGTCGTGTTTCGAGTCCCGACTTTCGATCAAGCGTAATAGTTTGAAATCACCGGGGTAGGTCGATGCTAGTTAGTACTTAGTAGTAGTAGATATATGTTTTTCTCCTCTCCGCCACAGGCCTCGCATGCAAGACTCCTCCGTGTCTCGCTCGCTACCTGAGCCACCACCGCTGGACCATGGAGATGGGTGTCTGGAGGAACGGGGCGTAGCGGTCGATGTACGGGTTGATGGTCCGCCCGATCTTGGCCCACGCGCTCTGGTGGTAGCTGGATGTCACCGGCGCGCGGTACATCATCTTCAGCACCTGAATGTATGACAAACAGACGAGCAAGCCAGGAAAAACGACCAGTAAGTGACGATGCAGTGCAAAAGCAACTATCAGAATAACATAACAAAGTTGCAGCTGCTAAAGGAAGTGCCGCTAGCTGAAGATTAATGGTTGCTAGGTGTACATTCAACTATCGCTTGATAATATGCAACAAATCAAATTGTGCCTCACATTATTCACCAGCTATGTACTGAATGCATGGAAGCAGTGAGAACATAAATAAAGATCAGATGATCGGAAGACAACTTACGTTCCAGTACATGAATGTCTGGATGAAGTTGCGCCGCCACCTGCAAGATAACAAGGTGTTGTAAGTCATAAGATGCACTAACTAAGATGAAATAAAGTCTCCATGATTCCGAGCAAAGTCAGAGCAACATACGAGAACAGCGATATGATCAGAAGGAACCCCAAGGCAAGTTCAGCATTTGAGCTAAGGAGGCTGAGCGTGGTGTTGTTTGTCTCCACCCAAAGGCAAGGCTCTTCCAAGTATCCCCTAAACGAGATAACACGAGAGACAATGTTAGCCACAGGGCAGTGGAGACTGGTTGCGCAGCAAACTACACAAATGAAATTCAGAGATAATTCAACAGATGACTACCTGTAGAAAGATGAGCGGGAAAAGTTACGCCTTAGGAATCTGGCAACATGATCAAGCGCCCAGCAGAACACAGGTAGCGCAGCAACTGTGAAATAAAAAAGGAAGATCGGAAAATGTGAACATATATGTGGAAGTTTCGGTAAACAGATATCAGAATCATGAACTTGCAGAGAAAGGCTCTATATTACTCTTTAAGTGCAGCTGAGATGTGACGAGCAACAAAGAGAACATTAAATGGATAAAATCCTTGGCTCCAAGTACTGACTGCAACCAACCCTGAATTGCAGCCATGTTCAATTCTCTTGGTTTCTTCATGCACAACAGAAACAAAAAAAGGTGAATTAGATCAACAGGGTCATCAGGGAAAGAAACACAACAAAAATAGGATGGACCATTCAAGGTTCAGGTAGGAAGGTATTTTACCCCATAAGTACTGTATAACGAATATCCTGAGGAGAGGACTGTTCCCAGCAACGAAAGCTTGCAAGCTCTGTCTGCAAGATGTTTTGGCAAGATTGGAAGCATTCCCAGACCAGCAACAACCAGTACCTGATCAGATGGAAAAGTTTGGGCATGTCATGCTCAACTACAACGTACTACCAACAAGCAAGAGAAAAAGGTAAGAACAAGGGTAACATGCACAAAATATTGTTATAGAATTTATATATAAGAGATGATTTTTCAATGCAGAATGAAGGTATGGACAAGGAGAAGACTAAAGAGAGAGATGACATGTCAGGTTGTCCGCAAGGATCACCGTAATTGTAGGAGCAAACTAGGCTGTCCACAAGGACCGCCGTAAATGTAGGAGCAAACAAAACCAATGAATTTGCTCCTTTCAGCAAATATTACACAATTACGCATTCATACAGTGAAGAGAAAGGTGGCTTCTTCCTTACCCAGGCATTTACGGAGAAATGTATAGTCTTTGCATCGAAACGTAAAGGGTTTGCAGCCCCTGCTTGTGGTGCTGTTGGTGGCGGGGCAGCTGATCTGGAACTAGAACCTACACATGATATGTTATGAACTCAGCAGTCAAACACAGTCCATGAAATCGTTGGATCTTATATGGCTAGTAAAAGTGCAGTATATTTTACCTGAACTGCGAGCCCTGACACCCTCACTGGATGCTGAAGGTGAAGACCTTATGTCTGGCCTGCTCGGCTGAGTGGAACCAGTGGTTGACATAGGCTCGACCACCAAATCACGATCCTATCAAGTCAAGAAAGCAAAGCAAACCAAACAGATTTAGACGTTATCATGCTTTAAAGGATATGACTCATATCAGTAATTAAAAAAAACAAATTCAAGTGGCAAACTTTTGCTCTTCATTTTCTAAACTTATTGAGCACAAGATGCAGCAACAGAGAGCACCAGAGTGTTGTGATATCAAGTTAACAGCACCTCCATCTCATTAAACTGATAGTAAGTAGCAGATGGAAACACCACTTTCAAACATATGACAAGGAAGCCTTAGCAATCCCCGACCCTCAAACTTATGACGAGGAAGCCTTAGCAATCCCCGACCCACAAATCACGATCTTATCAAGTCAAGAAAGCGAACCAACCAGATTTAGACATCACCATCCTTTGCAGGATATGATTCAAACCCACAGGAGGAATTCAGAAATGGCCAGATTCAAGTGGATAACTGGGTTTACCATTTTGTAGACTCTGCGACACAGTACAATTTCCTCTCCCCACAGAGTGGGCAGTGGCAGGACAAAGGAAATGTTTATATCTACCAAACAGATGATTTGTTCAAGCAGAGTAACTAGGCGCTCTACATGTTCATAAAAAAATAACAAGCTTATCTGGAGCTGTGGCTCGAGATGCAGTAACCGGGTTGACCGGGAGAACACCAGAGGGTTCTATTGTAGCAACAAGCAACAGCAAACCTCCCCTTAGCTAATCAGCTACTAGTAAGTAGTAGCAGTTGAAAATCGCCAACTACCATTTTCATAAAAGAAGCAACGCCTGTAGATCGCAATTGAATACAGCCTGCGACCTGCCGGAGCACTCCAATTCAGCTACCACAATTGAGCCTGAAAATGAGCAGCCGGATCTCAAGATGCAGCAAAAGGAGCTACAGCACCCCCCTCCCTCTAGCTAATCTCAGCTGCTACCAAGTAGCAGTTGATGACAGTTGTGAGCCTGAAGACGTCAAAGGCGAGCAGCACGAACAGATCGGCACCAACCAGTGAGCAGGCGGCCGACCGCGAAGCACCCCGACTTGGCCGCCGCGATCCATCCAGCAAGCAAGCCGCGGCACAGAGGGGCGGCGGCAGATTCGGGCTACTACTAGATAGGCCTAGGCGCGAATGAATCGGAGCGAGGGAGGGGGGGAGATGGAGATACTGACGATGAAGCGCTGGTAGAACTTGCGGCGGAAGTGGGCGATGACGTCGGGGCGGGCGGCGAGGTGCGGCGGCACGAGGACGTTGGACCAGTAGTCGGCCCAGCGCGGGTCGGCCTCGTAGTCGTAGGCCGCCGCCGCCGCGCGCTTCGCCTCCTGCTCCGCGGCGGCCGCCGCCGCCGCCTCCGGGCCCGCGTCCCCGCCCCCCATCTCGGCGGCGCTGGTGGTGCTGGTGCTGGTGGAGTCGGCGACGACTTCGGGAGACTTGGATGGAGAGCGGTGGTTGAGTTCCGGTGGAATTTCAGGAGGAGGAGATTTGCTTGGTTCGGTGACGCGACCGCCGCATCGGAGGACTCGACGCGACTTTCTTTCCCCTCCCCTTGGCTCTTTGGCGGGCCCGCGGAGGGAATCGATCTCGTTGGGCCTGCCGCGGGAATCTGGGCCGCTCAGCTGAGGGGGTCTCTCTGTTGTCCTGTCGGCCCTTTGTGTTGTGTTTTTAACACGGTACACACGCGACGCCCATATATATATATATATAGATACATACACGCACATACCAATTTCCTAAAAAAAAAATATGCACGCGAACGCCTGGGTTAAGAGATATAAAGTCTCCAACAAGTCCTATAGCTCTAAGATGGAGGAGAATAGTTCTGTCAGTGAACACATACTCAGAATGTCTGGATACCACAATCACTTGACTCAGCTGGGAATCAATCTTCCAGTTGAGAGTGTTATTGACAGAGTTCTTCAGTCACTTCCACCAAGCTACAAAGGCTTCGCGATGAAATATAGTATGCAAGGGATGGAGAGGACAATTCCCGAGCTCTTCGCGATGCTGAAATCGACGGTGGTAGAAATCAAGAAAGAGCATCAAGTGTTGATGGTTAACAAGACCACCAGTTTCAAGAAGAAGGGTAAGGGAAAGAAATGGAACTTTAAGAAGAACGGCAAACAAGTTACCGCACCCGCGAAGAAACCTAAAGCTAGACTCAAGCCTGAGACTGAGTGCTTTTACCGCAAAGAAAATTGTCACTTGAAGCGGAACTGCCCCAAGTATTTGGCGGATAAAAAAGAATAGCAAAGTGAACAAAGGTATATTTGGTATACATGTTATTGGTGTGTTCCTTACTAGTCCTCGTAGTAGTGCCTGGGTATTCGATACTGGTTCGGTTGACCATATTTGTAACTTGAAACAGGAGCTGCGGATTAAATGAAGACTAGCTAAGGACGAGGTGACGATGCGTGTCGGGAATGGTTTCACAGTTGATGTGATCGCCGTCAGGACGCTACCTCTACATCTACCTTCGGGATTAGTTTTGGACCTAAGTAATTATTATTTGCATTTGAAGACAGTTGTGAGCCTGAAGACGTCAAAGGCGAGCAACACGAACAGATCAGCACCAACTACTGAGCAGGCGGCCTACTGCCCGACTAGGCCGCCGCGATCCATCCAGCAAGTCGCGGCACAGAGGGGTGGCGACAGATTCGGGCTACTACTAGCTAGGCCTAGGCACAAATGAATCAGAGCGATGGAGGGGGGAGATGCTACTCACGATGAAGTGTTGGTAGAACTTGCGGCAGAAGTGGGCGAGGACGTCGGCGCGGGCGGCGAGGTGCGGCGGCACGAGGATGACCATATACAATTTTGAACAAGTTTCCATACATGATTTAATCCATATAAAGTTCTACGTCCTCGTAATAGTGTTCTCCTTTAGGATGGAGGACTTCCCTGCTGAACCATCCAGCTAGTTCCTCTTGAAGTGATCGGAAGCGAGCTTCTAGACTAAGCATCATCCGGAGGTTATTCCTCCGAGCATTGGTATCACTCGAACCCGCCAGAGGTGTATCTCGGATCATCTCACGAACATAGTATCCACATAGATTGGTCTCCGTGGCTGAATATCCCCAAATTCTTAGCCTTTGACCTTTTGAATTCTAGCTCTTTTTTGAATTCACCGACCTTTGTATCTACGAACCGTCTCCAAACCCTACGAGGCAAAGAAAATTAAATGAACAAGAGAGTTATTAGTTACTTGATATTAGGAAATGAACGAAATAGGCCGATCGATATAGAGCGCAAATGAATGAAAATAATTACTTCTGCAGCATTCTTCTCATGTCGCCCCAAAGCTTTGGATCCATATTCAGAGAGTCGTGGACGAGACATTCTGAGGTGTTAACTTTAATTACTAGCAGAATCCAGTGGAACCTGCGGACACGATACATGCACAGTACGTCATGCATAACTCATCGATTAGCCGGCCACATACCATGCATGGAGTAAACAAAAGAGAATCCAAAATGGTAAGGAAATAGAATATCACTTTTGAGTTCCTGCTTTGTAAGAAACTGCCACAGGTCTGCCTCCACGTCGGCGGGGTGACGCTCCAACACATGTCCATTAACGATGTGTGGGTCAATGAACCCAACATCATGGATGTTCCTTACTCTGCATTCCTTAATCTTCATTCTGCATGTATAATAGCGGACACAACAATATAGTTAGGACATATATATAGTGCAGGCAATATGAACGAGATGGGGTAGAAATTAATAAATCACTTACGTAACGTAGCAACCGATGATAGATTTGTCGAGCTCAAGCAGATTGAAAAGCTGGAACAATTCACTCAAGGCAATTTGTACATAGTAATGTTTGAAGTGATGCTCATGTCTAACTTCCGCATAAATATATTCTTTGGCGTTTTATTTTTTATGTAACCCTTGTACCATTTCAGCAGACCTTTCATTTGTGGAGGTAGATCCTTTTCTCGCAGCTCGACGAGAGGCCCATTCTTGACATATGTAATTACTACCTCCTTCACTGGCGCCTCATCAAGGCCTAACAGTTCATGAAGAGTAATACCTAAGTTGGCCGCTTGTTCTCGCACTTTTCGTTATATCAATCCTGTGTTGCCGCAGCTTGTATGATCTCGGGTCATCCGGACAGAAGGCTTCCACTATAAGCGGGCAATCGATTGTTTACTTTGTTCCCGAGCTGGGCAACTTGTTTCCGCTTTTTTACTTTCGCCTTCTCCGCTCTTTGTTCTCCTTGAACATGAGTGCCTGCCTCGCAAGTTCACGTGCATAGTCGTTAGGCAGATTCTTCGGCTTGGGACGGTGTGCTAAAAATGACTTAGCCCACTTCTTTTGCTCATCGAAAAATACTGGCTTGGGCTCGGGCTCTCTTTTCTTCTTGCAGTCCGCCTTCCATTTCTCCAAATCAGCAGCCGCGTCGCGTCGACTTCCTCGGCACTACGCTCCCAAGGCCTTGTGGGGAGAGGCTTGATGATGGCTCCGGTACCTTTGTGGTCTTAGGTACATAAGGGTCCGGGTTAATAATCCAGACTGCTTCGCCTCTTTGCCGTAGGTGGATTGGGGCGGCGTCGATCACCCGCCGGACGAGGATCGGGGCGGCGGATGATCACCCGCGGGACGTTGTGGATCGGGGCGGCGTCGGTGACGTGACGGAGGTGTAGGTGAACCGCCACCACCACCACCACCACCACCACCGCCACCGCCACCACCACCACCGTGAGGGGTGGACTTGTTGTCCTTGGCGCGTCGCTCGAAACTTGATAAACTTCTTTTGCCATAGAATGAAATGGCGCTTGACATCTCCAAGTCTTTTCTCCCCTTCGGTGTAGCCATGTCAATCTCCGTGTCCTCAAACCCTTGGACTATGTCCTCCACCGTGACACGAGCATAGCCATCTTGAATGGGGTTGTTGTGGTGGAGTGCTCCGTAAACATGGTAAAGCACCGCCGATGGCTACCTTCATGGACATGTTCCCGATAGGATAATACAGATGACATTCTTTCATCTCCTTTATATCGCCCACTGGGTAGCGAGGAGGCTCCGGTGCAGTAATTTCGACCACCGAGGCTCCGGTGCAGTAATTTCGACCACCGAGGCTCCGGTGCAGTAATTTCGATAGTCGGTGCATCTGCACCAGCCGGTGGGGCCTCCGTGGAAGCCACGCCGCTTCTCCGCTGCTGGCTTCCGAGATCCGCTGGATGATCTTCATGCTGCACCCGAGCTGCATCTCTTTCGGCTACTAGTACACTCATGGTTTTCTTCATCACATCCATTTCCGATGCCAACCGTGCCACAACATCTGCTTCCCGATCCATCTTTCTCTTACGGCTTCAGAATCAGACGGGTCATCGCTCGGGGAACCCTATTTTCCACGGAATGTGCCCCATGCCTCGTACACGCCCTCCGTGTTCAGGATTCCCGAGGGCTTTTGTCGGCGCGTCGTTCTCTCTGTTGAACTTGATCTTCCCTGTTGAGCATCCTTCATTGCGTCAATAAGGGCTTGGGTGGGTTTAATTAATTTGCCCCGTAAACACACTCCCCTCTCCGGGTTCAGCGTTCCCCATGCCCGCATTTCACCAGCTTTTGGCCCTTGGGTCCCATCTCTCCGCACTGGACGGATTCTCGCGCCTCAGCTCGTTCTCCATCTTCTCCAACCTAGGCACCCAAATGCGATACCCTCCTGGCCCCATAACATGATTGTACTCCTTCTTAGCCGCATTTTCCTTATTTTTTCGATATTTGAATGAACTGCTCCGATTTCTTTTGCTTCACAAATTCTGGCCAATCATGTTTCAGTTTCTCATATTGTCCTTTGAAATCCGAGTCTTGTTCTTCTTGACAAAGTCACGGGCTAGATTTTGCTTGAATTTCCGAATGCGTCGGCCATCTTATGAAGAGCGAACTGTTTGACTAGCCTCCTCCTCTCCTTGTTTTCCTCAATCTTGTTACCCTCCTCATCGAATTTGTTGTATTCCGGAGGTAGAACGAAATGTTCCATAAGCTTCTTGAAGCAATCTTTTTTGTTCTCTTATTGACAAAAGTGAAACCATCAATTCGCGCCTTCTTTGGCTCATTCCACTCCTCGACGGTGATCGAGACGTTGTCTCTAACAATGGCTCCGCATTGGTGACAAACTTGGTGGCGTTCTTGCGGGCTCCAGCTGCTCGCCGGTTGCCTTCGTCGACAACCTCGATGGTGCATGTTTCTCCTTGTTTCATCGTCTTGGTTGCGCCACGCTTTGACGACGTACTCGATTGTTTCACGATCCGCCGAGGGCTAAAATAAGAAAGAGAGTCGCGCGTTAGTACACACATATTTATTCAAATCAGTTAGTTTGTATCACAAGAGGCTCAATGTATATATATACCTCGGCGGAGGTGGTTGCTACTTCCATTTGAAGATCGCTGCTTATCGACGCTTGTTCGGCATCATCTTGTTGACGCGCCTTCATCTTCACCGTCAAGGTTCAGATAAGAAGAGATATCATCTTCTTCTTCTCCGGTCGGCACATATAGAATATCGCCGTTTATGATGCCGAACATATGTGCTTCACCGTCCGGATCATAGTTGTCCATAATCGGGTCAGCTCTATCGTCCGCCATTATGTCAGTCCTGAAAACATGTAGTAAAAACAAATTAATTAAGTGAAGAAGGGGGGCGGTGGCGGTGGCGGTGGCGAAAGGGCGGTGGCAAAAGGAGGGGGCGAGGAAGGGGTGGGAGAGGGTGTCGCGGTAGAGCGCGAGACGGGTGCTCCATTAGCCGACCCGACTTTAGTCTCCACATGTATCATGTATAAGTATATAGTATATACCCGTGATCACCTCCCGAGTGATCACGGCCCGATAGTATAGCAAGGCACACGGACAAGAATGTAGGGCCACAGATGAAAGTACTAGCATCCTATACTAAGCATATAGGATTGCAGGTAAGGTAACAACAAAGAGTAACAAGGACAGGCTATGCAGCAGTTTAGGAGTATCTGAAAACAGTAACATGCTATAGTACTCTAATGCAAGCAGTATAGAGAAGAGTAGGCGATATCTGGTGATCAAGGGGGGGGGGGCTTGCCTGGTTGCTCCGGCAAGAGAGAGGAGTCGTCGACACCGTAGTCGATCACAAGGGGGGTACCGGCAGCGGCCTCGGGGTCTACCGGAAAAAGTAACGGAATGGGAACATAATAAATAACAGAGCAATCAAAGCATAACATGACAAATGCGGTGCTAGAGGTGATCTAACGCAGGGATAGGTGATACAGGTGAAGGAGGAAAACATCCGGGAAAATATCCCCGGTGTTTCGCGTTTTCGGGCAGAGGGGCCGGAGGGGGAAAGTTGCGAGTTCGATAGGTTAGGGGGGTGTGGCGGACGAACGGACTGCGTATCCGGATTCGTCTCGACGTTCTGAGCAACTTTCATATACAAAGTTTTTCCATCCGAGTTACGGATTTTTTATATTAATTTTAAAAGATTTAAATCAAATTTTAGGATTTATTTATATTCCCAATTTAAATCAAGAAATACTTTTGTCACATAGTGCAGTGCCAGCCACAGTGTATTACGGTGGGGCAGGTCAAAGTCAATAGTCCAGTCAGCAGTTGACTAGGTCAACGTTGATCGGTCAATCTGGCCGTGGGACCCACCATAGAGTAGTGCAATTTAACGCTTTAATTAATTTAACAGATTAGGTGGGGGGCACATGTCATTGCCTTAGATATTTTTAAATAGGCTTTTAATGGGAATGGGTCCACATGTCATTTTCAGTTATTCCACTAAACATTTTTATTAGGTTCTAATTAGGTGATTAGGGGATGGTTTAACCGGGCGGGCCCACCTGTCAGTGAGCCACACGCGGTGGTACGCCGGCGATGCAAACAGAGAGCGAAGGTGCTCGCCCGCCGGACATCCCCGGCGACGGCTGGATCGGTGGGTGGGCTCGGCAGACGCAACGCGGCGAGGCGCTCCGGAGCACGGATGCGGGTCGCTTGAGGCGGGCTGCAGAGGCGCCAGCTGCCGAGTGGAGTAGCGCCGGGCTCGGCCTCGCAGCCGCGGCAAGCAAGGATGGCAGGGTGAGGCCGTCGGGCGGCGAGCGAGCGCAGGGGGGGTCGGGTTCGTTCACGAGGGGGCGAGAAGGGCGGGAGCACCGTCACTGCTCGATTGACGCTGGCGGCGGGCGACGCCAGGGCGGCAGGGGCGAGGCCGCCGTGGTAAGGCCCTAGGCAGGGAAGGAGGACCGGGTCCTCACCGCATTGGAGAGCGGAGGCGCGAGAGACGAACAGCGAGAATCGGATGTCGACGGGTCCTCATGTATTTATAGCCCCCCTTTAGTCGCGGTTGGCGGCGAGACCCGCGATTAAAGGTACCCTTTAGTCATGGTCGCCTCGCCCAACCGCGACTAAAGGGTTTTTATGGTTTTTGTGTTCCGCCTTCACCTTTAGTCGCGGTTGGGAGGCGACCATGACTAGCAGTAACCTTTAGTCATGGTTGGTCTCGCCAACCATGACTAAAGGCCGCTGAGTTTAGGGTTTTAGCCCCCCCAAACCTGTTTTCTGTTTAATTTGTATTGTTTTCTTTTTAATTTGTATTGTTTTATTTATTTTGTGCTTTATTTTAATTTTGAAGGAGTTTCACATATTCTACGGTACTACATACATGCATATGAATGTACAATTTCAAACAAATTTGAAATTAGAACCAAAAAAATTCAAGAGGAATATACAAATAATATGTAAAAATAAAACTAATTCAATTCAATATGTTAAAATACAAATAATATATCAAAAATTCAGAAAAATAGAACTAATTCATTTCAAAATTCTAAAATACAAATAATATATCAAAAATTCAGAGAAGTTCTTCCCGCCGCCTCTGTCTTCCCACAAGTTCTTCCCGCCAGTCTTCCCGCCAGTTCTTTCCCGCCTATGTCTTCCCGCCATTTCTTCACGCCTCTATCTTCGCGCGTATCGATGCTCCTTTTATAGGCACGGCGCCGCTTCTGCTTTGTGCGCTACCCACGCGTCCTGTCTAACCTTTAGTCCCGGTTGCACCAACCAGCCGGGACTAAAGGTTAGATGACCAGCTCTGGATTCCTCTCCTTCCCGCCATTTCTTCCCTGTCTTCCCGCCTCTTTCTTCCCGCCACTTTCTTCCCGCCTCCTGTCTTCCCGCTCCCATTTTTCCCGCCATTTCTCACTACATATATGTAGCCCGGCTTGGCCAGCATTATCACATCTCTACAATCTCTCATCACTCTCTCATGGCTTCCACCGCACCCACTCTAACCTACCAGCAGGTGGAGGAGCTTTGCGCCTCGAACTACCCTTGTCCACCAGGCTACAAGCGTCCCCACCGGCTGGAGCCTAAGCGCCAAGGCGGCGTGCAGTCCCTCCCGTCCCTCGTGGTATCGCGCCGGGCGGCCATCACGAACCACTACTACCTCGACCTCACGCCGAGCAGCGGATGAATCTCGCCGCATCCCGATAACCAGCATACTTGGGACGCCTTCTTCATCAATCGGCGTGAGAGGGCGCCGCCAGTATGAGGAGGACGGTCGCCTCCGGAACTTCCACGAGGCCGGCCGTCGGCTATGGTGGTATGGCGGACTCGCAGAGCGCCATGGACTACATCACGGCGGCGATATCCCCGCTGCGCTACCCTCGATTCGAACCACGAAGCGCCGCCTTCGACGACAGCGACGACGAAAGAATGACGACAAAGCGCGCATTTACGGGCGGCAACTTAGAAGGCGGCGACTACCAAGACAACGACGACGGCGGCTATGAAGACTACGAGTATGCATATTATACGCCTAGGCAGGAGTATGACTAAATCACTCCAAATTTCATGTATCATCAGTGGTATCTCGAATCATTCGAAAATGGACACCAAACACATCACGGGTAATATAATTCACATGATCCATTCAACAAAGTTTGGTACAATAAATTATTACACATCATTTCTTCCCTTGTGTCCCTGCTTGCTTACGATTGTGCCGTATCCATGGAGCATCCTCATCATTTAACTTAATGCTTGGGTCGGTGTTCACTTTGAAGGGCGGAATTTCAGCAAACATATTATAATCTTCGACATGTCTGTCTTGTCCTCCACTCCCACGATGTTTCTTTTCCCGAAAGAACAATGTGGCGCTTTGGATCATCGCATGATGTACTGATCGCTTTCTTATCTTTCCGCTTCCTCGGTTTGCTACTCATGTCCTTCACATAGAAAACCTGAGCGACATCTTTCACTAGGACGAATGGTTCGTCAAGGTAACCAAGATTGTTGAAATCCACCATTGTCATTCCGTATTGCTGGTCCACCTTTACCCCACCTCCTGTTAGCTTGAACCATTTGCACCGGAACAAAGGGACCTTAAAGGAGGGTCCATAGTCAAGTTCCCATATCTCCTCTATGTAACCATAATATGTGACCGATGCCCATTCTCGGTTGCTGCATCAAAGCGGACACCACTGTTTTGGTTGGTGCTCTTTTATCTTGGGCGATCGTGTAAAATGTATTCCCATTTATCTCGTACCCTTGGAAAGTCGTTATAGTCGAAGATGGTGTCTTGGCCAACATGTACAGTTGATCTACAACATCATTGTCATTCATTAAATGTTTTCTCAACCAACTGCCGAAAGTCTCCATGTGGGCCTTCCTAATCCAGGATTCAGGCTTCCCCGGGTTGTCAGAACGTAAAATATTCTTGTGTTTCTCAAAGCACGGAGCCACCAAGCTGGAATTGGTCAAGACAAAGGTGGTGTGCTTCATCGAGAGAATGGCCGTCCATACATATCGTTGATTTCCTTCCGATCGTGCCTTTTCCACTTAGTCTCCCCTCGTGCCGCGATCGAGGAAGACCAATCGGCTTAAGGTCAGGAACAAAGTCAACACAAAACTCAATTACCTCCTCATTTCCATAGCCCTTGGCGATGCTTCCTTCTGCCTAGCACGGTTACTTAACATATTTCTTTAATACTCCCATGAACCTCTCAAGGGGAACATATTGTGTAGAAATACAGGACCGAGAACGAAAATCTCTTCGACTAGGTGAACCAGGAGGTGCGTCATAATATTGAAGAAGGATGGCGGGAACACCAACTCGAAACCGACAAGACATTGGATCACATCGTTCAGAACCGTGGTAGAACTTCGGATTGATTACCTTCGAGAGATTGCATTGAGGAATGCACATAGCTTCACAATGGCTACTCGAACATTTTCCGCAGGAGCCCCTCAAAGCAATCGGAAGCAATTGCGTCATAATCACGTGGCAGTCGTGAGACTTCAGGTTTTGGAACTTTTCTCCGCCATGTTTATTATTCCCTTTATATTGGGCGAGAATCCAGACGGGACCTTCATACTGCTCGAGCATTCAAAAAGATGACCTTCTCTTCTTTGGTCGAGCGTAGCTAGCACGACCTTGAAACCATTCCGGATGCGGTCATCGTGGTCTTTCAAACGTTGCTGGTCCTGCCGTGCTTCCTTTGTATCATTTGTCTTCCCATACACGCCCAAGAAGCTTAGGAGGTTCACGCAAATATTCTTCGTAACGTGCATCACGTCCGATTGCAGAGCGGACATCTAGGACTTTCCAATATTCTAGCTCCCGAATATAGATTTCTTCTTCCACATGGCTGCGTGCCCGTCGGCTCCCTTCGAACTGATTGTCCGCCAGACCTTTCCAAAGATGACTTTCAAATCCTTGACCATATCAAATACCTCAGCACCAGTCGTTCCGAGCTTCGGCCGGTGATCTGCCTTGCCGTTGTAATGCTTGCCTTTCTTTCTTCTTCGGATGAATTTTCGGAAGAAATCGACGATGCCCAAGGTACACGTTCTTCTTACAATTTGGCAAATGTACACTTTCAGTCTCATGTAAGCAGTGCGTGCATGCATTGTATCCCTTATTTGACAGTCCCGAAGGTTACTAAGAGCAGGCCAATCGTTGATGGTTACGAAAAGCAACGCCAGAGGTCAAATTCCTCTTGTTTGTGCTCATCCCACACACGGACACCACCCACAGCTGTAAAAGTTCATCAACTAATGGCCTTAGGTACACATCGATGTCGTTGCCGGGTTGCTTCGACCTTGGATGAGCACTGCATCATAATGAACTTCCGCTTCATGCACAACCAAGGAGGAAGGTTGTAGATGCATAGAGTCACGGGCAGTGCTATGGCTGGAGCTCTGCTCGCCAAAAGGATTCATGCCATCCGTATTTAGAGCAAATCTTATGTTCCTTGCGTCACCTGCAAAATCTTTGAACCATCTGTCGATCTTTCTCCATTATGCTCCATCTAAGGTGTGTCTCAACTCCCGTCCGACTTATGGTCCTCTTTGTGCCATCGCAACAACTTGGCATGCTCTTTGTTCCCGAACAGACGTTTCAACCGTGGTATTATAGGAGCATACCACATCACCTTGGCGGAACCCTCTTCCGGGTTTCGGCCTCAACATCGTCACCGGGTCATCGCCTCGATCTTATAACGCAATGCAAGGCATACCGGGCATTCATTCAAATTCTCGTATTCACAGCGGTAGAGGATGCGATCGTTGATGCATGCATGTATCTTCGAACCTCTAAACCTAGAGGGCGACAACCTTCTTTGCTTCAGACGCGTCTTGGCGGGCAACTCGTTATCCTTTGAAACATATTCTTCAACATTTTCAGCAAGTTTTCAAATGCCGAGTCAGCTACACCTGCCTCTGCCTTCCATTTCAGCAAATCCAGCAGTGCAGCCCAGCTTTTTCGACCATCATCGCATCCGGGGTACAACGCCTTTCTATGATCCTCTAACATGCGATCCAAATTCTCCCTCTCCTTTTCAGTTTCGCAGCGTCTCCGTGCATCAGCAATGGTCCGACCAAGATCATCAACGGGATCATCACGTGCCTCTTCTTCACCTTCCCTTCACCTTCACATCCTCCATGAAAGTATCACCGAAATGAGCAAGATAGCTTTCATCGATGAAATCATCCCTTCTTCATCTTCTTCCATTATAACCCTCTTTCTCCATGCTTGGTCCAACAATTATAGCTTGGCATGAAACCCTTCAAGCGGATGCATGTGAACATCTCTTGAGGAAGAGTAACCTTCCGATTCTTACAGATAACACATGGACAGATAACAAAACCTCCCGCTTGTTCGCATTAGCCACTACGAGGAAATCTTTCAAACCCGTAGTGAACTCGCCGGAGAGTCGGTTACCGTACATCCATTGCCGATTCATCTGCATTATTATAATATAAAATATATAATTAACCATCATGCATTTGTTAAACTAACTAGCTACAAACAATATAAATTAAACAATGAACTACACACATGCATATTTTATCAATGACACATCAAAGGTTCATCAAGTTGCTAACATGATCGAGGAGTGTGGCTCCAACACTTCATGTCATGTTTGTTTCATGCTCTTGGGGCATTTCATCAAACACCTTATGTGCATAAGAGGAACCAAAAGCAAACCTACACCCACTTGTGAAGAGAATGGCTCCAAATGGCTAAGTGTTGGCTGCTGGATGGGTATATATAGGGAGGGCTTTAGTTGCGGTTGGCCTGGCAAACCGTGACTAAAAGTGCCGAAAACCTTTAGTCGCGGTTGTCCTGGCCAACCGCGACTAAAGACCTCACGTCGCCAGCTGGCCACCGCGCCCTGCCCCAGGCCTTTGGTCGCGTTCACCTCGTAATCATGATTAAAGGTCCCATTAGTCGCGTTCCTACAGCTTCGCGACTTATGGGGCTGGACGGAAGCCTGTTTTTCCACCAGTGTAGTATATAAAAACTTTGGATTTCCATATGATTTTTAGTAGCGCCATTTTAATGTCTCGGGCGATCGCGAATATTGTGAGAAGAGTCGATAACTGAATGAAGTTGCCCCTCTGAACTGGTGAGATCGAGGCTAGAATCCTTCTCAGTGTTCCTGACAAGCTACCAGCGGAGGCTGCTGCGAATCCTCCTATTTTTATTTTTATTTTTGAACAAGGGAGAGGCGCCAAATTCATTTCAAAATAAGCTCAAGTACATGCTACCGCATAAATTATAACACCTACCTGAACTGTCGTATGGTTTCATTCTGAGTTTATGGAACTGACGGCTTTTCTGCTCCCTAGCTTAGATGAGCCCGGGCAAAATCAATAAATCACTATAAATAGAGAAAAATAAAAATTCTGAACTTCATCTGAAGAGGAAGAAGCAGTAGCAGGAAAGAGTACGTCGCATGCTTCCAACCTCATCTACATGCGACATACTCTTTCTTCCGGCCTCTACAACAACGATCGCTACTTCTTTTGCGACGACTGCGAGAGTGACCTGGTGTGCATCGAGGGCTACTACAATGGCATGGATGAGCAGCTGCTCGAGCAGGCGATGGTGAAGACGAGCATCGACTCAGTGGGGGTGGCTGATGGCGGTGAGGATGCCAGGGTGAACGTGAAAGCTAACGAATTCATTGCAAAGTTCTACACGTAGATGAACTACTACATCGGACCCCATATACTTGTGGGTCATCAGACCCCACCCACCTCTTTGCCGTCTGCCAGCAGATGATAAAGAATTGGCTGATGGCAAATAGTATCTTTGCCTTCTGCCAGTTCTTTGTCGTTCGTATTTTAGAAGCAGACGGCAAAGGCCTTCTTTGTCGCCCGCTAACAGATGAGAAAGAGCCGACTGATGGCAAATTCTTTGATTCCAGTAGTGAAAATATAAAAATACAATATTATTGCCTCTAGGGCATAGTTCCAATAGTTGCACCGTCACGAGAGGGTACTTTTGTTTCCATTCCACACTGGCTAGAACTCGATCCAACTTCTCATACGTTGGATTCTCTAAGTTTTCGCCTAAGTGTATTGTCTGCCTGTGAGATCAATCTCTCTAAGGTCCATACTCTCAATGATCGCATTAAAAACAAAAGACCACATCCTGTCGAAGTTATCATTATTGTTCTCCTCTCTCCGCCTAATAATATTGAAATCAGCGCCAACCAAAATGGGCAACCTTTCGTCCCCGCAAATCCTCACAAGATCTGCCAGGAAGTCAGGTTTGAACCCAGGCTGTGCTGCGGCATACACTGCAACCAGAGCCCATCTGAAACCATCAACTTTTGACCTCGCTTGAAATTTGAGAACATACTCACCCACAGACACATTACCCACCTCCAGAGTTTCGCAATTAACTCCGTATAAGATCCCGCCAGATCTTCCCTGAGGTGGTAAACAATGCCAATCAAAATATGAACCACGGGATATAGTTCCAAGAAATTGCGAACTAAACTTATCTCTACCCGACTCGAGTATAGCAATAAAGTCTAACTTTTTCTCTCTAGATATTTCTGCCAAAAACCTTCTTTTAGCCAAGTCCGCTAGACCTCTGCTATTCCAAAAAATGTCTCTTATTCTTCGTCATGGAATATTTTCTTGAATTTGACCCTCGCATTGCGATGCACCGCAGAGAGAGGGTATATCTTTCTTTCCATGCGCGTTTGGGCTTTCTCCAACACAACCTCCGAGTCCGCATGACTGAGGGCATGTATCCTGGAAGGACTCGTACTTTTACCAGTTTCCGAATTTTCTTTTCACCTAGTATGTAGCCTGAAACATTTCCATCTGTGATTGCATCCTTGAGCATCCTATCAATTAGAGTTGTCAAATTATAGAACAGCGCAGGGAATATACAATTCTTGCTGAAACCTCTAAAGAAAAGCGCCCGAAAAGTATTCGCCCAGATTAGCATCTTTCTGTGGTTCTTTGAAGCAAGAACAAAAAAGCCGAAACGTCCAAGTTGACCATTGTTCTAATCAGCGCTACATCGATCCTTGAAGCGGAGAGCTGGAGGATTCGCGTACGCCAAACCATATTATACACGGTCTGCACTACAGTCCGGTCCGTTGGCAACTCTGGCTTCAATACATTACATGCTTGCATGTTGGACTCAGATCAGATCAGATCAGGATTAACGTCAAGAGTGCACAGGTTTCCATGCACTGTTGACTGGTCGTAAAACTCTACTTGGGCAGTAGCAACGTGGGTGGGTGCCGATCCGTGGATTAACGTGCTGTCTGTCCTGACGTCCGTAACTAACGTGTCGCCTTGTAGCGTGCAGCCCGCTGTGTCCTGCGCCCGAGACGCAGAGTGAGATTCCTCCTTCATGCGCTCCTACTGGAGGAGGTTTGCTATATAGACCAGCGTTGCAACGAGAACAACACAGACACGAAGGACCAGCGTTCGTCGCCGGGATATCGTCCAGCGCTCTGCTCTCGGCTTGTCCTGTCTAATGGCGCGAGGTAAGCCATGCATGCATGTCTACATATACTTATATACACGACCCTGCTTGGGATTTCATTTGCTCTGCCTGGACCGAGAAGCGGCAGTTCCTTTTTTTTTCATCTTGTTTTCCCCCCTTTTATTTCGTTTTTGTTTTCTTTGTCAATACACTTAATTGCAAGATTATATATATAGGAATTAGCCAGTACTACCTGATTATCACTATCGGAGTAGTATTAACTTACACCGATCCAAAATACTATACATGATTGTAATTTAGTGCCATCTCTTAATTGTTCGAAGCACTTTAATGTCATTCTCTAGCTCTTCAAGTCTTCATAACACTAAAGTCTAAAACCATGTAAAACAAATATGTACTAACAATAAACTATTAGCATGGTAATTATTCCTTCTTAGTCTATGAACCATAATACTGTAATCTAATAACTGGTGCAACAAAAAAATTCGCCGAAACGTAGCCACACGAGATATGGTTTTGAAACGGGATATCTAAACAAATTACCGGTTTAGGAGATAAATCATTTTGCATTTTTCACATTTAACAATTAATGAGAGAAATCAGCATGAGCTGTGAAATTTTCGCGGGCATGCATTTGGTCAGGGGAAAAACACACGCAAAATAGGCCTAGCACACAGAGACTAATTTGCTTTTTTTTGCAACTGATTAGCTTTCAAACCGAGTTTAAGCTCACCGGCATGCCATCGTCAACAGACTTGTTAGAAGCAGACACTGCACGTTGGTAATGCCATGCATATCCACTAATTCATCCTGTTTCCATGTAGATGCTGGACTCTCACGCGTGGACAATGAATTTGATACGAAGTGCTGCAAAGCTGTCACCATCCAACAAGTCGATTCGTCTGCTTTCTCAACGTGGATTAGGTGAGACCGGCAAGTGTCCAAACATCAACGAGACTATATTTGTCTCGTTAACTTGGTGGTGTGCATTGCTTGCTTCCATTATCATTCATTCTGGCAATGTTACCGTCTCTCGCTATGGAATAGACCTATATACCAATGTATTAGTTCCGCATTAAATTCGCCTCTTTAATGAACAGTTTTGCTAAGTCTCAGTCGACTGAGACTTCGTTGAGTCGATGCTATCTTCCTTTGATTTTGCATGGAGATTCGTGCAAAAAATCAGTTTTTTTTTCTTTTTCTTCTTACATACTATATCACTTGACTGAGACTTGATTAAGTCTCAGTCGACTGAGATCTAGTCATACCCTCTTATAAAACCCTAAAACTCGGTACAACCCACAAGGATTTTTCTTTCTTAGCCCACCCATTTTTGACGCCATTCCAATAAGCGCGTGTTTACTAGGAAAAATTACATGAAACATTCCCAAAACTTGCCTCTAGCCATTTTCATTTACTATTTACCATTTAATCTTACTCCTTATGACTGCCTGAATGAAGTGTCGTCATTTCGGTCGCCATGGACCTCGCTGAAGAAGGAGCCGAATCAAGCTAGAATGCATCATATCCCAAAACAAAACAAAACAAAACAAAACAAAACAAAACAAACAGCCAAGACCAAAAACTACCGCAAGAGGCAATGCTACGCCAAGGTAGGGCGAAGGACGGTTACTCACTCTAGGGCTGACCTGCTCGATACGGCTCCAACAAAGAGATGGCAGAGCAGATGAAATCACAAAAAGAATAGATCCGGGAAGAATGCTGCTTTGAGATCCAAAAAGACATCCAGTCTTGTAAGTTTATTTTCCTTCAGATGGGGGGCATGATGATATGCATAATGATGATACCTGGTGCTAAAGAACAATCGACGGCCTGCCTCTTATCCACAGCAAAGGACTACAAGGATCATACATGATGACATGGAGAGTAGCATCTAAACATAATGCATTAATGAAAATACATACGAGAATTTTCAAAATAATAAAGAGTGAAATAGCAAATAAGGTCGAGGCACTATTAATTACTCGATGATTCTTGCAGGCAGATGGAGGATTCTGAAATGCCGAGTCGGACGCCGTCACGGATGGACGGAAAGATGCTCTGCCAAAACGAAGCTGACATGAGTGGTGTCCGCATATCCAAGGTCCGGGAGCAACTCCGCCGCGTCGTCGACGAAGACAGCTATGCGCCGCACTACGTGCCAATCGGCCCTTACCACCGCAGCCGCTCGTCTCCATGGATCGAGAAGACGAAGAAGCTCTCTGCCGGCTTCCTGCAAAGCCTGTCCGAGGAACATACGGAAGGTGGCCTCACGGGCGTGATGGAGAAGCTGGAGCCCCTCGCAAGGGAGCTCTACACCTCCCGCGGCGGGCTCGGCGACATGACGCCGGAGCAGTCGTCGAGCATGCTGCTGCACGACGCGTGCTATCTGCTCCTCTTCTTCGTCGACTACATGTCCGGCAACCGCGCTCCTCCAGCTCCAGCTGATGATGACGAACATCCGGTCAGCCGCAACACCTTGGTACGCGACGCCGTCTTCCTCCGCGAGAACCAGATCCCTTTCTTCCTCCTCCAGGGTATCCACGAGCGTGTCACGGGAGGCACCACCTCCGTCCTCGACTACATAGCCATGCCCATCCAGGAGCTGCTGCAGCAGCAGCTCTTCATCAGCAGGAAGCCCCGGCCGCCGCCGCCGACGTGTTCTCACCTGCTGCACCTCGTGCACGCCTACTTCCGTCCCACGCTACAGCCGACCAAGAGCGCGGCCATGTGCGGCGGCACGGTGGTGACGGGCCGGTGGCGCCGGGCGGCGGAGTACAGCAGGTACGCCAACGTTC
Organism: Aegilops longissima; assembly: GCA_021605205.1. Taxonomy (NCBI): domain Eukaryota; kingdom Viridiplantae; phylum Streptophyta; class Magnoliopsida; order Poales; family Poaceae; genus Aegilops; species Aegilops longissima. The sequence continues at coordinate 656,412,285 of CM038676.1, forward strand.
GGCTCATGCGCCGGGACTTCCAGGACGGCGTGGAGTCCTCTGTCTTGGACGTGCAGCTTGAACGAGGCACGCTGTGGATCCCTCGCCTGCGTGTCGGCAGCAACACGTGGACGGTCCTTCGCAACCTGATGGCGCTGGAGGAGCAGGCACACCGGAGGCCGGTCACGGCGTACTGCCTCTTCATGTCGCAGCTGGCCTGCACGGCGGAGGACGTCCAGCTGCTGCGGCGGGCAGGGATCGTCGACCACTTCCTGGGCAACGACGAGCAGGTCTCTAAAGACTTGGCCGGTCTCTGCAACGGGGTGGTCATCGACATCGACGACCTGGACAGGAACTACCTCAAGCCCATGTGGCACCAGCTAGAGAACCGCTTCTACAGCCGTGCGGAACGATTCATAGGGGGGTTCCGCCACGGCCAGAGCTGGGAGATCACTGCGGCGTTCCTCATGGCTGTCATCGTCATCGCATGTCAAGTGATGCAAACGTTCCATGCAGTTGCTCGCGGTGGACAATAGTCCACCCAAACATTATTGTTCTTCTCCCGTTGTTGATCTTGTGCTCACTATTTTCATGTTTTGCTTTTTGTATTTTAACTTGGAAAGATTATTGTATGTGCCACTAGCCCGCACGGAAAGATTATGGATGAGCCACCTACTCTGGCGGAAACTTTCGACGACATTATGTTAGAACTTTGCTAGTAGTACTTGGACACGGCTAACCAAGCTAATCAATCCGTACGTACAAGACCTACTTAGAACTAATACTCCGGGTGCAACATGGACACGTACTAAACCTGACATAAACTAGAACTATCTAGATACTTAAGTTGGACCTACTAAACCGTATTAACTCAAACTCAGCTAGCTTACACCACATATGTAAGCAACCAAGTCAAGATTACTCTAACACATTATATTTCCCATCAGGGCATATACAATGGTTCTATCTTAGGTGTGTCACATAGAATAATTGCTGAGGTGGAGGAAAGACCATAAGAAAATGCTTGTCTTCTCTTATTTAAGGGATGATCTCTTATACCAATATGTGTCATCATGATTTTAGGAATAGCTAGTTAATTATCTTAGATAAGACTAAGAGATAACCCATTGTATACATGTTTTATTATCATCTCTTAATTACATGCAAGGTTTAAGATAAGACTATCATTTTTAGAAGATAATAAGACTATCATATCAATCATTGTACATGCCCTCATGCCACTAGACCAGCCTTTGTCGTGGTCTCCTTTGACGGTTTGACCTCTTTCTTCCCCAATGGGCCACACCAGATTTCCACGCCATTAGGGCCCAAAAAAAAAATCAGCTTTTGGTGGGGGGAGAAGTAAGTGTACCATCCTCTAAAAAAAAAGGTAAGTGTACCGGACAGAAAAGAGAGTGCCAAATCGAGACGGTAAGGGAGAGGAGGAAAGAAGCAAATGTGTGGTAGGCAAGAGATGTCGGAGGTGCTGAGGCGGTTTATATTGGCCAGCCGTGTGGCAAACAGCTATAGAATGCCTGTCCAAAGGTGTGAACATGAACAAAACTCAAATCAAGATTTCATAACTCAGGTTTTGTAATTTTCCAAAGGTGTAAATCTTTACAAAAATTCATAACTCGGGTTTTGTATTTTTCTTGGCAACTAAGTGTAGCTCGGAATGTCATCCAAAATTACATCCAAAATGCAGTCTGGGGGAACCCCCAACCAAACCTTACACAATTCATCTCCTACCCCTACTCTGGCGGTGCGTCTCACCCACGTCACTTTGAAGTCATTCTTCAACGCCAACATCTGTTTTATTTCCTGAATCCATGGCCCAGCTCCCGAATAATTGATGCCCTTCTGGTTGATCATTTGCACCACCGGCAAACAGTCCAACTCCAAATGGACATTCTGTACATTGATCTCCTCCACTACCTGTAAAGCTCTTTTGCAAGCCAAGATCTCTGCTGCTTCTGGCTCCACAATATGCGGATAATAATGGCTTACTCCGGCCAGAAAAGCCCCATTGTGGTCCCGGATTACCGCTCCACCACCCGCCTTACTCCCTCCTTTGCAAACAGCACCATCGGAATTGATCTTAACCCATCCATCTTCAGGTACTTCCCATTTTTTGTGGCTGATCCGTCGTTGCTTGCCTCGGCTTTGGTTGATGCAAGCTGCTCCATTCCACCATATGAGAGCACACAGACTCCATAAGAACGATCTTAGCCCTATTGCGGTTTTCATTATTTTTCACCACTTTGTTCTCTCTTGCTGTTAATTAATTCGGTTTCCCTCTCAACACCATCACAAACAAATCACTTTCACGACTCTTTTGCTTGGAATTTAAGATTAATTTCAGGCACTCTTGAATAAACCTGAACAAGAAGCAAATGGTCATTTTTCTCAGCTCTCCGTGACTCCGAAAACAACTAGAATAACCTTGGCACCAGCAAGCGCCACCATTCCAGCCACTAGAGAAGTGGATCTAGTGTGAGGCCATCTTGCCAGCACCATGCTGATATGGTCGCACTCCGCGGTAGCTGTGTTGAGGATGTACTCTCCCGCTCTATCATCACATGCACCATTTCCCTATGGTGACTAAGGCGGGGACCGACGTCTATTCGTGGACCCAAATCGGTGCCTCTAGATTTAGTTGCTGAGGGTGGCTTGACTCCATGCTGAGGAGCCCCACCCCCACCCCACGCGTGTCGCCTCTCTCTGGCGACACGGGGGACAACCCCTCCGCCACCACCTCCTTCCCACCTCCCTCCACCCCGTCGCCTTGCCGCCGCCTGAGGAGGCCATCGGCAAAGCTCGGTCAGGCTCCAGGGAGGGTGGAGGCGGGGCATCTCTCTGCAAGGGGCAAGGGCGCATCTAGCGTTCTGTTGCGGCGGACTTGGGCGGGCACGCAGTCGTGGCTCCGGCACGGGCTGACGAGGCTCCGGTGGTCCTACTGGAGGGGCGGCACGTCGATTGGTTCGTGGAGACCTCGAGCAGAGCGGGATCTGGCATTCCCTCAGGGGCGGCGACAAAGGGGATCGTCGATCTGATGACGACAAGGGGCGGCAATATCACTCCAGGCCGCGACGGAGACGCCAGGGCGCGGTGCACGCTGATCCGCAGGGGTTGCCACGATAATCGCGCGATGTGGCAAGGGGCCACAACGCATGGTGTGGCGAGGTCGCGCAGTGCCGTTGGTGCGGTTCAAGCGCTCTGGCCGAGGCACCGGCGAGGCGCGATGCGAATGCGGTAGGGCGCGCATCTTGGACTGCTGGCTAGGGGTGGACTCCTTCGGCCTCCCTGCATCAAGTCCGGCCTGGTGGTGGCTCTAGGAAACAACCTGCAGACGAGGCATTTCTTCCTGATGGTCATGAGGCTGCAATTTTGGGCTATCGAGGTGGAGGATGTCTGGAGATGCAGCGAGGGAAGGTGGGCTGCTGGATTGGCTGTCGACCGGAGGATTACGAGGGCTGGGTGATAATCCGTCTCTGGCCATGCCGGAGCCTGTGATGGCGGCGTCCATGGACATCGTAACCTTCTAGAAGGCGTCTGCAGGATGCTCTCTCTTCCTCTGCGAGGGACAGCTCCGGGGGAAACCCGAGACCCGGAGGGTCGGTCGTTGGCGGCGTGTTGGCAGCGTTTCCCTCTCGAGGGCATCGATGTTGGAGTTCAATACGGCCAGAGGGACCAGTTGGTGTGTTGGGAGGTTGGTAATAGGTGTTGGTGTGGCGTCATGGCTTCTGTGGCTACGATGAAGGGGCATGTGAAGTCGGAGGCATTGCAGTGGTAGTGGGCTCTTCTTCAGCGTGTTCGTGGTTACCTCGGTTTGGTTGTTGTGGTTAAGTCAGAGATGCAGTGGCGGGCCCCTGAGGCAACAATGACATGCAGTAGGTGGTCTGTTCTGTGGTCTTCCACGATGCTAGTCTTGCATAGTTCTTCTTTGGATCATTCCTACAGAGTCGGAGCGGAGCTGCATTGCTTCGATGCGGGTGGCTGAGTTCTGGCATGGATTTTCATGTATTCCTATACGGCTTCTATGGTGTGTGTTGGTTCGACATCGACGTTCGTTCACAACGAAGTCGAAGTCGCTTGCTCGGGGATTAGGGATGGCGATGACGCCTGTTTGGGGAGAAGTGATGACGATGACGCATGCTAGCTTGACGAGTTACTCTTTGTAAAGATGTGTGTGGGATATCTGCATGTGCTGCTCAGCGGTTGGTGACGATTTTTTTCTGGTTTTCCATTAATTAGCTGAGCAATTCTCTTCTGCTTAATTAATGAATAAGACAAATTTTTTGCCTCTATTTCGAAAAAAAAAACTGCTTGTCGAGGAAAAGCAGCATGAAGCCGCAGAGCATAGTCAGCGGGGTGAGGGAAAGTATACCGGTTAGAATTAGAGCATCGACGCCGGCGCTTCTCCGACGAAGGTAAGGAAGGGGTAGGGCGGGGCGGTCGCAGTAGCAGCTCTTCCCAACGGTCATATTTATATCTACTCCACTCAAATTTGCACGAGCAATATCTTCCATGATACTCCCTCCGTTTCTAATATAAATCTTTGTAGAGATTTCATTATGTACTATTCTCTCCGTTCCAAATTACTCGTCGTGGTTTTAGTTTAAGAATCTCTACAAAAACTTATATTTAGGAACGGATGGAGTATAACCTTACTGATTTGTTAGTATCAATATATAATAATCCCGTGCAGTGAATGTGGTCAGAAGGAAATAGACCAGCGGGAAAGGTACGATGCTCCTTGCATGCATGGGGACCGTTGGCAAAGGAGCAAACTTTTGTTAACCGGCCAGCCACAAGCGAACGGAAGAAAAGCCCGTGCCTGGCCAGTGTGTCTGCTAATCTTGTCGTTCGTCTCGCCCGCGCGCGCCGTGCTGTTTCCTAGCTCTATCCTGCCCGCACATGCACCACCACGGATGGACATGTAAATCTGGTGGTATATATATAGAGAGAGCTAGCCTCGCAACGAACCACATTAGTACAACGTAGTGAAGAGGGGGGCATCGGCCACTTGAACATCCTAGCTTCCAAGTGCCAGTAGCGCCCCTTGCAACGCCGCCAGGTATGAATGAAGTAAATGCAATCCGGGTTTAGTTCGATTTTATCCTCTATATTGTCCCAATTCTTCAAAAAAATCACTTTCTTTCTTCAGTCCACCGGATATATGGAGCATTTTGTAAACTTATGATTATGTGTACGTTGAGTTTCTAGCGCAGTTAATTAGCTTTTCACCAGAAATCTCATTAGGCACCGTTGCATTCGTGTTCTCCTAAATATAAGTCTTTTTTAGAGATTTCAATATGGACAACATACGGATCTATATAGATGCATTTAAGAGTGTAGATTCACTTATTTTGCTCTGTATGTAGTCCATATAAAAATCTCTAAAAAGAGATATATTTGGGAACGGAGGGAGTAGCGCAAATGCATGCACACCAGTTATTATTTTTCTACCCATGCAATGTTATCTGTCCAGGGATGTTGACATAGGATTTATTGTGTTTATTATCAAAAAAAAGAAAGAAATGTGGACATTGCGGATCATGGGCTAGTAAAGGACGGACGCCTCCCCGCCGTCGTCTCCAAGTCAACTCACTCCGGCGAGCGGGCTGTCTACTCCACCTCCTCATTCGGCCCGGATGGAGTTTGCAACACCAGCGGCCTCAGAGGAGCTTGGGCTGCCGATCCAGTCCATGTCGGTGCACCCACTGCAGAGCCCGCCTAGACATCCTACAGGGTTGGCTGAACCGCGAGCTGTGACTCGCTCAACGAATGTCTCGCCGACAGTGGTTGGGCCTTTGGGGATGGTGTTAACGCCGACAACACCAACCTCGGCGGTCTCTTCATTCGGGATTATAGCGCCGGCCTCCCAGACTGCCACACCTATGTCTTTGTGGCATAGTGGGAGTCATCCGGTGGCTGCTGATGACTCGACATCCACGGATGAGGACTCCACGATGCAGCGTCAAGCTTCACACAACCTAGACTACTCAGAAGGTACACCATCATCCAAAAAAATCTTGATTTTCCTAGTTCATGTATTTCTTCAGTTCTTCAATCACTAGGCGTAGTATTAGGGAAGAATGATGATGATATACATGTGTCTTTTAAGGCGCTCAAACATGTGGAGATTGGCCCGTTTAAGGTTTTTCCCAAGGTTACAAAATAGAAAAAACCCTACCACCTTCCATGTAGAAGTGGATGGCACATCTGACGGTCTCGCTCATCTTATTGGAGTAGTGTGAGAGGTAGGTTTAGATGAAGCTAGATACAATTGGATCCATATGTGATGCCATGACTTCTAACCATAAATCTCAATATCCCACTACTTGAAAAAGAATCAAAAGCCGTCTAAAAGGGTGATATTAATCTTGCAAAAGATAGTCCATATCTATTCTTGTAGGTGGGGATTTTAATATCCAGAGATTAGCATGTAAAAACGACCAATTTTACACTCACTAGTCTTTCTTATTTAATACTGTCATCGATAGCTTAGTACTTAAGAGAGGTAAGAATGTGAGGAAGGTAGTTCACATGGGCAAATAATCTTAGACTCACAACATATGGGAAATTTGATCATGTACTGATTTACCGAATGGGAGGCTGAATACACTTTGGTCCCAGCTTGAGCTCTTGAGCGTATTGAGGCACTCTTCAATTGTGATGCACTCCTTCTTGATGCAGGGGTCACAACGCCTCATGGATGCAAACACCAAAATCAATTTGAATTGAGATGGACGTACCGTGACGGTTTTGAGACCTAGTTAAAAATGTTTGGAATAGTCTGGTGGCTGGATGAAGCCCTAGTGAACGGTGGAATACTAGAAACTGGACTCGGCGTCAACAGCTGAGGTGATGGTCGCTTAATACTAGCAGAGTTTATAAAAAAACATAGACTTTCAGATATCATAAATGACCTAGAACATTTAGAGAAACACAAAGTACTTCCACATGATGGCTAATGGCCGTCATCATAGGACAAAGTACATCCACATTCTTGGCCCGGATGAGGACACAATTAAGATTTAAGGGTCACCAAACTTAAAGCTTATATTACATAGGGTTGTTCTGACACATGAGGAAGGAAATTTCTCTCTCAATGAGTTTCGTACCCAGGAAATCCCTCAAGTTTGTTCTTTCAAATTGAGGGGCCATGCCCCTGGTTTCATTTCATATAATGAAAAGAAACCGATAGAAATCCCTCAAGTTCCTGAGGCACAAAACGACCTGGGGCGGTAGATCTACTGGAAGTAGCTATGGCTCTCATTTACAAATTATTATGTTGTTAAAAATCTTAATGGTGTTGTATCTTGTTGATGTAAACGTTGAGTTTAATAAAGACGCCATTTGAGAACGGAGCGTAGCTCAGTTGGCAAGGCGCGGGAGTTCACAGCGAGCTCATCAGTGTTCGAGTCGAGTTTTCTTCTGTATAAAAAGATGCCAACAGGCTAGTCTAGCCCGTGTTGGTCTCGTTTTTTTATAAAGACACCATTTGTGGAAGTATGTTTTTAAGCGATTATTATGCTGACACGTGGTGTTTTAGCGATTGCATCCTTCAGCGGTACGTGTTTGGCATGCAGATGCAGGTCCTTCAGTGGTTATCGATGTGCAAAATGAGCCGCATTCTTCAGGAGATTGGGTGATCCCCAAGGTCCGTGCGAACCTCCGGCGCGCCGCGGCCGACCTGTTCACGCCGTACACCGTACCCATCGGTCCTTACCATGAAGGCGCGGATTCTTGGCAGTGGACGGAAGTGAAGAAGAGGGCGGTCCGCGATCTAGCAAGCGGGGCTAACCTCTCCGGTCTGGAGCGGGCCATGGATAGAGTGCGGTGCAGAGCGAGGGGATGCTACACCCATCTGCCGGAGCCGGGCGACCACGCCGGCGACTCAGCAAAGTTGTCCCGTATGCTGCTGCATGACGGGTGTTATCTGGTTAGCCTCTTCGTAGACTGCTACCTGCAGCGTGAGGAGGCGACCGGATCACCCAGCAGTCGGACTCGGACCATAGTGTACGGCGACAACACGGTGGTGCGGGACATCCTGTACCTCCTTGAGAACCAGATACCGCTGTTTGTCATCCACGAGATCCTGAATTACTTGAGAGCACCAGGGGAAGTGGCGTCCGCTGTGGAGTGCATCGCGAGGCCCGTCGAGGAGCTGCTGCAGAGGCAGCTGTACATCAGCAAGACGCCGCGGGAGGCGCCGTCGACGTCCGTCCACCTGCTGGACCTGGTGCACTGCTACATGGCGTCGCGGCGGCGGCAGCAGCAGCAGCAGCAGCAGCAGGAGGAGCGGACAACAGGCCTTCTAACGGGCCCATGGCGCCGGGCGACCGAGTACCGCAGGTACGCCAACCTGCTGTTCAAGCGCCGGGCCTTCGGCGCCGGCGAGGAGTGGAGCATCCTCGACGTGGAGCTCGACGGAGGAAACCTGTGGATCCCTCTCCTGCGCGTGGACAGCAACACGTGGACGCTCCTGCGGAACCTGATGGCTCTGGAGGAGCAGCAGGAGGCCAGGCCCGTGACGGCCTACTGCTACTTCATGTCGCGGGTGGCGTGCACGGCGGAGGACGTGGGGCTCCTGCGGAGCGCCATGGTTGTCGAGCATTTCCTGGGCAGCGACGAGTCGGCCGCACAGGGCTTTGCCTGTCTGTGCCACGGCATGGCCCTGGACATCGACAACCTCCAGCGGAACTACCTCAAGCCCATATGGCACGCCCTGGAGAAGCGCTGCGGCGTCCCGGCGCACAACTTGAAGGGCTTCTTCCGCGACAAGTACTGCAGCAACATCTTCTACCGCGTGGTGTTCTTCATCGCCATCCTCGTCTTTGTCGCCCAAATGGTGCAGTCCATCTATGCGGTCATCGCCTACCACAAACCCAACACTCGTCTTCTTGCATGACGCACGTTTGGGATCGACCGTTCGACTCACCACCCAAATTACGGCCCAATGTTTCGTCTTCTCGCCTTGTTGTTTGCGTGGCTACTTAACTTAAGATTCTTCCTGCTGCTTTTTGCAAATTATGATGGTCCTTTTTTTTTTGAAAGGAACGCTCAGCATTCCATTATAAAGTAGTGCTAGCAGAACCTCCAGCTACACAGTCTGATACAAAGGATGGAATTTTGTCAAGCCAGATTTCCCATGCACGTACTCCTACTCATGGCTGTGCCATGTGCAGCTAGAGTGTGTGCAGCATGGTTACATTCCTGGTTACAATGTTTGACAGATACATCAGGTAAACCAACTCTAAGTTGATATTTGATATCTCTAAAAATAGCACCTAGCTATGAAAGATCATAAATATTTGACATTACAGCCTGCTTTAGCAATAGAGAGTCAGTTGCTATTATTAGCCGATCACATCCCATCTTTGATTGCCGCGTTCACCGCATAGAGCATCGCTAATGCTTTAGAGTGCAGAGCATCTACTAAGAGCATCTCCAACAGCCGCCGGACGAGCCGCGCGCAAAAAACTACTTTGCCGCACGCCCATCGCCTGGTTTGGCGCGGCGGGCAGCACTGGCTCCAGCAGCCGCGCTAAAATGCAGCGCGCGCGGCTCTCGCACAAACAACATATGCATTCCAAAACATAAGCAAAAGATCAAACACAAACAAAATAAATCAAAATAAATAGTTCAATTTCGTTATTACAACTCAAACAAACAGTTTATCGTTCAAACAACAAATAGTGCAATAAACACAACAAATAGTTCAACAATATAATGTTGAACTCACAAATCATGATGATGCTCTTTGTCGTCCATTCTGTGCCCACCACTCCACAATGAGATCCTTCTTGAGTTCATCATGCGCTGCCGGACGTCGAATGGCATGATAGGAGGCAACAAAACGGGCCACCCTTTGAGCCCTCCGTCGCACTCGCACGGGATGTCCCAACAACTCATACTGAGTGTAGTCTACATCTTGACCACACTCATTCTCGATGATCATGTTATGCATGATCACATACGCGTGCATGATGTACCAAAGCATTTTTTGATCCCAAAATCTAGCCAGTCCTCTCGCAATAGCAAACTAGGCTTGCAAAATCCCAAAAGCTCTCTCCACATCTTTTCTAGCCGCCGCCTGAGCATTGTGGAAATCAAGATTTTTCCTACCTTCCGGCTTTTTCAACGACTTCACAAAGGTTTGCCACTTTGGATAGATGCCATCCGCTAGATAACAGCCGTAGTTGTATGTACAGCCATTTGCTACAAACTGCACCGGTGGCAAATCACCATTTGCAATCTTATTCATCAGTGTTGACCGGTTGACAACATTGATGTAATTCAAAGATCCATGCATTCCAAAGAATGCATGTCAAATCCAAGTCTCTTAAACGGCCACCGCTTCAAGGATTATAGTGGAACCCTTTTTTTGGCCGTGGAATTGCCCATGCCATGCCTTTGGATATTTCTTCCAACTCCAATGCATGCAATCTATTGAGCCAAGCATATCAGGGAAGCCGCGAGCTTTGTTCATCTCCAATAGCCTTGTTAGGTGCAGCACCAGCTTGTTGTTCAAAAAGAGACACATCACATACAGGTTTTCACAGTCAAAGTGTGTTAGACGTTTATTATTTTTTCTGAGGGAAACAGCAGGATGCTGCTGCGTATTTTTATTAATTTTGGTAAATAAAATACAGATAAATTGTCTTAAGAAAACAAAAAAGAGCTATACAAGTGAAGTCCGCAGAAAAGTAAAACTGAAGAAATAAAACGCTATACAAAAAAATAAAAGAAATACAAAGGAATACAAAAATACAACAAGAAACAACCATCTGAAGTTGTTAACTCTGTCTTCAGATCCATTGTATTCCTTCCTCTTTGCTCATGTGAGGTTGTTGACCCGGTCTTCAAATCCATTGTATTCCTACCTCTTAGCTCTATACAAAATCCACTTGAGTTCGTCCTTAAGTTTTTGCCTGCAAGCATAAAGGCTTGGGGGGATCCTTTGGAAGATGATGTCATTCCTTGTGGTCCAGATAGCCCAAGACACCAACATGATGATCTCCAACGAGAATGGTACATTTAGAAGTGCCTTAAGATGTGTAACTTCATCTTGGAGACCTAGGTGTGTTGGTCTCCAATTGGGATATAGATATGTCCAACATAGTTGGGCAAATTGGCAATGAAAGAACAGGTGATCTCTAGTTTCTAGTACCTGCAAATTACATAAAGCACAAGTGTAATCCTGTAGAAAAAAGAGTTTTGTTTGTAAGAGAGATCTGGTGTTTACTCTGTCATTTGCCACCAGCCAGAAAAAAATTTGTGCTTTAACTGGCAGCATGTCTTCCAGAGCCATTTGATCACTGGCAGTACTTCATGCCCACTATTGAGCAATTTGTAAACCGTTGAAACTTTGAAATGTGTTTCCCCTTTTGGTAGTTGCCAACGATCAGTATCCTCATTGAGTAGCACTTGTTGGATAAATAGTTCAAATTCCTGAAACTGCTCATATGCTTCTTCAGAGAGTGGTAAGTGGAAAAGTGTTGCAAGGTCTTTCGTTTGATAAAGTTCAGAGATGGTTATACTTTGTTTCACAGCAAAGGAGTGCAAATGAGGCCAGACTTGAATCTTAGCTGGTCCATCTCCATTCCATCTATCATTCCAGAATTGCAGAGTTTGACCATTTTGAAGAGTAACAGAGGCATTATCCTTGTATAAATGAAATATCTTCATGCAATCTCTCCACCAGAAAGAGCTATTCTTCAGATTGTCTAAGTGAAAACCAATTGGTCATAATAGGCTTCCCAAATGAGACTAACCCATGGAATGTCCATGCGATTAATAAATTTATGGACCATTTTGAGAAGTAGACTAGTGTTCTGAAGGTGTAGATTGAGAATGCCCAGCCCTCCTTGCTCTTTGGGGGATGCAAATCAAATCCCAAGATGCGAGGGGAGGGTTTTTGTTTTCCAAATCCTTGCCTCTCCAAAAAAGGTGCCTCCTGTATTTGTCGACCTGTTCAATTATGCCTTTATATTAGAGTAAATAGCTCATTATAAAAGTAGGCAGGGATGAGAGGACTACATTGACTATAAGTAACCTGCCATCATAGCTTAGGAACTGTGAACATGCCGTTAGCCGTTTCTGAATTCTGTTGATGAGAAACATAAAGAATTCCATCCTTGGCTTGTTGAAGCTGAGTGGAGTGCCCAAATAAGTAAATGGGAAGGTGCCGATGGCGCAGCCCAACAACCTAGACAATTGTTGCATGTGTTCATCAGGGACATTAATAGGTAATATGCTAGATTTTTGATAGTTAACCTTTAGTCCAGAAGCCTTTGAAAAAAATATTCACTAAGTCCTGAAGTTGTTCCAGCTGTGTTGGGCAGGCTGGCATGATGATCAAGGTGTCGTCCGCATATTGCAGGATGGGAAAATCAGAGCAAGAACCAAAATGAATGGGTGGTTGGATGATGTTTCTGTGCATAGCATCATTGAGGATAGTCTGTAAGAAGTCTGCAGCAAGCACAAAGAGTAATGGGGATAGGGGATCCCCTTGCCGTACACCTCTTCTACATTTAGAATCATTTCCAGGAACTCCATTGAGCAACACAGCTGAGGTGGCAGTGCTTAGGATTTGTTCTATCCATGAACACCATTTCTGCCCAAACCCTCTCCTTTTCATAATTGCGAGAATCATGCCATGTTCCATCTTATCGAATGCCTTCTCAAAATCCAATTTCAACACCACAGTTGGTTTCTTGCTTTTATGACATTGGAAAAGATATTCATAAGCCCACGCTATGCAGTCCTGTATAGATCTAGTTTTGATGAAACCATATTGATTGGCATGAATTAATTATAAGATGATGGATTGCAATCTATTTGCCAGAAGTTTTGTAATCAACTTAATCGTATAGCTGAGTAGGGATATGGAACTATAGTCATTAACTGTGGATGCACCAGCCTTTTTAGGAATTAAGGTGATAAAAGAATTATTGATACTCTGTAGACATACTTCCCCTCTGTGAAATTGATTACACAAGTCATAGAAATCCTGCTTGATAATGGGCCAACATTTTTTTTAATAAAATCAGTATTAAAGCCATCTGGTCCTGGTGATTTGTTTGACGGGAGATCTTTCACAACTGCATCAATCTCCTCCCGTGAGAAGGGTTCTTCCAAGAATGCTAGATGGTTATGAACAGGCAGAAGATTAAGCAGATCTGGAGGTATGGAACAGCTCTGCTTATTCAATGTTTACGATCTTAATGAAAGACACGCGTTAAAACGAGAAAAGCCGTTTGTGAAGGCTCTCATCTACGCAGACGGTTTGACAAAGCTAACCGTGTGCGATTTCAGCCCCCTTCACACACGACATTTTAAATCGTGTGCGATAGACCCCACATTGCCACCCTCGCATAGAGACAGTTTGGTAAATTGTGTGAGAGCCATTTACCAGTGTGCAATGACCCGATTTGTACTAGTGATAATAACAAATCACGATAATATCATACTGTATGAAATTAAGTCTTAGGCATTAATCCCTGCCATGAATTATTACAGAATAAATGGTGGAGTTCCCGGAATCATAAACATATTGTCTCGCAGGATCATACAGTGCGGCTGATGATGATCAATGTAGAGGAGACACAAACACAGGTAGAGATCTGATTTCAATCCTTACCATCGCGGTCCGATTTCTTCTTGCCATTAATTTCAAGCAATTTCGGATTTCTTCTTGCATTTTCCGTGGTCCGTCACGATCACATTTTTCACTTCAGTCAGTACATCGCCCAGCTTTGTTGATGAAATATGCTCGAGTTTGGGCTGGTATTGCAATGGTGTTAATAACGACACTTCAAGGAATGAAAATCGTGCTCACTATGGCTAACACTAGTAGAGAGACAAAATGAAAACCTCGGGTTCCACCGGACAGTCCTGCCAGATGACTGATGGTGGTTTAGCTGGGTAGTCCTCACCATTATTGAACTTCACCTGGTACTTCACGACATCCTGCACACAAACAGAAACTGTCAAATCATTGTTCTCCATTCTGCTAATGGAAAGGAGAATTTTATCTACGTGACCTGCATCTATTTGGCGCCACTCATCGTCTCCATCTTCTACTGGTCTAGGCCAACTTACACGTCTCACGCAGCAACACAACCCATGCTTATGAGTAAACAGTATTGAACATCTTGACAAATGTGTGCAGGCACGCGCACAAGCACAGCATACCAAATTTGCAATGTTATTTAGTACTCCCTCGATCCGTAAAGAAATATAACAGTGTTTAGATCACTAAAGTTTTTCAAGGAAGTTTTTTTAAGTCATAAGTAAAGTTTGACGCAGTTTTTAGTCAGAATCATTTGTTGATAGTTTTTCTAAAAACTTAGTGAAATTATACGTTGTCTGGCTTTCAAAAAAGTTAGACTTTGTTTCAGAAACATAGGAAGTAATTATAGTGGAGAAGTTAGAGCCCGAAAGTGTATCTTTCCCTTATAGTAATAAACGCACTGCCTCTCCTCGTAGGCCACGAAGTATTATGATTACCGGCGCGATCTGTTGCGCCAAATAGACAAGGTTGTTTTTCGCAAAAGAAACAAAAAGAGAGAGAGACAAGGTTGTGATCAATGCTCAAGTAAATCAACGAATTTTCTGTGACACGGTAAGTGTCGTCTGCCATATTATTGGTATCCTGAACATATATAGACGTGTAGGTCATGACGCATAACAATGAAGTTCACCTCGGCCGTGCTGGAGGACTCAACAACAAAGATGGCGGATAATGACACCTCAAGACCTTCGAAGCGGACGGTTCCACCTCCATCTACATTAATAGCTTGTTGCAGATCCTGTAGTTTTTCCTCGATAGCCTCCAGGTCTCGTTTCAGAGCGTTGACATATACTGCATGCACACAAGCCCGATGGCATGAGATTAATTCTTCTTCAAGAAAAAAGGATGCACAGCTACATAATTAGCAGCAAAACATGCATCAGGTGGAGATAAAACCGGATTCGTTTCTTGTGTTTACTCGAAAACTACACTTCATTTCAGGATCTAGCAACAATAAATCCAAATGTATTTTAATTACGTGACATGAAGATGCATGATTCGGTTTTTATTCAAACAATCCTTTCATTATTTTTTTGTAATTATTATTAAATGTTTATAAGGAATGCGGCACGAAAGCATGAATTAATTTGGCCAATCAAAATACGCCCTGTATTTCTAACGATACTATTATTATTTGCTCGGTTTTTTGGGTGGCTTAGAAAAGGAGGCTCCCTCCAATCTACAAATACTTGTCAATTTGGAGAACTTGTCAAAACCCAAAACTTTGACCGTCAAGTCTTCTTAAATATATTGATTAGATTAGATGTGTGAGAGCCATATGAATAAAGATGTGTAATTAATACTTTCATAGCACACAATTTTATTAAGCCTTAATTATGCGTTCGTAGGAACCGATGGAAAATGTTGTCATGTTTTAAAGATCTTCTCCATGACTACTTTGGATGTATTTGGGACCAAAGGGAGTTTACTTTAACCAACTTGATCCCACGAGTAGACCTCAGTGGCTCTCGCGAGAGAGCAAGAGATAGCAGCAGAACACGCACACCCAAGAAAGAGAGAAGAGATAAACTCTTCTCTATTGGAAGCTCCTTGTTGATCTTTACCAAACTTGTTCATCGAAGACTCAGATGGTTGGATTGAATTCAAACTTGGTGATTTTGTTCCACACTAGGAGCACTTCAATTTGGCTGGTTGGTTTTGAGGATTGATGGCTTGATTGGAGCACCAGTTTCAAAAAGAGGTTTAGTCAGATCTGTTTGCCGAAAATTCATAGGTGAGCAGTCTTTGGATATTGTCAGTCTAAGGGGCAAATGTTGTCGGAATTGATTTGAAATTCTGACAACAGGTTGAGTACTCACCATACTACATACCTAACAAGCTTTACCCAATTTGGTTAAGCCGTTTAAGAAGAGTCATCTATGAACCGAAGGGGGCATAAAGTTTTGATTATTTGCTTACAATTTTTAGTTACCTTTTGTTTTGCTCCTGTTAGGAGTGGTTGGTTGTGTTGACTAGGTGTAACTTGTGTTGCTACTGTTGTGATCCTCTAGAGTTTCTACATCAAACTACATTGTATACCCATTTTGCTAATTGTACATGTTGTAGTGCACCGGTTGGTCCCGCAATTTTTACACTTCACATCGAGGAGGTTTACCACGTAAATTATGGTGTCTATTGTGCATGTTATTATTCTACTCCGCTGGTTACTTGTTGCTTGAACTATTCTCAAAGTTCGCTACAAGTTGAGCGGTTTGTTACTATGACCAACACCTAAAAGAATCAGATCTGAGGAAGAGGAAATAAAAGATGCTAACCGAAGCTTATAGTCGAGCAGATTTTCCCCTCTAGGTTGTTGGTTTCAACTTAATAATGTAGCAGTTAGATCACCTTGGTAGCAAATGAGAGACATACCTTGGAACCTTTGTTTTGCTTCCTGTTGACCATCTTGAGTATCAGTCTTAACTTCCGATGGACCTTCTAGACAACAGAAAGAGATGTACGAATTATTTGAATTCGCATGTCATTGATAAATCATATATTGTATTATTTGCCATATTGGTGAATTGGTGCGGAGTTTTGTTGCTGGCCAACCCCTGAAAGAACCAGATCTGAGGAAGAAGAAAAAAGATGCTAATGGAAGCTTATAGCCGAGCAATTTTTTCCAGACAGCTCTTATTATTTGGGTTCAGTTAAATGATCAAGCAGTTAGACCTCGGTAGCTACCTACATGCTACTTCGGTGCTAACAGCAGTTTAAACTATATATATACAATAAAACTTCTCATATTGCACACTGTAAATAACGTCTTCCTGGTATATATTTGCCCTCCCTAGCACAGATCATCAAACGAATACGAGACATACCACCAGGTTGAGGAGCACGAATCTGAAATCGCGGCCTTTGGAACTCATAGCCCAGTGGATCTTGTAGAAAGTAGAAGAAAGATGTATGGATTATTGAGTTTGCAGGTATGATGTTAGCAGGCATGTGAGCGATAAAGCATAATACTGTATGCATGCTACTAATGCAAAAGGAGACGAGGATGGGTTTGGGGGCTTACCAGCACCAGTTGGCTGTTGATCCGACATTGTTGCCCAGCCAAGCTAGTTCGCCTCTGGATATGTGCCCTTCTTATAACTTATAAGATCGATCTACGTAGCTGGTTGCAGCTAATGTGACCAATAGAAAACTAGAAAGATCATTTGACTTTCCCTGAACAATTTGCTACAAAGACAGACAGTTCTATCCATGGTTGGCGTACATGGGAGGGACTGACATAAGGGCCCCATAGTAGATACATGCATATGGCCATACTCCTCCTAGTGTAACAGGCATGCATGCATTCATGGCATGCGAGAGTATCCATTTAATGAATGGATCCTCCCATTCTCAAAAGCGCCTGTTTGGCTGCCTGAATCCTACGGATCCCTAAACTCTTGTTGTATCCAATCAGTTCCTTGTTCAGATTCTTGTTTCATTGATTGTACAATTTGATAGTAGTATCTTCCTAGTTGATCGCATCTCCTTGCTCTAGTCAAGTCTCCCTTTATATATTTATCCTTTCCGACGTAAACGGATCCACGCATGTGATAAGAAATTGAATTTTTACCCACTGAGGCTAGTAATACGCTGAACTGCATGTGTTAATCTCCTAGTACGAGAGTTTGACTTCAAGCAGCACGGCGTAGTGGTTTTCACAAAACCCTGTGCTGAGCTTGAGGCCACCCGCGGCAGTTTGCGCTGCCTCTGGCCTAACGGTAAACTACGGAAAAAATTTGTGTTCACTTGGAGACATACGAGCGTTTGAATTCGAGGAGTAAATTTTGGAACTTCCTGTCTGGCGATAGGTGCAGGCCCAACTATCTTTTGGAACTTCTTTTTCTTTGCACGGGGGTCTCTAGTTCTGTACGAACAAAGATTCACGTAGTTCGCCTCTCGATACGTGCCCTTCTTATAAGGTCTACGTTGCTGGTTGCAGCCAACGTGACGAATAGAAAACTGGAAAAAGATCATTTGACTTTCCCTGAATATTTTTCGAAAAATACGGACAGTTCTATGTATGGTACGCGTACATGGGACTGACATGAGGGCTCGGTAGAAGATACGCACATATAGCCATATTCCTGCTAGGGTAACATACATGCATGGGACGGGACGGTGCCCCCCCCTCCCCGCACCCTGGCCCCCGTCGCTCCCGCAGGGGCGACTCGGGTGGCGCTAACCCTAGCCGCCGCCGGCCCCTTCCCTCCCTTCTCCTCTCCCTCGCCACCATCGGAGGGGGTCGCCGGAAAGCTGCGCGCCGCCGGGGAAGGTGGTGGCGAGGATCCGTCCGCCCTGTTTCGCGCAGGGGGCTTTGGAGCCGGGGCGGCGGCCTCGGGTGGTGGTGCGTCGTCGTCTTCAGCTGGCGGCCGTCGCTGGTGCTGGCCGTCCCCTTGGCAACGCTGGTGGCAAGGCGGCGGCGGTGGCGGCTGTCGGGCGCGGTGGCCGCGGGGGCGCCCGCGCCCGGATCTGACGCCTCCACCCCCAACCCTTTCGGGCCCCGTCAGATTTGGTCTCCGGTTGCCTCTGGTCGCCGGCGCCGCGTCTGTGGTGGGGGTGGGGGAGATGTGGGGCCTGGAGAAATCCACGGCTGGCTATGCCGGCCACAACGACGGCGACGCCTGAGGGCACCGTCTCCTACTTGTAGGCGCCGTCAAGGTGCCCCCTTTCCCCCTTCTGCCTCTCTCCCCTGCTCGTGCAGCGGGGTGAAAACCCAAATCCCTCTGGATTGGGCGGCAGCGACACTCGCGGCGTCGTCACCTTCATGGAGGTGCTGCCTTCGGGGAGCTTGGGGTGGTGGAAAGTTCGGTCTGGTTGGTGGGAGTCCGGCGGCGACATGGTTGGAGTTGGTGGTGTCTTGGAGGTTCTTCTCCAAGTTCAGCGGCTTGTCACCATTGTTGCTCTGTCATCAGCAGTCCCACCGTGCATTTTGCTTCTCCTTGCGGGTTGGTTCCCTCCCAGTGCCATGTTTGCCTTTGTGGAGCTCGGCGATGCGAGTTGATGGTGCCCTGGTCTGGCTTTCCAGGTGGCAATGACGTCGGTTGTACACCTTTGCTCTTAGGAGAGCGTTTGCATCGCCCGACGGATCGGCGCCTCGTGCCAGGCGAGGGGCTAGGGAGCCCCTTCGGAGATGTAGGAGGTTGTCAATGGTTCGATTGGAGTCCATGGAGCTGTCAGCGTTACCCTCACTTGATAGTTGGGTCTCCTCAAGGCTTGTTGGTGCCTCGGTGGGGTGGATTGAACTCGGTGGAGGGCTTCATTGTCTTCAAGCTGGTCTTGTTCTTTAGTTTCTTCATCTTTGCTTGTAGATGGTAGGAAGTCTATTAGCTGCTTGCACAACACTTTGTATCCTTTTAGTTGTTTCTTTGTTTCGTCTTTGTAAGTTGGCGGTTGATGTAATCCTGGCCGGTTGATGGCTTTGTTAATTCAAAGTCGGGCTTGTCATGAGCCTTCGGTCTAAAAAACCATATATGCATGACATGTGAAAATATCCATTTAATGTTTATTTGTTAATCTTTTTATTCTTGTTGAAGCCCCAAACAAACAAAGGCTTTGCTAATTCCCAGTCAACTAAGAATTAAGTTACTTCTCGGTGTGTTCCATCTTGGCACTGGATTTTGCTAGTATCACCTTTGATCATTGCAGCAGAGAGGCCAACACGGTGGCGGATGCATCTGCTAAACATTGTATTAATTCTAGCAAGTCTGAAGTGTGGGAAATCATCCCTGGCTTTATTCTTCATCAATCTGTAAACGATCTGGCTATCATTTGATGAATAAAGTTATCATGCTAAAAAAAACTTAGTTCTCAGTCGACTCCCACAGCTTTGGATTACTCCGTAATTGGTGCTAGCATGTGAGTTGCATATAAGTTTCAGCTACGACTTTTGCAGCTGTACATGAGCTGCAACTGCGAACTTACTAGTTGCACATGGGTTGCAACTGAGAAAAATGTCCTAAACCGTTGGATTGCATCATGATTCGTGCTAGTCTAGTTTAGTTGCATGTGGTTCGCAACTGAGATTGGATGACGTCACCTGACCGAGAATTAAGTTAACTTTAAGTCAACTGAGAATTAGTCACTCCCAACCAACAAATCAAATATACTCCCTATGTCTCATAATGTAAGACGTTTTTTGACACTACATTAGAGTCAAAAAACGTCTTGCATTATGGGACGGAGGGAGTAGTTGGCAAGGAGTGTACGGAGAGGAATTGCACCAAAAAGATCTTGCAATTAGAGCATCTCCAACAGACGAAGAACGCGCCGCGCGCAAAAAACAGCTTTAGCATGCGCCCATCTTCTGGTTTGGCGCGGCGCGCAGTGCTGGCTCCAGCAGCACGCGCTTATTCTACAAACTAGATGTAT
This sequence comes from Aegilops longissima, assembly GCA_021605205.1. Classification (NCBI taxonomy): domain Eukaryota; kingdom Viridiplantae; phylum Streptophyta; class Magnoliopsida; order Poales; family Poaceae; genus Aegilops; species Aegilops longissima. The sequence continues at coordinate 656,432,716 of CM038676.1, forward strand.
ATACATCGGAAGCATAGATTTCATAGATTTTTTAAAACGATACAAAGGTATTTTACATCGAAAGCATAGATTGCATAGATAAAAAACAACAAACGATAAAAACTAGAAAGATTACATAGATAAACTAATCTAAGTCGCTATCATCATCACCATTATCATCCTCGGCGGTGTCGTCCGAGGTATTGAGCCATATGTCCAACCACCGATCATCGTCTGCCGTGAAGAACGACTGCCCACCTGCTGCAACGAGATCGGACTGCGCATTCGCCAACGCCTTCCGTCGACGCCTGTCCAACCGCTCCTCGCGGCGCCTTCGCGTGTCCTCCTCGCGGCGCCTTGCCCAGTAGACTTGCTCGTAGGCGACGTCCTCCGGGTGGCGCCGGCGCCACTCCGCCATGACCCGCTCGTCCTCCTGGGCGACGAGGAGGCGGCGCTGCCGCTCGGCGTGCTCCGCACGGTCTTGTGCCGTGTTCAGACGAGGCGGCGGGGCGACGTCCAGCGCTTGCTGGAGCGTGTACACGTCTTGGAAGTTCATCTGCCCGCGCGGCCGGCCTAGGCGCCACGCCGCCGTGTCGTACGCGCGGGTGGCCTCGCGTGCCGTCCCGTAGGTGCCGAGGCCGAGCCGGAGATCACCGGAGCGTATCTTCGAGTAGTAGCCGCCGTTGGGGCGCAGGCGGAAGCCGCGGTAGCCGGACGCTCCTCGGCGGCGCGACGGCATGGTGGCGCGTCGGTGGCGGGGAGCTGGAGCGGTGGAGGCGCGTCGGTGGCGGGGCGCTGGAGCGGTGGAGACGCGCGTGGCAGCGAGGAAGAGGAAGAGGAGAAGAGGAGGTGTGGAAAAGCCGCGTGGCGAGCGCCGCATTTTATAGGCGCGCCGGAAGCGATGCGGTAAAAATGACGCGCGAGCTGGCGCCTTTTCGCGCGCGCGCAAACGGTTCCCGCGCGCAAGTACCCCGCCACCGTTAGAGCGCGGCAAAACGTCCCGCGCGCGCTAAAACCTGGGTTTACCGCGAGCGCGCGTCTTTTGGCGCGGCTGTTGGAGTTGCTCTTAAATTACAGCCCTATTTTGCCATAGATTGTAGTTGAGCTTTCCTTTCACTTTTTCTTAGAGAGTTTGGTGATTCGAAGATTTAAAAACTTGCATGGTGCGCCAGGTTTCGTGTCCGATTCTCAAAGGCGCTTGTTTTCCTGCCTAAAGTAAACTTTTGTTATATCCAATCAGCTCCTGGTTCAGATTCTTCTTCATTAATTGAACATATTGATATCTTCCCAGTTGAGCGCACCTCATTACTCTAGTCAAATCTCCCTTTATGATTTTTTTTCTTTCCAACGCATGTAATAAGAATTAAAATTTTAACTACTGTATAGAGATAAGCAGTCGGAGATACATAATCTCCTATTACGAGAATTTGACTTCAAGTATGCTATCAGCGTCGTGGTAACCGGGGTACCCAGGAGCCCGCATGCCACACCATCGACTCAACGCTTCTCCTGGGGGAGCGCTAGGACCTGTCAGCAGGCCTACATCGACAACATCAAGACCAAGATTACTCCAGGGTCATCTCGATGACACCTTCACGGGCCCCGGAGATAGGTCCTGGGTAGCTCCTGGTAGCTTGCTGGCCAGAGCTTCACCAGGGGGCTTCGCGACCCCGGCAGCATAAGACATGACGGGTGCTCTACATCGATGACCCGCGGCAAAATTTCGTGTTTTGATCTTTTTCGCGTAGTTTAGCAGGATCTGACCCCATCTGAATTTTTTTCGAAATTTGACCCTTTTGCTACCGCCGCCGGCCCCGGTGGTAGCGTTACACAGATTACCGCCGCCCTCCTTGCCGGTAGGTGCCCTAGACAACCGTTTGGCCGTTAACGGCCGTTGACGTGGCAAAGGGACCTACCGCCGAACCCTCTGACGGTAGGCTCTAACATCCTACCGCCGGGAACCCTGGCGGTAGGGTCCTGGAGGATAAGGTTTGTGGGGCCCACTCACCACCCACCCACTCCACTCATCTTCTTCTCCGAGCTCAAGCTCTCTCCTCTCCTCTTCTCCCCCACCAAAGCACCCACTAGACCCCCCTCCATTGCTTGAGATTTGTCCGGTGGATCCGGCGCATTTACATCACCCAAGGTACCTCCCCCCCTTTCATTTGGTTGGTTGAAATCATCTAGTTTTGTTGGAATCAGCTAGTTTTGCAAACCCTAATTCTTGCTCAAGTTTTACATTTATTGTGCATTTATGGTTTGCCTAAGTATTTTGTGTCAATCCTTGTTGTGGCTAGCTAGCTTATGTGGTAGGGTTAGTGGTTTAGTTAGGGAAGGGTTAGGGGTTAGGGTTAGGGTTAATGCTATTCTTAAGGTATACTAGTTATTTGATTCAAAGTATGCATATTTTAGGTAGTTCATTCATATGAAATGGCCGGTCAATGGATGACTCAACTTTGCTTCATTGTTTTTAGATGGATAAACTAGTGAATGTGCATTATTTGGACAAGGCAGCTTTCATGAATGAAAATGCCGATGAAGGGGAGGAGGCCATGGTTTTTGACACAAGCGCGAGTTATGATGATAATGTCATGAAAGTGAGAATCGCCCTCAATTGGATTAATCCAAGTGATGGTGTGAAGCTTATTGGGAGGTATGATGTGGGAGTGGGAGTAAAGTCCCGATTAAAGAGTATGTCCATCACTTCTCAATTGCATTGGGATGTGTATAAGGATAAAGTTGAGGGACCACAAGACAAGTCACTTGAGTTATTTGCCACAAAGGTTGAAATTCCTCGGCTAATACTCGACTTGAACCGGAATGTGTCCTCCCCAATATATGATGGTTGAAGGAAATATGCCCTAGAGGTAATAATGAAGTTGTTATTTTATATTTCCTTATTTCATGATAAATGTTTATTATTCATGCTAGAATTGTATTAACCGGAAACTTGATACATGTGTGAATACATAAATAAAATATTGTGTCCCTAGTAGCCTCTACTAGACTAGCTCGTTAATCAAAGATGGTTAAGTTTCCTAAGCATAGACATGTGTTGTCATTTGATGAACGGGATCACGTCATTAGTAGAATGATGTGATGGACAAGACCCATTCGTTAGCTTAGCATTATGATCGTTCAGTTTTATTGCTATTTATTTCTTCATGTCAAATATATATTCCTCCGACTATGAGATTATGCAACTCCCAGATACCGGAGGAATGCCTTATGTGCTATCAAACGTCACAATGTAACTGGGTGATTACAAAGATGCTCTACAGGTATCTCCGAAGGTGTTTGTTGGGTTGACATAGATCGAGATTAGGATTTATCACTCCGAGTATCGGAGATGTATCTCTGGGCCCTCTCGGTAATGCACATCATAAGAAGCTTTGCAAGCAAAGTGACTAATGAGTTAGTTGCAGGATGATGCATTACGGAATGAGTAAAGAGACTTGCCGGTAACGAGATTGAACTAGGTATGAACATACCGACGATCGAATCTCGGCCAAGTAACATACCGATGACAAATGGAATAACGTATGTTGTCATAATGGTTCAACCAATAAAGATCTTCGTAGAATATGTGGGAGCCAATATGAGCATCCAGGTTCCGCTATTAGTTATTGACCAGATAGGTGTCTCGGTCATGTCTAGATAGTTCTCGAACCCGTAGGATCCGCACGCTTAACGTTCGATAACGATTTTGTATTATATGAGTTATGTGATTTGGTGAGAGAATGTTGTTCGGAGTCCCGGATGAGATCACAGACATGACGAGGAGTCTCGAAATGGTTGAGAGGTAAAGATTGATATATAGGACGATAGTATTCGGACACCGAAAGTGTTCCGGAGGGTACCGGGTATATATCGGGTCACTGGAAGGGTTCCGCACCCCCGGCAAACATATGGGCCTAATGGGCCAAGAGGGGAAACGCAGCAGCCATCAGGGGCTGCTGCGCCCCCCATATGGGCCAAACCAGAGGTGAAAGGAAAGAGGGGAAGAGAGAAGGAAGGGGAGGGATTCGGCCTCCCCCTTCCTTCCCTTCTCTCTCCTCCTTCCTCCCCCCTCCGGAAAATATGGGAAGGGGGGTGAATTGGACTAGGCGCCTAAGTAGGATTCCTCCTACTTGGGGCGCCTCAAGGCTGTTCCCCTGCCCCTCCCACCTATAGATACATGGGGAGGGGGCGCCCAGAACACACATCAACTATTCTTAGCCGTGTGCGGCGCCTCCCTCCACAGTTTACGCCTCCGGTCATATTCTCGTAATGCTTAGGCGAAGCCGTGCACGGATCACTTCACCATCACCGTCACCACGCCGTCGTGCTGATGGAACTCATCTACTTCCTCGACACTCTGCTGGATCAAGAGTTCGAGGGACGTCATCGAGCTGAACGTGTGCAGAACTCGGAGGTGTCGTACGTTAGGTGCTTGATCGGTCAGAACGAGAAGAAGTTCGACTACATCAACCGTTTTTTCAAACGCTTCCGCTTTTGGTCTACGAGGGTACGTGGACACACTCTCCCCCTTTCGTTGCCATGCATCTCCTAGATAGATCTTGCGCGAGCGTAGGAATTTTTTTAAAATATCATGCTACGTTCCCCAACAGTGGCATCTGAGCCAGGTCTATGCGTAGATGATATGAACGAGTAGAACACAAAGAGTTGTGGGCGGTGATTGTCATACTGCTTACCACCAATGTCTTATTTTGATTCGGCGGTATTATTGGATGAAGCAGCCCGGACCAACCTTACATGACCACGTTCATGAGACCGGTTCCACCGACAGACATGCAACTAGTTTTGCATAAAGGTGGCTGGCGGGTGTCTGTTTCTCCTACTTTAGTTGAATCGAATTTGACTGCGGCTGGTCCTTGTTGAAGGTTAAAACAACAAACTTGATAAATCACCATTATGATTTTGATGCGTATGTAAGAACGGTTCTTGCTAGAAGCCCGTAGCAGCCACGTAAAACTTGCAACAACAAAGTAGAGGACGTCTAACTTGTTTTTGCAGGGCATGTTGTGATGTGATATGGTCAAGACATGATGTGATATACGTTATTGTATGAGATGATCATGTTTTGTAAAAGTTATTGGCAATTGACAGGAGCCTTATGGTTGTCATGAAACGCAAATGTCATGTAATTGCTTTACTTTATCACTATGCATTAGCGATAGTGGTCGAAGCAATAGTTGGCGAGACGACCATGACGCTACGTTGGAGATCAAGGTGCCAAGCCGGTGACAATGGAGATCATGACGATGCTTTGGAGATGGAGATCAAAAGCACAAGATGATGATGGCCATATCATGTCACATATTTTGATTGCATGTGATGTCTATCTTTATGCATCTTATTTTGCTTAGTACGGCGGTAGCATTATAAGATGATCCCTTAACTAAATTTCAAGGTATAAGTGTTCTCCCTGAGTATGCACCGTTGCGACAGTTCATCGTGCTGAGACAACACGTGATGATCGGGTGTGATAGGCTCTACATTCACATATAACGGGTGCAAGACAGTTTTGCACATGCGGAATACTTGGGTTAAACTTGATGAGCCTAGCATATACAGACATGGCCTCGGAACACTGGAGACCGAAAGGTCAAACGTGAATCATATAGTAAATATGATCAACATAGAGATGTTCACAATTGATGACTACTCCATCTCACGTGATGATCGGACATGATTTAGTTGATTTGGATCACGTATCATTTAAATGACTTGAGGGATGTCTATCTAAGTGGGAGTTCTTAGGTAATTTCATTAATTGAACTTTAATTTATCATGAACTTAGTCCTGGTAGTATTTGCAAATTATGTTATAGATCAATAGCTCGCGTTGTAGCTCCCCTATGTTTTTTGATATGTTTCTAGAGAAAACTAAATTGAAAGATGATAGTAGCAATGATACGGACTGGGTCCGTGATATGAGGATTATCCTCATTGCTTCACAAAAGAATTATGTCCTTAATGCACCGCTAGGTGACAGACCTATTGCAGGAGCAGATGCAGGCATTATGAATGTTTGACAAACTCAATATGATAACTACTTGATAGTTTAGTGCACCATACTTTACGGCTTAGAACCGGACTTCAAAAACGTTTTCAGAAACAAACCGATGCGATGCGATGCAAACAGTAGCACTGTCCAGCAAAGATCCATCATATCAGGCGACGCACAAGACAAAGAAACGACGCGCAACGTAGCCTCATGCATCATCATCGCTTGCCACACCAGCAACCATCGCTCATGGATATGATCCAGCAACTGGGGATAGCCATCCATCCATGATCCATCCATCGGCCATCTACGTAGTATTTGGCAATTCTCATTTCAGTTGTACGGCGTCGACCATGCCTTGGTCCGAGCTAGTTACCGTGGAACGGAATTTCAGCACGCACGCATTGACGGTGGGTGCAACGGAAAGCCATTTTTGACCAACAAAAACAGAAAAAGGTGCATGCATTTTCGGCGGCTCTCTGCTGCTCCTTTGGAGAAAGTAAACCGACTCTTGACTCGACTCGCTTCCAAGCAAACTTGCGCCGCACAACTCTATTATCTTCCTGGCGACCGACCGCGAGGGAGGAGAAAGTTGTGCGATCCCGAGGAAGAAACTAGACAACTTGGATGCCAAGGAAGCAAGCAGAGTTTCCTAACTTCTCCCGAGCGCTTCTCCGCGGTCCATCCATCTGAAATGAATAGTCCAGAGAGAGAAAATACTAACTAAATTCATTTTGGTGATTCAGATGCAAAATGATCGTTAATTTAATTACCAGAGAACCAATTGATGCCTCAGTCAGAATATAAATACAATACAAATCAGAACATAGTCCACACATGCATTCATAAGTGAAGCTTGCACGCAGCATCAACAATCTACCTACAAGTGCAAATAATAACCAATGCTCAAGGTAGAAACATCACCCGATCAACACCACCCACCCCACACTCCACTCCAATCCATCGCCTATAAAAACCACCACTCACCCCCCACACCTCACCCGGTCGGTCACCCCTGTCCCACATCAGGAACAGAGGAAACAGAGCCCCCAACCCCAACCCAGCCTCACACACACACGCCCAAACAGAGTCCAAGAGAGCTTCAGGACACATGGCGCCGTCCTACGACAAGCCCATCGCGACGGCGGCCTCCCTTGCATCATCCCTCATGCTCATCCGCAGCCTGGTGAGCGAGCTGCTGCCATCCGAGGCCCAGACGCGCCCTCCTCAGCCCTCGCCAGCCTCCGCTTGCGCATGACGTGGCAGCACACCATCGTCATCGAGGAGACCGAGGGGTGGTCCGGCAACCGCGTCTACGGCGCCGCCAAGGCGTACCTCGCCACACGAACCAGCGCCACCCACTTCATGCAGCGCCGACGAGGAACGGCAGGGCGCGGGAGGTCAGGTCCTACGAGGTGAGCTTCCACAAGAGGCACATTGTCTCGGCTGCTCACTTTTGTTGATGGTTTGTGGTCGACGAGTGGGGAGGAAAGGATCATCATCTTCACCACCAATTACAAGGAGCGTCTACATCCGGCACTCGTGCGGCCCGGCCGGCAGGATGGACATGCACATCCACATGAGGTACTGCACCACGGAGGCCTTCCGGATCCTTGCCAAAAAACTACCATTCCATAGACTACCATGCCACCTATCGAGAGATCGAGAAGCTGATCGAGGAGGTGACGGTGACGCCTGCAGAGGTTGCAGAGGTTCTGATTAATGAGAAGCGACCACACTGATGTTGCCCTCCGGCCACACTTATGTGGTGGTTTGAAGTTTGAACAACATGCCTGCCTGATCTATGTATGTAATATTATTCAGACATCTTCCTTCACCAGCCAGTCAACCAAGCACCCAGACCCAATGCACAAGACGAATTCGGCCATCTACCTGAAAAGAGTCGTCAGAATTATGTTCATATCAAAAATTAGCTCGCACATAAGTGAATTACTGGATACAAGTGCTCAGTGGTAATTTGGCAAAAGAATCAAGACAAGTTGCAGCATTATATTTGTCACGGTTCCGTTCGGCGACGCAAAAGGACACTTGCTCCGACGTGGACAGCAGTAGCCATCCAATCACCCATATATTTGGCACCTACATATACTCCATTTTCAGTTGCACTTGCACGACGTCGACCCGTCTTGGTCCGTGCGCGTGACCTAGCTAGCGTGGAATGGAATTCCAGCAAGCGGCAGCCAACACAGTGTGCTTCTATAAATAGTTATGTTAAGTGCCGTTGCAACAAGTTATATCGATCCGAACTTTGACATCTTGCATAAGATATTGGCAAGATGATGCTACGCTAAGGAATGATCGACACTCTACTTAATTAGCCAGATAGATGAAGTGAGCAGGCCGTGCGTGGGATTCCAGCATGCACGCGGGATTGAATGACGGTTGAATGAAGTTTGACAAACTAAAGGTGCACATAATGTGTACTACAAACCGCAGCACACGCACCGACTCACCCAGCACAAGTATAGGCTAGAGAAATAGTAGGCCGCAAGGAGGACGCACCTGCATATTTTTCTTCCTCTGCTGCTCTCTCGAGAAGCTAATTGACCAAGCAAGAAACTTGGATGCCAAGGGAGCAAAGTAGCTTTGCATTCCACGGGCTGGGCGCTTTACGAATCTGGCGAAACGAGAATCCCAGCCAGCAAAAGAAAAAGGAAAGAATGAATGAATGACTAGCTCAAAACAGACATTCCTCTGTACGCAAAATAATAGCATAGCAGGACAAGTGGTGGTTTAGGAGTGGAGGAGACGGAGGCTGCGTCTGGCGACGCCCCAGGCGACGAGCCTGGCGACGAAGCCGGCGCGGCTCCCCCGTGTAGTTTAGCCGTTTCCACCACCAGCGCCGTTGCGGGAACGCCTGCTCCGCCCGTTGGCCGACGACCTGGCCGCCGCCACCGTGCCGCGCGCCCTCCAGGTACGCGTCCCACGCTCGTAGTTGTCCCCCGTCCAGGCTCGGCCTTCCATGCCGGAATCCTCTCCACTCACTCGCATGGTGTCGCCTTCGACACTGCGGCGTTCCCCACCCTCTCTGAGCCCGGTGCCGTCTGGGTTACGCCGCCAACGGCGGCCGCGTGCTTTAGTGCGTCGACTGTCTCGTGCCTCATGTCTATCTTCTTTTGCCGCTCCTGAGAAGCTTGTGGCGACCGCGGTAGGGGACTGGGTCTTCTCCGTCCCTGTCGCCAGCATGGCTGTGACTCAGGCTATTGTCTCCGGCGGGCTCCCCGTCGGCGCCAAGGTGAAGCTTCTCCTCCACGCGTCCCGTGCCGCTGCCGAGCTGGCCATTTCCGCGTTAAACGTTCCCACCCACCACCCACCCACCGCGGAGCGTGGAGTTACTGCGGGGATTAACGCTCCTAGCCTTTCGGCTAGGCGTCGCCACCCTCCCCCCAGGTCTCTGCTACCTCCGCTGCTGCCCATTCCTACGAACCCCCCCGTGTCGGCTGCTGGTTCGGCAACGAGCGATCTGTCCCCTCGCCACCCCCCTGTCTCCCAAAACCAGCCTGCTTGTCATTGCCGTCGGAGGAACCCCTCTCGCTCACGCTGCCCGAACAAGAGGGCTTTGAAGCCGCGCCTTCAACGCTCGTCGCTGTCTCGCCCACCCCGCGTCCTTCCTCCCTCCAGGCGCCGTTATCTCCCCGCCCGCCTGCTTCGCCATCACCCACCGCCCGTAGCGCCCCTCTCCCTCGACGGGTGTTTTCGGTGTCTATCCACGCAGCATTTCGCTGTTGATTGCAGGGACCCGTCTTGCTGTCGCCGTGCCGTCGCTCGCCACAGAGCTCGCCAGCTCTGTCCCATGGCGCCCCCACCTCGCGCCACGGGATCCCCCCCCCCCCCGCCCGCCACCTCCCATGTGCCTATGCCGCCACCCCGCCACCACGCCGCACTCCCGTCCCCTCAGCCTCCCCGTGCCTCCTCCGCCGCCACCACCCCGCGCGCGCCCACACTTTACCTCAGTGTGGCGGCGGCGGGGTCCCCTTCCATCCGCCCGCCGATCGCTCCCGGGCGGCGCCGACGGGTCCCCCGCCCCTACGCGTGACATTTCCATCACCGCGGTCTGCGCGTCTCCGGTTCCCTCGCCGGACGACATTGCGGCTCTCGGCCACCCCCGGGCGCCGATGACGACCCCGGCGGCCTCGCCGCCGCCGACGCTCATGCTGCCGCGCGGGCAATCCTCCTCGAGCCGCTCGTCGCTATCATCCTCCGCGGCCGGGACGGTGGTCTCTTCCGGAGCCCCGTCTTTCGGCAACGACTCTGATCGCCCCGCTTTCGTCGAGGTCTACATGCCCGATGGAGACTACGAAGCTGCTCGTCACCTCACCGTCGTTTCCATCGAACCGCCATCCGCGTTCATCAACCCGACGGTGGCGGTGCAGATGGCGCTCGCACGGGGCATGGGGGTCTCTCGTTCGACGTTGTCCCCTCTTCGGTCGGCGTCATGTACCTACGGTTCGCCTCGTGGGCGGACCGCGAGGCCGCCATGCGCCATCAGCCTTTCCTCCATGAGGAGGCCCGCATCGACATGCACCGGGAGGAAGAGTTCGGGCGTGTCCCCCAACGCGCTCGTTTCTGCGTCCTCATTGCCGCCTCCGCTTTCCCGGTCGAGTTTCTCAACCCTGCGGGGATCCGCACCGCCTTTTCCGGCTTCGGCAAGCTGCTGGAGGTGGACCCGCGGGTCGTCTCTGGGCGCGAGCTGGCTATGGTTCGCGCCGTCGTCCTCATGGAGCGGCCGCGCGATCTCCCTTCTGACGTCTGGCCGTGGGGCGGATGCTGGGGGGCTCGCGTCGTCTCCATCGAAGCCATCAAGTTCTGGGACATGGCTGAGTCGTTTGGCGAAGACGGCGAGTACATCCCCTTCTTCTCCGAGGGGCCGCCTCCGTTCGCCCATAACCAGCCCCCTCTCCTCGGCCGCCCTGTGCAGTGCTCTCTGGGCGCCGGGCCGGTGCTGGCGGAGCACCGTGGGCGGGGTAGTGGCGGGGGGCAGCTGGCCTCCCTCCTCCGCGTCTTGAACGCTCCCCCCCTCCCCGGGCACGGCGATGCGGGTGGCCTCTGTGCCTGGAGCCCGCCCACCCTTCCGTCCTCCCCGGCCAGCTCCGGGCGTGGTCGTTCGTCTGTGGTCATCGCCGAGCTCAAACAAGGCGAAAATGACGCTGATGGCGAAGGCGCCGCGGCCTCTCTTGAGCTGGCCGTGCAACGCCGAAGCCCCCGTCTCGCCCTCCTTGAGCCCACCACCTTTGTCAGCATTGAGGAGAGGGCGGTGAAGCGTAAGGCGCTGAAAGAGGCCCTCCTCGGCTGCTCTCCTCGGCTCCGGGGCAAAGCCATCTGCAACCAGGTGGTCGAGGCCGTGGTTCGCCCCCTTGGGAAAAAGGCGGTGGCAGAGCTCCGTTCTGCTGCGGCCATTCCGGCTGCCCCGGTGCGACGTCCTGACGATGTGTAGTCCCCTCCGGCTAGCTTGTATCGCCCCGAGCACCGTCGCTGTTGTTGTTATTTCGCCCCGCCTGTTTGGGAGGCTTGTATCGGTCCTTACTCCTGCTTGTGCTCGGGTGCAGCCGTTGTGTCTCCATGGCTAGCCCCCCCCCCCCCCCTGTGTCAAACTCTCCCTTCTCTCCTGGAATGTGCAAGGTTTAGGCGATCCTGACAAATGCGCCCGCTGTCGTAGGCGGCCGAATCAACCAACCTTGTATCGCTTGTTTTCAGGAGACGGCTCGCTCACCTCGACCCCTTCAAACGGCCTCTTTTCTCCCGGGCGCCTCTCGCTTTCGCCATCAAGGATGCCGATGGGAGCCGCGGGGGGATTGTTACGGCCTGGGATCCCCGCCTTTTCGACCCTCTCTCCACCGCCCCCTCCAATTACTCTCTAACCACGGTCTTGCGCTCGGCCTCCACGGACCTCTCTTTCGCTCTTACGAACGTTTACGCTCCCGCTGATCACTCCTACACGCAGACCTTGGTCGAGGACCTAGAGGTGGTGGCCGCCTCTATCTCGCGCCCCTGGCTTGTTCTAGGTGACTTCAATCTCATTCGGAGGCCGAGCGAGAAAAATAACGATCGTTTCGACGCCGCTCGGGCGGCGACCTTTAACGCCTTGATCAATGGCCTTGGATGGCTTGAGCTGCCACTCTCCGATCGTCTCTTCACCTGGACCAACAAACGATCTCCCCCACTCTCGCTCGCCTCGATAGGGTTTTCTTCGACTCCGGGTGGGACGCCCTTTTCCCGGACTCCTCTCTCTGCTCTCGCCCCCGCACGGCCAGTGACCACGTCCCTCTTGTCGTCTCGGCCACGTCAAAAATCCCAGCCTCCACCTGCTTCTTCTTCGAGACTGCCTGGTTAACTAACCCTCTCTTCCTCCCTTCCACTCTCCCTGCCTGGACGGGGTGCTCTAGTGACCGGGACGCAGCCGGGGCGCTGGCCACGCGCAAAAAGGCTTTCAGGTCGGCAGCCAAAGCTTGGAAAAAGCAACACCGCTACGTCACTACCTTTCAAAATGACTGCTCCTTTATTATTGATCTCATGGATTTCTTGGAGGAATTCCGTTGTCTCTCTTCAGATGAGGCTGCTCTCCGCTCGGATGCCCGTCTGGCGTTGGACGCTGCCATTCTCAGGCAGGCGGCCTACTGGAAGCAGCGGGGAAAGTGTCGCGGCGTGAGGGAGGGGGATGAAAATACCCGCTTCTTCCACGCGCAGGCCTCCCATCGCCGGCACAGGAACTGCATCCGCGTCCTCGATGTCGACGGCTCCCACGTCATGGGGCATGCAGCCAAGGCCGACGCGTTGTTGGGCTTCTACTCCAGCCTGCTGGGCCGGGCAATGACGCCTGTCTGGCGTTTCGACGTGGCGGGCCTCCTCGCTGCGGCCCCCCGCGTTCACGGCCCATCACTGGTGGCCCCCTTCTCATCCGACGAGATCAGGCGTGCGGCCCTCTGCCTCGACCGTTCGAGCGCTCCGGGGCCTGATGGGTTGGGCCCGGCGTTTTACCAGGCCGCCTGGGGCACGGTCGGGCGCGACATCGAGCGTCTGTTTGCCGCCGTCCACGACGGGACGACGCGGCTTGACGGGATCAACAAAGCGTTCATCGCCCTGCTCCCGAAGAGTGAAGGGGGTCCCGACGCCGGGCAGCTTCCGCCCCGTCTCCCTGCAAAATGCCGACATCAAGATCATGTGCCGTGGGCTCACCACCAGGCTGCAGCGGCAGATCGGGCTTCTGATCGACGAGGACCAATCCGGGTTCATCCCCGGGCGGAGCATTGCCGAGAATTTCGTCTACGCTGCGGAGATGGTGCAATGTTGCCACAAGCGTGCCGCCCCCACCATCGTCTTCAAGTTGGACTTCTCCAAAGCCTTCGACTGCATCAACTGGGAGAGCCTGCGTGTGATCGCGCTGGCTAGGGGTTTCCCTGAGCTTTGGTGCGACTGGATGGACCTGATCCTCCGCTCCTCGCGCTCCGCGGTCCTGCTCAACAGCGTCCCGGGGAAGTGGTTCCCCCTTCGCTGCGGGCTGCGGCAGGGGGATCCCATCTCCCCGTACCTCTTCCTTCTCGTCGCCGACGTGCTCCAGAGGCTGATCCGCCGTGACGATCTTCTACGTCATCCACTGCTGGAGGGGGGGGCCGCCCCTAGTGTTGCAGTATGCGGACGACACGCTCATCATCATGCGTGCGTGTGCGTCCGCGGCGGCCCGGCTGCGCTCCATCCTAGACGACTTCGCCGCGGCTACCGGCCTCGTCATCAACTACTCGAAAAGCACGTTGGTCCCGATGAACGTGGATGCGGACACGCTGGCCGCGATCGTGGCAGCCATGGGGTGTCGGGTGGAGGGGTTCCCGCAGACTTACCTCGGGCTCCCGCTGTCGTGCCACAAACTCTCCCTGGCGGATTTCCACTTCATCATCGCCAAGGTCGACCGGTACCTGGCCGGCTGGCGTGCCCGCCTCCTCTCTCCGACGGGGCGGCTGGTCCTCATCAACGTTGTGCTGGATGCCATTCCGATCTATGCCATGGGCGCGCTCAGGCTGCCTCCCAAGGTGGTACGGGCGCTGGACTCCCTCCGTCGCTCTTTCCTCTGGAACGCGGCCGAGCGAGCCTCCGGTGCGCAGTGTCTCGTTGCCTGGGAGCGGGTGTGCCGCAGCAAGGAGGAGGGGGGGCTGGGGGTCCGTGACCTCACCACGCAGAATGATGCCCTCCTTCTTAAGATCGTGCACCGACTCCACTCCATCCCCTTGTCCCGCTGGGCGACCTGGGTTTGGGGCACCTTGGGGGAGCGCCTTCTTCTGGACCCCCGTAGCTCGGGGCTCGCTGGCGAGCACTGGGGCGCTCTCCGCGGGCTTATGCCTGTCTACCGCGCTCTCACCCGCGTCTCGTTGGGGGACGACAGGATGACAGCCTTCTGGGAGGATCATTGGCTGCCCTGCGGGCCCGTGCGGTGTGCTTTCCCGGCTCTGGCCTCGCATGCGACCTGCTCGGAGGTCTCGGTATGGGTCGTACGCCACCTAGGGCTGGACGCGGTGCTAGTGCCCCGGCTATCCACTGCTGCCGCCAGGGAACGCAGCCTATGGACTCTTCCGCCTAGGCGGTGAGGTGGTGGAGAATGCCGCCTTTCTCTGGAGTACGCCGGCGCCCTCCCGGCTCCGGTTCTTCACCTGGCTACTGACGCTCGGCCGTATCCACACTCGGGACAACCTTCTGAAGAAACACATCGTCGAGCTGCAGGGCGCCGGGTGCCCCGAGTGTGGGGCGAGCTTGGAGACGCCTGATCACTTGATCTTCGGCTGCCCCTTCGCGTGTGCGTTCTGGTGCTCTTTGCGCCTTCCCACCTCTGGGGCTTGTGTGCGCGACCTGCACCTATTCGACGCCTCCATGGCGGTTGGCGCTGCCTCGCCACGCATGCGTTCGTGCAGCTCTGCTGCTGGCACCTCTGGAAGCGGCGGAACACGGTGGTGTTCAGGCGGGAAGCGCCGTCCCTGGCCACCACTTTGAAGGCCTGCCGTGACGACGCCATCCTCTGGTGCGGCCAGTTTCACTCTATGGATCGTGGTCATGTTGATGCGTGGCTGCAGGCCCTGCGCGGATAGAACACACACACTGCATGTGACGTAGTGGTCGGGGGTCTCGCCTCCTCCCCTCTGCTGCCTCCCCGGCATTTGTACCAATGTACTCGGTGTTGGGTTTGAGAAATATATTCAGGTGGGGAGTCCCCGGGTGAAAATTCAAAAAAAAAAAAAAACTAGCTCAAAACATTGAAATTCACAAGAAGATACATGTGAAGTGAGTGCTCGAAAATTTAGCCAAGAAACAATCAATCGAATGCTCTGCCAGGAGGGCAAATTATCTTTTCATATGGAGATTCCAGAGGAAGGAATGAATGAAAATAAGTAATCACTACATCTATGTACGAAAGCACATGATGTTACCTTTTGGTAAGGAAAACCTCCCCTTCATGTGGTGGTTTGAAGTTTGAACAACATGCCTGGTCTATGTAGTACTATTATTCAGACATCTTCCTTTCATCATCCAGTCAACCAAGCACCTAGACCCAGTGCACAAGACGGATTTGGCCATCTACCTGTAACGAGACGTCAGGATTCTTTTTATACTCCCTCTGTTTTTATTTACTCCGTGTATTAGGTTTGGTCAAAGTCAAACTTTATAAATTTTGACAAAGTTTATAGACAAAAATATTAACATATACTCCTTCTGTCCGGAAAAACTTGTCATCAAAATGGACAAAAAGGGGTGTATCTAGAACTAAAATACATCTAGATACATCCCCTTTTATTCATTTTGATGACAAGTATTTCCGGACGGAGGGAGTACAATAACAAATCAATACCAGTAGATTTATTATTGAATGTACTTCCACTTCATATAGATTTGTTATGGTAAATATTTATATTCTTTTCTATAAACTTGGTCAAATTTTAGTAAGTTTGACTTCAATCAACTCTAATATGCGGAGTAAAAAACGGAGGGAGTATCAACAATAAGCTCGGACACAAGTAAATTACTAGATACAAGTGATGAGTAGTAATTTGGCAAAAGAATCAATGCCGTGAGCAGGATATATGAAGCAGTGATACCATATATTTGGCACCTACATGGTATATTTCTCAGTTGAGCGACGTCGACCTGTCTTGGTCCGTGCGCATGACCTAGCTAGCGTGGAATGGAATTCCAGCACGCGGCAGTCAACGCGGACTGACGGTGGAGTGGTTTTTTTTTTTTTTTGACAAACAAAAGGAACTAATAGGTGATTCAGATGCAGAATGCTCCTTTTTTTGACAACCGTAACATCACATGTTACTAATAAGTGCCACTTATAGGCTGCATCAACAATCTACCTTTCTAGGTGGGATTAATTAATTGATGTGGAAGGAAGCCAGTCCAAATTTGCTTAGTGATGATGTTGATGCTACTAACATTTTCTAACAAAGACCTATCCTCTCTTCTTCTCTGTTAGGTGTGATTGGAACCTGGAAGACCATGCCAAGTCCATTTCTTATTCCTTCATAAAAGGAAGAAACACCTACCCACAATCCCACCCACCCCGCACCCCAATCAATCTCGCCTATAAAACCACCACTCATCCCCCAACCTCATTTCATTCAACACACACACCTGTTCCACATCAGGAACAGAGAGAAAACAGAGCCCCCAGCCCACCCCACCCTTACCCAGAAAAGAACAAACATACAAGAGAGGAGGAGCACCAGGGAGCCATGGCGCCGTCCTACGACAAGACCATCGCCACGGCGGCCTCCCTCGCGGCGTCCCTGATGCTCGTCCGCAGCCTCGCGAACGAGCTGCTGCCGTCCGAGGTGCGCGACGCGCTGTCCTCGGCCCTCGCCAGCCTCCGCTCGCGCATGACGTGGCAGCACACCATCGTCATCAAGGAGATCGAGGGCTGGTGCAGAAATTGTGTCTACGATGCCGTCAAGGCCTACCTTGACACGCGCATCAACACCAACCTCAACATGCAGCGCCTGCGTGTCAGCAGCACCGACAAAACTGAAAAGATGGTTGTCAGCATGGAGGCAGGCGAGGAGATGCCAGATGTGTATCAAGGAGCGGAGTTCAAGTGGTGCCTGGTCACGCGCGAGGTCAAGGGCGACTCGGACAGCGTTGGCGACGGGGACCATGAGGTCAGGTCCTATGAGGTGAGCTTCCACAAGAGGCACAAGGAGAAGGCGCTCAAGGAGTACCTGCCCTTCATCGTCGCCGCCGCCAAGGCCATCAACCACCAGGAGCGGAGCCTCGACATCTACATGAACGAGCACGGCAACGAGTGGTCCTCCATCGTCCTCCAGCACCCCTCCACCTTCGACACGCTCGCCATGGACATGAAGCAGAAGCGGGCCATTGTTGATGACCTCGACAGGTTCACCAAGAGGAAGGACTACTACAGGAGGATCGGCAAGGCGTGGAAGCGCGGGTACCTCCTATATGGCCCTCCAGGCACCGGCAAGTCCAGCCTCATCGCCGCCATCGCCAACCATCTCAGGTTCGACATCTACGACCTCGAGCTCACCGGGGTCGACTCCAACTCCGACCTCAGGAAGCTTCTCGTCGGGATGACCAACCGGTCCATTCTCGTGGTTGAGGACATTGACTGCACCATCGAGCTGAAACAGCGGGAGGAAGACGATGAGGAGCACCCAAAGAAGAAGGCAGAAGACAAGGTCACATTGTCTGGGCTGCTCAATTTTGTTGATGGCTTGTGGTCGACGAGTGGGGAGGAAAAGATCATCATCTTCACAACCAACTACAAGGAGCGTCTCGACCCGGCACTCCTGCGGCCTGGCAGGATGGACATGCACATACACATGGGGTACTGCACCACGGAGGCCTTCCGGATCCTTACCAACAACTACCATTCCGTCGACTACCATGCCACCTATCCAGAGATCGAGGCGCTGATCCAGGAGGTGACGGTTACGCCCGCAGAGGTCGCCGAGGTTCTCATGAGGAACGACGACACTGATGTTGCCCTCCATGATCTTGTCAAGCTCCTAGAGTTTAAGAAGAAAGAGGCCACTGAGATCAAGACTGAAAATAAGCAGGCGGAAGAGAAGAAAGATGGTGATGTGATCAAGACTGAAAGTGTGCAGGTGGAGGAGAAAAAGGATGACAAAGAGGTGGTGCTGAAGAATGAGTTCACAGAAAACAACGGGAGCGGCTAGGAGTGCGGAAACTGATTGTGAAAGAGACTGAGCGTAGTACAATGTAGATAGGTCCTACAGGAGATCCATTGGAACATACATATGTTGTGATCATTTTGACAACTAACAACATTGCATTTTTTTGGATTTGTTCGGCGCACTTGTATATTTAACTTAAACACAGTGTGCTTCTAAATAATTATGTGAGTGATGTTACATATATGCAAATTTGACATCTTTCATAAGAGCCCGACAACTACACACAGGACACAGCGACCCCTCCTGGCTATGGAGGCATATGTGGGCTGTGGCCCATACTTGTCCACCAGAACAGAACAATCTTCATCTTCACAGAACAAGATTATGCTACTGACAAGGAATGATCGACACTCTACTTAACTAGTCAGATATATAAAGTAGCATGAGTCGTACTAGTAAATTTAACTAACAAAATATTAATGCATGTCATCGAAAATAACATTTTTAGAATCTATGTTTAAATACGAATCCAACAATATATCTTTTGATGTCATGCATTAATATTTTCTTAGTTAAATTCATGATCAAAGTTTAGCACAAAATACAAGAAAGACCAATATCTCATCACTTGTCCCAAGAGGATACGAGTGGCCAGCCACTGGAGTCACGAGGCATATATATAGCTGCGACGATATCAGCTCGCCTGACAGACGAGTCGTACGTCGACCGGTGTTTGGTCAGAGCAGGCCGTGCGTGGAATTCCAGCATCCACGCGGAATTGAATGACGGTGGAATGAAGCTTGACAAAACTAAAGGTGTGCATAATGTACATAATACACCACAGCAGACAGCACACGCACCGACCCACCCCAGCACAAGTGGTAGTAGAGGCGGTTAGCTAGAGAAAGAGTAGGCTGCAAGGAGGACGCACCTGCATGCATATTTTCTTCTTTCTGCTGCTGCTGCTGCTGCTGCTTCTCTCAAGAAGCCAAGTGACCGAGAGGAAGAAGCTTGGATGCCAAGAAATCAAAGCAGCTTTCCATTCCACGGGCGCTTTGCGAATCTGGCGAAAAGGGATCCCCAACCAGCCAGCAGCACTTGTACTTGGCAAAAGAAAAGGAAAAGAATCAATGAATGACTAGCTCAAAAGATTGCCATTCACAAGATGCAAGCGAGTGCTCGCTAATTTAGCCAAGAATCAACCAATCGAATGCTCTGCCAGGAGGACAAATAATTAATAATGAATGAAGTAATTAATCTACATTTATGTATGTATATATGCAAGTTGTGTAGCAATGTGATGTTACCTTTTGCTTTTGGTAAGGTTGAACAACATGCCTGGTCTATGCATTATTCAGACAACTTGTTGCTTTCATCGGCCAGTCAACAACCACGCACCCAGGCCCAGAGTGCACAACACGAATTTGGCCATCTACCGTGGAACGAGTCGACAGACAAAAAATATTTAAAAATTTTGATCGGACACATGCTAATTACAGTACAAGATACAAGTGATCAGTAGTAATTTAGCAAAACAACATGCTATCACTGGCAACTACTCCCTCCGTTTGGAATTACTTGTCTCGAAAATGGATGTATCTAGAACTAAAATACGTCTAGATACATCCATTTCCGCGACAAGTAATTCCAAACGGAGGGAGTACGTACAGACAATCCACCAGATGGAGATTCCACAAGATTTATGTACTGCGAGTGTAAGGCTAATGTGATGCCACCATTTTGCTAAGTAAAAGGCCAAGTGATGCCTACCTTTTGGCTAAGCAAGGCCTCACTGGTGAAGACCAAGCCAAATCTCTTGTTCAGACCTCTTCCTTCCACACCAAGACATCACTCAGTCGGTTCACCACCCACCCTATAAAAAGCTTACCCCCAGCTCCCCACCAAATTCAACACACGCCATTATTTCCTCACACCCCTGTTCCACATCAGGAACAGAGAGGAGGAAGACAGCCCCCAACCAAACCAAGCACTCCATCCATCCCCTCCACACACACACACAAAAAAAGAGTACAAGAAGGCCATGGCGCCGTCGTACGACAAGACCATCGCCACGGCGGCCTCGCTGGCGGCCTCCCTGATGCTCGTCCGCAGCCTCGCGAACGAGCTGCTGCCGTCTGAGGTGCGCGACGCGCTGTCCTCGGCCCTCGCCAGCCTCCGCTCGCGCATGACGTGGCAGCACACCATCGTCATCGAGGAGACCGAGGGCTGGTCCAGCAACCGCGTCTACAACGCCGTCAAGGCCTACCTGGCCACGCGCATCAACGCCAACATCAACATGCAGCGCCTGCGCGTCAGCAGTGCCGACGAATCCGAGAAGATGGTCGTCAGCATGGAGGCCGGGGAGGAGATGGCAGATGTGTATGAAGGAGCAGAGTTCAAGTGGTGCCTGGTCACCCGCGAGGTTAGTGGTGACCCGAACAACGGCGGCGGCGGGGCCCGGGAGATCAGGTCCTACGAGGTGAGCTTCAACAAGAAGCACAAGGAGAAGGCGCTCAAGGAGTACCTCCCGTTCATCGTCGCCACCGCCAAGGCCATCAAGGACCAGGAGAGAAGCCTTAGCATCTACATGAACGAGCGCTACGACGAGTGGTCCCCGATTGGCCTCCAGCACCCCTCCACCTTCGACACCCTCGCCATGGACCACAAGCAGAAACAGTCAATTGTCGACGACCTTAACAGGTTCATCAAGAGGAAGGACTACTACAGGAGGATCGGCAAGGCGTGGAAGCGTGGGTACCTACTGTACGGGCCTCCGGGCACCGGCAAGTCCAGCCTCATCGCTGCCATCGCCAACCACCTCAGGTTCGACATCTACGATCTCGAGCTCACCGGGGTCGACTCCAACTCCGATCTCAGGAGGCTTCTTGTCGGAATGACCAACCAGTCCATTCTCGTGGTTGAGGACATCGACTGCACCATCGAACTGAAGCAGCGGGAGGAAGAAGACGAGGAGCAATCCAAGTCCAGTTCTACAGAAAAGAAGAAGGCAGAAGACAAGGTAAACTTTGCAGTCAGAATGAACACCTCTCTGCTTCTCCTTCAATTTTCGACAGCTTTCTTCCTTGCCTATGCTTGATACTAATTCGGTTGCTGTCTGCACAACAGGTCACATTGTCTGGGCTGCTCAATTTTGTCGATGGCCTGTGGTCGACAAGTGGGGAGGAAAGGATCATCATCTTCACGACCAACTACAAGGAGCGCCTCGACCCGGCACTTCTGCGGCCTGGCAGGATGGACATGCACATCCACATGGGGTACTGCACGACGGAGGCTTTCCGAATTCTTGCCAACAACTACCACGCCATCGACTACCATGCCACCTATCCAGAGATAGAGGAGCTGGTCGAGGAGGTGTCGGTGACACCTGCAGAGGTCGCCGAGGTCCTCATGAGGAACGACGACACTGACGTTGCCCTCCATGATCTTGTCGAGCTCCTAAAGTTAAAGAAGAAAGATGCCACTGAGATCAAGACTGAAAGTATGAAGACAGAGAAGAAAGATGCCACTGATGACAGCAAGATTGAGGGTACGCAGGTGGATGGGAAGAAAGATGGTGATGAGATCAAGACCGGAAGTGTGCAGGTGAAGAATGTCTTCACAGAAAAGTGAAAACAGACGCAGTTAGGAGTGCAGAAGCTAACTGTGACGAAAGAGTGCGCTTACCATGTATATAGATCCTACAGGAGATCCATTGCAGCATACATATATATGTTGTGATCAATTTGACAACTAAAAACATTGCATTTTTGGAGTAGTTCGATGCATCTGTACTTTTTAACAGTGTGTTTCTAATAATTTGTAAGTACAGTTGCAACAAGTTACATATATATATGCAACTTAGACGCTCTGCATAAGATATTAGCCAAGAGAGCCATGTGACCCTACACACAGATACAAGCATAGTTACCAGCTAGAACATTTTTTTCTCGGACTAGAATTGATGTGCCAGAGAAAACAAAGAACACCGTTATAGACACCCAACTAATTGGTAGTGCTTAGCCAGAGACTGGTTGCAGGATGGATATAGGTTCAGTAATATTCTTGATGACATGCAGAAAATTAGCATATAGTGCCCTCAGATTATCCCCCCTACCTAATGAAGTGGATAGAGCAGAGTAATATGAGAAAAATAGAAGTGTTCTCTTGGAATATAGGAACTGACTGACGCTCACTACGAACCATCGGGTGACGCGAAAAAAAGAGAAAAAAAACACGTGCTCCGATCTGGACGGTCGACGTGATGGTAACGTAACCTCATCATCACTTTCTCCACAGACACCAGTAGCCATCCATCCAGCCACTGGAGGAGTTCATCCATGAGGCATATATTTGGCACTTATTGTTTCAGTTACACGACGTGGATGGGTCTTGGTCCGTGCGCGTGAGCTAGCATGGAATGGAAAGTAATGACAAGCAAAAGCATAGCACGGAGTGGAAAGTAATGACAATTGACAAGCAAAACAAAAGCATAGCACTATATCAGACAGCACACGAACTAATACACACAGCAGAAAATGACAGGTAGTACAAGGAGTAGGCAGCAAGGATGGTACCTGCATTTTCTGTTATGCTGTGTGTTTTGTCTACGTTCACCCTCCTTCCAGGAAGGATCACATCACCTTCTGCTTTTTTCGAGAAACTCTGTATATGTATGTTCTTCCCCGACAAAAAAAGTGCAATCCCACATAAGAGACGAACTTGGATGCCAAGGAAGCAGAGTACATGACACACACCGCTCGCTTTACGACTTCCCGCGGTCCATCTGAAACGAATCCACGGAAAAATTAACACATTCAGTAGATGATTCAGATGCAAATGCTCGTTAACTACCAAAGAAACAATTGATGCCTCAGAGCATATACCACTAGCCTAGTGCACTCGGAATAGTGAGTGCCAGTTTCAGACTACATCAACAATCTACCGTGAACGCACAGAAGGGGAATTAATTAATATGGAAGGAAGCTACTCCAGTTGCTTAGTGATGTGATGCTACTCTGCTACCTTTTCCAGCACCCACGCATACGGCAGCCAACACGCATTGACGCTGGAACGGAATGTAGTAAAATCACAAACAAAGGCACAGTGCCGTAGGCAAAAGTAGCACTATATAGAAGAAATAGGCAGCAGCTGAATTTTCAGCTGTGTCTACCTCAGCAACTTTAAGTGATTCAGATGCAAATGCTAGCAAAGAATCATCTTTTTTCAAAAAAAGAGAGAAAAGTATCAATTTATGCTTCAAAATATGTACTACTATACTCCCAGAACACCACATGGTTGGTAATTACAGGCTGCATGAATAATCTGGGGGAATTAATTAGCGTCCAAGGAAGCTAATTGCTTATTAGTGATGTGACGCTACTACCTTTTTCTAACCCCTCGCTGCAAAGTGCGATTGGAATCTGGAAGACCATTTCTTACTATTCATTCACACCTCTTCCTTTCAGAGGAAGAAACACAAGTCAGTGAGTCAGTCAGTCAACCCCACCCCACACTCCACTCCATCCATTGTTGCCTATAAAAGCACCACTCATCCCCCCCCAGATCCCCAGATCATTCAGCACTCTTCCACACCAGGAACAGACAGAACCAGAGCCCCCAACCCACCCACCCACCGGAACACAAGGAAAAACAGAGCATAAGAGACCATAAGAGAGGCATGGCGCCGTCCTACGACAAGACCATCGCCACGGCAGCCTCCCTCGCGGCGTCCCTGATGCTCGTCCGCAGCCTGGCGAGCGAGCTGCTGCCGTCCGAGGTGCGCGGCGCCCTCTCTGCGGCGATCGCCGGCATCCGCTCGCGCATGACGTGGCAGCACACCATCGTCATCGAGGAGACCGAGGGGTGGTCCAGCAACCGCGTCTACAACGCCGTCAAGGCCTACCTGGCCACGCGCATCAACGCCAACATCAACATGCAGCGCCTCCGCGTCAGCAGCACCGAGGAGGACGTCAAGAAGATGGTCGTCAGCATGGAGGCGGGCGAGGAGATGACAGATGTGTATCAAGGAGCGGAGTTCAAGTGGTGCCTGGTCACCCGCGAGGTCAGTGGCGACCTGAACAACGGCGGTGGCGGGGCCCGGGAGATAAGGTCCTATGAAGTGAGCTTCAACAAGAGGCACAAAGAGAAGGCCCTGAAAGAGTATCTCCCGTTCATCGTCGCCACAGCCAAGGCCATCAAGGACCAGGAGAGGAGCCTCAGCATCTACATGAACGAGCGCTACGACGAGTGGTCCCCGATTGACCTCCAACATCCCTCCACGTTTGACACGCTAGCCATGGACCAGAAGCAGAAACAGTCAATTGTCGACGACCTCGACAGGTTCATCAAGAGGAAAGAGTACTACAGGAGGATCGGCAAGGCGTGGAAGCGCGGGTACCTGTTGTACGGCCCGCCGGGCACCGGCAAGTCCAGCCTCATCGCCGCCATTGCCAACCACCTCAGGTTTGACATTTACGACCTCGAGCTGACCGGGGTCAATTCCAACTCGGACCTCAGGAGGCTTCTCGTCGGGATGACCAACCGGTCCATTCTTGTGGTTGAGGACATCGACTGCACCATTGAACTGGAGCAGCGGGAGGAAGATGACGAGGAGGATTCCAAATCCAATTCTACAGAAAAGAAGGCACAAGACAAGGTAAACTTTGCAGTCAGAATGAACACCTTATGAGTATATATAATCCTCTCTGCTTCTCCTTATTATTCGACAGCTTTCTTTCTTACCATATGCTTGGTTGTTGTCTGCACAGGTTACATTGTCTGGGCTGCTCAATTTTGTAGATGGCTTGTGGTCGACAAGTGGGGAGGAAAGGATCCTCATCTTCACAACGAATTACAAGGAGCGTCTCGACCCAGCACTTCTGCGGCCTGGCAGGATGGACATGCACATCCACGTGGGGTACTGCACCACGGAGGCCTTCCAGATCCTTGCCAATAACTACCATTCCATTGACTACCATGTCAGCTATCCTGAGATCAAGGCGTTGATCGAGGAGGTCACGGTGACGCCTGCAGAGGTCGCCGAGGTTCTGATGAGGAGCGATGACACTGACGTTGCCCTCCATGATCTTGTCGAGCTCCTGAAACTGAAGAAGAAAGATGCCATTGAGATCAAGACTGGAAGTAAGCAGGCGGAGGAGAATAAAGACGCCAATGAGATCAAGACGGGAAGTAAGCAGGCAGAAGAGAAGAAAGACACCAATGAGAGTATGGAGGTGGACGGGAAGAAAGATGACACAGAAGTGGAGGTGAAGAATGAGTTCACAGAAAACGGAAGCGGCTAGGAGTGCTGAAGTTGACGGTGACCAGCGACTACGCGTACCCTGTACATAGGTCCTATAGGAGACCCATTGTAACGTATGTTGATCATTTTGACAACTATATAATAGGAGTAGTGAGGCGCACCTGTGCTTGAGACAGTGTGCTTCTAAATAATTTTGTAAGTACTGTTGCAGAAAGTTACATATGTGCACCTTAACATCTTGCATAAGATATTGGCCAACAGAGCTATGTGACTCTACACACAGACGCACAGATGAACACATGCGCAGAGATTACAGAGAGAACAAGCCAGGATAAAATTTTGAGATCGCTATAACTGATATGCCAGAGTAAACAAAGAACACCGTTGCATATACCCAACTAGTCGGTAGTGCTTAGCCAGAGATTGGCTCCAGGATGGGTAAACCTAGCGATGTTCTTGATGACATGCAGAATACTACTAGCATATAGTGACCTCATGTTATCATCCCCCAAGGCCCAAGCTGTATAGTGAATGAAGTAGAGTAAAATGAGCAAAATGGAAGTATTCTCTTCGGATATGCTACTAACTGACTGACGTTCACGACGATCCATCAGGTGACGCAAAAAGAAAAAAAACACGTGCACCGACCTGGACGGTTGACACGATGGTAACGTAATCTCATCATCACTTTCTCGAGACACCAGTAGCCATCGATCCAGCCAGCCACTGGAGTCATCGATTTGGCAGCTATTATTTCAGTTGCACGAAGTGGACGGGTCTTGTTCCGTGCGCGTGAGCTGGCGTGGAATGGAAAGTAATGACAAACAAAAGCGTAATAGCACGGAGTGGAAAGTAATGACAAGCAAAATCATGGCACCATATCAAGAATGAAAGCACAGGAAACGGTACACACAAGAGAAAATGACAGGTAGTAGAAGGAGTAGGCGGCAAGGATGATGATATGCACAGCACCTGCATTTTCTGCTGTGTTGTGTCTGCGTCCACCCTCCTTCCAGGAAACTTTACGGGAAATCTGAATTATACTTTCCAGGAAACCTGCGCCGCACAAGTATCTCCGCATTTTCTTCCCGGACGAAAAAGTGGGATCCCAACGGAAGAAAGGAACTTGGATGCCAAGGAAGCAGAGTTCATGACACGCACACCGCTCGCTTTACGACTTCCCGCGGTCCATCTGAAACGAATCCACGGAAAAATACTAGTACATTCAGTAGGTTATTCAGATGCAAAATGCACATCCATTAGGAAATAATCAGTTGATGCCTCAGAACATATACTACTACTACTACTACACTCCGAATAGTAAGTGCCAGTTTTCAGACTGCATCAACAATCTACCGTATGAACAGAACGAGAATTAATTAGTGCTGAATGAAGCTTCTCGGTTGCTTAGTGATGTGATGCTACCAGTACCTTTTCCAGCATTCACGCGGACGGCATCCAACGCGCAGTAGCAGAAATAGGCAGCAAGTATGATACATGCACACAGCAACTGAATTTTCGGCTGTGTCTACCTCAGCAAGTTTACGTGATTCAGATGCAAATGCTCATTAACTACCAAAGAATTTAAAAACAATCAAAAAGAGCAAAGAATCAATTGATGCTTCCAAATATATACTACTCCTATACTCCCCAGAACACCACATGGTTAGTAGGTGACGGTAATTACAGGCTGCATGATTAATCTGCTGTAAGTAGGAGATTGATTCCCTTGCAGGGGGGATTAATTACTGTGCAATGAAGCTAGTTGCTGATTAGTCATGTGACCTCTCTCTCTCTCTCTGCCAAGTCCATTAATTATTCACACCTCTTCCTTTCAGAGGAAGACGCCACACACCTCTGCCAAGTCGGTCAGTCAACCCCACCCACCCCACACTCCAGTCCAAAATCCAGCGCCTACAAAAACCACCACTCACCCCCCAGATCCCCATCTCATTCAACACACACTCCCACATCAAGAACACACAGAACCAGAGCCCCAAACCCACCCACCCTCACACACAAGAGAAAAGCAGAGCATCAAGAGAGCTTCAAGAGCCATGGCACCGTCCTACGACAAGACCATCGCCACGGCGGCCTCGCTGGCGGCCTCCCTGATGCTCGTCCGCAGCCTGGCGAGCGAGCTGCTGCCGTCCGAGGTGCGCGACGCGCTCTCCGCAGCCCTCAACAGCCTGCGCTCCCGCATGACGTGGCAGCACACCATCGTCATCGAGGAGACCGAGGGGTGGTCCGGCAACCGCGTCTACGGCGCCGTCAAGGCCTACCTCGCCACGCGCATCAACGCCAACATCAACATGCAGCGCCTCCGCGTCAGCAGCATCGAGGAGGACGCCAAGAAGCTGGTCGTCAGCATGGAGGCGGGGGAGGAGATGGTGGATTTGTACGAGGGAGTGGAGTTCAGGTGGTTCCTGGTGACCCGGGAGGTGAAGGGGGACCCGAACAACGGCGGCGGCGGGGCACGGGAGATCAGGTCATACGAGGTGCGCTTCCACAAGAGGCAAAAGGACAAGGCCCTGAAAGAGTACCTCCCGTTCATCGTCGCCACCGCCAAGGCCATCAAGGACCAGGAGAGGAGCCTCAGCATCTACATGAACGAGTACGGCGACGAGTGGTCCCCCATTGACCTCCAGCACCCCTCCACGTTCGACACCCTCGCCATGGACCAGAAGCAGAAACAGTCAATTGTGGACGACCTCGACCGGTTCATCAAGAGGAAGGACTACTACAGGAGGATTGGCAAGGCGTGGAAGCGCGGGTACCTGCTGTACGGCCCGCCGGGCACCGGCAAGTCCAGCCTCATCGCCGCCATCGCCAACCACCTCAGGTTCAACATTTACGACCTCGAGCTCACCGGGGTCGACTCCAACTCCGACCTCAGGAGGCTTCTCGTCGGGATGACCAACCGGTCCATTCTCGTGGTCGAGGACATCGACTGCACCATCGAACTGAAGCAGCGCGATGAAGATGACAAGGAGCATGCCAAGTCCAATTCTACAGAAAAGAAGAAGGCAGAAGACAAGGTAAACTTTGATGTCAGAATGAATACCTTTTATGTATACATAAACGTCTCTGCTTCTCCTCAATTTTCAACAGCTTTCTTTCTTACCTATGCTGATGACAATTTTGTGGCTGCCTGCACACACAGGTCACATTGTCTGGGCTGCTCAATTTTATTGATGGCTTGTGGTCAACAAGTGGGGAGGAAAGGGTCATCATCTTCACCACCAACTACAAGGAGCGTCTTGACCCAGCACTCCTGCGGCCTGGCAGGATGGACATGCACATCCACATGGGGTACTGCACCACGGAGGCCTTCCGGATCCTTGCCAATAACTACCATTCCATTGACTACCATGTCACCTATCCGGAGATCGAGGCGCTGATCGAGGAGGTGACGGTGACGCCTGCAGAGGTCGCCGAGGTTCTGATGAGGAACGACAACACTGATGTTGCGTTCCATGATCTTGTCGAGCTCCTGAAGTTAAAGAAGAAAGATGCCATTGAGATCGAAAGTAAGCAGGCAGAGGAGAAGAAAGACGCCAATGAGATCAAGACCCAGAGTATGCAGGTGGACGAGAAGAAAATTGTTGATGAGATCAAGACTGAAAGTGTGCAGGTGGAGAAGAAAGATGACAAAAAGGTGGTGGTGAAGAGTGATTTCACAGAAAACGGAAGCGGCTAGGAGTGCGGAAGCTGACGGAGACCAGAGAGTGTGTGTACCCTGTAGATAGGTCCTACAGGAGATCCATTGGAACATCTGTCAGATCATTTTGACAACTAAAAACATTCCCTTTTTTTAGTAGTTCGACGCACCTGTACTTAACAGTGTGCTTCTAAATAACTTTGTAAGGACTGTTGCAACAAGTTACCTATATGCAACTTGACATCTTGCCTTGTCACCCTACACACAGCCACCCCTCAGACACATGAGATGATGGAGAGAACAAGCCAGGATAAAATTTGGGACTAGAATTAATATGCCAGACCCAACTAGTTAGTAGTGCTTAGCAAAGATTGGTTGCAGGATGGATACACCCAATAATGTTCTTGATGACTGCAGAAAATTAGCATATAGTGCCCTTGGATTATCCCCCAGCTATGAAGTGAATAGAGCAGAGTAATATGGGCACACATTATATATAAAGATAACTTACATGTCAATAGATAAACAGCTGAGTTACAAAAGATGCCAGATTAGATCATAAGCTGCCAATACAAAAGTATAGCTCATAAGCTGCAACTACTCAAACAAGATTAGATCTTCATAATTCTGAGAAAAGATGGGCGGTGATACCAGAAACCAAGACAAGTTGCAGCATTTGAGCTAAGTCGGCCGAGTGTAGTGTTATTTGCCTCCATTCTTAAGACAAGATCCTTCCAAGTATCCCCTGAACAAAACATCAGGAAGATAGTATTAACCACAGGGAGTGGACACCTCTTGTGGAACAAAATTTAAAGATGAACTTCAAGATAATGAAACATGCAGTTACATATAGAAAGATGAGCCGGCAAAATTACCCTTGGGAAATTGGCGACGTAATTAAGCGCCAGCGGAGCACAAGTAGTGCAGCAACAACTACAAAAAGGGAAACCAGATCTTGTATGTAAAGATATAAAAGCAGCAAATGGGCATACAAAAGAGAAACTGCAAGAGATCAGAATCGTAAAGGAAACATTAAGCGGATGAAATCCGATGGTTCAAGGTACAGACTGGAACCAGCCCTGAATCGTTTACTGGTATGGTCCATGCTGTTGATTTCTTTATGATGAACAGAGAATTAGATCGGTGTCATCAGGAAATGAAATGCAAGCGAAAAAAGATGAACGGGCAACAGAAAAAATAAATAGAAAGAATTCTCATGCCATTTCAACTTTGAAAGATGGCCAGTACAGAATGATCTTATACATCAAGAAGAGAGGCAAAGAGATATGCCATGTCCAGTTGTCCACAAGGAGCAACATGCTCATAGAAATAAAAGAAGAAAGAAATTTGCTCTGCCTTCTAGAAAAAATCATGCCATCTAAAATACAACACTCTGTTAATATCTACTCTTGTCAGCGCCATTGCTTCGCAATCTCCTCATCAAGCATATGGGTGGCCTGCTGCCTGAACCTATCATCCAGATTGGTATTGCTTGCCAGTAAACTTCGTAGGGCTCGCAGTTCATCCGGGCTAGCTCTCTGGAAGAGCCCCCTCAGGACAATACTTGGTGGATTCTGAGGTAGGGTATGTTGATTACTAGTGGCAGCATGAGGCCTGTATCTCCAGTACTCTGTACAGATGCGATCTCTATCCCGAGCCTCAATTGCCTGTAAAGGATTAGAAAATAAGTTTACTGCAAAAATACCAGTGACCTATGGCTCCAACAAACTAACATAACTGGAAAAATCTTCAGCAGTGAATGCCAACTGAACCACTAAGTGCCATTCATGCAAATTAAGCAATCATGAAAACTTAGCACCTGAATTGGGTGACATCACCTACACTGTTTGTCAAGACATTTGTTTTTACGGAGAACACCGATAGGATTGTTTTATTAATAATAAAATATCATTTTATAAGAATATGTACAAAAAATTAAGGGATTAGCAAGTACAAGGTCAAGCCCCAAAGAAAGACACTACTGACAGGATTAGTGTTGAACTCATCCCTAATTATATGTGACTGCAGGAGCAAGCCTTTCTTAAAACCGGTCTACCAGGATAGGAAGCTGGGGATGACATTTTCAAAATAATGGTATTGGTCCTGAAATTAGTCAAGTGAATGCCAAGCACCAATGTCTCACCCGAACTATTTCTGGTGATAAGAGCCCAAACATTTCAAGACCATCGATAGATCCTGGAGGCTGCAGAGTAGGAACGTTAGGCCTTCCCATACTGAGTTGCCTCCGTATTTCCATGTTCAGCCTCTCTCTGACCATGTTCCAGCACTTGGTAGGCGACTCATTAATGAAAACTTCACCTGGGCAGTTCTCTACAGTAACCTGAAAATGCATCAAGTAGTAAGATATCAACGATGCTGAAGAAGAGGTACATAGTATAGTAGGCACAAAAATGGAATTTACCATAAATAGAGGTCCTTGCAACCCAGCGTCTAATATTTCGGAAAAGTAGTATGCCATTTGAATTGGATCCACGATGCTCCAGTATTTTACTCTGCTCCTAAATCCTGCATTTACAAAGAGATGGCATGTTAACAAAAAGCACCAAAACAGATGAAACTGCCTAAGAAAGAAATCATATACGAAGAAATAATATGGATAATCCGTAACATTAATGGGTAAAGGCAGTAGTATATTCAAGAATAATAATAGAAATCCTCCAGCATCGACCAAAACTGAAAGAAGTATCAAACTATTAGCCAACGAACCTTTGGGGAAGATTGCTTGGCTTGAAGACCACATTCTCCCTGATAACACAGTACCAATTTCCAGAGGTTCAACAGAGCATTTGAATCGATGCACGACATTTGCTATGCGAGGACCCCTCTGTGGACCTCCATTCCTGTTGTGCATTTCCAGAGCAGGGTGTGCTATGGCGGGTGGATGGGCATGTTGTGCTACGGCAGATGGATGGGCATGTTGTGGTGCAACAGATGGATGGGCATGTTGTGGTGAGACAGATGGATGGGCATGTTGTGGTGCGACAGATGGATGGGCATGTTGTGGTGCGACAGATGGATGGGCATGTTGTGCTGCGACAGATGGATGCCCCCTGGCTCTAACCTCTAGAGCAGATTGAGATTCAGGTTTTCTTTGAAACCATCCATTGTTTGGTTGCTGATTGAAAGTTAAATTTCCGTGATGGGCACTGGCTGAAGGAAAACGCCCGTGTGGATCTTGAACACTAGAAGGGTCTATGGGAACAAAGACGCTGCTTGATGCTTCCTGAGACACACTTGGTGTCCGTGAAACATTTTGGTTAAACTGCTGACTTGACACAGTACGGAGCTGGCTGTTGCCTTTCTCAAGCATTATTGAGGCATTAGTCTCTGGTGTTATAAGTGCATGATCCTTGTCCGAGTGACAGAGAGTTGCATTAGAGTCGGATGCAATCAACCTGTGCGAAGTGTTTGAGCTATCTAAACTGGGCTTCATGTTGGTTCCGTCATGAATCATAGAAGATGACCTGTTATGATGGTCAACAAGTGATGATCTATATTCTCCAGCTTGCAAAGATTCTCTACTCGCCTTCAATACTGCCAAGCCATGCACACTTTTCGTGGATTCACTTGAAGTATTGAAGGGTCTTGTCACAACATTCGAAGAAAATGATTGGCTGGAAGAAACTGGTAAGACGGGTGCAGAGCTTTTCTGGTCTCCAAGCCCTCCTCCATTATATTGCAATCTGTTGGTGTCATTGTTTGTTGGGCAGGATGCCTCATCCTTCACAGACGGCTGCTTTGATGGTGAAACATTTCCCAATTTCATCTGCTCTACAGAAGGGCAGGCACTGTTAGCCTCTGGACTAGCTAAGCCCGGCATCTTATTTCCTTTATCTTTCTGTTCGTTGCAAACAAGGGAAGGTACCAAGGATACAGTTGACGCCTGTGACATGTAGGACCTTCTTGGGCCATCAGTTAATCTGCGAACAGTCTTGGAATCCTGGACCTTTTCTCTTTTGACACATGAGCTCAAACTTAAGCCAAGATCAGAGACACCCCATCTGTGAACAGCACTCAACTTGCCCCCCAAAGCATCAGCCAAGATATTAAGCTCATTGACATCATAGCGGAATAGGAAGAATCTTTTGTCCCAGTCACATGAGCAAAGTTGCTTTGCGTGTAACAGGCAAGCATATTTCTCTGGGCAGCATGGACAGCCACAAGCAGAAAGATGCAAATCATAGTAGCAAAAAGCACACTCCCTATCAGTGGAATCAAACTCCGCATCCATTTTCCTAGATTGAGATGGGGAACATAGATTTTGCCTTTGTGCCAACTCCGTCTCGATTCGTGCCTAGACAGAGAAGTTGCAAAAATATAAGATTCCGTTGAGTTTAACCAAATTATAAATTATTACTGTCACCGTCATTTACCTTAAGTGATTTGCATATAGTGCTATCAGGTCCACATACACTTTTCCATCTCAAATTATCAGCAGTATTCCTCTTGAGGAATAGGATATCCCACTGAGCTCTGATTGCTTCTCTTGCAGCCCCCAATAACAGCTTATCATGGGAAACAGTTATTTTCCGAGATTGTTCACGATAAAGCTCTACAGCATTCTGTCCAACTGGCAACCAATCAATAGGTGCAACATTAACAGCTTCTGCACAATTGAAGCCACAATTAAACCCAGCATGGTACGCTCTTGGGAATGTCAGGACAAATTCGCCCTCACGCTGAACACAACGATATGCTTGAACTCCTTCAGATTTTAGCAGTGATGGTGAAAATTGAGTAACCTGCATGAGAAGTTGCAATTGTCACTAAAAGATCACCTTACAAAAAGCAAAGGATACCTAGGACTAGGAGGGACTAGGTACCGGACTTTAAAGTACTGAGGGTTCTAACACAAGCTGGCTAGACAACTATGTGTGGTGCTGCCTAAGCCCCTAGATGACTTCTCAAGAAACTACCTTACATACATGTTCTGTTAATGTGTTACCATGTTTTAGTTTTTTACAGAAGGAACAAATGAAAAGCTGAAAGTAGTGAGGGTTCTGACATGAGCTGGCTAGCAAACTATCTGTGGTGCTGCCTAAGCCCCTAGATGACTTCTTAAGAAACAACCTTACATGCATGTTCTGCTAATGCGTTAGCGTGTTTAGTGTTTTACACGAGGAACAAATGGAAGGCAGAAAGATTCCAGAGAAGCATGTAAAAATTCCTCGATATAGGTAGCGATAGCAACTTTGAAACATAGTCAGAAAAGGATGGATAAAATATGGATCACAGACCTTCTTGTACATCACAGAAAAAATATTAAACTAAGTCAAAAGAGAACACTCACCAGGTTGTGAAGCAAATCAGGTTGCTCCTCAAACAAGTCAGGTAGATGCTTCCTCATTGCAGACTCCAGATTCACAGCATCCTTTCCTGGAACTCCATACCACATCTTTGGGGCACCCCAATGCAAGTAGTTTAACGAGTATAAATGATGATCTTCGACATGCTGTTTAAAACACAACATTGCAGAGTAGATCTCAGGGTACAATCATATAGAACCAGCATAGTCTTAACAACAAGCACAACTAGAATACGGTGATGAATTCACGATAAACAAGCAACATCACAAGCTTCTTACCCAGCAGAATGATGAAAAGCACATGCCAACATACACCCAAGGCACCAGAACACCAGAAATGTCACCGCCCTCAAAAGAAAGAACTGAGCCTTGTAGTCGAGGCAAGTTGTTTAGATTCCAACCAGATTGTGCATACTTATCCTCAACATCTGATTTTGTCTCAGGAGGTAACTTTGGAAAGCCGCTGCCAAAAGACCCTGTCTCCAAATCAGCACCGTAGATCACCTACACGAAAATACACCTTCCAATAAGTTAAGAAGCAAAATGCAGGGCAAATAGCTCTAAGAACTCGAGCACACAGCAGCTGAAAAGCAAGTGATGCGACTATGTAAGACTACATGCAATGATGCAAACCATGAACCATATACAGCACCACAACACACAACTTAAGTTGGAACTCTGAATAGCAATAATCCATGACACATATCACACACTTATGATTTACAGCATGCAAATTTTCTGAAGTTCGAGTTGAGCAATGAACTGCAAAGGACATATGTGTGCTTAGGTAAACAAAATCCAATACCTCTATCTCTTCTGTGGGACTTTCAACTATACGCCAATACTCGCCTTCAATATCTTCCACTGATGGTGGTGAATTCGTAGATGCATCTTTCTTGAAATACTGCTCGCTGAAGTAATCTGCATACTTCTGAAATTTCTGCAATGTGAGCTCTGGTCCAGGTTCAAATCCAAATCTCTTACTGTTTTCTTCTGGCTCTGAAAGCTTTCTCCGCTTCTTCATCATTCCACCTCTTGTGCTCTTTTTGGACGACGTGCGGTTTTGAAGCTTGTCAACCTTTTGTACCCGTGTAGAAAATGTTGAGTTTTCCCACGTACTCTTCTCTTTAAGAAGGCACGGCGGCTTCCACGAAGGTGGTGGAACAATACGGCAAATCCCATATGGTTCTGCTGTTGGCCGTATGCTCTCAATATATTTAAGGGTATCTTTGAATTCCTGATACACCAGAGGATATATCATAAGACTGGAGTATGCAAATAATAAATTTAGTAAAGCAACAGTACTAGATAAAGCACGATACAGCAGTTAGCAACAAGATGTAAAGTACCTCCTCAGTAGGATGAAAGACAGGAGCCTCATCAAGAACAGGCCTCCGTGCACCATCTGGATTCCAACTTGCAACAACCTGCATGATGTGATATCACATAAGCCAACAAATTCATGAAAGTAACACGGGAATTTGGCAGATGAATAAGGACCTTTTGACAGTCACTGCATGCCGCACATCCTCGAAAAACTCCTTTGGGTAACTGCTGTCTGCGTCTCACTAAACTTGTAGCCGCCTGCCAAAAGAATATTTCGATATTGTGAGAACGCATTAAAATCATACAGTAGTAAACTTCAGTTGATTGGAGAACAAGAATATTAAATAAAAACATTAGCAAGTGCAACCTTTTCTACTACTTCGACATCGGAATCTTCGTCTGACATAGTGTCAAAGCGGCTATAGTCTACTGGAGGCCTGTTCCGCAGCGACTGCCTACAAGTATGGCTCCCGGAAGTACTACAGTGTGTGTCGTTCCGGCTCTGAGCTAAATGGGGTTGGCCTTCCAGGGGTTCAACATGTTTCTTCTCATTCTGGAATACTTGAGCAGGACTAGGATGAGCATCAGCAGGTTTGGCATCCTTCTGGGTTCCTTGCAATGCATACGCAGCAAACGGCCCAAATCCAGGTGGCGGTCCAAATCCAGGCGGGACTGAGGGTTCAGGATCATCGCCGAGTGAGGTAGTTATGCACTCTGTTCCCATCATCACTGCATCAGAAGAAATACAATCGAATCAGGACATATGTTATCTCAGAGGGATCACGAATGTTTGAGCTGACCATACAAACAATGCCCACCAAGAACAAACCAAGGCAATAACCACAAAAGAACTTCGCAGCTTTTAATAAACTAAGCAAATCAGGGGTGGTGCACATCTATACGCCCGCATCATGTTGCTGTTGAGCTAGAAGAAGCCCAGGCAAGCTCAAGCGTTGAAGCAACCAGAGCACCATCAAAAATCCAGTAGCCATATCCAGCAATAAGCCATCAGAGTTGCAGCTGCTGGCCACAACCAGCATTGCCGGCGAGCAGAGAGACATCGGGCTGTTAACCCAGATCGGCCGCCGCAACAGACACGCAACATAGACCA